>OZ018401.1:57184775-57784775 GCA_963969585.1 Drosophila helvetica
CAACTAGAAAACCTGTCTCTGGCTGCCTCTAGTATCTTTACTTTTGCGAGTTTAATATTCAAGTCTCTGCGGATATCCCGATCAGTGGTCCCCGAGGAAGATTCCCAGGATTCTGGACTGTGCTCGCTGGATAATGTCGATGTCGGTATTGCCTCTGCTTCCGTTGACCCATAGCTCGGAGCCATAAGTCCACATAGGTATCAGAACAGAGTTGTACAGGACCTTATAGCGCGAGCTTAAGAATGAGCGAGCATTTGTTCGCCCGTGGAGGTTATTTGTTTAATTGAGAGATGCGTCTTCTCGGCTTCCATGTGTTTGCTTTTATTGGTCATCTGGAACGTCTGAGAATCTGAGAATATTCCCTACGCTTAGTGTCGACTGGAAATCAGCTTCATTCTGAATGATTACTCGGATAGAGAGGGATTTTAGTTCCACGCTAGATATTTCAATAGTCCCAATTAAATTTAAAACTATGAGTACTAGAGGCTTTTCTTAGTTCCAAAAGTAATAAATATAATTATCGGATCACTAGGTACACTCAGTATTTATAAGCAGCTCGTTTGGGAAGCCCATACCTTCAAAATTGTGGATACGAGAACTGCAGTGATATCTCTGGGATATTTGGGTGGTTCTTAAATGTCGGTATGGAAGGGATTCTAAAGAAGTTAAATACAATTTTGGAATGTTCTTTATTTGCGCTTTTTAGCCCGATTGGAATTCAATTAATTCCAATTCTGTTCCGACTCAATAATCAAATCAGATTCGACCGAAAGTACGTTGGTCTGAAAAATATCCTCACTTTCCTCCTGTCACCCTCATCCGTGAGGCTTATCCACGACGGTTGCGGCGCTGCTGCCTCCTACGCTGCTGCTGGCGGCGCCTCTGAGCCTGCCGCCTGCGGCGCTGGCGCTGGCGGGCCAAGCGCGCACGTCGACGACGCGCCTGTATCCTGCGCCGCCTGGCAGCCGCGCTGGCGGACGCAGACGTTGTGGCCGAGCTCGAGTCCGACGTCTCTGTGCTTTCTGCTGCATCCGTGACGGAGTTGGAGGGGCTCGCAGTCGATGCACCAGTGGGAGGACCAGTGGCGGGACCAGCAGTGCTGCTCGCCGCATTTTCCGACTCCCCCTCTGTGGTGCTGTCCGTTGGCGGTTCGGTTGTGGAGGCCGTTCCTTCGCCGCTTCCCTGCTGGGCGAGAAGCAGACAACCGAGGAGCCCCAGAAGTAGAACCAATGTGAGACGCATCGCAGAGTGTTTTGTCCAAATTTCCAAAACGTAAAGCCTTTTAAGCGAAATCCCTCCCGGAAACCAATATCCATTAATGATTACATCGCCCTTAGCAGATCAGCGGCAATGCACGATCCATAAGCACAAAGTCGACATTCTCCAAGTCTCAGCTAACTTATTTTTGTCTGGGTATTTCCACCATCTTTCACGTTCTCCAGATACAAAGCGGGGCAGACAAAAATATTTACACAATGTCGAGAAGCAAATAGTTACACTGTTTTCTGGGGCCCAAGATCTGTATAAAAGACCTGCTCGGAGACAGATTCAAGCACAGCACATCACCATGCGCTTCTCATTCGTTCTCCTCCTCGCGGTCCTCGGCTGCTTCCTGCTGGCCCAGGCACAGGCACAGTCCACAGGCACAGCCTCCACCACCGTCGCAGGTACCACGAGCGCATCGGCCACCACCACTGTCGCGTCGTCCACTGCCACCACGACCGTCGCTCCCGCCACCGCAACCAGCACCGTTGCCTCCTCGACCTCGGACACGACCACAGCATCCTCATCCTCGGGATCGTCGGGCTCGAACTCGGCTGCGGCCAGGCGTCGCAGACGTCGTCGTCTGGCTCGTCAGCGCCAGCGCCGTGAGCGCCAGAGGCAGCGCCGGGCCCAGAGGCTCCGCAACCAGATCCAGTTCCAGCGCCGCCTGATCAACCAGCTCCAAGGTTAAGCGGGAACAGAACGCCCGGGAAATCATCCGCTGTTGAAACACCTATTTTTAAGCCCCACTGAAATATAATAACAAAATTGAATATACGAGTATTTCGAAAATGTATTCCGATGCAACCTTCTTTATATCCAATATCCAACTCTGGGACTCACTGATCTATGGGATTCGGTTGATTATTCACTTAAGATAGGGCAGAAATATACTGCACATAGAGCACGTTTGGACTGTTCGTTCCGTTCGGATGAATCGCATTGTATCGATGGTCCACGATCTCCAGATCGAGAACATCTACAGTAAGAGATGCATAATCACAGGTTCTACCGGGGAATAAAAGATCTTCTTGCGTAGGGAGCAACCTTACGAATTCTAGACAATTTTCAATAATATTTAGGGCTCTAGCATGAAATATCGTACTTGATTATTTTCATATGAAGTGTCTTATCGGTCTGTTGCCATATCGATTGGCGCGATCCACGAAAATCTGTAAGTGAAGACCCACGAAAATCATCTATCCATCCATCCATCCATGTCGCATAAAGTAATTGCCTGCTTAGAGTCGCTCAGAATGGGTTCAGCCCAAACAGACCACTAATCCAACCTGCAACCCACTTGTAAGGCACAAACAGAACTACATATTTTATGTACCGAAACCAATGTCAATCGAGAAGCTGAGCAAACATTTCCGAATGTCAACCACGTTGTTTGCTGATTACCTTGGATAGAACTCTCCGAGTGGAGACGTACTTCTGTGCAAGATCTGGTATAAAAGCCACCACAGACTGCCACATGAGACACACATCACCATGCGCTTCTCATTCGTTCTCCTCCTCGCGGTCCTCGGCTGCTTCCTGCTGGCCCAGGCACAGGCACAGTCCACAGGCACAGCCTCCACCACCGTCGCAGGTACCACGAGCGCATCGGCCACCACCACTGTCGCGTCGTCCACTGCCACCACGACCGTCGCTCCCGCCACCGCAACCAGCACCGTTGCCTCCTCGACCTCGGACACGACCACAGCATCCTCATCCTCGGGATCGTCAGGCTCGAACTCGAACTCGGCGGCAGCGAGGCGCAGACGTGCCTTCATTCGTCGTCGTCGTCAGCTGAGGAGGCAGCGCCAGGAGCGCAGGAGGCGTCGCATGCTCCAGCTGGTCGAGAGGCAGCGTAGGCTGATCAACCAGCTCCGCGGCTAGGCATGCAAAAAGGACTCGTCCAGCAATACAATGTCCTCAAAGTAAAAATATCAAAAAAAAAAAGTGCAAAAAAAAGTGCAGAATAAAATACCAAAACAAATCAACAGCCATCACTTTCGAGCAATTTTTCGTGAAAAGCTTGGATAAGGAGGAAAAACGAAATGAAAATGTAAACGAAAGGGTTCGCCTGGCTGCGGCTCTGCTGGAATCCTTGGGGTCTGGCCCCGTTTCGAGGCGCAAATCCATCAAAGCGGAGGCTGTGGCGCATTTCTCACGCTTCGGTGGAGCTGTGCAACTCTGAAATTGGCACAAAGGCGGACAGACGGCGGGACGGCGGGGACAGACAGGATGTCGGGATGCCTACACCGTCTCCTCCTGCGTCTCCTGCTAAGAGACTGAGGCGAAAGTTTCCGCCTGCAGCGTTGGCAAAAAAAAGTTTTCCCGCCGCCGACGCCGATGCCGCCGCCGCTGAGGCTGCATAAAATTTGTGTCCAAATATGATTTCTATGCTCTCGTCCTGGGACTGGCTTTAAGAATCTTTATCTGGGGGATGCCCCGATCTCGTCCTTTCACCTCCTAACTGTAGCTGTAGCTGTAGCTGACGCCTAAATGCGCCTAAATGAAATTTTTGCTAGTTGGCTCAAAACTTTTGCCGCTGCACCTTTTTTGAGCCAAAAGTTTGTTTCAAGTTCTGTTTCTGTGAGTCCTGTGCCAAAGGCTGTGGGCGGTCTGTGGGCGGCCTGTGGGCGTGGCGGGGCTCAACTTTTATAATTATTTGATTTGGCAAATAGCAAAGGGCAGAGGGCAAAAGGCAGAGCCCTACCAAAAGGGAGTCTGGGTTCTGGCTTCGATATATTTTCGAGAGTTTGAAAAGATTTTTCGGTCACAACGACTACTTACATATTTCAGCTCAAATGTGCACCAGAACACACGATATTGAAACAGTCGTTATCCGGCGACACAGAAGGGTAAGAGCTCCCAAAGATGAAGAGATCCCAAAGCTAAAACATCTGTGAAGAGAGCAAATATAAATACATATGTACATAGAAGCATGCTGCCAGCAATAGAGAGTTCTCTGGCTGATCTTTGCGAAAGACCTTGGTTCTGGAGTCTAGAGTCTAGAGAGCCGTTAAATGGTCCAACAGCTGCTCCGCGTGGAAGAGGGCCCAAACTCTGGATATCGTAAGCTTTCAGTTTTCCGTAGATACCTTAAAGAGAGAGAGTGAGAGAGTGAGAGATGTACGAGTATGCTGTGTAAATTAAACTTGTTTGTTTTACCTGTTCACTCAATTCGAACGAGTCTGGCGACGATTCGGTAGTAGAACTCCGACATTTGGCCCAGCAAAATGTCGTATATCCAGCTGCTGCTGCTGCTCTCCGGTCTGGTCCTTTGGGAGGCTCTCGCGGCTGGCGGTCCGCCGATTAGGAGCTCGGAGCTCAGCCATCGATTTGCACGTGAGGCTGCGGCGGGAATGGGCGGCGTATCCACCCAACCAATACTACGCTGGAAATCGAGATTGATTGACGAACGGAAAATGAATGCAACGGCACCGAAACAGACTCTGATACGGGAGTCATGGAATTTCCCGACTGCTTTCATATTGTTCTTCTCCTTCTACATCATCTATCTGGCTTTGTCTCTATTCTAAGTACTATTTTGTTGCATTTGCATCTCGAAATTTGGCTGAAATGCATTATTCGTTGGTTCATGGTTGGCCTGTTTAACATATTTAAAGCATTTGGGATCCCTTGTTGCTGCCACTGCTCCAGCCATATTACATATGTATATGTAGGAGTGCATGTGTTGGCCATATGCTAAGTGACCCTCCGCTCTGTAACCTCTGACTCCGACTCTGACTCTGAACGGAGACGATAGCTTCGCTGTTGCTTTCGTCAACTGCAACATAATTTATGACGCTTTCATTAAAAGCGACAACCGAGACACACGCCCACACACAATCACGGGGCTTGGTAACAAATGTCCGAAGGAGTTGTGCCTCAGTCCATGGAGTGTGTGCCATGAGTATGAGTGTGGCATGTGTGTGTGTTTGGGGCCAGGCCGAAAAGACAAGCCTCGTGGGGGAACTACCGAGTTCCGTGTGCCAGACAGTTGTCAGAGAGAAGCAAAAACACATCGACCAGCAGGCAGCGGAGGCAGGCAGCGGAGGCAGAGAACCAGCCACAGTCCCAGGCCCAGGCCCAGACCCAGAACCAGAACGTCGCCGACATTTCACCCCGAACGGTGTCAATTTTTTAATGTCAAGCGTTTAACTGGAATACCGTTGCACACACACCGACACACACACACACACAGGACCCCATTCCTAGACAGAGTCCTTCCGTCGCGCTTTGACATAATTAAAGGCCATTAATCACGTGTGCTGATTCAACAACGCCCACTCTTTCTGTCTTTCTGTCTTTCTGCTGTGAGGATTGTGGGGTTGGGCTGGAGTGCAGGCCGGTCATGTGGGGAGCTGGGGACCCGTGTGACCTCTCATAGGGTTAATAAAGCCACTTGAGCCTCGAGTCGGGTCGGGTCGGGTCGGGTCGGGTCGTGTCGTATCGGGTCGGATCAGGTCGGAATGGAGATCAGGTCGGAGGCGCATTTAAATTTAACCGAAAACCCAACCAAGACACGGCACTGATGCTGCTCCTGCTCCTGCTCCTGCCACAAAATGTGTCCGACTGGACAAATTCTTTTTTCACATTCTCTCCGCTTCGCTGGTTATTCTCTTGCCCTTTTTTTTCCAGAGTTTTGCTCCATGCGGAGATTCCCTCATGTTTTTTGTTGTGCTTTTTTCTGCTTTTTATGCTGCAGCATTTTGGCGTCAATTAACGTTCTTTGTTGTGGCGTTACATTGGACACATTTTGGTGGAGGTGTCCAGCGCCGGAGTCGGAGTTGGAGTTGGAGTCAGAGGCATGGCCATATAGCCATAGCCATAGCCATAGCCATATAGCCATAGCCATAGCCTCGTACACGATGGATGCACAGATACACCGCGTAGATTGGAAATGTCGCGTGGATGTGTTGCGCTTCATTGCGCCTCAGTTTGTGGTGATTCCCCATGCAGAATTACAACCATTGTGGGCCAGTGCGACAATGCAATGCCCTGCACATTGATGGGAAGCACTTCGATGCTCTCCGCTGACCTGTTCTCCGCTGACCTCAGCAATTGTCGAAAATTGTGGGTTCGGCTCAAGTTCTCCTCTGATATATGAGAGACCGAACAGCCGTTTGTTCAGAGAGCAGACATAGATAGCCCCCGAAAAGATATCCCCTACATATCGATGCTGGCGGCGATGGCGCTTATATAGACTTATAGTCTCGCATATTGACCACGAGACCAGAGGGGGCGGGGAGCGGTGTTGGGGCGGGGTGCGACACCTTTGCCCCGCCCATTGGGGGATTGATTTTTAACGAGCATGGACTCTCGATGCGCCATCCATTCTTTTCGGTTTTTTTCTCTCTCTCTCTCTCTCTCTCTCTCGCTTTTTGTCGACCCGCTTTAATGCTGGGCGTAAAAAATTATGGAAAAACAATTTTTAATGGACTAAATTGCTGCAAAAATGGATGCCATGTGTCCCAGGCATTAAAGGTTTAAGAGTGCATAAAAATCGAGAAATTATTTTCGTTAAATGCATTGCATTGTGCGGTTCGTTAAGGCCTTTCTATGGATATGGCCAGTGCACTGGTGGTGGGGATTTGCAGTGGAGCAAATTGTATACCATAGAGCGTGAGGGATAAAAAATA
Organism: Drosophila helvetica; assembly: GCA_963969585.1. Classification (NCBI taxonomy): domain Eukaryota; kingdom Metazoa; phylum Arthropoda; class Insecta; order Diptera; family Drosophilidae; genus Drosophila; species Drosophila helvetica. The sequence continues at coordinate 57,191,675 of OZ018401.1, forward strand.
GGTATTACGGAACTATGATTAAAGTGTTCTCCTGCATGACCGCCTCCTGATCTGCCACACTGGCATCACAGTCCCAGGAGTCCTTCCATTGGCAGGAGCAACAGGAGCGAGCCCATGGCAAAAATCAACATGACACAGAAGCCCACCATAATCCTTGGGCAAAGCCAATCAAATCTTAAAATAATATACTAAACACCCGGAAATGCCACACAGAGGGGCGCTCCTGCTCTCCCTCTCTCCCTCTCTCTGTACTGTCTGTGGCCTAAGCCACGGGGCCAAACATTTAAATACCCGGCACCCGGAGAGGCACTTTGTGGCTTTAAGCTGCAAGAACAAGAACAGCCATGGCTCTAAGTAGCAAAGTAAACATGGCATAGATGTCGCACTCGGTGCGGTATCCCGGACACATGAACAGACAGACCGACCGACCGGCCGACCGACCACCCAATGGAAAACTTTATGCAGAATGATGCCTCGCGGCCAATCCACATAGTTACACACACACACACACACACACACACACACATGAGGAAGTCCTGGTCCTGCTTGCCGGTCTTGCCGGCTTGCCTGCTTGCGTGGTGTCCTCGTGTCCTGGTGTCCTGGTCTACGTGTTAATTTGGTTCGGCGTAATTGTAACTTGACATGCATGCACCGGAGGAGGAGGGTGCTGGTGGTACGGGCACGGGCACGGGCACGGGTGCCACGTGGAGGAACCCGAAACTGGAAAGTGTTTTAATTGAATTATTTTCATTGTCGCCCCAGCTCGAGCTGCTGCCTGCTGGCATTATTAACTTTTCTTGTTGCTACAATTTATGCAAACTTTCTAAAAATAAAAAAAAGAGCACCCACCCACACAGATACACCCAAACACACACACACACACACACAGACACACACAGATACAGCTTGAACCCCAAGCAACAAAAAGTTAAATGAGTTAAACGAGCAATTTTATGAGCATGTCGAAAGTTTTGCAAATGCCCCGAAATCCCAAAAAAAAACGCAAAAAAAAAAAACAAATAAAAAGAGAAACAACTGAAGCATTCGATTTGTGTCCGTGGAATGAAATGGAAGTTTACCGCGCGGTTTAGGCCGCGGGCTTTACGATGCTCTCCCGCCCAACAAAATGGTCATCCCCCCTCCCCACCAATCTGGAGTTTTTGTCGAGGTGTTGCTGTGGAGCATCGATTGATTGCAGGCGCTCGCAGGAGGCTGCTTCTAGAAATCTAGAATCCAATTATCCGACAGCCAGCCAACACTTGACCCACAACTTTCCCCTCGAAAGGCTGCTACTGGCCGCTGCTGCTGGCCAATACCAAAGTTATGCCCAAAACTATAATCCCAACCCACTTCCACTCGCACTCCTCGTGCTCCTGCTCCTGCTCCTGCTCATTCTTATCGCATCAGTCGGCAAACATTTTCAATTTCAATAGCCTAACGAGTTGTTGTTCGGGCTGTTCTACTCTTTTCTCTACACTTAAAATAAAAAAAGAAATCAAATCATATATTCGCAAATGCACAAACTGTGTAATTTGCACTTATTTTTCTCAGTGTAATATGGCTCTGTGGCCCTGAGCAAAAGCGCATAAAAATGCTCGCCCCAAAAAGGCCAAATGCAAATTCCGAAATGCGGCCAAAAAGGCAACAAGGAAATAAGCCATTCACACTCTGGCTGATACGGAAGCTGATACGAGAGAAAGAGAGAGTGGATGGAATGGGAGATCGAGTGTATGTACATATGTATGTATGCATGTGTGTGTTCATGTGTGTGTGCGTGTGTGTGGATTCTAATTCAAAGGCCAAACAGCAGCCACAATGCCAACATCCACATCCACAGGAGCAGAACAGGAGAGCAGCAGAGAAGAGAGAGAGAAAAAAGAATGCGAGTTGGTGGGAGGAAGAGAAGGAGAGAGAGAGTGAGGGAGAGATTGCACGATGTGCAAAATGTTCTTAATTCTCAATTCATATGCAAATTTATTTTATCGCCAGCTCTGGCTGCCGGCTGGCTGGGATAACCGTCCGCCCGACCGACCGGCAGCCTCGAATGGGTGCTGCCTGCAACAACAATGAAGGATTGTGGCCAGAATCCGAAGCTGAACACCCCCCACATCACACCCCTCCCACGGCCCGCACCGCACCGCACCCACTCAACCCATTTCAATCATCCATGGCAATGTACAGGGCTCCGATTGGGTGGAGAGGGGTGGGGAGGGGAGGGGTTTCGTTTCACTCCGTTCCCTTCCGTACTGGCTGGCTGGCTCGTTATTGCTTGTAACTGTGCATTTGATGGCCTGCTCCTGGCTCCAGCGCTTGATAATTGATCGCCGGCATTAGCAATTGCCAGGAAAACAATAATGAAAGCAGATAAGGAAATAACTCTTCAAAATTTCTATGCAAATTACATATTTGCCCACTTTAGTACTAACAAAACCCTAAAGCTTTGCCACTGAACAAACTACGAACATAGCTGGCAGCTATGAGAAAAAAAAGAAAGTGTCGAAACCTGATGTCTACATACATCTTACACCTACAAATGTAGATAGCCCTGACTTGTTGAGCCGCATAAACCTCATTGTGCCCAGTCACACCTTTGTTGCTCCCGTATAATAGATCGAATTGTTCCTAGCATGAGCCGTTTAGGGTGTTATCCCCTGACTACTACTGCCTGCCAGTTTTGTTCTAGTTTTTCTCGATCATTCGTCTAACATCTTCCAATGTTTCCTGCATCGATTAGACAGGAAGTGGGATGCCTTCTGTCAGGGATCCGCGCGTAACAAGCTTTAAGCTTAGTGTCGCTATATGTAGCACGAGCAAAAAAAGAAGAAATACATTTTTCCGTTTATTTTAGTTATTATTATTCAGTTTATGCCAACACGTTCCGACTGGTGTAAAAAGGGTATAAAAACTCTGCCATTTTGAAGGAACATCCACGAAGAAGAAGAAAAGAAATCTGCGAGGCTCATTCCGCCTGGACACAATTGCAGTGATGAGAATGGGAAAGGGATTGAGGATTGGGATGGGAACTGTGTCTGATGATGAGGACGATGTGGAAGCGTTGATGATGGCCGAAAAGGCAATTGAGAAGCAGCTGTAGCCAGGACAAGGCTTTGAATTGATTTCACTTTGGGTCTATCCCCCCCACCCCACCCAAACCAACCCGAGGCACCCCGAGCGGAAGTCATGTCGTGCTGCAATGCCCGGCGCTGCTGCTACCGCTGCCGCTACCGATGCCGATGCCACTAGGCAGACAGTTTTTTTTCCCCCTGGCAGCCAGACTCTGCATGGGGGACACTGCACGTCTGCGCAATTTCAAAGCAATTGCAAACGTTTACCAAGGCGCACACAAAAGTAAAGTAAAGTAAGGCGGAAGTGTTTTCCTGCTTTCTTTCCTTCATTTTCCTCGTTTTTGTAGTGGGTGAAAGTCTTTTTAATTGAAGTGGACTCGGGAACACATACACACAGAGCTGGACACTCTGCTAGGGTATTTTGAATTCAATGATGCAGCAAGCGGTCAACGCCTTTGACTGCTTGCAAGCAGCCGGCTCCTTCAAAAGGGACACCAACGGGCACAAAAAACCAGGCCGAGACCGAGACCGAGGCAAAGGCGGAAGCAACTATGTCCATGTCCAGGCGGCTGCCGTATATGTCATTAAAATTTACTACAATCTATTTTGCTTGCTAATTGGCACTTGGCCATGTCCTGTGCTCCTGTGCCCCCAGCCCTGGCACTGTCTCTGGCGCTGGCGCTGGCTCTTTGTGCCTGACCGAAGATCTTTCTGCTTCTGCTTCTGCTTCTTCCTGGCCATAATCATTACTTGCACTGACGACAACTCCGGCCTAATTGCCGGGAACGAAAGAGCTTCAACTCTATCACAGAAAATGCTCTGTGAGCGTTTAATTACGCCCCTGGTGTTGATGGCACTTAGTACTTGCTAAGCCACACCACACACACACACGCACACACATAAAAAGAAAAAACAACATTAAAAAGTCGAATTTAGCGTACCTTTAATGCAGTTTCGCCTCCATTTTTGCATGCCTTCAAGGTGACCCGCAGCGCAGATCCGAAAGTGAGGTTAGGGCCGCACGCATTAGCATGTGTCAAGTGCGGGTGAACTTAGTCCCTCCCCTTGGGCCAACCACGCCTTGCCCACTTTCCGTTGATGCGTGGCAAAAACACACTCAAATGCTTGAAGCGGCATCGCCGCACACGACCCGGTGTGGTGCCTCCTGCAGACGCCTGCATTGCTAATTACGCTGCGCAAACTTTCAGAGAGGATGCCCCTCGAGAGCCAGGCTAATGAAATCTTACGAACGGACCGTAATGCGAGCACGAAATGTATTAGGGGATATTTGCAGAGCACTTGAAAAACACTGACGAACTAATTTAGGGATATGGCAAATGAAATTCGCTGCCCTAAAAACTAACAGCGAATAAGTTACGTTGTAGAAAAACAGAGCGATCAACGGTGCTTGGGATCATGATGAAAATCACCGAAGTATACAAATTATACCCGACAAAGAGAGCGCGACGCGTTTTCAGAACACCTTGTATAATTTCATCATGCATCACGATCTCAGTCTGAAAGACAGAGATAGCACGAGTCAAAACAGAGCTTACATATATTTCTCTCGCTCACACTGCCTGTTTTTCCCATACGATTTGTATGTGGCTGGGAGTGGAAAAAATGCAACTAATTATCTAGTTGAGCAAATGTGATTAAAAATTACTGAATTAATATAAATGCAATACATCTTTAATATTTCCGCCAAGTTGGCAGTCCTAAAACCTAACGGAGATTCTCTTTTGTTTTGCCACACTACATTCACATATGAACACACACATGCACACTCCCACAGCCGCTTTTTTCGGTGTTTGTCCGTTTTCTTTATTTTAGTGAAATTTGCATACCACCGACCACCAACAACCGAACTTTGACAATGCAATTTGAAAAGCCTGACATTCGCCCGATCCCTGCCCTGCCCTGCCACATGTGGCTAAACATTAGCGGTCACTTGTTGTGGGAGCTTCCCCTTCCTTGGACTGGTGCTGCTGGCTTTGCGGCTTTTTTCGGTAAGTTATTTGTTTTGTGACACTATCGCCGCTCGTCCGTCCATCCGTACTTCGTTCTTATCGGGCACCCGCTCCGGCTCTGGCTCTGGCTCTCGTTCTCGCTCCGGCTCCAGCTACGTTTGTCTGCGGCTGCTCCCGCCCGTGCTCCCATGGGGCCGGACCCTGACACGGGCCAGCAGCCGTTGGACAGGACATGACTTGCCACAAAACCGATTGCCACTGTCCTCCCCTATTGTTTGTCACGCTGCAGTTGTTCTGTTTTTCAGTCCTCCACCTGGATACGATACGTTCTCTGTGCTCACCTCGATTTATTATATGCTGTTTTTCTAGGGCTATGCTCCGGGAAAACTTTCTTAATGAGCCTCATACGGATTTTGTGGCTTCTCTGGCTTGAATCGATGCAAAGTTGGGTCCCGTCCCGAACAATAGGCTGAGGCCTGTCCTGTGATTGGCATAGGAAAGGAGTCCCAGCAAGACTTGTAGATGCATATCAAGCCGGCTCCCGGTCCACACTCGGCACAATTCCAGCACAGCACTCGGAGCCCATTGTTTGCACTCAAATTATTTACACATTATCTGCGGGCAGAGGAGTCAGCCGGAGGACGAGAACGGGAGCACAGTGCCCCCAAGGAGGACAGACACTCAGAAACACACACACACACACAGAGTGAGACAGCCAGTTGTTATTTTAATAGTTTAAGTAACCATAATATGTTGAGGACTTTTTAATAAACTTGAAACACGAGCAAGCGTGCGCCACAAGGACACCAGAGACCGGCCCCCAGAGAGAGACGGAGAGGTCGACAGGAAAGGAAAGGACAGGACAGGGCAAGGATGTGGATGTGGATGGGGATGTGAACGTGGAACAACTGCAGGCGGGGCCAAGATTTATGCAAACCAAAATGTTGCCAAAAATTACAATTTAATGGAGTCGACTCTGAGAGGAGAATGTGCGTGGCGTGGCCCATAATGAGCAGCGAGAAACTTGCAACAAAAGCCAAAGTCGACAAGACAAAGGCCACAACAACAACAACACAACCAACAGCAGCTAGAAGGAGTCGCAGGACCAAGAGCAACTAGAAATGTAAGCAAAAGTAACTTCTCTAATTTTGCAGGAAATATGAAGCCATTAAAGTGCAGCAGACAAGGCGAAACATGGCAACATCTTGACTACTGCGGCACTCACACACGCACACACCCAGACAGTGCAGAGGTTGAGGCTGAGGCTGAGTCTGAGTCTGAGGCTAAGGCAGGAGCAGCCACTCCCGGGCCATGTGGCGACTACTGTCCTGTGAAAGTTGTCCTCGAGAGTGTGAAAATAAATTGTGAAAAAGTCGCAGGAGAAGTGAAAACTGGCAACTGGCAACTGGTTTGCATGTGGCCCCACGACAAACTGGAACTTCAGTGGAACTCCGGCTCCATGGTTCAGCCCGCGGTAAGCGGTAAACAGCTGTTGCACGTTTTTTTTTTCCTATTTCTACAATTTATTTCCACACAAAAAATAGGAGGAAAGAAAAAGCCGTATATACATATCTTTAATTGCCAACTTGGCCAGTGACAGGCAGCGAGAAAAATGAGCACTGGTGAGGTCCAGCGAGGGATACTGGGCGGCCAGCTGGTGTCACATGTCCGGCGCTAGTTGCACTTAATCACTGCCCCGGCCAGCTGGCTGTCGTGGCGACCCGGAACAACCGGAGGGCCCTCTGTCCTCTGGGAGTCACCTGAGTGAAGTCCCGGCACTAAGCCATCCAGGAGAGCGCTTTTATTGGACAGATTGAGAGCGAGAACAGAAGCTCCGAGCAATCGGCGATGCTCCCCATTCCGCTCAGATATAAATATGCATCGAGTGTCCACCATAGAGTCGGACTACCAGATGGATCGACCGCAATGTCGAGCTGCACCCGGAATTAAGTTAATTTTAATTTACGCTGATTAATTGCATTGTCAGGCCAGATGAAATGTCCCGTCCTGGTCGGGAGCTGCTGTGCTGTGGGTGCTGTGGGTGGCCGACTGGAGGGCCAGTGGCAACCGCATGCCAAGTGTTAAATGTCAGAGCAACGCTTTTAATACAATTTGGTGGCAGATGCGAGCCGGGGCCGCCGCAACTGAAACGAGCCAAAAGTATAACTTGAATTGTACGGGATTCGGACTCTCGCGCCAGTACAGTGCGTTTCGTGGCTATAACTGAGGGCAGAGGGTTTGTCGAATAATATCCAAAAGTGTCTCCTTTCTGCCTCGGGTGCTCTCTGCTCGAGTTTCGGCATCATCTAATCGACAATCGGCCACAAATTGCTGTTTAAGCAGCGCACATTGAAATTCCGTTTGCATATCGGCAATAATGTCGTACATTAGGTTGGTTTTTTCGTCTCCTCCAGCTCTCTGCGGGATGGTGGTGGGGGGCCACTATCTAGTGCGGCGGGGCACACTCAATTTAATGGTCTTGGGTGTTCCAAATTCGGGAATTAAATAGAACATTAAGAGCAGAAACGCTCCACAGAGAGATCCCTCAATTTGCATAAACGGCCAGAGGCAGCACCTGATAAACAGGTGTCGAACAGGATATAAAATTCTATTGGCTCTTATTTTTATTTGTTTCGTCTTCCTTACGTGTAGGTTTGCCCTTGCCGAAGGTACATTACATCGCCCACAAAAGAAGTGGCTTAGGTGACCAAAAAACAACCGATTTCGGTTCGGGCAAATATCTATTTGTTTATATTTTGCTCATGTTTGATTTCAATCAATTACAGAGGTCCTATGGAACTGTACCAGAAGTCAACTAAATTTCTTTGTGGATAACTTTCGGGTTTCATACGGACTGGTAGATTGATTTCGCATCCACAGAGTCGTACATGTATGTTTAATGTTCTATTAATTACAGATGTCTTGTAAATGGATATATTGCTGCTCTAAGACCACCATCTACCTTAACTTGGGGCTAAGCAGATTAAAGTACAATTTCATTGTAAATTTAAATTTATTTATTTTCCAGTTAACTCCAATGCACCTTCTAGGAAGAGCATCCAAGGTCCGGATTGTAGAGACCAACTGGATCTCCTTGCCTTGTTTACGTTTTGCTCTGGAGCAATCCAACTATTGCGTAGAACTAACCCAGAACTGGGCCATTGTCATGCGGAGGAGCACACGACTTCGTTGGGTTTTTTTGGTCGAAAACATTGCGAGGCATTTGCATAAAAAGTTGATAATTAGGAATGTGTTTTGGATAAATCATACAGTGGACGGGATAAATACAAAGTGTGCAATTACGTCGCTGGGTGGCCCCGAGTGGAAGTGAAAAAGGATCCCATTACCCCTACTCGAAGGCTTGGCCTGAAGCCTTTCTAAATTCCCATGAAGTTGCTACAATTTATGAATACACAACGCAACCAACGAGGAGCTCATTAAATGCATGGCAAATCGTTGGGAATAATAGAGCAAATGGTCATTAAGCCACTCGCCATGAATGCGAGTCCCATAACCATTCCCATTCCCATTCTTCCATACACAAAGTCAAGTGCGCGGCTTAATATGCAAATAATCAATTCAATTTTTTGATTGTGCGCCAGATGTCGCCACGTTTGATGTGATGTGTTGTGATGTGATGTGCACATCAGAAGTCGCTCGCAGTAATTCAAAAAAAATTAATCAAAAAGCCATTTTGACAGCCTGCGCCTGCAGTCGGTAGGGAAACGATCCGATGCGACTTGGCCATGCCCTGCAAGCTATCAGGTGAGCCTGCAGCAGCAGTAGCCTATGATTGATGCGAATGACTCAGCCTGAGGCGGAGGAGACTCACTTAACGATGGGGTGCACGTCGTGGGGAACGTGGAAGAAACTGCAATAATTGACATTTAAGAGGCAACATCTGGCCTGGCGCCCACCGGCAGTCTAGAGAAGAACTCTTTTACTGACGTCAATGGGCTGGATGAATCAGCACCACGCCACGTCAGCCTGGATCCAAGCTGATCTCCTGGCAGAGATATCTTATGCACTGCATGTCCCCGGATGGCTATTTTTATTCTCTGGGCGGCTCACTTCTATCGACGAGAAGGCGATAAGGCGCACACGCACCCATAAACCTCGAATTATTTTCCTATCCCAGGGGCTCCGAAATGACCTTAAATTAAATTGCCAATTTTGGTTATTTTTATGGCCAACATGTGCCCCCCCCCCCACCCCTCCCTTCTTCGTTCCGGGTCTTTCGATGAGGGGAATTGGATCGATACGAACCATCTCCTACTCTGATCCATACGCTGGGGCCAGCCTGGGCTGGATGGGCCGTCTTCAATATCTGTCGATACCCAACACCCATCGCTGATTAGGTCCCCGAATTGACAGCTTTAACCGATCTCGGTCGATCCACCGTAAGCACGCAAAACGAGTATGATGATTCGAATACGGCTACCATACAATATGAGTATCATCAAGATCCCAGCGATCGGAGTTGTCAGGCGGATGGTTCGCACGTTCCGCTGGGGCTACGACAGACCCGCGACTATCCCCTGCTGCATACAAAGCAGGGCTCTGGCTCTGGCTCTGGCTGCGGCTGTGCCTGCGACTGTGGCTGTGAAGCACTGCTTCTGCCCCGGTATATGCCTGCCTATGGGTATATCCGATTTTTTTTGTCGCTGCCTCTCATTATGCTCGTCTTGTTGGCCTTTTTTGCCAGTTTGGTTTCGTATATAAATCTAACGCGCTGCGTTGACCAGACATCACTTCTTTGGTGGAAACTTCAGTGACAAGTTTAGCTCCTGCTGTGATCCCTTAAGTAACCTCTCCAGCCTGCCCAAGGAATTATATATCAGTTCTCCTCCCCCTACCGCAAATCGCTTATCGAATTTAATCCAACATGAAGTTCAGTGCTGCTTTGGCTCTGCTGGTGATCGCTGGATTCGTGGCCAGCGGCGATGCCCTGCCCGCCAGGAAAAGTGAGTTGAGCGACTGAACAAGGAGCTGAAAGGCCCACCCACTTCACAAAGGATTAAGTGAACTGGAGATCATCCCATCCATTCGATCATTAATCACCTCTCATTCCATCCATCATGCCACGTCACCTACATCTACTGAAGATCGGCAATACCTCGTTCCAGGAATGGTCTACTACCAGCAGCCTGCCGCCGCCGAGTGGTACGGTGCCGCGCCCCAGCAGCGCATCATGTACATGCAGTACGTGCAGCCAGGACGCACACACGCCCGCTCCACCCAGGCCGCCAGCGCCCTTGTTGCCGGCGAGTCCGTTGCCACCGGCACCTACCTGAAGGGTAAGCACTCACCCACTAAGCCCCCACCACTCACTAATCCCAGCCAGAACTAACCGTGCGGTTCCTAACCAAAGATTGCAATCATGCAGAGTCTGTGGATGAGCTCAGCGCCGAGGGAGCCCAGGGCGAGGATGTCCTGGCCGCTGCCGGAGCCCATGGAGCCACTTCCGTGGCCGAGGCCTATCCCGACGAGGCTCCTGTTGTCCAGGTGGCCATCGATGCTGATGTCGTGCCTGAGGCTGAGGCTGAGCCCGAGGTTGCCGTCGTGGAGAACGACGATGCCGCCAAGGTGCCACGTGAGTACACCTTTGTGTCCGAGGAAGCCGCCGCCGCCGCAGTTGCCGCTGAGGAGGAGGCCATCGCCGATCCCGTCGCCGTCGCCGCCGAGGCTGAGCTGCCCGCTCCCGCTCCCATTGCCCCCGTGGCTGCCGTTGTGCCCGCCAACCGTTACCTGCCCGCCAAGAAGAAGGTCATTGTCGAGCTCGATCAGTCCCCCGAGGAGGATGAGCCCGAGGCCGCTGCCATTGAGGATGAGGAAGCCGTGTCCGACGATGTTGAGGAGGATGAGGAGGAGCTTGTCGTGCCCGTCAAGCCAGTGATCAAGAACCCAGCCCGTCGCCCAGCTGCCAAGAAGCCCGCCAAGGCTGCCGCTCCAGCTGCCAAGCCCTCGAAGAAGCCTGCCGCTCCTCTGCCCGTCGGCACCTTCTTCCCCGTCAACTTCGGAGGCACCAGCGGCGGTGCCATCGCCATTGCCAACTCGTTCAGCACCGGCGAGGGCGGCGGCGCCACCAGCCATGCCATCGCCTATGGCTCCCCCGACTCCGTGCGTGCCCGCGTCCGTCCCAATCCCAGCAAATTCCGTCACTAAGCCATCCATCAGTCGATGGATCCCTCCTCCACATCTTGCTAGATCCAGTCTGTAAATTAAAGATTCTCCTGTAATTATTAGTGAAATTGTCAACTTTTGAGCACATTTAAATAAACTTTTTTTTTCTGTTTTTAAACGCCATTGAAGAGATTATTCGATTGGGGAAACGATCCGCTATGCATTTCTAATATATTTATGTTTTCTATTTCATTTGATGATCGATGATCTCGAGCCAATAAACAAGCCTATCGAGATACAATAAAACTGGAAATGGACAAAGTAAATGCTCTTAAATGAAGGAAAAAAAAAAGAAATCAACTATCATTCGGCTATAGGCTCGACTTAGGTCTAAGTTGCATCGTTTGCATCGATCCTTTGCAAATGTTACATCTTCTCATTCGTGTAGCATCCATCATGTGTGTGAATGTATATATATATATTGTTTTTTTGTTTTTAAAGACACTACGCGTATTGTACAGCTCTCTAGACTGCTTGGATTTTGTTACTCTTTTTTCTTTTTTCTTTATACAAGAACTATAGATGTATCCAGGGATTAATCCTCTGATGCTAGGCTACTTGGTTAACTGCTCGGAATTGTTTATAACGTACTGCATAATCGCTCAACTTTTGTGTGACTAATATATAAAAACATTAATTTTAGTGTCTCCTCCACCTCCACCTCCGCCTCCGCCACTGGTGCTGCTTCTGCGACTCCTTTGGCTGTGGCTGTGGCTGTGGCTGTGGCTCTGGCTCTGGCTGTGCCTGTGGCCGTCCTTCTGATATCAGTAGCCGTACTTATCTTGCAGCGAGGACATCACATCATTGGCCAGATTGCTGAGGCGACCGGCCACCTTGTGGACGCCTTGGCGCACACTTTCCTTCACACTCTCTACGTCTAGGTCGGGGGCATTAAAGTTCGAAGACGAATACCCACCGCTTCCCCCTACAGGAAAGACAGTTCATAGGTGATAATCTGTATCTGCATCTAAATCAACGAATGTGCACTCACCCCTGCCAACAGGCGATCCGTCGCCGAAGTAGTCCGACGAGGATATGGCACGTGATCCCTGGAATCGATTCAGACTCGCGCCAACGTCAGAGGACGATTGTTCGCTGGCAAAGTATTGGTCGGAGCCGAAGCCCTTGGAGTTGCCAAACTTCTGTTGGGCTATCACGGGATCATTGCTGGCGGTGCTTTTGCTCTTGCTGGTCGCATAGGAGGAGGAGTGGGAGGAGGATGGGCCACCCGAACCGCTGGCCGTCTTGGCCGACGCCTTGGGCCTGTCGTAGTCGTAGCTGTTGGCAAACATGGACGTGATATTGCTATGCGTGCCACCTATGGGCTCGATAGTCTCATAGCCCAACGCGTCCAATTCGAATTTATCCAGTTTGCTGGACCCACCAGCCGAACTCTCTCGCTTCTCGCTAGAGTGTCCTCCTCCGCCGCCGCCGCCGCCAGTGCCGCTACCGCCACTGCTGTACAGCGAGTAGTCGGTGAAGAAATTGTCATTCTCCAGCGACGACAATTTATTCTTGGGAGCCGCCGTCTGCTGGATGGTCGCCATGTCCCCGATGGCGGAGTGGGCCATATCGGAGCCCCGCAGGCTGAAGCCCATGCCCAGACGCTCCATTTGCTTGGCCTTGGCCGGATCCATGGTCTTGAGCTTTGCCTCTTCGCGTGTCTTCTGCACCGATAGCTCCTGGTAGGCCAGCCGCATGCTGGCCACCGTCTCCAGCTCCTCTTCGGCAGTTTGAGGCTTGTCGACGGTGGCTGCCTGGACGCTGGACGTCTTCATCTCATTGGCCGCATTGGCGCGAGCCTCTATGTCGGCAAAGTTCGTCTTTACTTTGGTGGCTCCCAGACCGCCCACCTTACGAGCGCCCAGCTGGAAAGGATCCGAAGAGAACAATAAATTGGACGCACTACTATGTATACGCCTCGAGGACAAAACTTACCCCTCCCTTCTTGGGCTGAATCTTGCGCACTCCTATGGAAGAGGGCACGGAAGATGTCACCACCGAGTTGAGCAGATCCACGCTGGGGGCGCCGCCTAGCTGGGTCTCCACATTAGTGAGCGGTGGAGTCGGTTTCGTCTCCAGCTGGAAGGCAAACAGTGATGAGCGGGATGGTGTCAAGATTGGGTGGGCGAGAACAAATCAACTCTAAAAGCGCGGGCGTGTCTCCTGTGTGTCTCTGTGGGGGTGAGTTTGTCTCCTACCTTGCTGATGTTGTTGTTTTCCGCGTTAAAGTCCGCAGGGGGGACATTGTCGTTGTCGCACTGGGCGAAGAAGTCCTCCTCCTTGGCAGCATCGTTGCCCTCGCTCTTGTCGACCGCCGGCTCCAGAAGATGCAGCTGTGTTGGTGTCGGTTTTTGGTGTGTGGTGATATATCGATTGGGATTGGGATCGGAATCAGAGTTCGGAAAAGCGCACGGCATGTTAGCAGAAGCAAATGTTAATCTCAGGTGTGACAGTTGTAAGAAACTCCGGGCAAGAACAAACAACAACAAAAAACTCTCAGAGCCAGACATGGCACTGGGAACTCACCTTGGTCCCGTGCACCTTCATGGCCTGCTGCGCCTGGGCACTCAGCTTGTCCCGATAGAGCTGGGCGGCCCTTGAGTTATACTTGACCTGGGAATCGGAGCTGGTGCAGTTGTGGGAGCGGAAGAACTGCGAGGCGTTGGCATTACCGCCGAGCTGCATCTGGCGCAGCTGCTGCCACGTCCAGTTCGTGTCCAGATTGGTGCTCCGCACGAAGGTCAGGTGAACCCCCAGGTTCCGGTGGACGGCCGAGCAGTCGATGCAAATGAAGATGCCATACGTGACGGATGACCAGGTGGGTGCCTTGGCCGCGCAATCGAAGCAGGACTGAAAGCGGGGTCAAAGCAGGTGAGAGGGTGAGTGGAGGTGGGCTACCAATTGTGGGCCGAAGGGCAAGCTGCAGAAGTAGGGCAACTCACTTTATTGGCTGGCTGAGCACGCAGGCGACTGAACACGGACTCGAGGTCCTGCTTGGTGGGTCCCGCAGCGGAATTGGACATGACGAATTGCACAAAACTGAATTGTTTGTTCACCAGCTATGAAAATTGTTGACGTTGCCTTGCCGTTTCTCTTTCACCTTTGAAGACGCTGTAATCCCTGCAGCGGGAGGTAATAATGCCAGTAGTTTCGTGTTAATGGGCATACACCGTTGGATATTAGCTTACTTAAGAGTTTTTAACTAATTCCTTAATTTTTCAGAACAGAACGTACGTGGACGTGTGTTTTCCTCAGATGCTTCAGATGTTAGTGTGCGCTCGCTTGGTGCTGTTAGGCGCAATAGTACTGTAAAGTCCGCCAAAAGCATATATTTAATCGTGGTGCTGCCACGTTATTCGCGCTGGGACGTCTAGTAAAGTGAAATGCTTTTTTACATAAATAAATGTACATTTCAAACATACTTTAAATTTAGAAATTTCTTGTTTACTACAGTTTTTGAATGAATGCTCAATACGCGCACTTTGTGCATTGCCAAAAAAACATCGAAATAAGCTATCGACCATCAACTACAATATATTTTACTGCAAGGTGTGTAACCTAAAGAGGGAAGGCGACTTGTATTCCTAATTCGGTGTGTTAGCACAATAAATTATTTCAAATAAAAATCAAAGCGAATATCAACAATCCACTCTCCACCTGTACATAGGACTTATCTGCGCAGCACTGGAAGGCGTCGGATATGGTGAAATCGCCGTGGAAGGTATGTGAACACGAAAAACGAATATCTACTTGGAGAAACGCGCTTGGCGCTACGAAAGTCGCAATTTACGAATGAAATGAATGAAATTTGACTCCATCTATTTTTTTATTTAGCGAGTGGAGAATGGGTCTCATTCGCCGTGCCGAATTGAAACCCCGATGGACATGGAGGAAGGCAAACCAGAATCTCCGAGCGAGGATCATTTCGACATCACAGAACAGCAGGCGCAGCTGGATGAAGGGCAAATCAAGACTGAGCCACATGACGATCAATGCATAGATTTCGAGCGGGATCCTTTCGACGAGCTGGCCGAGCTTCTCGAGGAAGAAAACGTTCCGGTGTACCTTGTTGAAATGCCATTAGAAGCACCGCCACCGCCATCTATCTCTTTACCCGATGACTGCCTTTTGTTTACAAGGCGCAGTAAAGTGGAAATTGCCTCTGCAGTGCCCAGTTCGTCGCCCAGCGTCAACGAATGCTTGGACTCACCAAATCAGAGCGAAACTGGCTTGCAACCAGTTGAATTGCATGTTCAAACTAAAAGTCGTTCTCATTCCAGGCGATCCAGTGCGTCTGAGCCAAGGAATCAATCTAGGCGTGGGCGTTCGCGTAGTGTCGGCTCTTCGAAAAACCAAAAATGCAGTCAAGGCAGAAGTCCGGCTAGATCGGAGCACAGAAACAAGAAAAATCTTCACGGGCACAAAGAAGAGAGAACCACTTGTAGCCGTAAAGGGGCTCGAAGCAACAGTTCCTCGATGGAAACTAAAAAATCAAGAGCACAGAGCCCAGGCAACATCAAACGAAAAAAGAGTAACTCGAGGAAATCAACCGACACCAATAATAGGGATAGAACACAACGCAGCCCAAATAGGACGAGTTCCAGCGAACGTGAACATTTTCGCAAGAAGTTCTCCTACAACAGGCTTTCGCACCGTAGATTCGCTGAGCCTGCGCATGTATTTGGCCGTAGACGTTCTAGGAGTGGTTCATCGAGCAGAAGACACTGGCGTCGAGACAGTTTGAGTCCGATAAGATCACCCCACAGAATCCGACGAGAGTTTCACAGACACATTCGTCGCTATTCGCCAAAACGCCTGTCTCGACAGAGATGCCTTTCTCGTGAGCCAACCAAAAGCCCCTCAAGAAGTAGATCACGTCAGCGTGATCGTTCTCGTCAGCAACACCAAAGACACTCCAGAAGTATATCCCGACAGCAGTACCTTTCTCGTGAGCCACATATACGCCGCTCGAGAAGTAGATCCCGACAGCAGTACCTTTCTCGTGAGCCACATATACACCGCTCGAGAAGTAGATCCCGTCAGCAGTGTCTTTC
The DNA here is from genome assembly GCA_963969585.1 of Drosophila helvetica. Lineage (NCBI taxonomy): Eukaryota > Metazoa > Arthropoda > Insecta > Diptera > Drosophilidae > Drosophila > Drosophila helvetica. The sequence goes on from OZ018401.1 coordinate 57,207,950, forward strand.
TCGTGAGCCACCTAGCCGCCGCTCAAGAAGTAGATCTCATTCTATTGGGAATAAAAAAAGGATGAACGACACCGTTTCCCCTGTCTTCTCGGCCGAGCCAATTGAGATCCTTCAACCGAGTGATTGTATACTTCCGCCACTGGGACCTGCCGCGCCAATGGCTCACAACGCACCAAGACCGATACTACCAATAGTAACCAGTCGATTCGAAAATCCAGTATCACCACCGTACAGACATTTGCCTCACATCCCAGTAGCCAGCAACCATATGTGGTATACGCAAACGCATTACACTCAGTTGCAGTACAGCACCACGACTATGCAAGATGGTCCGACATGGCAGGCGCCTGTCTATAGCTATGAAGGTGCACCGCTTCCTGCGTTGGGTCGCCGCGATCTACGCTATCGCCTGGGCTCGACTCGTTCGTTGCCCTTGGGCCCACACGATCTGCGCCACCGGATCCAGGGCCGCCCAGAGTATACTTTGCCCACGGAACACATAGCATCTCCTTACAATGCAGCCAGGTTGGGCCAGACGGGCTATCCAAGTCAATACTACCCAAATGGGTACTATTAGCTATAGTCGGGCGGGAATATCAAAGAATACTCTGCAAAATGCGTAGTTTTAAGACATGGTCAAGAATCATGAAAAGGCTTTATTTTTATTTTGAATCTGTATCATTTGTCAATAAAAAACATACGAAGGCTTCCGCGTATTATTAATCTAACGAGTTGAGTTCGAGTGTCCATTTGGGGTGCGTGACGAAAGGCGGCTGAAGCTACGACGTTTCGGCTCTGCGGACTGGAGATAGAATATAGAATTCTTAAAGTTGCGACCGCAGCACTTCATCCAAGGATGGGGATCGCTTGGTGGCGCCGGGTTCTCCGCGGGCGATGTCGTGGGGACGTCTGCCTCTGGCTCTGGCTTGCCCTCCTCTTTCCATTTTCTCTTCAAACATTCCAAAAGTCCGCCGTTCATAGACCGATCAGGTTCCCTTATGTCTTGGATCGTGCTTTCCGACATGTTGAGATACAGGCTGTTCTGTTGTCAATTTGATATTGTATAGGTTAAGTGTTTAAGCAAACCGCGTACACCAGTAATCCCAAAGCAGCTGTAAGGCCAGTGATGGAAAATGGAACAAAAGTGTATTCATGATGGCTACACAAGTAAAAAAAAAAATATTTAAGTCGTTCGCGCTCTTTTTATCTACTTTTTTTGGGTATACTTTAACATTGATTTGCCTTCAAAAAAAACAATACAGTGTTGACAAAGTTGGCTGTAAAACTAGTGCTGAAAAACCGAAAACTGCTTATAAGCTGGCGCCTGTTTTTCCGATCCCTCTTTTACTTTGTATTTCGTTACGTATTTCGCTTTGCTGACAAAAAAAAAGTAAAGGTTTGTGGAAATATTGTTTCATATTGGATGAATATCATTATACTAATTATGTAGTTATTGTGCGATGTTCTAAAAGTAACTACATATTTCGTGCACAAGCTTTTTTTTTGCTGCGTCGGCTTCTGCATCGCTCATTATATTAAGTGTATAGTGCTGGAGTATTGTTCTACAAGCTTATTTCGGCCATTTTTCTACCGGAATTAGTTCGTGCAAAATCTTACCCACATTCATTCACACATGCATACATATGCATACATAGGAATCGGTTGGTGGCGATTTCCTGACGAAAAAGTGACTTCAGGCTTATACAATTACTGTTTCTGTTTGCATTCGATCATTATATTAAGTGTATAGTGCTGGAGTATTGTTCTACAAGCTTAGTTCGGCCATTTTTCCACCGGAATTGGTTCTTGTGAAATCTTACCCACATTCATTCATAGATACGTGTGTTAACACACATGCATACATATGCATGTCGTGTGGCATGCATGCACATTCATGACTATAACCTGCAACCTATGTATGTATGGTGAAATATGTACATATGTATTTCTGAATATCTTCAGGACAAAACCGGCTTCACTTCAGCTCTTTCCATTGGTTTTAACGTGCTCTCGCCGTCTCGTTCACGCACACGTTGGCTGCGCGCCTATTCGGTTATCTGTTGATTGCTGCCATACTTGCTGCTCGGCATCTGCCCCTACCGTATTTTCCACGCCCCTAGCCAGAACGAGCCACTCTACCTATACTCTACTGACGTTAAATATGGCTCCAAAAAAGCGCAATGGGTTCATGGCGTTTGTCGCCAACTGGCGCGCCAAAGACCCCTTGGGTCGCGGCTTAAGCATTGATGAGGCGGTGGCAAAGTGTGGGCCTATATGGGAGGTAAGTGCCTTCGACGGTGGTCAGTAACAGATTATAAACTGGAATATCGATTTCAGCGCATGAGCGCCCAGGAACGTGGTCCGTACAACCAGGAGGCTAAGAATTCGGACGCTAAGAACGTGCTGGAGAGAGCACCAAAGAAGGAGAATCGGAACTGCATGGGCGATGCTGTCTCAAAAATAGAAAAGGAGAAAAACGACGCCATAAATGCAGAGCTTCAAATGAAGCGCAACATCGAACGCATTATTGTGAAAGCAAAAAATTCTTTGGGTAAGGTACTTTGTTCTTTGTGAGAGCCATTATCAAAAACCGCTGCTGATTTTTGGTTGCAGAGTTGAAGGATGAGGTATTTGTTTTTGTTAGCTTCAATTTTTTTAACAAGGCCCTGAAGGGGGATTTTTACATACCCGGGGAGTTTTCCGCCTGCCGCTACTCTCTGCACAAAGGCATAAGCTCTAATTACAGCACCATGATTAATCCGGGTGAGCGTTGATGTAAGCCTGTAGCGTTTGACCATGTAGTAACCACAATTTCTTCTCAGGCCAAATCATTTTCAGACAGAGCTGCGATGCAATGGAGCGTTCGGAGTCTACTCACAGGTTGCCCTTGCCACCGGAGGCCATGGGCGAGAGTGACATGGTCAAACTATACCACGATATCTTGAAGTGGCTATTCGTCCGCAATGGTGAGGACGATGAACAATATGGCCCCGATCCAGCCATTGTCTACACGACCCCTGAGCTAATGCCGGTGGTAAAAGCTTGCTTCCGTTATCTGGCATGCGAGGGCGATACCGACAAAGATGCTGGAAAGATTGTGGTGTACGACATCCATCACTTGTTTCACATCTTGAAGAAGAATTGCATGGACATGGCTGGGATGGCGAACGATCACGTTAGCCTCAATGTTACTAAAAGCTTCTTTAACAAAGACTTTTTTGAATATTCTGCAAATATTGCGTGCGATGTAAGTTGAAGTTGAAGATATTTCTCGTTTCTATCAATTGCTAATCATCAAATTGAATTTCTAGTACCATGAGCAAATCGACCGATCCAAATACTGCACCAGGAGCATGGTTTTGTGTTGGGCATTCACCTTTAGCGACTACATATGCGCAGACCTGGCCATTCCACTCCAGCCAGGGAAGCACCTGCCCCCTAAGATCGAGCCCAGCTACACCATCATTGCTGGGGACCCCTCATCAGACCTTCTCGATATTTGCACTGAACCATTTTTGTCATCGCTGTCGCGAATGAAATTAGAAGCGGAATCGCGTGATCTACCAAAGAGCAGCCGTCAGTCCGTCTCTAGTACCTATGTACCCAAAGTGGTCTTTGAGCATTGGGACTAACTAGAGGACGATGCAGAATTCCCTAGCCTGGATGGCCGCCGTCCCAAGCCCCCTGCCAAAACTAATTAAAACATGGAAGCTGGCAAAAGTCGCCTATTTTTTATACTTATTTCAGTATTATATTATTACATTCTAAAACTCGCTAATTGGAAGCAGTCACTACTTTTATTTTTATTTTTTTTTTTATTATTCGTTCCTTCTGTGAAGGAAATAACATTTAATCTGACTTCAAATAAATACATATTCGTATATATCTAATCAACTATGTTATAATTTCCTCACAGCCATCGGCACTGGGAAGGAGGGAACTTTTTGGGCTACGCGAAACGGTTGATATGCTCGAGGGATCCTGCAGGAGAACGAGTCGTGCGAACGCCAGATTTAGCAGAAAGGCCTGACCCAGCAGCTCGCGTTGATACCGTTCCAGCTGTGAGAACATATTTCTCAAGTCCGCAGGGAACTGCACCATACTGCGTACTCCTGCGTGATCCTGTTGCGTAGTCTCCGTCTGATCCTCCATGTTGTAGTGGGTGCGCATCATGGAAAGAATTGTGTCCTCTGAGGAAACCCTCTCGGTGCCTACCAAGTGGTTGAAGAGTCGGGCTGTGAGAAAGCGTCGCATGTAGAAGAGGTTGTTGCACTTGGTCTCGTCTGGGTCGGCCCGAGACAGCAGCGCATAGCTCATAATGGCCGTCACTTGGGACTTCTGGATGTTCACATTCTGCTGATCGATGCTGCCCGGATTGCTACTGGCCTGAGCCATCTGTGGGTTCTCTAGTACATAGCAGTCGGCCTGCGGCATTTGGTGGGTCACGTAGAGGCAGCGTCGGGCCAGCTCGGCCAAGTGCAGCTTCTTGTCGTTCAGCTCGTGATGCTGCCAGTGGGTGAGCAGGCACGGATCACTATCATTCTTTCCAATCTCAATTCGTGCCCAACTAACGCTGGTCACACCAATGCGAACTCCCACGCTGGACGCAATCCGCACTCGCTGTCCCTCGTCCATGCCAGGAGTTATGAAGGGAGCCGTTCGGACGGACTTTGGCTTCTGGATGGCATTTCCCTCACTGCTCCTTCTGTTGCCCGCTGGATCCAGCAGGCTTTTGAAGAACTTCGTTGCCACCTTCAGGCCAAAGCCCTCCACATACAAGATGTCGTTCACATCCCGCAGTGGACCATTGCGCGTCCTCCAGTTGTGCAGTTTGCTGGCTCGCCCTTTGGTTATGTCGTAGCTGTGGTGTGCAGAACAATGCATGTCATTGTACGGGGTAATAGGCGACCAAGGGGGTGTTGTGCATACCAACCTGAGCATCTGATCGATGCTGGAGTCGTTGATCGTCTCCAAGATCTTCAGGCACTCCTCATCTGTATATGCCGGCAACAAGCTGTTGGACTGGACATTGTCGGTCGCTACGGGTGTTCCACGTGTCGAAAGGTTCCGCATATGTTTTACGGGGAGGGACCAGAGCGCGCGGGTGTATGACATCATATTTAATTCAATTTTAAACGTTACAAACAAATTAACAATAAATAATAATATTGTCGTGCAGAGCTATGCGATAGTGGGATACAAATATAAACACAAGAAATATCGGCTAACCGATAGTGTGACCAGAGGTGCATGCCCTACGGTTACATTAATCTGTTCTTGTATACTAATAAAATCAGTTAAAAATTCAAATTTTCGATGAAAGCAAGCAGGAATGCATTATTTGTGAGCGCTGGGACGCTGGCTGACGACAAAACACGGATAAATTCCAGCAATATCGCATAAATGCGCTCGTGCGGAACACAAAACCAATCAACATGGTTTTTATCCCCTGAATTTCAGCCCTAAACGGCTTAAATGGGGCCATCAGCAGCCTGGCAAAAGCATTCGTATGGATTTATCGCAGCACATTAAAATGCGAAAGTCTATATCCATATATGAAGATATCGAATTATTTATAGAAATCCAATTTTAATATAATTCATATTCAATTAAACTTTAAAATTATATTTCACTTTTTTGGATTGAGTACATGTATTTTCCTATTATAAAATCTTCCTAAGCCAATTTTTCAGACAAAAACAATATGGTGGAACGAGCGGGACGCAACTTTCAGTGGTGGTCAACTGTTCTAGCGATGGGATCATCGATGGCCGATAAGCCGTACGGAAAAAACATGCAGTGTGATAGCCGTTTGACATTAGACTTTGAAGCTGGACTAGCTGCGAAAATAGAGACAGCCTTGTGCAAAAAGCATGCAGTGAGAGCAAGAGAGATATATGCGTCCAGTTGCTTTTCCAGTTGAGCAATAATTATTAATTGTAGCGATTTCAAAAAATTGTTTGTTGGCATGACATGAATTTAGCGTTTCTCTGCTGATGCTGTCCACCAATTCGAGAACAATACCAAACCCCAGCATATGTACATATATACATCTCACTCTCACTGCAGCTTCTATTAGGGTTCAATTGAAGTGCAGTGAAATGCGACGGTTTACAAATTTGTGTCCGATCATATCAAAGATTAGTCTTTTATTATTTCAGTTTAATACTTCTGTCTCAAAAAAAATCATTGTCTTAGGTTATTGTATATATTATATGGCTTATTAGGTCCCAGAAAAAGAGGACGCCGCTCAGTGGATCTCACCTTTTGCAGATATTTACCATGTGCCTCATAAAAAAAGAGAGAAACAGAGAACGAAATGCTCATTTTTGCGTTAATTGATGAGTTTCTTCAATATTTCAATGTATTTAAACATATATATTTATTTCAATTCTTCAATATGGTAATTGTTTATGAAAAAGCGAATACTAAAAGTGGTGGGCATTCGGTCTTCAGCAACGTGGGACGCACGTCGTGTTGCGGAATAAATGTCAACCATAAAATCGTAAATTTAATTGAATTAAAACAATAACAACAACGGCAACGGCAAGCAACAACAAGTTCTGGAACTGGGACTCTCGGTTGCCTTGCCATTTCTGACATAAAACACTCGCCTCGCATATATTATTTTTTTAAAACTTTGACATAGTTCAATTGCAACAATAGCGAACAGCTGTGCTTCAGCGCCAATGCGGGTGCATAAAAGTGAAATTTCGTATCGGCTGGAGAGCAAACAACGCAAAAGTAAAAGAGAAAACGAAGACGAAAACGAAAACGAAGAGGAGGCAGAAGCAGACACAGGGAATCCAACGAGAGACCACTGGAAATCCTGACTCCCCGCGCAGCCATGACGCCGACTGACTATAGCGCCAGCAGCAGCAACAGCAACAGAAACAGCAACAACAACAACAACAACAACACATACAGATATGCCAACAACAACAGCATCCTCCAAAAGTCAGCCTCCAATTCCTCCACAGCCGCCGCGCCTTCCAACGCCTTCCTGGAAATGGACTTGGCAGCCAGCGAAGGAAATACACCCTCTGCATCAGTCACAGCATCCTCGCCCCTGCCTGCTCTGGACTGTTCCGTGAATGTCAACGAGGAGAGCACAGAGCGCGATGCCTTCCTCATTGGCAGCGGCGAAAGCAGTAGAAGCAGTAGCGGGTCGGCCAGCGGCAGTCGGAGAACTAATCGCCAATCCTCCTCCCTGTACCGCGGCAAGATGCGCAACTCCTGTTGGGTGCGCGCCCACTCGTTCGTCACCCGCAACTGGTACTTGGGGTGCCTGGTGCCCGCCTCCATCCTGGGCGCCCTGCTCTTCGTCGCCTGGATGACCCGCGACTATGCCAAGCAGCTCCTCTTCTGGATAGAGACGCAGAACGCCTGGCTGATCTTTGCCGTCTTCATGGCCCTCTTCACGGTGGTCAGCTTTCCCATCGTGGTCGGCTACTTTGTGCTGCTCATCACGGCCGGCTACCTCTTTGGCTGCCTGCGTGGATGGTGCACCGTGATCCTGGGTGCCAATCTCGGGATAGCCATTGCCCACGCCACCATTCGGAGCTGTCGTCATCGGATACCAGTGCAGAAGTGAGTAAAGCTGGGGAATCGTTTCGCTTTGATCCTCCCCCCGGTTGAGAGCTCTACGCTGCGGACCCCTGACTGATAAGCCCTCAAGGTGTGGATTTCATAATGGAATTTGCTTGTGGCATCCACCACTGATAAGGGCAGGCCCCGTATCGAGATACATATGTCGTTAAACACCCTCTTCCCATGAGGGTCTCGGAATTAAAATCCGATTTGTCATTAACGCAATGCCTGATGAAGTAGGTGTACTTCGCTTTTCCCACCTACTTCATTCAATATTTAGTTGGTTTATGGTCTACTCCTTCGACCGTAGTATAATTGTCGTATAATTCGCAGTCTGTTAGCTGTCGCCTATTGATGCGAGGGCCTTATCAGGCCTTTCTCGTACGCTCCGCTCGTACGACGAGTATTTCTAAATATGTATGTATGTATGTACATACTCGTATTTATTGCAAAAGTTGCAGAAATAATTGCAAAGAGCGAAAGTTGATAACGACAAGTTTCTACACTTCCGCACTAAACGCTCGACGGGAGGGGAGGCTGGGAGGGTGGCGGACGATTGCCCCCATACACACATATGTGTTTTTGTTTGATTTACCAATTAGCGACACAATTGCCCCGGCCCAGGCACCGGCCCCGGCCCCTCTGGTATGGGTTTTGTAGAGTATGGGGCTACTCCAATCCATCAGAAATGATTTGCGAGTCATGTAGGCCTACGTAATGACTGGTTAATCAAGTGAAAACATTGCCCCACTAAACACTGCTCAGGTAGCACTCATTTATGGTGGAGGGTAAATGGGTGGAGGTGGACTGGTTTAGTGCCCCTAATAATTCGACAAAAAGCCCATATCATATTTGATGATGGGTTGGCGGCAATAGATACTCGTGTGTTCCATTCCATTTGATTATAGAATTGTTTTTGTGTATCTGACGTGGCCCCATCCCCCACTGATTTCTGTTCTGTTCGATTCCATTCTATTTTCAGGCTGATCAAGAACGATACGGGTCGGGCCATACTGCGAGTGATATCTGGACCGAGAGCCTTCCGTGTGGTGCTCTTCACGCGCCTCACGCCCATCCCCTTTGGACTACAAAATGTGATATTCGGAGTAAGTGGCGAGACGAGAACAGATGTTGGGTCAAATGCGTTTGTTGAACTGTCCAGCGGGGACAGCGGGGACAACGGGCACTTTCCCCGTAAATCCTCATTCGATTTCCCTCTCACGATCCATGGGTCTGTCTGCATACGCAATGACGGCCATTCGCCACATTTCCTGACTGCCAATGCCATCTCCGACTTCTCTGACATTTTCCGTTTGCTGTGTTTGCACCTGAGCAAACCTCATATCATATTCAGTCACACTTATCGTTAGTCACACTCGTACCTCGCCTTCATTATATATTCATAGTCGTCCCGTAAGTGTTGCCGGAGCAAACAAAAAATTGAACTTGAAATGAAACAGGTTTTCCCTCCCCGCCCACTCCACTCCCCTCCCAACTGCACTTCAGTTCAACGAAAAATATATCATTAAATATCATAGATGTATATAACTACTCTCGCCATTTGCAGATCAGTTCCATCAATACGAGAGACTACCATCTGGCCACGTTTCTGGGCCTGCTGCCTGCCCAGACCATCAATGTCTATCTGGGCTCCACCCTGCGGTCCATGCACGAGGTGCTCAACGACAACGACACCAAGCTGACGGGCTACATTAGCTTCGTGCTGGAGGTGAGTTCCGTTCTCCTCCTCCTGCGACGATTGGGCAATGCTTACCTATTGATTTTCCCTCCACTTTGCGTGCTTACTTTAAAGTTTTCCATTTCCATTATTGCACAGAAGTTCGATGGGTCATAGTTTATTCCATCACATACATAGGTATACATAAAACCGTCTGTTCTGATGGTTGATTGGTTGGGAAAACAATTGGGGTGCAATTTTCACATATTGCCCCTTAAATTCTGGATTGGGGGTAACCTTATATGGATATTCGATTAGCTGACAACTAGCAGAACTTAACAAGTTTTTCTCACAAAAAAGTATATTTTTTCTGTTACCGGTTTTGCCTATGCCAGTTACATATATGAAATAGTGGTCCGATCCAGGGGATTCCGTCGAATTATCTGTCTATTACAACTTTTAGCTAGTGGCTGCGTACAGGAAAATCTCGTTTTTCCGGAAAATATAGCAGCTAGCTTTTATAGTTTCATAGCACCCAGCTTTGAGTGATGCTCGCTCGACTCGAGACGCACAAGCGAATGCTGCAAGGGCGATCTCACGAGATTGCAGAGACCTTAGCCGGGGCATATTGCCGCTCGACTCGAGTTTCGCTGACGAGTAGGAAGCGTTTCCGATCCAATTAAGTATATACATTTATTCTCGACCAGAATCAATGGCGGAGTCGATATAGCCATGTCTGTCTGTCCTTTTTGACGCCTAGTCCTCACAGACCATAACAGCTAGAGCAGCCAACTTCTGTATCCTGTATCCTGGCTCCTGTCTCCTGCATCCAACATTTTGAAGATACAGAAAACGCAGAACCGTAACGAATAACTATATCTAGCAGACTGCCGAAAATGGATCAGATCGGATCATTATTATGGCCAGAGGGAACAGATGCAATTGCAGTGTCTACTCATTCTCCCTCTCGCTCTTCCTCGTGCAGTGTTTGCGATCTGGCGGAAGGGAGCGGGATAGAAAACAAGAGAAAAAGAGACAGATGTAAGAAAAATGTACGAAAAATGGGAACAGATAAAATCGAATATATAAGAATCTCCCAAACGGTTCGACTGATTTTTATGAGCCGCGCGATTCAGAGCGGCCCTAATTCAAAAAGCCTGCATACCGCGTAGCATCCAGCTTCGATAGTCTCATAGCAGCCAGCTCTGAAAGTTTCATGGCACCTAGGTTTATTAATAGTTTTCTTGGACGGTACCTATCAACTTTTGTAGTTTCCCAGAATTTTAATGAAAAAATTATTGTTTATAGGCCATATTTTGTTTGTTTTTGAAACTGCATTATAGAATATACATTACTGTTTTAGTTTCAAGGCTTGGGAATATCATTCAGATCACGAATCGGTTAAATTGCTAGTAATGAAATTTATTTTTGGTATTACTTGACTTTTACATTTCAAAGCATAGTTTTTGGAATGAACTTGGGTGTAGAATCCATATAAAATGGATGCAGAAATCACATTTCGGGTCATTTCCGATCCCCTGAACGGCTACTAAATCCTGATCCTGATACGAAGATTATACATTTGTAATTAAACTAATTTTTGAAGAATTTAATTAGCCAATCATAAAGATAACACATTCATTTATCCGATGTCTTTTGATAATAGATATATAGATAGAATATAGATAGATATACCTGCTATGGATTTGAAAATTCAAAGAATTTTATTCTTGCAATTTGGGATACACTTTTCGAGCCATATCTTGGGAAAACTTACAGTTGCTCTATATTCTCAAATTTGGTATATTTTTCTAGCTTCCGAGTAAGCGACTCTAAGCAATGTCTGAAAATCCTTTTGGGAAGCAATAACTTGTGAATCGTTTCTGTAAATTTGATCTTAAAAGTTATGTTCTCCATTCAAGGTTATCTGCGGCGTGATTCTGATGTTCTGGGTGGTGCAGAAGGCGCGCAAGGAACTCTCCGAGACGCTGCTCACAGCGGACTACAACAGCAGCAGCAACGAGGGCAAGCACCCGGACATCCAGGTATAGCAGCGCGCCTCTGAGGTGGATCGCCCCCCGGCGATGCCCGAGAACTGCCCGAGCCCGACTGAATCTTCGCAATAGTCGCCCAAGACTGCATCGTTAACTGTGCATTAACTAGTTTTCATAAGTGCAACTGGAGTTGGAATTGTTTTAGGTTAAGAGTAACTTCGAGAAGTTCAGGTGATGCCATTGATGCCAAACATTAAGCTATCGCTACCTTTGTACAGCTACGGATATCGGTTTATTATTATCCATGACACCCACATACACACACACATACCCATCCCACACATCCACACACACACACACGCACACTGATCAGACTAAGGATATATAAGTATATATATACACTATGATTAGGAATATCTAAAACTAAATCGAAGAAGCCTCGCTCTTGCGGTCATAATGCTGCTCTATAAACGTTGTTCAATTACTAGCGGATAAGCTTAGCCAATAAATGAGCCAATCTGAAGTACAACCAGGCTAGCTCCTGCTTTGGGCCTGGCCGTATCTCCAGCCGCGTAGTCGCTTGCTCATGTGCTGCTGGAAGGCGGTCTCTAGCGTGTTCAGAGCCAGCTCCACGTCCTCGAAGCCCAGGCACAGCGGTGGCCTGAAGCTCAGCACCTGAGAGTGGGAGTAACAAGAGGAAAGAATGTCAAGGCATGAGCTCTTTAAGGAATGCTACCACACACAGGATTGACTACATACGAATGGATTAGCAGAAAGTGGTTAGAGGAACAGGAGAATATTAGATTATGACTTGGTATTGGTTTTTATTCAGTTAATACGATTAATTATTAATTCGACTAAAAAAAATGCATTTGCTTGAGACCTGAGAACCCTGAGAAAGATGCTACACTTCTCCTCTTCACTGGCGGCTTGAGTTGCACGCCCTACTTCTTCTTGGCCAGAGAGGCCGTGATGGCTCGGTCCAGCACATCCACGGCAAACTTCACATCCGATCGATCGATGCACATGGGAGGCTTGATGCGCAGGACCTGTGGAGATGCACGAGAAGGGATGCACAGATAGAGACGGGAAGAGGTGCGATTTGCCCCGATTTGCCCCGGAAAGAGCCCCCAGAGCAGCGAGGCCTAACCTCTCAGCTCTTCTGGGAGCCCCTTCGTCGACGGGGGACGTGAGTGCCTTGGTTAGTCGGATGTGCCCAAAAATGGAACGGAATATCCCAGATGCGGATGCACTCATCACTCAGGATGGATGATTTCTACTTACGTTGCCATGGAGGCCGCCGCGTCCGAAAAGCACACCGAGATCCTTGCACGTCTCCCAGATCTCCAGCACATGGGGCGTGGCCAGGGGCGTGCGCTTCTCTCGATCCTCGACCAGCTCGACGCCGATCATCAGTCCCTTGCCGCGGACATCGCCCACGATCTCGAAGCGCTGCTGCAGCTCCTCCAAGCACTTGAGGAAGTAGGTGCCCACGTCCAGGGAGTTGCGCTGCAGCTGCTCCTCCTCGATCACGTCCAGGACGGCGATGCCCACCGCACTGGCCATGGGATTGCCTCCGTAGGTGTTGAAGTGCAGCGCCTGCCCCAGAGAGGCGGCAATCTCGGGGGTGGTGACCACGGCGGCCAGCGGGAAGCCGTTACCAATGCCCTTGGCCATGGTCACGATATCCGGCACATAGTCGTGTCCCTCAAAGCCCCAGAAGTGCTCTCCCGTGCGGCCGAAGCCCGTCTGCACCTCGTCCGCCACGAAGAGTCCGCCGTTGGCCCTGACCAGCGCGGCGGCCCGCTTCAGGTAGCCCTTGGGGAACTGCACAGTGCCGCCCACGCCCTGGATGGACTCCGCGAACATGGCCGCCACCTTGCCACGGGGCAGGCTGTACTTGAAGGTCTCCTCCAGCTCGTTGTAGTATGCAGCGCCAGCCTGGCAGTCGCCCCCCTCCTGGCACTGGCAGCTGCGCGTCGTCTGTACGGGCGAGTCGCGACAGGCGGCCCCGCCCCAGATGCCTTGATACGGATCGGGATTCATGACGTGCACCAGGCCATTGTTCACTCCCGGCAGCGGGAAGCGCCACGTGGAGTGGGCCGTCAGGCCCATGGTGTAGGGCGACATACCGTGGTAGGCGTTGCGGAATGACAGGATGTCCTGGTTGCCCGTGTGCAGGCGTGCCATGAGCATGGCCAGGTCGTTGGCCTCCGAGCCCGAATTGACGAAGCAGACGCTCTTCAGGTTGCCCGGAAACTTGGCCACCAGCCGCTCGGCGTACTCGTGGATCTTGGGGTGCATGTAGATGTTGGTTGTGTGCCAGAGCTTGGAGATCTGCTCGCTCAGCGCCCGATTGACCTTGCTGCCAGAGGGAAAGCGGAAGGGGAATCGAAATGAATGACAGTGGAAAATCGATCTTGGTGGATTCATTCGCTTACGGATGACAGTGTCCCACGGAGACGGTGACAATGCCGCCGAACATGTCCAGGTAGCGACGCCCCTCGTGGTCGTACAGCCACTGCATGTGCCCCTCGTGGATGACCAAGGGCTTCTTGAAGTGGGCCACCAGATTGGGCGTCAAATGGGTCTTGCGTGTCTCAAGGATCTTGTCATAGCTGGGTCCCACGTAGCCACTGGGCCGATGCCCCGTTTCGGGCATCTCGTTCTGGACGAGGTTCATCACGGCTGGCGCCGCCTTCGAGTGGAGCGTGGAACTAGAGCTGGAGCGGTTCGAGGAGGAGCGCGGCAGAATCCGCCTCGTGTGGCCTGCAAGACAGATCGGGCCGGCTTCCCATTAATATTTACGCGAGATGTGATCCAGATACCCCTATCAGAACACGTGACCCTGTGCGTCGGCTCGGGGCACACTTATGGAGGTGTCGGCTCGAACCTGATGAAATGCAAATTCATGTGCTCGGAGCAGCGGACAAGCCGACAAGCGGACCTCGGGAATTCAAGTGCTAGGTCGCCTGGAGTCGAACACGTATCGTACATACATTGTACGTGGGATTCAATGAAATGAAATGAGATGCGAATACAGTGAAAGCTCCAACTGGTGGGCAAACCTTTAACGATCTCTTCTCAGGGTCCTCCCAAATGGGTGAGCACTGTACTGCATGTGTGTATGTGTATTATATGGAATTAATTGATCTGAGGCGCAATTTGCTATGCAAAGTCTGCCAGCTGGAACTGCACTTGTCCACATATGAGTACAGTAGCGAGTGCTCGTACTGTTTCCTAGGAACCGTAATCCGAGTATCGGAAACCCAAGACCAGAACAGACTTCCAGCAGGTCAATGGCATGGTAGAATACCTACAATAAAGTCGATATTCCGATCTCCAGAGCATACTAGGGTCTATCTATTTCCATTTCCATTTCCAGTTCCATTCTTCTGGCTATAGTATAGTCATCTAATGCGCAGTTGGAAGCATAATTGAATGTACTATAAATAGTCTTACGACTTGCCCCCATTTGAGGTGATAAGCGCCTGGCCTCGCCTGGCCTGGTCAGGCCTGGCCCCCCGGGGACTGCCTAGGCCACTCGAATAATCAGTGTACTGTACCTTGGGAGCAGAGCTGCTCCATCCACCTGCCGAATTATCTCGCCTTATCAACACACACACACACAACTTTTTGGCCAGATGGATCCAACGCGGACCGCGGACAGCGGACCGATGGTGCCACGCGAGTCGGGGCGTGATAAAAGCATGATTAGGGGGACAGCAACCAGCAGATAAGTTGTACGTACGTACAGCATATATGTATGTAGTAATAGGTGAGAAAGATCCCTGCCCGATCGATCAGATGATATTTTCTAGCCGGCTTCAGGCTTCAGCTCGAATGAGTGTGTTCGGGGATGAATGAATGGGTGGATGACCCCAAGGGCTCATCCAATATTCTAATTTGTAGCATTCGAAATGCTCAAAGCTCGACTCTCTCCAGAGATTGCAAATGTCGCTAATCTATTGCCGCTGACGTTGGAGATCATTCGAAACGATCCCTGCCTATCATCGAGGATAGTTGTATGCCAACAAAAACTCACCCAACAAACGCTTGGACATCATGTTTATTCGAGTTCCTGCTTTGCAGCACTTTTATTTCCTGATACGATCCGGTAACACAAGCTGCTCTGACTGATCTCAATGCCGGTGTCGATCTCGCACGAAGCCAAAGCTGGAAAACGCGTCCGCGCGTAACGACGTCGACGAAGCAACTGAACGGCGGAGGTGTCAGTGCCAATGGCAGAGGCAGAGGCAAAGGCATCGGTTCGGCTGCGATCGTAGATGCCATGATAAGCGTAGGCATAGCTTCGGCTGACTAATGTTATCTCTGCTTTCGAGTAGAGAGAGGCCTGCAATGTCAAGGTTTTTCGGGCGAAAGCTCTCACTTTTGTTGGGAGAGTGGGAGACAGGTGGGATTTTCTCATAATAATTTATTTCAATTCTTGTTGGCTGTGTGTACTCAAGCAGCACAAAAACAGAAGTGCACAGGTATTCCATTTTTGTTTCTAACAAAAAATATATCTTCTCGCCATCGGATCGGATTGGATCCCTTTGGGTGATCGCTCAATTCTGGCTTGCAATGTGCAGATTGGAATTAACGTTCAGTTTTAATTTACATTTTGCTTTCTTTTCTTTTGTTTCTTGTTTTTTGATATTCTGTGTGACTTGTCTACCAATATGCTACAATACATCGCTTTATAGTGTAATAATAATATATGTATTTTCCTTTATCCTTTATCAACATCACGAGTTTGCGCTTTGATTCTCACATTGTCCATCCTCTCTACCCTTACCCCTACCCGACCTAACGCAACCCCTTGCAACAAATATACGAGACGACGAGAAACATAAAAGATACGCGGAAGGGTTCTCTAAAAACAAGCTCTAGGCGGCATCCGGGGCCTACAATGATTACACAAGCAACAATAACCGGAACTGGAGGAGCAGCTGCTGCTCTTTCCGAGTTCCCCAATCTGTCCAATCTTCTGCTGCTGCCACCGCTGCTGCTGCTGCTGCCACCGCAGCGGTGGTCGCTCAGTTGAATTCGGGATACAGATCTGGACTTCTTGGCGTGGCTGTTGACTGGACTGTTGACTGCTCGAGGCTGGCCGCAATCTGGCGCAGATTTTCCACGCCAGTTAGCAGTTGCCTGCAAGATGGAAGACGAAAGAGGATGAGAAATGATCTAAGAGCAGGCGGCCAGCCACTCCAGGCCACTCACCTCAAATTCTGTTCAGCATTGTCGGCGGCACTCCTCAGATCCCGCGACACTTGATGCGTTCTGGACGGACGCGTGGCGCTGCTCCCGCTACTGCCCGTGCCACTGCCACTGGAGCCACCAGGAGTCAGAACGGTAGCTCCTCCCGTGGCACCATCCGTGCCACCACGCAGAGCAAAGAGTTCCGCCTGGAATTGAGCAACAGGATGCGAAAAAGACACTTTTGGTTATAGATCCAAGACTCACCTCTAGCTGGGCCACCTGGCGTCGCAGGCGCTGCGTGTTCTGTGTGTTGGCCGTCGTGGCCAGTGTCTCTCGTCGGCGCGATGCCTCTGTGAACTGTAGTAGCTGCTGCTCAAAGTCATGAGCTCGCCTGGTCTGGGCGTTCAGCTCCACTCGAGTCTCCTGCAGCTCTCGCTGCAGTCGTTCGTTCTCCTGCCGCATCGTCGACAGCTGCAAAGGGCCGGCGGCTTCCTGGGGCGGCGAGTCAATGGAATTGGAGGGCAGCCCAATGGCCACATCGGCCAGGCGCTGGGACGAGTGAATGATGGGGCCATCGGAGAGGAAGTCGGGCAGCATTTTGGCGGTGGAACCAACGGACGGCCCCGGCCCGGACTCGACAGACGATCCACTGGGTGGACCGGGCAGGGACGCAATACCAGGCAGGCCGAGGGAGGCAAGCGCCGATGGCAGCAGCCCGCCACCCACTGCGCCGCTAGGTGCCTCGGCAGCTCCCAACGGAGAGTTGGGTGGCGAGCTCAGATGTGCGTCCTGGACGGCACACCAGGCATCCGGCAAGTGGTCCTGCACAAAGTCTGGCAAGGCTGCAGCTGCTCCTCCGCCTCCTCCTCCACCACCAGCTGCCGCGCCTGTCATGTTTGATGTGTCCAGGGGCAGGTCCAGCTTCATTTTGGGAGCAGCTGTCAGAACCAATCGGTTGGGGCGCAGATCCCGATTTCCGGCCGGTCGTCGGCGAGGCGAGGATGAGGGGCATGGTACATGGGGCGGCATGTCGTAGCTGGAGTAGGAGCGCGGCACGTACCGCGAGCTGCAACTGCTCGAATTCAAATTGGAGGCTGCTGATGGAAAGATGTCTGTTGGATAGATAAATCTTTCAGCTTGGGATCATTTCTTGATTCGCTCGGGATCGACTCACCATCGTCTATCCGCTCGCCGAAGAGCTTGTTGTTGTTGCGCACCTGGGCCAGGGATACGTGATCGTCGTCGTCGTTGTCAAGGGCATGAACATCGTCATGGCCCAGCCGCAGATCTGGACGCTGACGGGATCCGCTGCTGCTGGGTGCTGCAGCTCCTCCTCCACAGGCCGCGTACTCGGCCAGACTCGCCTGCGAGTCGAAGGAACTGAAGCGCGGCGAACGCTTCATTTTGGAGGAGGCACTGCTCCCGTTCGCGTCCGGTGGTTGCATGAGCGAGGCCGAGGCCGACTGGGGCACCTTGGGCCGAGCTCCCGTTGATGTCTGCACTGCGGCTGTGGCATCCACTGACGTTACTGTGCTCGTCGGCGCAGTCACAGTGCCACTACTGTTGAGAAAGTGCTTAAAGGAGAACGACGAGGAGGAGCTTCCAGTGTTTCCCGTTGTGGCTCCTGTGGATGTGGTGGCCCGTATATTTGTGTAGTCACCGTAGCCGCCGTCATTCCGATTGCTGCCACTGCCACTAACACTAACACTTCCAGTGCCAGACAGACTCCCATTCAGACAGAGGTCTGCCACCAGGTCGTTCACTCCCCTGGACGTCGACGAGCATGGCTCCTCCCCCTGGGGTCCCTTCCCGCGTCCTACTCCTGTCAGGAGGGACGGCTGTTCCTTCTGTGGTGCTTTTTGCTCCTCCTGGGTAGCCGTTGTCGCATCGTTAGCACTGCCGTTGCTCCCATTTGCCATTTAATTGCACACACTGGTGGGATGACGATGACCACTTGCACTGCGAGTCGGCTGCTTGGAATTTTGTTTGTCACTCTGTTAATCTTCCGAGTTTGCTGTCTGAACGAGTGTCCTTGCTGCTTGCTGCGTTCGATGATGCGTTGCTCCCTTTGTTGACGCTTTTCCTCGCAATCTAGCTAATTTCTCATCTCATTTCTCTGGCGACTTTTCACTTGGGGTTTATTTTTGCAGTTCTGTGAAGGCAAAGTCGCATGATTTTGCAGCACTGGCGGAGCGTGTACTTTGCCGTATCTTTGGCCTATCTATGGCTGGTCCTACCATTTTCTCACGTATGCAGTGCTGGTAAATCCACTGAGCGATAGTTTCAACCGCCTTTTTTTTAAATTCATGTTGAATAAAAATATTTATAATCTATATCATAATATAAAGTCAAATATCTTAGAACAGATGTGATACATAATAGAGGTCAGCATTGAGTTGTTTATTTTATCACAAAAGCAGCTATTATCCTCTTAAAAGTTGTACCATCGGACATTAAACACTCCAACGCACAGAGGCAATGCAACCAGAAAAAGCAAATCAAGGGGATTTCGAACGAGATCTGATCTGGCATGAATTCTCATTAACAATTTAATATCTAATTAAATTAAATTAATTTTATCTAATTTTGAACAATCGTTTTGATTGTTATTTTCAAATTTCGGCGAATTACCGCCGTCTTCGTTCCACTTATCGCACAAAATCACCGATATTTTTTGTAGCTATCCTGGTATCGATAAGAAGAATCAAAATTCGTTATATCTGATCTGACGAAGAGAATCAACAGAAGAATAGTGTAAATTTGCTCGAAATTCAGAAAAGTTGATGATGTATATTTATATTTTCGACCGTCCAAAAAAATATCACCAAAAATATATATCGATAATTGATGTATCAATATATATTTAACATCCCTAACCCGTAGTAAACAAAACGCAAAACGGTGTCTGCCCGTCCAATTAAGCGCATTTATAAATGCAATAAAAAGCGAAAGGCAACAACAAATTCACGCAATCTGCCGCCGCGGCAACGATTTGTATAAATTATTGAAAAGTGAATGGTGACCAGCGTTGTTAGAAGACAAGACGTAGACTCTTCGTGTTCGTTGTTGTTTTATTTTATTTTTTTTTGTGTGTAAAGAAAATTCTGCGTAGCAAACAAACCGGTCGGCGCTCTTATACATATTATACACACAAATACAAACAAAAACCCGTATATGCACGGGGAAAAAGCGCTGTCAAAGTCGTGGAAATGCATTTCGTGTGACACAAACTTCATGGAGACATTGAATTTATTTAAATATAGTATTTGCTTGCCATATCCATAATTTTCTGTGCCAAGCAGAAGGCGACGCAAAAGGCGGCCATATGCGACTGCTGCCACTGCCGACGCTTCTGCTGCGGGGGTGAAGGTGCAAAGGTGGGGTGCTCTGAAAGCAGAAACAGAAATGTTTGCCGTTCGCGTATTGTAAATTGCTTTTGCAAACACACACACACACACATTGATACAGGAACACACAACTCAACTCCCTCTGCCTCTTTTGCTGGAATCGTGTGTTCCACTTTTGATAGCCAGAGCAGTGAGCAGCGACGCCAGCGTACGACGCACTGTCCTGATTTCCTCTGCCACCAGGAGGCAAGTGCAATCAGGACAAACTTCTTTCGTTCGTTCGGGCGGGGCGTGTGCTCTGTGGCGTGTGCGTGCGGTGTGCGGCGTACGGCGTACGGCGTGGATGGTCCAAGAGATTCTGGGCCAGGATAATTGCGAAATGCACGGGAGCTGCTCCAGGTAAGCAAATAAAACCCACTTCCAATTAGACATTCCCATTAACTGAGTGCATCTGCATCTTGTCCCCCTTTCCGCCGTGCCGCCCCCGCCCCCGCCCTCTCGACTCCTGGGTTTCAAGTGGGAAATGGGAAAGCAGCAGAAGTAAACGAACTGGACGGGACGGGACGGATCGGGCCACGGCCCCATTTATTGACTTGTCTCTCGCTCTCTGTTACTCTCTCTCTCTCTCTCTTTCTCTTTCTCGCTGTCCTTGTTTCTCTTGTTGACTTCTTTGCTGGCCTCTTGGCTTTTTCCCCCTGCATTTCCACACGCGTCGGCCTTTGCCTTTCTTTCACGTCGTTGCACAGTGGTGCAGAAGAGTGTGGAATCGTGAGAGAACAATTTTACCTCTGCAATGGCCTGTGCTTGGATCAATTCTTCCAATTGGCGGCTACAAAAATGGCACAAATTCTGCTGTGTCGAGTAAAATATAATATGGCAAGACATGTTTATATACTCGTATGAATATGCATACGGAAATTACGGGAGAGAAATGATGATCAAAATGGTTTTTCTTATGTTCGTTGCATATTCAAATCATAAAACCCTCTGGAAGGGTGTACCAACAATTAGTCTCAATTAATTATGCATACATACATATGTATATTGATCAGGTTACTAATTTGCTCCACTGTGCACGCCGGCCTTTGCCTTTCACGTCTGTCATTGCTGCTGCGTTGCTGCTGCTGCTGCTTCTTCCTCTTTTTTTTTGCGTTTTGTATACAAATTATGGCGTGTTGTTGCTGTTAATGTTGCTGTTGTTGTTTTTGCTGTTGCTGTTCTTGTTTTTACAGTTGTTGTTGTGCTTTAAGCTTTTATGGGCAGTGCATTCCACTCATTTGTTGTTGTTGTTGTTGTTGTAATTGGTTTTAAATATAGACTTTAATTTGCTTTTAGCTTTGTTTAAATTTTTTTTTTTGTTATTGTTGTTTATTTTTTTTGCCTACCGCATTTGAAAATTGATTACAATTTTCATCTGCAGTTAATAATTTATACCCACCCCCCCCCTGGCCCTGCCTGCTTCTGGTGTTTTGTGAAGCGTGCAATATGGTAAGAAAAGTGAAAATGTGCAGCCCTTCCCTTTTTTTTTTTGTTTTTGTTTTACTTGTTGGTGAGTGGGTGGATGGGTGGGTGCTGGGCTGGCAGAGCAGCCCTTCTTGGGCACCCTAATCTCCTGCTGGCTGCTCCCTCCATTCGCGTCTTGGTAATTCAATTAACGTGTTTAGCATGCCTTTCTTTTCCCTCCCCACACCAGATCACACCACTTTGCCTTCCCCCGCTCCCCCAATCCCCCACTCACCCTGTCGGACTAAACAATTTGGTTGACCCATATTTTTGGTATTTCTGTTTTGCTGTTAATTAATATTTGTAATTCTCATGTTTCGTTTCGTTTAGTTTCGTTGAGTGTCGTTTTGCGCTTAGCTTCATTTTGTTTCGTTTCGTTCGTTTTCCGTTGCTCGGAGTCGGTGTTCGATGCTCGATGCTCAATGCTCGGTGGCCTGTGATAAGCCCCCGCTTTCCACCGCATCCCCCGCCCCTGTTCTGTGCCGAATGATTTTCATCACAAACTAACAATTTAGTCGGGTTTCCAGTTTATAGTTTCATTATCTCTCCCTGATACTGGAGTATGGTATGAGTATTGGGTTCTGAGCCAATTGGGATGAGAGCGAGGAGGAGGAGGGGGAGTAGGAGCCTCCCACTTTCTTCATCCATTTGCCCATGTGGCTGGCTGGCTGGCTGACTGGCTGGCTGTCTACGCTACGTGATGTGGTGCCCCCATTCCAGCGATCAATAACGTTGACGTTGGGTCTTTTCTCTGAACTGCCATTCAATGGCACTTTTCTAGTTTTCCACTTTGCTTGACGATTTTTCGCTTTGCTAAGCTCAAATCCGTGCTGCTTCAATGGTGCTTCAGTCGTTGGGATAGCCGAGATCTGACCGAGAGAGAGAGAGAGATCTCCTCACTTCCTCATCCCATCCCATTCCTCTCCGATTCCTCTCCCATCCCAACCGCTCACAGACAGACTGGAAATTCGAGTCATTAAGCTATTCCTCTGTTTGCTTTCCTTGCCTCTAATTGCCATTTGGTAGGGCTTCTCGGAGCTCCACACTTCGACTCGATTAACACTGCGATTAACCGTCTACTTTTTGCCATTGCAGCAGCAGCTCACCCTTTGGCTCCCAAATGCGTGAGACTTAGATGCTCTAGCGGAGGGATTGGGATTGGGAAGAGTCCAGATGTCGTCGAGCAACGGCGGCATAAACAATGCCACGAATGGCCGCAGTGGCAGCACCGGCAGTGCCAACATCAGCCTCAATATCAAGGGCACGGCGGCTGGAGGAGCGGCTGCAGCGTCAACAAGTGCCACAACCACGTCAATTACACACAAAACACTGCCGGACCTGAAGACGCAGCGGAGCAACAGCGTCTGCCACAGCCAGGAGACCTACTCCGGCAACAGGAGGGTCGCCCCCACGGAGAAGCCGCCAGAAAAGCCGCTCAGCTATGCCCCAGCCCAGAGTCGGGCCACGGGAAGCAAGGAACCCAAGGAGGGTCACTTGGTATACTGCGACGGCAAGCTGCACTCGGGCCCGCTCAAGTCGCTCATCACCCACATGGTGCCCACCCACGAGTACTATCCGGACGAGAGCTTTGTCTTTGCCTTCCTGCTGAGTGCCAGGCTCTTTGTGCGGCCGCACGAGCTCTTGGCGCAGATATCGGCGACCTGGGAGCAGCAGCAGGGAGCAGGAGGCGGCTGCGACGTGGTCGACGATGCCGGACAGGTGCTGTACCTCAGCATTAACTCAGCCTCGCCCCTGACCCAGCGAAAGGGAGCAGCAGCGGCGGCGGCAATGGCGACGGCGACGAGTACGGAGCTGGAGCCAAAGCCGCAGCAGCGGACGAGTACACAGCGGTCGGCCCAGCACTGCATACGGCTGCTCTCGGAGTGGATCGAGATCTTTCCGTACGACTTCAGAGATGAGCGCCTCATGCAGCAGGTGCGCATCCTGGCCAGGAAGTGCGTCTACATTGACAACTCGCTGGGCAAACAGGTCTCTCGCATTCTACAGCTGCTCGTGTCCCGTCTGACGGCCCTGGAGCAGTACGAGGAGTTCCTGCTAACGGTCACCACGGAGGCCAGCGAGCGGGAGGCGGTCGCGGTGGCTGCTGGCCAAAGTCAACACCACCATAATCATCATCATCATCATCATTTGCATAATCCCTTTCAAACTTTTCTGGGCAGCTCGCATTCGCATGCCAATGGCATAGGTGGTGGGGGCTCGGCCAGCGGCACCTCCAACTCCTCCTCCAGCGGCAACACCTCTTCCTCCACCTCCAACTCCAATTCGACCACCCCTCAGCCAGACGAAGTCTTTGGCATCATGGACATGTGCCCCAGCTGCGCCCACTTGGCCCACCAATTGACGGCCATCGAACTAGAGCGCCTGTCGCATATTGGGCCCGAGGAGTTTGTCCAGGCGTTTGCCAAGGATTACCCCCAGCCGCAGGCCAAGGATGGTGCAGGCGGAGGCGGAGCCGGAAAGGGTTCGTTGAACGATATGAAAAAGACGCGCAACCTGGAGTCGTATGTGCAGTGGTTCAATCGCCTCAGCTACTTGACAGCCAGCGAGATTGTCAAGGTGGGTAAAGTAGCAGCAGCAGCAGTAGCAGCAGACGGGAGCTAATCCCTTTCAGCATACATATGTCATGTTTATCATTGCATCTGTCCTTTGCTTGCAGTATCCGAAGAAGAAGCAGCGTGTTCGCATCATCGAGTACTGGATTGAGACGGCCCGTGAGTGCTTCAACATTGGCAACTTCAACAGTCTGATGGCCATAATAGCAGGTCTAAATCTGGCGCCCATAGGCAGACTCAAGAAGACAGTAAGTTTAATGGGGACATATATAGTCCTATATACATAGATATATGCAGTATTGCACGCTCTAACCCTGCGTTGATCTCATCTCGTTATCAGTGGTCAAAGGTGCAATCGGCCAAATTCTCAGTGCTGGAACATCAAATGGATCCAACATCAAACTTCAATAGCTATCGCTCGACGCTCAAAGCTGCTATGTGGCGCTCCGAGGGTGCCACAGAGGAACGCGAACGCATAATCATTCCATTCTTTAGTTTATTTGTTAAGGACTTGTACTTTCTAAACGAGGGCTGCTCCAATCGGTGAGTGCAATCGGTAGCCATCAAGCATCAACGATTGATCATTTCCCTGTCCTCGTAGGCTGCCAAACAATCATATCAACTTTGAGAAGTGCTCCCAGCTGGCCAAACAAGTGACGGAGTTCAACGAGTGGAAGAAGGTGACCTGTCCATTCGAGAAGCTGCCGAACGTCATTGCCTATCTGCAGCACAGCGCAGTGCTCAACGAGAACACCCTCTCGATGGCCTCCTTCGAGTGTGAGCCACCCGAGAACACAGAGGAGAAGGATCGCTACAAAACAGTTAAGGCCGAGACGAAACAACAACTGCTGCAGCAGTTGCAGGAGCAGCAGCAGCAACAACAGCAACAGCACCAGCACCACCAGTCGCAGTAGCCACTATGTAGAGGGGTAGATTAAGCTACGCTTAAGCGCTTGCCATGAATATATTTTTTTCTATTAGATCCGTAAGATTGGGGATAATTTGTTAGTCTAAGTTGAATGCGATCGATGGAGTTAGACAGACAGGACTACGACCAGCCCGAACCAGACGCAAGCCCTGCTTAGCCCCTCTTTGAGAAAGTAAAGCTTCTGAAGCTATATATTAACCATTGTCTTGTCAATCCTCACATAATTGTATCCTCAAAAAATGAATTTTCAATCACCTTGATGTCCCCCGATGTCCCGACCCCTTAAATGAATGAATGAACGAACGAACGAACGAACGCAAAGCATCTCGGAAATGTTGCCAGTAACTTAAATTATTTAACCATTAAGCAAATATTAGCAACGGCGAATCGAAGCGGAGCGAAGCGAACGTATGTACTTAAAGCATTTTATTGCTAACGAACAGCTAATGCAACTAATTTAGTTTCTTACCAAGTAATATTTTGTATTACACAAAACATTTTTGATGTCATAATTTATGTTCAAAACCATCTGACAAAGCGCCTGTGTGCGCGATATTCGTAAGTGAACAGTATTTATATTTATATATATACACAATTTTATAGCTAAATGAAATCTTTTTTGATATTCTATAACGATTATATCCGAATAGGATCCGATAGATTGGATGGTATGATATGATATGATGCTTTTGTCTCGAGGCTTATTCATGCTTCAGCAAAATCTCTATCGCAAAGTTAGCAATCGCTGAGCAAAAACATTTTCGTATACTTAAGAACAACAACAGCAACAGAACAGAAAGTACACCTTGTGGTAGCTACAAAAGATGCTTCTTCTTTTTAAGAATTTCATTTTAAACAACGTAATTGCATAATTAAGTAAAATTGTGGATGGATTCATAAACGATATTAACTATAAAGGGACTAAACAAAACATTATTGATTAAAAAACCGCTTTCGAATAAAGAGATGATCAAACAAAATTCTCAAAACAAATTCCTCCTAGTTATTAATTAGCTTGCATCAATCTAAAAACTTTTTAAATTTGAATTCCACCGGACCTTAATTTAGATAGCTTCGGCAAAGTCCGGTCACACTATTAATTTGCAGCGACACCTGGCGTATTCGTGTCCTTTTTTAGTAGTTCGATAGCAAAAGCGATATATATCGAGTTCGAATAAAAATACCAAGCGCGCCATATTTAAATGGGGAATCTTATAGAAAAATAGTACATTTTTGTACAATTTGCCATTAGCCTTTTATGTGTCCTGGGGCAGCAGCTGGCCAGATATCTGGTACTACAATTCTTCTCCAAGACAAGGAGGCTCCTGCAAGCTCATTATATAAGAAACATTCAAGTTACGAATAGACAATTGGTACCACGTTGTCACACAACTCGGAAAACAAGGCCAAACATCACAAAGAAGCGCACCACTGAGCTCTGCAAGCTCAGCACTAAAAGGTGCAGCCCACTCATATGTTCTCTCGGGACAGAACATTGGCTAATAGGTACCCATGCAAACAGTCAAACAGGTACAATGATTTTTGACGTAGCTGTAGCGTCGAGGAAGAGGAGGAGACGGTGGAACACCTATTCTGCTCCTGTCCAATTCTCAAATAAAAGGGCTGCAATAATTGGGCACATATCCCAAAAGTATAGCAAACTTCATGGTAGCTCAAGAGGATCTCAAGTGGTACCTAAGCGGTCAAGGGTTCCAAGCGATCCAGACAGCTGCCTCTACCTAACCTTACCTAATCTTACCTCTGGAATGTGGTTACGTAACGCCAGTAACCGACGTTAAAGGAAAGGTTTTTATATTTTATTTCTTGGAAAATAAACACTCAATATTTAATATATTAGTGCGAAAAAATGTTATACCAAGTCTTACCCAATTCGCAGAGTTTGGAAATTTTGTAACCCAACGTCAGGTCATATTCTGGCTTATATTTTTTGTTTGGTGAATATAGAGAAAGCATACTATTCAAATAGAACATATTGTTTCCAAAAAATTGTTTCGTACGAATGAAACGTAACATGAGAATGGTATGTACTTTGGGACGCGGATATTTTATTAAATAAAGCATGCTCCAATCGTAGACAGCATATCTGATGCTACTAGCTAGCTACATCGTCAAACTAGTATAAATTAAACAATTTTTCTATGACAAAAAAGAGATTATTAAATTTTTTGGTGAGTTTTTAGCGGCAACAACAATAGAAATTGGCTTACACTTGGTATTTATATTAGGTAAGGTCATCCCTCCCTCAGGCGATAATAAGCAAGCGCCTTGACAGCAATTATGTTCCGCATAAATACAGAGCGCTGAGCTATCTCTTACCTTTATTTTATACACCATGCAAATTTGTTTGCGTCGACGCGTGACGCGAAGAGAGGCGCAGTTTTTGGTACCCAACGAGCCGGCTGGTGGCCATACCTAATATAGTTATACCATGCATGCGCAGAAACGAACGGTTCTTTCGGCGACGCCATTACAGCTGTTATTGGAACTTGCGGAAGTCTCGGACCGGATGAAATATTGAACTCCAATCGAGAGCAGAGTCAGATCAAATCGGGATATAGTGCCGGAAGGTGGGCCGGCAGGATTCTCCAGTGAATTTTTTTGTCTCCGTGTGGTAGATTCGCTTTCAAAACGCGACATTCACGGGACAAGAACCTGTTGTTGTTGCTGCGCTTTCAATCAGTGTTCTAGCGGTAAATTTTAGGCGGAAAAATCGATTGTTCTCGTTTGATTGTTTTTGTTTTGGTGCACGGCTTCGTTACGCGATTCCTGCAGTCACCCCCGCTCGGCCACCGACACGGCCACATGACTCATGCACGGCTGCAACAATGAAAAGCCACAATAAGTACTCCAAGTTGCCCCAAGACCTCGACTTGAGTTTCCAAAGCGATCTGGACCTGCTGCCGGACACAGCGGCCGACATCGATCTCGACATAGATGTGGACGTGGATGCGCTCAATCTGAGTTCTCCCGCCGCTCTGGACCTCCTCGACGACGACGAGGACGACGAGATTGTTATTGCCACTGGTGGAGGGGGCGGCGGCGCCGGTGACGGTGGCAAGGGCGGCCTGCGTCTAGCACCAAAAACCAAGCAGCGCAAAAACCCATTGGAACAGCAAAAGTTCCACAGCAAGAACAAAATCTGCGGCCTTGGCAGCGACAGTGTTATCGAGGTGAGTCAGTTATGTATGTCGGTAGTATTGCACTTGTTATCACAGTTCACACATTTCTCTTGGACCGCCGCTCTGTGCGCTTTGTGCGGTCCCGTTCCCGTTCCCGGTCCCCCTCACAAGTCGCGCGATGCGAGAGTGCAACTTGTGGCTGATTCAACCCTTGTCTGGGGCCCAGACGCATTCCTTTTCCCCCAAATATACTCGTACTCTGGCGCAATCTGAAAAATGCGACCCACAACGGGAACAGGAATGAACATGCCACACAAAGCAAAACAAAGCAAAATAACATTCTAGGAAAAGCAAACAAAGGGATCCGAAGATTTAGATACTCTTCCAGACCCATCATTATTATTACTCATCATTTTGTGATGTGCGTATCCGATAAGGGATTTTTCACATCAACTGCAGTGGGATATAAAAAACATATGTACATACATATGTATGTATGTATATTTGCGACTCTATTCGTTTATTCGCTCCAAACAGGGCGCAGAGTTTACAAAAAAAAAACGGATTTAATGGTCCCCGATATCTAGTATATCTTCTATTAGAAAGTCATCAAAATAGAGTTTTAGCAGACTATACTTAATAAAAATGTAATATATTTGTATAGATTTGCAAATATTCTGATTCTCAACGGGCAAATGATCGTTGGCACTCACAAGCACGCATACATACATACGAAAAAGCCACTTTTGTCGTTCGCTCCCGACAAAGTGCTCGCTCAGTGAAGAACAGTAACAAAAGAGAAGTGTAAAAATCGAGTGCATGAGGGAAGAAGGGCGAAGTGAGATTTGATCGGGACCATGATGAAATTATGCTAGGTGGACCACGAGTCCCTCTCTTTCGGGTCGTATTTTACTGAGAGCGCCTTGACGCCATATTTGATGAGATAAGAAAAGCGTTTGCGGGAGTGGACCACCCTATAAAATGGCATCATGGATCGAGTGTTTATTGTCCCTTTTCTCAATGTGTCCGTAAATAAGAGTTTTTTTCGGACAAAGTGTCAAATAATGGACTTGCGAGGTTTGATATTTATTGATACTCGTACTCATATTTATTTATTAATTATTAAGGGAGTTACATTGATTAAAGTGAAGTATTTCTAAGGGTCTGCTAAAAATAAAATACCCTCTGCAAGGGTATACTCGTATCAAAGCAACATTCCTACAAAAACAAAACAAGCAGAAGGGTGGGGGGGTGTATGATGGGGTCGGGAAAGGAAGCAGATTCAGGAAAAAAAAATCGATAAGCAACAAAGAAATATCTTTCCGTTTGTGGCAGCAACGGAAAGACAACCCTGCCCCTGCCCCACCACCTGGTCCAAAGGTTTTTCCCCAAACAAATCCCTGTTAACTTTTAATCGCAGACCAAGGTAGGACAGGGGGCACTGTGGGAAACACCACCAAGTACATACATAAGTAATTCCAAATGTCACGCAATTGTAAAAGCTAGAAGAAAAGCCAAGAAAAGTGCCGGCAAAAGTGGGTGGACAGATTTATCCAACGAAAATGTCCGTGATGTTAATGCGGTCCGATATTAATGGAATTTGTGTTGACAAAGTCGAGTCATCGTTACCGCGAGGTGCCGTAATGATGTCCCTCCCTCCCCCCACTCCCCCCACAGAATATTTGCCCGGCCGCAGATGAAGATAAGCTGCCTTTTCTCTCTTGTTTTTTTTTCTCTTCTTTTCTGTTTTTCCCAACCAAGTCATCAATTTTCCTTGCCTTAGATTATCTTTCGAGTGGATAAAACGGCGAGCCGAACGTTCTAGATAGGACACGGACCAATCCCCCGGAAAATCAATCAAAAAATCTATAATTTCCGCCCGGCCACAACTCGTTACAGTTACGATTTGTATGCGACTATAAATAATTCAGTTCATTTGATGGAAAGTGGCGGGGATCCCCCGCTGTACCCACTCCACTCCACTCCACACCGAAAGCTAGACGCGTGCCTCAATCGATAATGCGTCAGACCCGTGTCAATCATAACGTACCCCGCACTCCCACGCCCACGCCCACTCCCACTCCCCACTCCCACTCCCCACTCTTCTTTCCGGCCACTACCGTTAATTGTGTCACCAGCGCCCTCTATCGGTTGCACTGGTCAGTCAGTCATATTGCGTGCCATTTTGCGTCCAGTTCCAGTTCCCGTACCCGTACCCGCACCCCAACCCCTGCCCTATCTGTTCAAGGGGGCGGGTCCAGCGATTGAATTGTTGTACTTACTGCTCCCCCACCCCGACCACGACGACCCTTCGGTGCGGTGCGGTGCGGGGCGGGGCGGGGCGGGGCGTTGCGGTGCCGTTGGAAAAGCTTTGACAAGCCTGTCAATCTCATTGGGGCTTACGAATATGCTGCGTGCGTGGAAAAGCGGTGAAAAAGTAGCATTTGGTGGTGCATTGGCGAGCGACTCGACTGGTGCGATACCCCGTAGTGGCCAGAAGTAAGCAGCATGAACACCCACCCACACCCACACCCACACACCCACACACCCACCCAATATGCCCATGTGGTGTGCTGCGATTACAAGGTATTCTGGATAGCAGAACCGCATGTGGGTCCACATCCACAGCCGGGGGATTACACGCATGCCATCTCTTTCATCCGGTCGTTGCAATTAGCGGCCGTAATAAGCATACCCTTTGCCGGCAGGGTATTACGATTCTGGACTTGGACGAGCAGCAAAGCAAAACATCTGCGAAACTAGTTTTGGATCCCGTAGTAGCTGTGGTTTATTGCCAGGGTATCTCAAGTTTCGGTCTCCGAAGAGTATGCATACATATTTCTTTCTAGGCTTTCTTTTTTCCTCCATTAAGCTTATTCCATCGTTCCTAATAAATAGCCCTGGACTTTAATTAGGCGTAATGGAAGAAGGCTTCAATGGGACTATAATTAGGCATCAATTATTCCTAGTACATAATCTACATATACCATATACTAGCGGTAAATGATCCTGCCGTGCTGGTAATCCTTCCAGCACTTGGACCACCTGGGACAGTCCGGGGCCACGATGCCTGCGAGCAGGGGATCAAGCATTAGAATCACTGAACTCTTCCGATCTCCCTCCCACTCACCTGCTGCCATGGACAGAGACACCGCAAGGAGGAGAATCGCCGCCTTAATCCACAACATCGTTTCGCACTCGCCAAATGCCAGAATGCAACTGATGAGGCGACACTCCGTAATCGCATGGAGCAGTCTCCGTCCCGTCCAGCCGTCCAGACGACGCTTATCACTGGCGCAGCTAGGGAACTCCGACACTGCGGTTATCTTTTCCTGTTTTCACGCGTTTTCCATGCCTGGCATACACATAGATAGAGTCTGGTTGCCTTGCCAGTGAAAAGTATCCCCAATCCCAAACCCAAACCCAATCCCAATCGCAATCTTAGCAACGCAATTTGAGCGGAGACCGACCGGGTTGGGGGCGACTCTTGACCTGGCCACTGGTGTCTGTTATCAGTCGATTCAGGCTGCGATTACCGTGTGTTCTATGTGCCACTGTGCTCTGTGCCCTGTGTTCCAGTTCTCCTTCTGGCCAACTCGGATGTCTCCATTCAGAGTGTGTGTATCTGTCAGGGCACTTTGGCTTGGTTCATTTGGGTCTGCTGCCCCTTTTGCCACTCCCCGCTC
The DNA here is from genome assembly GCA_963969585.1 of Drosophila helvetica. Lineage (NCBI taxonomy): Eukaryota > Metazoa > Arthropoda > Insecta > Diptera > Drosophilidae > Drosophila > Drosophila helvetica. Next base: position 57,239,594 of record OZ018401.1, read on the forward strand.
ACCTTTCGCAACCAATTAATGTGTGTGTGCCTGTGTGTGTGCAAGTGCACCTCATTACGTGTACGACCTGCTCGCAATCTAACCTACATTTGTGGCAACGAGTCGTCGCTGCAGTTGTAGTTGCAGTTGCATACGCCATGTGGTACGTGCTAAGCTCCATTTTGGGGCCAAGTCGTTGGCTGTTGTTTTATTTTCGCTGTGGCGTCTGTTTATTTTCAGTGTACGGGCGGCACACAATGGCACAGCCACGAAGGCTCAGTGCACAGTGCACAGAGCCCAGAGCGGCGTCGGAGGACGTGTCTGGTCCTTTGTGGCACTGGTGGATAGGCGCTGGTTTGTTGGGGCGCGACGTCACTCTGTTGCATGCCTCTCCTCGCTCTTCTCTGCTCTCCTTTGTGGCGCTGGCTTTCCGCTATTGTTGCTTTTGTGACATGCAAATTTATGCATAAAGTGCTGTTGCACAAAATGAATTTATAACACGACCAAGGAAATTTATCATCCAGCCAGCTTACATGGCCAGCCTCTCTCATTTACCATCGCTACCCATCAAGCATATACCAGACCCCCAGACCCCCATACCCGGACGGAGGGCAGGGCAGGGCAGGACCATGACAGCAATGGAGGAAGCTGCAAAGTGACGGGCGGCATTTAAGAGCATTTATTATAATCATAAAGTACAAAACTGCATTATTATGCATTGTCGTTACCCAGTGCGTGCCACCAGGCAGGAAAGGAAGCTGGTCCCTGGACTGCCTCAGCCTCAGCTGCAGCCCCAGCCTCAGCTGCAGCTGGCTCTGGACTGCGGCGGAAGTTGGCTCCAACTCCCACTCCCACTCCTCCCACTCCTCCTCCTGCGACTCTGCGACGCTGCTTTGCATTTTCATAATTTCCATAATTTCCATAATTCGAACAAAGCGACAATGGGGCAAAGTTTTGGCACACAACTCGACAAGATTTCAAGTATCGATGGATGGTGGCTCCATCGATGGAGTGGCTCTAGTCTCTAGTATCTGGATATCTCCTGGATGCATCACTCGGCTCGGGCACGCGGTCCGTGCCTCATAATTAGAAAGTTAAAAACTTGTTTTTGTGCTGCATTCCGCATTTACTTGGGCAAATATAATTTGCACTTTTAATTGGCCGTAAAAGAGAGGGAGAGAGTGGGAGAGGGAGGGGGAGGGGGAGGGACAGGGAGGGCAGGGAGAGGGAACGGTGCTGCGGTGCTGCGGGCGGCGATTCCAAACTTTCTCCTGCACATCCTCGTAATTTTATGCTCTGCCACAACTGCCACTGGCTGCTCGGCTGCTCTGCTGCTCTCCTGCTCTCCTGCGTGTGTTGCAATTGTTGTCATAAATGTTGGCGTTAAAATTTGCATTTTATTTCGTGGCTTATAATAATGCCTCCCCCTCCCCCTCCCGCACCCCCTTCCACCCATTCCCATTCCCATTCTCCTCAAATGCCACATAAACCTGACATCAAAATGCTTTTAGGTGCTTTCCCCCTTTTCCGGTTTCCGGTTTTTCGGTTACGGTTTGTGTGCATTTTGTAAACTTTGCGGAGCCCTTCTCCCGCAGGACAATCGGGATACAGATACACAAATGTCGGAATATTTGGCTTATCGCAATTCGGACTCTTTTCTCTTTTCTCTTTTTTATTGTCATTTCATAATTGCATCTCATTCTGCCCCAGAGGCGGCAGCAACTTCATATTTCGCTCTGATCTCTGGCATATGCTCTGACACGTCATCTGATAATGATGGGAACGGAATGGAATGGAATGGAATGGGTGTGGGTGTGGTGTGTCCCTTTGCTGACTATAACCTTTCCGCAAAACTTTAAAAAAGTTCACTTTTTTTTTTTTTGTAGCCTTTACCGCAAAAGTGTTGTGCGAGGCATAAACTTTTTCAAATTGAATTAATTGCGTGCAAAATGGCAAAAAAAATAAAGCGTAGAGAGCATAAAGCCACTAACTGTCGGTTGGACGTCCTTCCTTTTCCTTTGGCCGCTTCCCACTTCCCACTTCCCTTTTGGGGCAGTGCAATCCTTTGAAAAGTTGTAGAAAAATAGCTGCCAGGAGGGTCTGCTGGAAAACCATTTTCGAGGCAAATTATAACGAATGGAAGCTGCAGAGCGGAACGAGGAGAGACCACCCCGACCCCGACCCCGACTCCGACTTCGACTTCGACTTGGAGAGCATTAGCATAACAACAGAAGCGGAAACCGAATCTGAAACCGAACTGGAAAACCAAAGTCGGGTTCTAGATAATTTCATATCCGCATATAGTAAATGGGAATATACTTTAAACGATGCTTGGTCTTGGATGCAGGACCCGCCGGAGGAGGACTGAGCACGACTGGGAGCAATCATAGACAACACAATCAACAGGAAGTGGATGCTTCGGTAGCTCCTCACGTGTGTCCTTAGTGTGTGCCACGGCAAAGAGCGCCACTTCCGCTCTACTCGGCAGCCCGATAAAGGATTCCGGACAAAAAAAACTCTCGTCAGTCCTAAACAACTTGCAACTGTGGCTGACTCCTGCCTCTCGCTTTGCCCCTGACTCTGATGCTGATGCTGTCTCTGTCTCTGCCACTGCCACTGCTCCTGCCTCCGGCTTGTAAACATGCAAAAATTGACAATTTAGGGCCCACAACAAAGGAACGGAGGCAGCAGGCAGCAGGGTGCAGGCGGCAGGCGGCTGGCGGCAGTCAGGAGTCATAACGGGGACGAGGTGACAAAGAACGGGCGAAAAATCTCAGCCCACAAAACGAGCCCGCGGAGAGACGGCAATTGGGGCACAGCAGGGCAGGGTACAGGACAGGACAGGACCCGGACCCCCGTCCCAAAATGCCAGCCAGCCGCCCCTTTATGTGTTGTTTCTTGTGGCACGCAGTTTGTGGCATATTTCGACAGAGTAGCGCAGCGCAGCGCAGCTCAAACAAATTTAATTTTCTCTCTTTTCGCATTGACATTCCCCCCGAAAAAAATGGGAAAAATAAGAGATACTGTAGCATACTTACAGGCGAGCGAACAAATACTAACAGTAGCTGCAAAAAGTGCTTAAATTGCGAATAAATGTTGAGAGTTTGGTTAACAGGAAATTGGGAAAATATTAAAAGGCAAACACACACGCACACCCACACACACGCACACCCACACACACGCACACCCACACACACCCACACACACACACACGCGCATTTTTTCATTCAGTTAATGGATAGTTTGTTTTCCTGGGAGCGGGGGGATAGTGCGGGGATTTATTTAATTAATTCAACACGTGGGATTGATTTGCATTGGCGATGGACAGCGCTTTAATGGGGAGTCAGTCCTGTTTCCTTCACTCCAGTGATGAAAAGCGGGGAACTGGTGTGTGCCACACGTTGCACCAGTGTGCATCTGGGAGTGATGCGAGTCCGTTCGCCTGCACTAATTGAAGCACCATTGGCAGGACCCATTGAAGGCTGAGCTCTGAGCACTGAGCACTGAGCTCTGAGTACAGTTGTGTTTGGTCCGCATGCAAATGTGGTCACACTGCTTGAGTGGAGTGGAGTGGAGTGCTGGAAATAACTGTAATTCACTCGCCTCAAGCGGCACTTGCAGCAAATGACAGTTGGCAATGGTCTGTCTGGGCGGTGGTCGGGGGGAAGGGGGCATGCTGGGTAGCAGGGAAGCGGGGAAGCAGGGTAGCAGGGTAGCAGCTGCAAGTGTCACTTTGAAGAGAGCAGAGTTTCAGTAAACATTTTTCTGCTGACAGTTTTAATGATTTCCAGAGACGGAGCACACAGACAGCTCGGACAGGACGGACACACTGAAGAGCACTGGGAGGAAATAATACATTTTTCACATACCAATCCAATTTTCATACTTTTGACGTCAGTGAAAACGTGAGAAGGCCGGAGGGAGGGCGCCTGCGGGGGCTGGGCGCTGCGGGGGCTGCCAAGTCATCCTCCACATTGTTATGACAAGCTGAAATAATTTTGATTGACATTTGGGCAGATGGCAAAGAACCAGATGGGGCATGGGGCATGGGGGGCATGGGGCAGGCTAATGGAAAATTAATAGTTGCTAAGTAAAATGTAAGCATCGTCCAGGACAGTGTCGGGACAGGGCCCACAGCAAATTGGATCTGTCCAGGAGGAGGACTAGAATGCGGGGGATACGGATAAGGATAAGGTGGGGGGGTCGGGCAAGGCAAGTGCAATTGTTGGAGGTGAAAAATGACTGAAGCTTCTTTGGCCTGTCTTGTCGTGTCCTGCGTCCTGCGTTCTGTGTCCTGTGTCCTGTGTCTGGGCCTGTTGTGTCCTTTCCCACCCTACCGCCTGCTGTTGTCCATTTGGCCAAGACGTTTGCTCCAGAGCTGGTTGTCCTTGCCAAAGGACATTAGCAGCATGTTGCTTTCGCACTATTTTCCTCGCCTTTGTTTGCTCGCCTGCCCGTAAGCGGATTATGCACTTTAAATTATTTGCCAGCCACTTTGTCGCCGTCGCCAGGACTCTTCTCTGCCAGTCCAGTCCGCCAGTCCGCCAGTCCTGCACAGCTCCATCTTCATCTCGAAACTGAACAAATCCGACGCGAAATGACGCGTTAAAGCTTATGAAGCCTGACCAAACCGAACCGAATTTGAATGCCTCCGCAAAGTGGCCCCAACCCGGGCCAAATGCCAGCCAGCTCTCCTCCGAGAGGGACAGAGAGGGCCATGGGCATTTATTCAGCATTCATCAACACTGCCCACTGCGGGGGGCGGGGGAGGCGGGCAAGGTGCCGGAAAGCAGGGCAACAAATTCACAGATTAGTGAACACGGAATCGAGGTCGGTGCAGCGGGTCCAGGGCCACTGGTTTGGGTTTTCCCAGAGCTGAATGGTTCGAGGCGGTAAAGCTCCCCCCACACCCCCACAACCCTGGCTTGTCCTCTGTCAGGACACATACATACATTCGGGCAGAAGCAGGTGACAGCTGTCACTTTAACTGGCATTTCATAATATCAAGTTGGGCATTGACAGGCTCCGCTCCGTTCCGTAACGGCTACGGCTACGGCTATGGCTACGGGCATGGGGTATTGGATTCCATTGCGAGTGACGCACATCGCCCAAAGGATGCGAATTTCCCCCCCGAACAATTGGCGGACTGACGCACAGCAGCAGCAGCAGCTGTCTGCCCCCTATGCCATTAGCAGCCAGGACCTACCCTACCCTACCCCACCCCACCCTACCCTTGGGGAGTGCTCGCTCGGCGCTAACAAGCTCAGAACTTTTCAATGGAATTCAATTTGCTCCTCCTTGACCACTGCTGGCGAAATTGTTGGACATAATTTGGAATATTTTATGGCCGCTCAGCGGTGGCAAATGGCCCCTTTGCCCCCACCCCTCCTGGAGTCGTTGAGTTGTGGCCATCCATGTTGCATTTTAGTAGGGGACTTGACTCTAATGCCTGCCTGGTTGGCAGAATACCGAAAATTAGACACATTCTTTGGGTGCTTTGCAGCCGGGGATGGCTTCGGGGATATCCTTCGATAAGAACCGCATCGATTCCCGTGCATTATCCCACACGTTCAGCATCGTTCAGCATCGGCGTCGGCATCGGCATCAGCACAGATGCCATTAGACCGTAATGTGACTGTTGAAATCTTTTGCATATTACAGCCAGCCAGGCAGGCAGCCAGGCAGCCAGGCAGCCAGCCAGCCCTTGTCGTGGGGGAAACTGACGTTTAGTGTCAGCCATAACTCAGACAGGCAGCCAGTCGAATGTACATTTACAGCAAATTGAATTTCCATGATTTATTCGAGAGCTTGGGGGGAGGGAGTGGGCGTGGGCGAGGGCGAGGGCGTGGGAGCTCTTCGTTCTTTGTTTGCGGCCAGGACAGAGTGGAGGTCGAAGTGGTCGGGTGGCTGGCTCTTGTTTGGCTTGTTGCTGCCTTATGAGTACTCCCACGTCCACTCATTGACATTTTCAGGCTTTCCATCTCCTTTGTGCGACTGTCAACGGCTGTTCTTTTGCCCGTTCGTTCAATATCCTTTACGAACAAAAGCTGAAATCCACACAGAGGACAAACACACACAAATACACACATATACATACATATATATGGCATTGTATTAATTGATTGGGAAAAACCAAACTCCCCGCTCTCGTGCTCCTCGTCCTGCGACCTGCTATCCATATGGAAATCATATTTATTTATCCAGATCAATCATATGACTGACCCGTATGTGTGTGTGTGTGTGTGTGTGTGTGTGTGTGTGTGGCAGGGACTGCAGCTGCAGTTTCACTTGAATAATGCATTGGGCAATTAATTTGATTTTCTGTTTATAAGCATATATCATTCATGGACAAGTTATCAGCCGGACCACAACTCGTCCTCGTCCCCATTCCCGTATCCTTGTTCGCCCGGACTTGGCATAATCCGATGGAAATGTTGAGCATTTCCTCGAGACACCGCAATCCCACTTTGATATGTTGCACTGGAGAAATAAAATAAATATTTGCCATGCAATGTCAACGTCAACGTCAACTGTGCTGCTGCTGCTGCCGCTGCTGCTGCCGCTCCTGCTGATGGCGCTGATGATGGGTCTGATGGGGTGGAGGGTGGGAGGGGGCTGCTGCTTGGATGGTAAGCGGTGGATGGGATGGTAAGCCCCTTATACAAATATTAAGCTTGTGCCGTGCACAAAAGAAAATCCCATCAAAATATACGAGTAAGTATGAAGAGCGACATGTCAGACATAATAAAAATACGAGCACACATCATCATCATCCCATCCAAGGCGGTACACTTCGCTCTCTCTCTCTCAGAGCTCTCACAGCTCTCAGAGAGTACTGTCAAAGGTACTCTCCGCTGGCCTTAACAATGGATGGCAACCCTGCAAGGATTAGCCCCAACTTACGAGTAGAGGCGGCCCACAGTCCGCTGTCCGCTGTCCACTGTCCGCAGCCCGCAGCAGGAGCAGGCACAAAAAATGGATTAAAAACCAAGAGCAACACATATGTGGGCGCTGCGCACACAGATAGGAGAATGGCCAACACACACACAAGAGACCCAGAAAGAGGGAGCGAGAGAGAGAGAGAGAGAGAGAGAGAGAGGGGAAAAAATCAGGCCTATCGGGCTGTGAACTTCCCATACGCCTGAATGCCTTCGACCTGCATTGTTCCAATGCCTGTTGTGGGTTGGCTTAGCATCGAACCAGTCAACCATCCTTACAGGCTTTCCATGAACCCAACTCTTTCATCCCTATCTCCCCAGCTCCCCGTCTCCACTCCCTTAACGAGTACTATGTCAACGCACAAAAAGACAAACACTCTGCACTTCCGCTGATAATTTTTGTGGGCTTTTCGGAGCCGGGAGCCAGGAGCCAGGAGCCGAAGCCGAAGCCTCTTTAACCAGAGCTCCACCGCAGCGAACCAAACCGAACCAAACCGAACCAAACCGAACCTCACCTCACCGCACCGCACGATGATTGCCATTATGATAATGGCAACCGAAATTTTCATTGAATTGAATTTTCAGTCAAACATTTTAATTAGCCATCAATTTTCATTAGTAAAATTGCATTTATGATTGGCAGCGTCATTACGAGGACGAGTAGGACGACCATCATCCGAATCGGAGGACAGCTTTAAGCTTCGGATGAGCGCATGGCACTGGCCTTGTAATTCTGCAAGCTGTTCCAACAGTCAGAAGAAAGGGAGGGGCCACCAGGAGCGAGGGTGGGGATTAAAAAAGAATGTGGCAACAGGATGGAACACGCCAGTGCACAAACAGACCACAGAACACATGTATACAACGTGTAGTAGAAGGAACATGACCACAAAGCCCAGAAATTTATGATGATGAAGGAGCAGAAGGGTGGAGCAGGGGCGGAGCAAGGGCGGAGCAGGGCGGAGCAGGGCGGAGCGGTGCCTCCAGGCGGCATTCGAGATGGGGATGACAATGATTGCTGCATGTGCAATGTGTAGTTATGGCCACTGCCACTAACAGCTATACCGACAAAAGCTACAACAGACATCGTCGTACCCGTACCCATTCCCGTACCCCTACCCCTACCCATATCCCCACTGGCTGCTCTTGCAAAAAAGTGCCAGTTGGTAAACGCATGAAAAAATTGGAAAACTTCCACAGAGAATAGTGAATAAAAGTATAGGGCTGGTCTGCTGTTACACGATACGTTTTACACCGACGGTTTCGGGAGGAAAAGAGCGACAGGTCCATGTTCGCTAGTTCTTGGTCCTTGTAGAAGCCCCTAGCTCTTAAGGGTTAGTACATGTACCTCTTCTTATATTATCAGAATCAGTATTCTGATACCGCAGTATAGCTGCAGATAAACGAAATGTGGAATGTGAAGAATATGAAGGGAGAGTCAGTTGGAGGCAGCAATTATGTATACGAAGGTGGTGTATTCGCTCTCTTTGGGGTCTTACTATTGTCAGCACTATTGAGAGAGGGAGAGATCAGAATAAGACCCAAAAAGAGCGCACGTTGCAGGAGTGGACCACCTTTATATAATTTTACCTTGTTTAACCAATGCATATGAAGCTTAGCAGCAAATGCGAGCAATAGAGAGAGAAAGAGAGAGCGAGAGAGAGACGAGATTGCAGCTGAGTTTCTGGAAGCAGAGAGCGAAACGGGCGAGATAAAGAGAACGAAAACGAACGGCACTGCAGACGAGGATGATGTTTTTCGGTAGAGTAATACAGTAGGCACAGTGGTACAATGAGAGAATATTAATAGAAAATGATTTAGCAATTATATGCTACAAACTACAGGTCCTCCTGGTTTTTCCTCGATTTAGAGACCCGATTTTGTAGTGTATTTTTGCATAAAACTTTGCCACAAGACCTATCGTGTAAAAGCAACTGTTTCCAAAAGGAAAATTTGTGCAGGACAACTGTGAACGAGCGGGGATGAAGGGGGAAAGGGCAGAAGCAAGCTGCAAAAACAATTAAAATTGCGAGAGATAGAAGAGGGCAGGCCGGTGAGGAGGAATGGACCATATTCCTATGTCCCCTATATGTAGGTTTGCTCCGTTGCACCCCTCTCTTTGCATTCATTTTCTCCTGACACAGCACTCTGTCGGTCTCCGTCTCCGTCCCCATCCCCATCCCCGTTCCCGTTCCCGCACCAACGCCGTTGACATGTTGCTGTATGGAGCGGGATGGGGGGGGGCTGTGTCAATAGCATCAGGTTTATGTCTCGGGCAAGGGTAATATTTTCCTCCCAGCACCCTCTTCTCCTGCTCTCGTGCTCTCCTGCTCCCCCTTTCTCCCTTTAACGCTGTTATCAGGCAGCGCCAAGCACACGTAAAGTTCAGTTACGACCAGCGAAAGGCAATTCGATTGAGCGCCAGGTCCTGATGCGCATTTTGATGAAGATTGGCAAATGCTGGTGACATAATGTGAAAGAGGGAGAAGCCACCTCGGGGAATGCCTAGAAGTACATATTTTCGAAAATATGACGGAAAAGGCTTCGAGCATCGAGGCCGAAGATTCAAATACTCTAGCTCTTATCCAGAGAGAGAAGGATCTGTAAAAAAAAGCTTCAAGAATATGGCAATACTACTGCTCTATGTTGATGCTGATAAAAAAGATATATATACTGTGTACTAGGGGCAAGCCTCCTGTAGATATGCTCCGCTACGTGCGCCAACCCCCGGCTCACTTGCCTGCTCCCGTTTTTCTTTTTTTTCTATGATTCCTCTTCTGTGGAGCAAACAACTCTCTTAAAATCATAGTACCCCTATCCGAGGGGGGTAAGTGCCTGGAATTCACGTCAGTAGTCAGTAGAGTACATATTTCTTGAAGAATTCGTGTTCGCCCAGAAGTATGCAATGTTCTGAACTACATTTCTGGCTTTAAGTATGAATTTCGCAGTGGCAGGGCACACACCTAAGAGCTAGATAATGGCCATTGATGGAGATGGAATGAATCCTAAACAGGAATAACTAGAATTTCATTTGACTGGCAAATCCGAAACATTGTCTGCCCCCGGCGCACCGTCAGATAAAAGGATAGCGGATGGGGAACAGGGCAGCAGGGCAGCAGGGCAGCAGGGGACATGCAGCATCAGAAACGAGAAGCTTATGAAAATAGCTCTGTCTCGTATCTACCAGATACAGATACAGATACATACATATGCTCATGTACATCTACATGCACATGCACATGCACACGCACTCGGAGAGACAACGCACCTTCCATGCAGGAAAATTCCACTTTCAGCTAGCAGTTTTCACAATTTTCAAATGCAGATGTGTCGGGAGGTGGCCGTGGGCGGGGCAGACATAAGCCGTGCTAATGTCTGTCAGCGGCAAGCCGCACGCAGCCTGGGAAACAGATACAAATTTGGTTAGTCCTGCAGGAGGCGGGCGACGGGCGACGGGAGACGGGAGACGGGATAGAGAGGTGTCCGTGCCAGTGGCAGTGTCTGTACCAGTGGCAGGATGAGAAAATCTCGCAGTATATTTGGCAGCATTTTTGTGCAACGAAGTTGCAGTGGTGGTCGGTCCGGTCCGGTCCCGTTCGTCCGTCCGTCCGTCCGTCCGTCCGTCCGTCTGTCCGTCCGGAGCTAGAAGCAACATCTGCCTCAAATCGGTTGAAAATTAGATGCGGTCCAATTTTGTCTGGATCTGTGGCTATTCCAGAGAGCAGAACTTTTCCATTTCCCGCTGACCCAAGGGAAACTTTCACCACACTTTCCTTGTCTCTGCTTCCCGGGTACTCCTGGGTCTCTGTGGGATCGCCATTTAAACACATCGGACTGCTTTATGTGGCAATTGCCACACCGTTATGTCGGTTTATAAATCTAAATTGGAAAACTTTTCATTCGGCACACTGCAGGAATGGAAATAAAATGAAAAATATTTAAAAAAAGAAGGAAGAAGAAGAAGTTAACTATTTATGATTGCACTTCAGCTTAAAAACTTTCACCCCAGGCTTTCGTCGTACTTAAAACTTGCTTCCATCTCCGACTGAGAGATGGATAGATGGATGGATGGATGGCATGCCATGGCCTGGCATGGATGGTCTGAGTAATTCAAACATTATTCGAATGCAACAAATGAGTGTGGCAACCGGCGCTTTTAAGTTTAAACCTTTAACATCACCCATTCGCACCGTGTGCCCCATCCCCATCCACGCCCATACACCCCCACACCCCCACACCCCAGGGTAATGTCAATGTCCCTCCCCCCGTCCGCCCGTATTGTTTGCCACTTAGAAGGCGGGCCATATTTTATGCTGGGGCTAGAACCTCAATGCGTTGTGGCTTTGCAGCCAACGACCAGCACACTCCCGGTGGCGCCCGTCCACTCCACTCCACTCCACAACCGACTGCCGACTGCCGACTCCATTTGCAGTGACACTCAAATTCCAATAAATAACTTATACCCCCCGCCCGCCCCCCGCCCACCGAATGCATCGCATGTATCGGAGTTTGCGACAACTGTCGGAAAGTGGGGGTTGGGGTGATGGAATGGATGGAGGTAGGGTCCTGCGGTTAACGGGAAAACTAACTACAAGCACTCGCTCCTGCCTCGACTCCACCTGAGTGTTCTCCCAATCCCCAGTCCCAGCCCCAGCCCCAGCTCCAATCCGCAATCCGCAGCCCCCAGCTCCAGCTCCAACCCCATCCCAGTGGTAATTTAATTGTCTCAATATTTCCGTGCGACTCATTTCGGGATTGAGATGGCGATGGAATGCTGTGCGGATGAGAGCGGGTTGGGGGCTGGTGGCTGGGGGCTGGGGGTTGCCATGTTGCTGTTGTTGCTGTTGTTGCACGCTGCATGTTTGCCTCGCGACCGCAAAACTATGCGAGCCGGAATCCAGGTGGCACGGTGCCAGTGGGGCTGCCTTTTGAGCGGCTTTGCGGTTGTCGCTGCTGCGGCTTTTGTGTGTGTATTTCCAAATTGAATTTGTAGGCAGCGGGAAGAAAGTCTGTTCCGCCATATGGCGACATTTGTATGCCACCCCCACCTCCCCCCCTCCCTTCCACCGAAGGATATGGATATGGCCTGCTCCTGTACGGTCGGGAGGACGGAGCCCATTCCCGGATTCTTGGCCGTTAATCACATTACTTATGGCCAGGCTTCGGGTAATTTTATGGACATTATCAGCAGGACAACATGCACAGGACATTAATGGCTGGCGACTGGGCCAGATGACTGGGGGGAATGGGGGCAGTGTTCCAGTGCTCTACTGTTGCCCCCACACACACAACTTCATTGAGTATTATGTCAAATGTCTCAGTCCCCAACACACACAACGCGGAAGAGCCGAGTCGCCCTGCAGCTCAGCAGCTCCAAGGAGCTGCTCTTCGTGGGCACAGGCACAGGCCTGTCCACGGAGGAGTACCCGGATCCCGTGAACTTACTGCGCAATCGCAAGGACAAGGACGGCAGTCGCGTAAGCTCGCCGGCTCACAGGAGCTCCCAGCAGCCGCTCCTGCTAGCAGATGGGCATTTCGATGCGGACACGGGCCAGAGTCTCAATCCACTTGAAACTATCGATGTAGGTGATCCGGAAATGGAGCTGGTCAGGTGGCAGGTGAGAGTTCGATGGGACTGGGCTCGGTCGAGGGGGGGGAGGGGGGGCGACAGACTGCTCTTTTGCTGTATTTTGTTTGCTTTGGTGACAAAGGACCCGCCAGCCAGACGTGGCTGTGCATAATTTTCAGGACACACTCGTGGATCCATTAATTAGACACACACTCACACACGTGTCTTCCAGGGGGAAGGGAGGAGAGGGGAAGGGAAGGGAAACAACACGTTAGGAAAATTAACTCGATTGTTGCTCATTTCCAGCCATTTCGTATAATTATTCGCTTTTTTTCCTCTGCAATTACAGACTGTTCTCTCTCTCTCTCTCTCTCTGTGTCTTTCTCTCTGAACATTTAATTAATTCCCAACTTCTTTTGCATTTGCAGGTGAGTTTCGTTCAAGTTTCCCAATCATTTTCAAGAGGGTAGACACACCCTCTATCGCCACATACATACGTCTGTATCGAGGCCCTGTATCGGGCGAGAGACGTAAGGAAAACAAGCAAAGCTGAGGGAAAACAATCAAGGTAACGCTCCCCTAAGCATAATTCACACCAAAAATAATTACCCAAAAGAAAACAGAACAGACCGCGAAGACCGAGAAAAGCTCACAGAAGCCGCCGCAACAGTCACGGGGGTGGGGTAGGTAGGGGGGCGCAGTCAGGTTTCCCTCAGAGGTGTACAGAGAACAGGCGTGTAATCAAATTTACAAAGCCTCAACCCTCAACCTCATCCTCAGCCACATCCACATCCACATCCTTATCCACGGCTGGCCTGGTGCCTGGTGCCTGGTGCCGTGGTGTGGGTATGTGTGGAGCCTGGAGGCGTTTTGGGCTCCACCGTGGAGCGCTTTGTGGCAAATGGCGCTGAAAAAGTCGCCTCGGCGACAGACACAAGGGGATATTACGTATACGACGACGAGGAAGAAGAAGCCTGTCGCCCGATAAACTTCTCGCTCAATTGGCTGTGAGAATGGCCCGACATCACTCACTGACAATCGACTTAAAGTTAAAGCTCAACGGAAGGCAGCACCAGCCGGAGGAGCAGGAGGCAGCAGGAGCCAGCAGGAGGCAGCAGGAGGCAGCAGGGATCTGGGCCAGGAGTGCTGCAAGGAGCGGCTGCAATTAACGCGGCTTTTCAATTAGTTCGGGTCCAGTAGAATGGCGAATCGGGGCACAGGAAATGCTGAATTAGTCCGAGCTAAATGCAACAAAGGGTGAGGGGGGGGGGCGTCAGTGGAGAAAGGCGAATCGCATAGTTGGGGCCAAAGAAAAAATGTGGCACATTAAAAAGTTTTTCGATTATTTTGTAGTTATTTCAGAGCGCGAGCAGAGCGAAAGTTTCTGGCTTCTCGATTTACTTACCATGGCTCTGGTCTGCCCTGCTCCGCTCTGCTCTGCTTTCTGCCCTGATGAATGGCGTGCTAATGAGGGGAAGCAGCTGCGGGCCGGAGGGGTACGTAGATGGATGGGAATAGAGGTGGAAGTTTAGCTATTATAACCTTTCCGAGGATATTATTATCTGCCCAGACCCGCACTCCATATAGTACGTGTATTTTATACTTTTTCCTCAAGCTACTATATATTCTGGCCTGCCCAAAGTAGCTCTTCTTAGAGGAAGAAAAATAGTCCCTGGCTCCGTACTATTGATTATTTCCATAAGTCGCTTTGCTGGCTGGAAATCTCTGGGTGTTGTAAGACGCTGGAGCCGCCCTCCAGTGTCACCTCGCCTGCTGTCTGCCGCTCCACTGTGGCACAATTGAATGAACATCAATATTGATTTCGGTGCAGCCAGGCGAGGCTTTTGTTTAACTACGCCCCAGCCCCAGCCCCAGCCGTGCACCGTGCCGCCCGTGCACCGTGTGCCGGGTGTCCGGGTGCTCGTCTTTAAATCAACACTTTGCCCGAGTCGATGGGTTTTTTCGTCTGCCGCCCAATGGGGTTGGGGGGGGTTGAACCGTGCCATTCTCTGGCATATTACTTTTTGCGGCTTTTCCGCTATGCCTTCCTAATGGAGGACTTGGGGACTCCTTGGTACTTGGTGCTCGGTGCTCGGTGCTCGGTCCTTGGTCCTTGGTACTTGGTAGGTCGCTCATGGGGCACTTAACGGCTTTCATTGGATTGGATGAATGGCTGAGACGTGGGAACGAACTTTATGGAGTTGCAAACTTGTTCTAGATGATGTAAGTGGCTGGAAATTACAGCATGCAGTGGCGCCCCTTAGCTTTTCTCTTTACTCTCCTCTCTCTTTCCGCATTCCATTTCTTTTCGGGTGCAACCGAGTGCATTGCACGACCATCTCCTTCATCTTCATCTCTGGGGATGTGGATGTGGATGGAAATTGATTTTCCCAACTCGTTCCATACCTGAGATGCATTGACCTGGATTTGTATTTGCAGCATGGCTCGCATCTTATCTGTTTCCACTGGATGCACTCCCTCAACAGAGTGAGCCCAGTCAGCCAGCCAGTCAGCCAGCCAGCCAATCGGGTCGAAAATTGTTTCAAACAATCAGTGGAATTTATTTGGTTGGACGTGGATTAATTTAATTATTAATATATTATATGCAGCGTGTGGCAATCGCTGGCAATTCATTTCGAATTTATAGCCTAACAATTGCTCTGCTCCATAATTTATCATCCACATGCAAAGCCGGGCCAGAAGCAGGTCCTGGCCGTCCGGGAGAATGCACCCCATAATTTATTCCACGCACCCACACCCCCGCGCCCGCACCCTCTCCGCATTCGTGCCACCAGCCATGGCGCGGAGATCATTTTACCCAACTAATTATGCGGCTTCTGCTGACAAAATGTTTATAAATTTAATAACATTTCATGCCACTCTCTCTGCCACGGATTATGCATTTATTGAGCGGCAAACACGTTTTCTGCATTAATAATGACCGCTCCGGTTCGGTTCGGTTCGCTTGTTTCGAACAATTAAAATTAAATAACCAACAGAGCGAAGGACCTCGACAATGAGATACCCCGATATTCTATGAAATTAGCCATATATCGGAAATACAGCAACCAAACCACCATTATCATGCACACACCATGTATGCTGTTTTTTCCTTGCAATTCTCTTGTGCCTCTCTGTGAAACAGATGGATATAGTACCCATATGAAGTGTTAAAGGATAGTGGGAGAGGAAGCCTTGTCTGCACTGATAATAATCTGAAAATATCACAAGTGACAGTGACGATCCACCCCGATGTCTTGGCTCTCCTGGATCCACATATGGCTGTATTCAGTGCCCTCTTCATGGTGGGTGCACCCCCTCTAATGGGTATAATGAATTGGCGAGCTGTGGTCGGTGAGTGGGAATGGCCTTTGGCCCTGTCCACAGAACATTTCTGATGGGGACTAAGCCGGAGATCGGAAATACAAATAAACAGGAATAGAATTGCACTCGCATTACTCGTATCTCTGTCGCTTTGGCCGTTTGCTTTGGCAGTTCTCTGTCGCTGATTGCATTCCCATTGGGCAAACAAAAACAGAATGCTCTCCGGTGGGGCGTGGCGTGGCGAGGCGAGGCGCTGTGAATGCAATTAAAACTCTCGCCGTGCGAATGCATTGTTTTCACCTTTTTCCGCTGTTGATTTTGCTAATTGAAAAATGAAATTAAATGGGCCAGCCCAGCGGCAGGATGTGCCGGATGTCCCCGGTCCCAGCCGTCCAGAATGGGTGCTATTGATTCCAGTGCAAATATATGGGGAGGGACCATTGGGTGGGTCCCAACCGCTTTTGATAAACTCAACAAATTAGTTGCCCATGCTGGCAAATCATTCGAGCTACGGGTCGCATGCAGTTTTAATGAGATTTCCCTTTCAAAGCAACAGCCCCCCAGGGCATTTTACATGCTGCCACATGCTGCCACATGCTGCCTGCACTTTCAACCAGGTGAGATTTATGTGCCGAATGAATTAAGCTAAGTGAACAGCAGGAAACGTCTTGGGCAGAGGCCATTTATTACGGTTTGGAGTGCACATGGAACCGGAACCGGAATGGAAATGGCATTGCTCGGGGTCACCACCCAGAAAAGTACAGATACTCGTACCATCCTTTCTCCGGCTCCAGCTTCGGCTCCAGCTTCGGCTCCAGCTCTGGCTCCAGCTCCGGCTCCGGCCTGGTTGCCTTAACAACTTTACAATGCATATTTTTCAGGCCAAGCGAAAACTTTGCTTTTGTGCAGTTTCCCTTTTCAGCTAAAACAATTTCCATTATTATTTCTGTATTATTATTATTTTTTTCCTTTCGTTTGTTTTTGCTGTACGCCACTTTTCCGGCAATTGTGCGCGCATTATTTTCATTTTGCAATAACTTTTCGATTCCGTTCAGATGAAAATAAGTAAAAATACGGCGAACTTCACGTTCCGTTTTGCAAACTCCTGTCCATGTCCTAGGGGATTCAACCCAACCCATCCCTTCCCGGAGTACCTTCGCAACTTTGCGATGAAGTTGCTGCGCTTCTTGCATTGGCACACAAATTTACTGCCGCATTGCCTGTCTTTTGTCGCTGCTAAAGTTTTTCCTTTTTATTTTATATTTTTTGCTTTTTCCCCTCAATTGTTATTATTTTTGTTGTTGTTTATTTTTCAACCTTTTTGCGATGCGAACAAGCAGAAATTGCTGCTGCATAAATTATGCGGAATATCACGGAGTGCAGCAGAGTTTTCCATCGAGAAGAGTTATAGCCCGGGCTCCACTAGGACACCATCAACGTTCGCGAACGAAAGAAGTTTCACTAGCATCGACTTGCGGTGGCTTTTCTTGCCACATATTTCCCCCAAAAGAATTCTTTAATCAATCAATAGCCGAAGGGCTAGTGGCTAGTGGCTCCAGGCTCCAGGCTCCACCTATATACATATATTAGAGTTTTATTCACCAGAAAACGATTCAGAAAAGTCGCTTATTCACGCACCTTTGATCGGATGATGATGAATGCAATTTAATTGAATGATGCCAACAAAACCACAACTGGCAGGTCCTCGGCTCTGAAGGATGGAAACCAAAAATGAACCAGAGCAGAAAATGAAGGAACCAGAGCTCAATTTACAATGTTTTTGCACAGGACTCGTCAGGATTCGAATGGACACGTAACTGGATGTTAAAATGCGACAAACCGCAAGGAAAAACGAAAATAGCAGGGAAAACCGAGCGGACAGAGTGAGCGAGTGAGAGGGTGAGACAGTGAGAAGAGGGAAAGGCGGAGGGCGGGAGGGCGGTAGGGTAGGAGGTGGACACTGAAAAGTGAAATAAAATAAAAGCATAATTCATTTGCAAGTGAAGGAAAATTGCATTGAGATTCAGGTCCCTTAACGAGCGCATTCAACAGCTCAACAGGATGTGGGCGTTCGGGTTGCTGCTGTTATACATAGTGGGATAGTGGGATAGTGGGCGTGGCCAGCCGTTGTCTGCGGTCAGAGGCGTGGCCATTAAGTGTGCATGAATTTCCATTGAAAAAGTGCCCTCACATTTCCGATAATTGCATATGCGAGAAAGGACCCCCCAGGCAGCGGACAAAGGGACCCGCACGGGCAGTCAATTATATGTAAATTATCTGTCCCTGCCACGCGTAAATTCCATGCCAGTGTGTTGCTGCAGCAATCCCCGGCCCAGATTCCTCCCCTCCTCCCCTACTCCCCTCCTCCCTTGGAGCTCCCGATTAAGCCAGAGCTGCCATATGTTGCCTCATATTTATTATACGATAATAATTCTCCCATATTTACATATTTACGCTCCCTATTTTCGATTTCACGCATTCAATTCTGGCATTGATAAAACTTTTCGACCGCTTACTGCACAATTTTCCATTCGTCTCCGTTTTCGCTTGTGGCTGGCGGATCGGAACGGGGCGTATACGTAATATATACGCGGATGCATCGGATAGCCCCCCCC
Organism: Drosophila helvetica; assembly: GCA_963969585.1. Taxonomy (NCBI): domain Eukaryota; kingdom Metazoa; phylum Arthropoda; class Insecta; order Diptera; family Drosophilidae; genus Drosophila; species Drosophila helvetica. The sequence goes on from OZ018401.1 coordinate 57,258,016, forward strand.
CCCCCGGATAGCATACATGAATATTAAAAAAACAAAAAACAAAACAAAGCGAAGCAAAACAAAAAGCTATCGGAACTTTTCTCTATTCCCCCCATTGTCTGTCGCTGAACTTGAAAATGTTTTCAAATTAATTGAATTCTCTGTCTGGCTAAATCTTCTCGCTACACCAGCAGCGATGAGCTGCACTTCCCCCCATTGTCTCCCATGAGCTGCCATTGTCTGTGGCATGTAATTACTGTAATGGGGCAGCTTTGGCTTCTGGACGGCCGCCTAATGCCGACCATCGCTCAAGGCAGGGGTGGGGGAGGGCGACAGCTGCTGTCACACCGAAGTGTCACACATTCCAAGCCAGCTGTAGCTCCGGCAACTAATGAAGCTTGCAACAGACAAAAGACAACCGACAACGGACAACGAACAACGAACAACGGACAAAGCAGTGCAAGAGTGCAACTTTTTCCGGCTGCATTTCCATTTTTTCACTCAACTTCGTTTCGTCTTTGGCGCTACGAAACGGAAAAAATTGACAATTTGCATCTTTCCCCCGCCTCCGGGGGCACGCACACACATAGACACATAGAGGGGTGGGTGTGTGTGTGTGTGGAAGAGGGAAAATGGAATAAAGTCTTGCTGGTTCAGTCTGGTGCGCTATGGCAGCAGTTTCCAATCATAGTTATCAACTTTTTAAGTGGTCGTGCCCCAGGCTTACTTAAAGCCCTCTCTGGAATGCATAAATCCAGGCTGTATTCATCTCTGCGCGGAGATGAATGTGACAAGAGCTAGATCGGGGACCATACAAGCCAGACAGAGCAGCGGAAGCCCCGTCTAAGCAGATCTAAATCCAACGATGCTGCCATACCCGAGGCTCTTCGAGACCAAAGGGTATGCTCTGTTTGCGTACGAGTTTGAAACACCCATTGAGGCCATTCGGAGGCCATAGGAGCTAGAAAGCAAGAGCTAGAGCCCCATTTCATCCGAAAGACAAGATAAAAAATACCGATTAATACCAGAACGAGGGATATATTGTATCTTCTGCTAGCGATATGGAGAAGGGAGAGCAAGCAAGACGGCTAGAAAAATGCAAACAACAAATACAGTCGAATAAAGGCCGATTATAGGGAATTTATTAATTTTAAACTTTTAAAGATATTATTGAGATGTTATTATTGGCGATGAGAAATATGTTGATTCCATTTAGATCCCATATTGGTGGCGGTTTCTCCACTCATCGTTCTTGTCAGGCCAACAGAATTTCGCCAACGAAACATTTTGATTGTCTGGGTATATATATGCACCCCATATTGAGGGGTATCGCATAGTCGAAAGACTTTGGCATTCGTTCTCACTTGTTTTCCACTAAAAAGAGACCGTAGGAAATATAAGTTTGTGCAGGTATTTTATAGTTGGAACAGTAACAGTTCCTCAAAAGAGTCTCACTTGCTTATACTGTTTTTATGCTAGAGCGGGAGGAGTGGTGGGTGGGGCGAAACGCTCCCCACTTTCATTTATATGCAATGCCTGGCCTTGTCGTCGTCGTCGTCGTTGTCGTCCTCGACGGCGTCTGTGCATGCCGGGAATGCGACCCCAGGAGAAGACGAGACAAGGCATCGCCTGCATCGAGCCCCGCCCCGCCCCGTGTTTCTGGCCTGCTTGGTCCTCTTGCCCCCCCTCCCCCCTTCTCCTTCTGAATGTCTGCCATTTTTATCTCGTTGCGGCTCCCGAGTGTCAAAGTGGAGATTTCTCCACCAGTTTCCAGCTCCTTGGCATCCTGCTGCAGGCGTTGTAAACTATTATAATGGTCCTCCATTCCGCCATTTCTTTTCTTGTGCCACTGCATCCTCCGCTGCAAGTGTTGTATAGAAATTTGTTTGTTTTGTTATTGCTTGCAACATGAGTCTCCACACACACACACACACACACACACACACACACACACATATCTATCGGCGGGGACAACGCGTGCGGCAAGTCTCTGATCCATTCAGGATTTATTCGTTTCCATTACAGCAGCGACTGGCGTGCCCCACACACACGCACACACACACGCACACACACACACACACGCACCCGCCGTCTCCCTGCTTAGACGGGGATGCAGCCCAGTCTGGTTGCCAGCTCCTGGATCCGGATCCGGTCCGGGTCCGGGTCCGGGACTGGGGGACATATGTAAATGCAACACCAAGCCAGCACTGGGAATCCAATTCGATCAGATCGAATGCAATCCATTACTGCGTCTCGCGCCCTGTGTTTGTTCTTGCTCTGCAGCCTGCGGAAGTATCCTGTGTCCTGCATCCTGCATCCTGCATCCAGCATCCTTCGATGGATACAAAGTTAAGTGCTTGCCCCGGAAAGAGAGGCACGAACGGTCTGCCAAGTGTGATTATGACATTGTGAAAGTAATTGGAGCCCGGCTCTCGAGCAAAAAAAGAAGAAAATGAAACCGAAGGAACCCACTGAAATTCTGCCATGTATTATGTGACGCTGAAAATGCAAGCAAAAGGTGCACACAAAATTGCTGCAAAAGAATGCCCAGGTCGCCCCCCCCCAGCCACCCAGCAAACTGAAGTGGAGGTGGCATGTAATTGCCCCTGCCAGGAAGGGGTGGGGGGAGGACGGGCATTTCGGCTCTTAAAAGGCTTTTCGTTTCGGGGCCAAAAGTGACAGCCTGCATATTTTGAAGGGTTCCATTAAGGGTCGCTTGGGTTGGGTTGGGTTCGGTTCGGTTCTGCTGGGCTATCGCCTGCAGGTCTCATGAAATCCGACTGCGAGCTGGAGCTGGAGCAGGCGATGGCCATGGCGATGGCAGTGGCTCTGGCTCTGGCAAGGCGACTCTGGAGCCGGCGGCTAGATTGGATTGCAAATCAAATGCGCCGCATTTGTTTGGCTTGGCTCGGCCTGGCGCGGCTCCTCTTTGGGTTGGGTTGCAGATTGATTCCGGGGCCTAACGAGGAGCTGTAGTGAAAGCCCGCTTTAACCTTTCAACCTTGCGATGTCGACTCGAGTTGCATTTAATGGTGCAGAAAATGTTGAAGATGCCACGGCCAGGCCAGGCCACAGCCAGCCAGGCAGCCAGTGAGCCAGCCAGCGCTCAATGCCTGGGGCATAAACAACGTGTCCAGGGAAAGCCATTAGGGTAAGCGGCTTACAAGCCATAAACTATGCCCGCAAATGCCAAGTGGTAGGGCGGTGGCGGGGGGAGGCGGGTGGGGGCAGCCACTGGACACTGAACACTGAACACTGTTGTCATTCGGCTCGGCGAACTCTGAAAGTTATTTTCTTAAAGGCATCGGACTATTACCGCTTTCCGTCGATAGTCTGGCTTCATTGGCTTCCAGATCGATTGAGAGCTCCTGCAGGAGTCCTGCGAGGTCGTGCGCCTGACATTGCTGTACAATGATACACGAGCTCCCAAGGATAATACTGCAGAATCGATGGCTCGGGCATGTGGCTCCCTCGGTCATCGTCGAGCGGGAGAACAGGCTCAGACCTGCTCAGGTGTCATATTCCGTCCTCTGGGGGCATTCTCTGGGGGGGGGGGGATGTCCTGGGTCCTTGAAGACAAGAAAATTTCTGGAAGGGCAGCCAGGCCAGGCTGGGCCAGGCCGTTGGCGAAATTCAGTGATGAAAATCGCGATTGATGGGCGGCGGAATCGATTTCAAGTCGTTAGTGGGCTCTTCAGGCAGTCGTCCTTTTAGCCAGCTCCGCAGATCCTGGATTTTGCGTAGGGATGTGGCATCCCTCATTTGCATATTTTGATGGTTTGACATCTTTAACGAGACTATTTGCTCATCATTAGCGCCTCCGCTTTCTGCTCCGGAACGAGCCGCGTATTGAATGCCGAATAAAATTTCACAATTTCACAATTTTTTCGCATTTTTGTGCACCTCTCCGTTGCCCTCTTTCGCCGCCCCCCCAACCCCACTCTATGGCTGCGAGTCCCCTCCTTGAGCTTGCTCGCTTCCTGTGCCTCCCCCTGCACATCCGGGCAGCTCGTTAGAATTTTCCTCCTCCGTGGGAGTTGGTTTTTCCAGGCTCTGGCTCTGGCTCAGTCTCTGGCTCAGTCTCTGGCTTCGGTTTCAGCTCCATGAGACATTTGCTACGCAAACATAATAATGCTCTCCACAGCCCCCATCCAGGCGGGCTAAAGGCAAGAATAATGGCTGCACTTGCTCTCCATTCTTGATGGCCATGGGAGTCCTGTTACTGTTACTGCTACTAACACTGCCACTGCCACTGCTACCGATCCGACCCTACCCGACCCGACCCAACCCGGCCGTTAAGTAACGCAGCGTTTACGTGGCACGGAAAGGAAACGCCCTGGAAGCCGGAGCCGCTTTGCATCACCATCTGCGACGTCTGCGCCAGCCTGAGCGATGGCATTTGGATGATGAATGCGTCTCGTCTGGTGGTCAGATTTATATAGCACTCGGCGGGGGCCACGGGGGGATGCAAAGCCACAGTTTAGCCAACCATCATAGCAATTCCAAGCGAAATAATAGCCGCATTTCACCCTTCTCAATTGCCTAAAATGTACAGAAATAATGCCCAGCATTTTTTAGGTCCCCTGTCCATAAATTAGACGAAACGTGACTGATTTCAGTCGGCTATAGATCCTGGGCTAGATACTGATTCACAGGACCTATCCAGGGATCTTGCTGAAAACTGCACCGATTTGTGGGCTGTTTTTCGCCGGCCAAAGGTTTGTTAAAAGGTCTTGAATGTTGAATGTTTTGCAACTGAATCATTCCTCAATTTGTTATTCAAATCAGCCTGTCGAGGTGCTGTGCCCATGGCTCCTATGGGCCGTAATGACAATCTGAGAATTCCAGGACTCACTGCGAAGCATTTAGGAGTGCGAAATGGCTGTGTGTCCAAGCAACAGATTGCGGCAGGAATGGCTGAATGGCTGAATGGTAGACTGGTTGACTGGCAGACTGGCTGACTGGGCACTATGCGAACCGAACCGCACTAATTCGACCGATTCAAAATTGAATGAAGCTGCTAAGCAGCCAGTCCCGGTCCTAAGCCCCCCTCCACCCAATCCCCCCAATCGTTGACTGTCACTCGCTCGGAGTGTGCACAGAGCCAACCAAGTGTGATTTTTGGGATTGCAAATCGAATTGCAGCAATTCCTATTCCTGTCGGAGAACCCCAGAACCCCAGGCCAGGCAGCAAATAAACAATTGGAATTTGAGTACTCGCTTGATTGCAATTACTGTGCTAGAAAATGCATGACAATTGTCGATGGACATTGACAGAGGACAGCACAGAGGACAGCACAGAGGACAGAGCACAGGGGACAGGGGACACATGTGGCAGGATGCAGGATGCAGAAGAGACGGGCCAAGCGGGTTAAGCGCGGGCGTCGGTGGTGGTGTCGGCTTAAAGCTTCAATTGCTTTAATGGAGAGCTTATCCGTCCTGTTCAGATCATTATGGCCATGAAATATTCATGCCAATTTGACGCCATCCACACCGCAAGATGCGGCTTGGCCCGGCCAAATGACACCGTGGGGGAGGGGGGGTGACGAGTCCTTGGCACTCTGCACGCGGCAGCGGGAAAGCCAGTCAGTCGAATTGTAGGCGGGTTGGGGAGGGTTGAAAGGTATCGAAAGCTAATTTCGAATTTCCTCAACGACCCGAAAACTTGTTTAGTTTCATATTCTTTGTTGAACCGAAATATACCGAGAACGTAAGCGGCTTATGTGAAGTTTCCATCAAGGTTTGCTCTATTATTCAGCAGAGCTCAGGCCCACCCCCACCCCCATTGCCCCATGCCCCCTACCCACTACCCACTACCTCGGCCATGAGCAGGTAATTGATGCCGGAAATTGTTGCAGCTATCCTTTAAAAGCATCCTTTTTGGCTGCAGCCCAAGAAAACGCAGTAAATTAATAATAACTCAAAGTGAATGCCAATTGTTTGTGTGCGGTGCAGGTGCCACCCCCACCCCCAACCCAACCCAACCCATTGCCGCGCCTCTGGAAAAGCAACAATTGCTGGGGGGAGGGATGGGAAATATTGTCAAGACCAGGGCTGTCAGGGCGCCGTGATTAGTCAACGTTGTTTTCCACCAAAGAACAAACGCGGAAAGCGCAACCAAAGCGGAAAAGGTTCGCCGACAAAAGCTTACCCGGAACACAGACACCAAGGCACCAAGACACCAAGACGCCAAGACAGGCAGAGACACAGAGAGGCAGAGAGGCAGATGGGCAGAGGGGCAGATGGGCAGACGACAGGAAAAGTAAGGGAAAGGTAAGAAGTGGCAATGTTGAAGGTGAAGTAAAAGACTTGATTAGCGTAATTAAAATTTTCTGTAACTATTCTCGCGCTCAAGGAAGTCGGTCCGGAACAACCGCAGAGATTCCATTCCTTTCACTTGGCCCCTGTCTTGTGGCATCAATTAGCGAGGCCTGAGCCCTGAGCCCTGGACATACATAAGCTTTATTTTTACAAGCCTCTCTCCCCGAGCGCCCTCAGATAATCTCTTGCTTACGCAATCGGGAATTACTTAGTCATGGGTTTTGGTCCAAGACGATTTATAGTCAACGAGAAAGGAATGTGAGCCTCGGGGTTCCCGGATCATTCGTTCCTGTAGCAGCTATAGGCAGAGATAAGCCAGATATTGAGGCTATAATTTTCCATGGAATTTTGAGCACAGATGAAATGATTCGTCTGATTGCACTTGGGAAAAAAATCGATTAGGAACACAGCGATAATAGCGAGGCTGCCAAAAACAATCCCTTATCATATATCATCAGATGTGTATCTTAATTGGTTTTAGAATATTTAATATTAAGAAATGTATTTGGTTTGTGTTGTTCTCTATAGTTTCGGATCAAAAATCTATATATTTGGTGGACCAGACAGTGCTTCCCGTGCACGTCTGCTTTGCCAACATCCGATCATAATCGTAATACCCTCCAACAATAAATTTATACATACATATGTAATTGTTTACGATCATTTTTGTTGTTCGGGGATGTTCCTAAACAATCGTAAGGGGTGCTAATGGAGCAGCGAATCGAGAAAATCTCACACATTTGTACAATTTGCATATGCTAATTGAAGATCAGCGATTGGGCGATACAATGAGCAACAGCACTTTCCCAAAAAAAATAATGGAAAGCCAATTAACGGTTCGTGGCGATCGCCAAAGATCGGGATAGATAGCGGCGGTGCGGAAATCTAATTGAGTAATTAGTGGTGGCGAAACAATTGTAAATGAAACCACCAATGAGTTCACACCGACCAGACCCCCTTCCCTCCTTTTGGGATGTGCTATCAACATACATACAATTGCATATACGTGCATGATCTACATATGTATGTATGGGCACTATCATCTGAACTTGACCCATACACACTCGCACACGTGCACACAAAAAATGCAAGGTTGCTGGAATTTAATTACCCCTCCTCTCTCTATTTAGCACTCTCTGAGAAATAATCATGCTTTTGCGCGCCAACAGCACATTTTGTGCTGTCCAATAAGCCTCTCTCTCTCACAGTCAGTGCTGGCAAAAGTGCTGCCAAAAAAGATGCTACATACATTTAAAGCTAAAAAAGCGGAATGTGTATGCAAAAGTGCTAAATTTACAGCGCTAAATAAATTCCAGTTTGAACCAATTTTTGATATAGCCGGAAATAAGCTGAAATGGCAGCACTGATCACTCTCTCACTGTTGATCGGAATTTCGCTCTCTGCCGCTGTACACGTTGCCTGCTGCCTCCTATCCACATTCGTCATTGTTTCTGTTTTCTGCACGTACCGACAGAATTGTTGAGTTGAGGAATCAAAAAGGAAAACAAAAGAAAGAAAACAAAACATAATCAAAAGAACAATAAAGTGAAGTCTGTTTAAAGTCAGGCCCATGTGATACGATACAATTGAATCTCCTACCTGTTCCCCCCTCGCACCATTTGTCGCGTGAGTTTTTAAAGAAAGTGCAGAATGCTGAATGCTGACAGTGTGGCTCCGATTCTCTTGCTACCTCTCTCCCTCTCGGGAATTGTTTGTGCCGCTATTTGTTGTTGTTGCAACTGCCGCTGCTGTGCCGTGATTGTCGATTCTCGCCGTTTCATTTATCTCTGCCTCTGTTTTTCTACCTGTGTAGCCACCGTCTGTGTTTTTGCCTGTGCCTCTGTCCGTCTCGTCTCGTCTCCATCTCCATCTCCAATTGTCTTTTATCGCTCCGCGCCACATACCCATACCCATACCCATACCCATACCCATACACACACACACACACACACTGACACGCACATCCAACCAACATACACATTCGCAATTCAAACATCAATTCATTTCCCCAACAACCTACCAAGTTTTTGACGAGAAATATTTGTTTAGTCGGGTTCTAGGGGGCTCCGACGCTACACCGGTCAATTCCCAAGTCTCAAGCCTCACTTAGAGCTCGATATCGAAGGAGCTACATATACCACGATCAGATCTGCGTTTTTTTGTATCTTATTCCAACGTAAATATCAAGTGAAAGTGTGCCAGTGCCAGTGCTAGTGCAAAAATAAAGATTAGCAGCAGCAAAAGCAAACCAATAAATCAACAGCAGAAGCAGCAGCAGCCGCAGCCGCAGCCGCCACTGCTCTCTTTCTTCCAGTCTGCCAAACACTCCAGGCATCCCGTCCATCGGCATCTCATCTCGGCCACGTTATCGCTTTTCTAACAAGAAGAAAAAAAACTTGCTTCGAATTCTTTAGAAATTCATCGTCTGACATTCCGTCTGGTCTGGGATCCAACTGGAAGGAACCATTCTTATTGGCGAACTTTCCATTACATTTTTGTTCAAAAAAAAAAAAAAGCCGGTCGGTCGAATCGTCAAAGGCTGTCTGTGAGTGACCCACGTCGTCCGATTGCGACTCGATATTTGCCTTATCAATGCGTTGACATTTTGCCTGATTTGATCTGTTACTTTTTGTGTTGTTGTTGTGTTTTTTTGTTTGTGTTTGCTGCTATTGTGATAACTGTCTGTGGAAGTCAGATAAGGAACTTTCCCCCCTCTCTCTCTGTCTGTCACTGTCATTCTCCAAGAATACGGTGAATTGGCGATCCGAGTCTCCTGTTGGATTGCACGTATAGAGAGATAGTTACCCCGTATTCCGATACCAGATAAATGTTAATATTCATGTTGGCGTTTCGTGCGTGACCAAGGAAGATAATAGTACAAGCCACTAAATCTAATCGCCAGCGCAGGCCGAATCGATTGGCGTGCCGTTGGACATCCACTAAATGTGGAGTGAGAGAGGGTTCCGGACGGACGGCATCCCTACCACCCTCCTCTCACGCTAATGATTAGAGCTCGCCCCAGCGTCGTCGTTTCTGTTCTACCAAAATGATAGTCATCAATGCCTTTGACGTAAGTGGTTTCCACACAGACACCCCTTCTCCCAGTACTCGTACTCATACTCATACTCACACTCATACTCATACTCATATTTTGTATGTTGTTTGGTTCCTCTTTTATTTAGTTTTTTTTTGGTTTTGGTTTCCAACTGGTTGTGGCTCGTAACTTTAAGTGATTGTCCAATGATCTTTGGTTCGGTCGTCCGTTCGTCAGTGTCGTGTGGTGAAGGTCGCGTTCTGTCCACTATTCACGAGTTCCCTCTGCTACTATACTTGCAGAAATGCACTGAAAGATGCTCAGGGCTAGGCGTGCCATTAGTATATACATTGATGATGAGCAGGTATTACCCCGTACTTCCCTTCCACACAGAGATGATATTGTACTTTGGGACCATTCGGCCATATCTGGGCTAGGTGGCACGTGCCGCTCTGGGGTTTTTTCATCTGCGAATAATTGAAGTTTCCGCGAATGGTTTTGCAATGCAAATCAAAGCCAAATTGGGAATTTATGGCCCAAGACCTGAGGAGACCTGGTTGCAAATCGCTTGATTCTGTTGTATAATTGCTGAACCGCAAAGCGCCCTGCCTCCCCGGCTTTCCCCAGAAAGGGGCTGCCACTGCCACTGCCTGGTACCCTCCCACTGTCTACTGTCTACTATATACTTTCTACTGTCATGCCGATGGGCGATAAATGCACGTAGCAAGTAGATATGTACATATGAATATTAGTGGGAACCGACAGTAGACCTCTCGGGGAACGAACCCATTGTTTCCGCAGCGATATGTGCTTCCCTTTCATTAGTAGCCTGTAAGTGGCGGAGTTTCTGTCAGCCATTCGGAATGGGAGTTCCAGTATGCCAATCACGTTTCCCCCCGCCAACACCCAACAACCAACTCTAGTGCTAATCCTACTTTACCCATTCGAAGAGTAGAATGTTTGCCCAAGAGACACCACACCAGGCCACACCACACGGCATTCAAGTGCACAATTCCAGCTAAAACGCTTTACAAAGCCCAAACTATTTACCTTTCAAAAAGCGGCGACAACTGTGAACCAGTTTCTGTAGTTTTTGTAGTTTTTGTAGTCGGCATTTGAATACACACAGGGCCAAAAGGAGACCATTACGGCCGGCAGGGCAACAAAGTTCAATGTGTGGGCCAATAAAAACAAGAAAAGTTTGCATACCACACACACACGTGTGTAAATGTCAGTCGGGGGGCGAATGGAAAACGGAAAATGTTAAATGCAAAATGGAAAATGGAAGATGGAAAATGAAAATGGAAATGGGTATTGGAATGGCCCGCTCATGCAACGGTTCTCGTTGCGAAAATGGCAATAGAATGCGGCCTCGAGCCCGCCCGCGTATGTTTTATGTTTTATGGCATGGCAATACATATACACATACATATACATTTACATATTTGTTCCCAGTTATCTGACTGGCGGAATATTTGACGTGTCACTTGACTTGCTGATGAGTTTTCGGGCCTGGGCTTGGGCCTGGGGCCCCAGAACTGCGGCTGCCACGACTACTTTGGGGCTACTCAGCGACTCTTGTGGGATGTAATTGCCGGAATACCAGTTTGTTCCAATTCACTTAACCCCAATCGACACAGACACAGACGAACAACACGACAAAGCGAATGCCACAAAAATTAAATAATTATCTGTATATTATATTTTATTTGTGAGCCGAGCCGGGCCGGCCCCATGCCTAAAGCCACATAAAATGTCAGTTTTTGTGCTTAAATGATGCATGAAGTTCAACAAAAAACCAAAAAACCAATTATCCATCTCCCATCCTCCCACCTGCCCACCCACCTGCCACCGGCATGGGCATGGGCATAGGCATGGGATGGAAACACGGTAATTTGCATTGCCACTGACCACTGCCCACTGCCCAATGCCCCAATGGCTCAGCCGAATGCTCCGAAACAAACTGCAAACAGAATCCGTTTAATTAAAATGCACACCATAACTCCCAGTTAGAAGATGGATGATGATGGCCTTCGGGGAAGGGATGCATCCCCTCGCTCGAAATCAGCTCATTAATGGGAGCTGGCGAGTGGAAAACTTTCTGGGAGAAATGGAACCGCACTGGGAGGATCGGAACTGTCCCGAAAAGCAGTTCATATTTTAAAGTCTGATGAAAATCGGTGGTTCATTCCCGAGAGTCCTGCAACGTGACAGGAAATTTACGCTTAAATTTCCAACCCACCCCCCCCCCAAAAAAAGAAGGAAAATAAATTAAAATAAGAAAACGTCGCCAGAGTCGGTGTGTGTCCGTAAGTCACGTTTTACAATCCCTCCCACAGTCGCACAGTCGCACAGTCACAGTCAGGACACGGACACGGACACGGACATGGACACGGACACGACAGAGGCAGACCGAGAGCAGGATGTAACAAGAGCTGACAACTCCTGGCAAGAAGAGTCCGTGTGTGTGTGTGCGTGTGTGTGTGGGGGAGTTGGAGTGTGGACTGTCTGCTGTCTGCTGTCTGGCATTGTACGATGCCCGATGCCCGATGATGCCATGAATGATGACAAACTTGTTGACGACTGCAAATTAGCTGCAAGTGGTCAGGGGTGGGGGAGGCATTCAACTTGTGGCCAAGAATCGAGGAGGAGATTGCCTGCCAACAGAGTTGGTCAGGAGTAGTGGCTGTCCCTTGCTTTGCACCCAGGGAAATCCTCTCCATTTTTAAGCCGTAGCATAGAACCCGCCTAATCTATATACAACTTTCTGTCTGTCTTGTATTAATCCGTTTTTTTTCTGCCCTCTCGCAGACGGGTCTAACCCTCACGCCCGAAATGCTGCTCTCCACCTCGGAGTCATCGACGCACAGCGCCTCCGAGGTTGCCGGCCGACTGCAGGTCGATGTGCGGACCGGGCTCAAATGGACAGAGGCCAAGTACCGGGCCAAGATCATTGGCCACAATGAGCTGCTGCTGATCGAGGAGGAGCCCACCTGGAAGAAGTACATCGAGCAGTTCAGGAACCCCCTCATCCTGCTGCTGCTCGGCTCGGCCCTGGTCTCGGTGATCATGAAACAGTTCGACGATGCCGTCAGCATAACCATTGCCATACTGATCGTGGTCACGGTGGCCTTCATCCAGGAGTACCGCTCCGAGAAGAGCCTGGAGGAGCTCAAGAAGCTGGTGCCGCCCGAGTGCCACTGTCTGCGCGAGGGCCGCCTCGACACGTTCCTGGCCCGCGAGCTGGTGCCCGGCGATGTGGTGCACCTCAACGTGGGCGATCGTGTGCCCGCCGATGTGCGACTCTTCGAGGCCGTCGACCTCTCCATAGACGAGAGCAGCTTCACGGGCGAAACGGAGCCGGCCCGCAAGATCACCGACGTCCTGCTGAACAACACGAACGTGAAGGACCACAGCAACATGAAGAACATTGCCTTCATGGGCACCCTGGTGCGGTGCGGCAACGGCAAGGGCATCGTGGTCAGCACCGGGGAGCGCAGCGAGTTCGGCGAGGTCTTCAAGATGATGCAGGCCGAGGAGGCCCCGAAGACGCCGCTCCAGAAGTCGATGGACATCCTGGGGGCCCAGCTGAGCTTCTACTCGTTCCTCATCATCGGCGTCATCATGCTGCTCGGCTGGCTCCAGGGCAAGCCGCTCTCGGAGATGTTCAACATTAGCGTCTCGCTGGCCGTGGCCGCCATCCCCGAGGGCCTGCCCATCGTGGTGACCGTCACCCTGGCCCTGGGCGTCATGCGGATGGCCAAGCGCAATGCGATCGTGAAGAAGCTGCCCACCGTCGAGACCCTGGGCTGCGTGAATGTCATTTGCTCGGACAAGACGGGCACTCTGACCAAGAACGAGATGACGGCCACGATCATAATCACCTCCGATGGGTACATGGCGGATGTGACTGGCGCCGGGTACAACGACCAGGGCGAGATCCACATCCGGCACTGCAACAACGTGGAAATGGCCAAGACCAACATCACGAATCTGCTGGAGATCGGCGCCGTCTGCAACAATGCGTACATCCAGAATGGGACGCTCCTGGGCCAGCCCACCGAGGGAGCTCTCGTGGCGGTGGCCATGAAGAACGGCATGTACGCCACGGCCGAGAACTATGTCCGCATTCAGGAGTATCCGTTCAGCTCCGAGCAGAAGATGATGGCCGTCAAGTGCATCCACAAGTACAACAACAACAAGGAGGAGTTCTTCTTCGCCAAGGGAGCGCTGGAGACGCTCCTGCCGCAGTGCACCAAGTACCAGTTCGGCACGCAGACCGTGCCCCTCACCAAGCAGAACGAGGCGGAGTTCCTCTCCGAGGCATACGAGATCGGACGCAAGGGCCTCCGAGTGCTGGCCCTGGCCAAGGGCAGGTCCATGCAGGACCTGATCTACTGCGGCCTGGTGGGCATCACCGATCCTCCGCGGCCCCTGGTAAGGGAATCCATTGAGATGCTGATGCAGAGCGGCGTCCGGGTGAAGATGGTCACGGGAGATGCCCAGGAAACGGCCTTGGCCATTGGTGAGTCGATTGTATCTATATTCCTATATGTATATTCGGATTAGTGTCAGTCCTTGGGAGATTTTCCCAGGGAACTTCCTGGCCTCCTGTCAACAGGAATTTTATCTTGCGAAATGGGAAATGGAAAACTTAATCCGAAATCAGATTCGCTTTCTTGACAACCCGCAAACATCCTCTGTCCCGCTTGATTACCTCAGCTCAAAACTCAATTATAAACCCTTTAAGCAGACAGACAGAGCAGAGCAGCGCAGAGCAGAGCATTTCTCCTGTCCTCCTGCCCCCTTGGTGCCCTCTTTCTTGCCACAAATTGTTGGCTTTAACTAAAGTGCTGAGCCGTCCGAAACTATGCAAATAAATTTGTCCATGCCACGTAATTAAAAGTGGCATGGTCCAACCTAGCCCAGCCCAGGCCCAAGCCCAAGCCGAAGCCCAGCCCAAGCCCTCCTCTAGTTTAGCCACAATTTATGTTTGCCATGGAGATATTCCTACACTGCGGACGCATGAACTATGAACTGGCTGTGCCACAAGTGGGACATGTGAGCGGCAGACTCAGCCGGAGACCGGGACGGAGACGGAGACCGAGACCGGGACGGAGACAGAGTCCGAGACCTCTCCACTGGCAGGAGAAGTCAAAGGAGTGCTCTTCGGGACCACACAATGCAACGCAGCGTCCTGCTGGACGGCCTAAAAGTATGCAAACAGAATTAATTAGCCATAGAGCCAGTGGTCAGAGAGGGCGGAGGGATGATGTGGGATGTGGGATGTGGGATCTGGGATCTGGGGAGCAGTTTACAAGTTTTCCAACCCAAAAACTTGGCAGCTCAAGGAGTTTTTCTTCCGGAGCAGCCTCCTCTCCTCTCCTCTCCTCGATGTACGGTTGCGTGGTCGTGTGTGTTTCGAGGACTGCACTTGTCCGTCCGTGGAGTTGCCTCAAGTTGCGAACTCCAAGTGAAGCTGAAGTTGAGGTTGCGTGAAATTGTTCCCAGTGTGGACTCGAGAGAAACTTACCTATTAATGGCAAGTGGTACGGGTAAGGCAGGGCAAGGCAAGGGCATGGTACGGTATGGAATAGATGTATATTTAAATTCGACAGCGAAGGACCTGGAACCGAACCGACCTGAACTGAACAAGACACAAAAAAGCAAGCGCAGTAAATTGGAAAAGATAGCGGGGCACACAGAGCACAAAGGATGCGACCACGAAAAGCGGGAAGCCGAAAAGAGAAACTCAGGTAACCAGCTCCTTTGGGCCTCCATGGAGATGGAGCCCCAGCCCCAGCCCCGGCCCCGCATCTAATATCCAGCAACGCACAGGATGGTGCAGAGGACAGAACAGAACAGCGCAGAGCAGAGCAGAGCACAGCAGCCACATCGACATCGTTGTCAGTCGTAGAAATAATTAACTGTGGCTCCATCTCTATCTCCATCTACCCAGACCCATCATCATCATCATCATCATCATCGTTCTCGTCCTCGTCATCGTCCTCTATGTATAACCAAGTACATCTTTCTCATCAGTGGCGCATCTGCTGCGGACATGATTCCATCATCTGCATGGATGTCCGACTGGCTCCGGGATCCGCTGCTCCCCTTGATGGAAAAACTTATCTATTCAGTTTGGTGGTTTTTCTGCTCGCTGCTCGCTGCTCGCTTCTCGTTTTTTCATCTTTGTGCAATTTGATTTAAAATATTTAATTTTCAGTTTTCCCTGCCATATTGATTGAACTCCTTTTCAGGTCTGTCTCCCCCTGCCTTTCGCTCTCTCCGTCTCTCTGACTGTCTGTCTGTCTGTCTGCCTCTACACTCTGCTTTGTTATTTCAGTCGACAATCCGCTTATGGGCTACCTAATTGGCCGGGATGCCATGCCTCCTCCCATTCGAGGCCCCATTCATTCCACGTGATTGTGCCCGGGCCCGGGCCCCCGGGGCTATTGTATGTACGGTTGGGCAGCAGTTTGGGGTGCCAATTGCATCGGCTAATCCCAGACATTTTGAACGTTTGATGGCGCATAGAAACGAAGATGGATGGCCGGAGAGGGACTGGCGCTGCTGCTGCTGCTGCTGTGGCAAGGCATAATTGAGTCGATGTATTTCATTTTCAATTTGCCCGGGCAATTATGCGCCAGTGGCGCTCCGCTTTGCTCCGCTCCCTGCTCAAGCTATGAGCCGTGGCTGCGCTGGTAATTGAGTTTGTGGCTCGTTTAAAGTGGCTCAGACCAGATTGGTGGTCCCTCAGGGGCGACCCTATAGAAGCAACCCCCCCGGCAGATCGATTAGAGTCTGATTTGGAGTTGATAGCAACGTGAGGAGATTCCAGCTCAAATCTGCGGCTTCAGCTTTCCCCGTGGCCTCCACGGGCCTCTGGCGGCCCCGCAGTCTTAATCAACTCTCTTGGGGGATGTACATATGTATGTAGATTGCGAAGTCGATGTCGATGTCCCCCAAAACATGACACACATCCAATTAGCGGAGTGCACTCTCAAATGCACTCCGGAATCCGATGCACAACTCGGCACAACTGACAATCGGGTATGCGCCCGGAGCGATTGCGGTGTATACGGGCTGGGAGCAGGGCAGCAGTGCAGCAGGGCGGGGGGTGCAGGCATCCCTTGCATGTTGATTGCAAGTACGGGAGATAATCATACTCCTAGCGAGTGCACAGTCGGAGGAAGGGAGGAAGGCAGCGAGGGAGGGAGGTTGGGGGAAAGTCGAAAGAAATTGTCACGTACATGAACACGCTTAATAAACAGGGCCAGCAGGAGCAGGGAGCAGGGAGCAGGAGCAAGGAGCAGCATCTTGCTATCCGGAGAATACTGATGCTGCCTGCTGCCTGCTGCCTGCTGCTGTCGACAGCTGCTGATACAAATGCAAATGTCAGTCACTGGCAGGCGGGGCACAACTTTCCATTCCCCCCCTCCGCCCCCATTTCCACTTCTCCACGACTTGTGCCCCTTGGCCCTGCCTTGGCATGTGCAGCTTTCAATTACCAAATGAGACCTTGTAGACCCTCCCCTGCCCCCTCCTTGGCTTTCCTTTTTGGCCTGTTTCGTTCGCTGCTTTGTTTTTTCCACCATTGTGCACAATTTCGCTTTGATTTTTCCCGGTTCTGCCAGGAGGCTCTTTCTTGCCGGATGGTTTCGGCTTTCAAAGTGGCAGCTCAAGTGGTAAGCAAACTGCTTGTTGCACGGCTTTCGGCGCTGCTCGACAGTTTCATAAACTTGGCAACGCCTTTCCTGTCCCGTCCTATCCTATCCTTTCCTTTCCTGTCCTTTCCTTTCCTTTCCTGTACTTTCGGTGCAACAACTTTTGCTTTCATGTGCATAGAAGACAGGACTCCTCTCCTGTCTAATCCGATTTTGGCCTGCGGTTTGGTCCTGCTCTCTGCGTGGTGATGATTTTTATAAGCCCCTGAAAGTTTCTTCTGGTACCATTTTCGGGGCTCTGTTTATCAGGCCAGACCAAAGTTTCCCGGAGAATCTTGTTTGCCTTTGCCTTTGCCATTGCCCTTGCCTTGGGTTTTCCAGGGGTTTTTTTTTTCCCTTTATTACAAACTTTTTCGTTCGGTCTTGGCGGCAGCTGTTCGTTCAGCTCTGGGATGGCATCCATCCCAGGCATCCATGGCACTCGGAGAAGAGAGCGATTGTCCCCAAAAAGAAATGTATTCCGACCCTGATGATCTTTTAAATCATTTTTAATGACCAGCCATAGACGAGTGCTCCTCACATTTCCAATCATTTCGGGTCACTTCCAAAACTGTTCATCCAGCAGAGCCGAGAACTTGTCCACCTGTTGGGAGAATCGACTGCGACTACTGCCACCTGCACCAACTGGCCAATGCCACCCACTGTGCGCCCGTCCGTTGCATCCACGGCGCGTGTCAATGTCAATGCGGGAAGAGAATTGTTCAATCAGCATGCAATGCTGATGCTGCCGCAGAGGCAGGTGGGTGAGGGGCAAAGAATACACAGTAAAAGCAGTAAAAAATGCGAATTGCAATTATGCCGTTTGGTTCATTTGTATACCCATCAATCTCCAAGAGAACAGGGGTATGTTGTGTTCGGGAACATGTATGTAACAGGCAAAAAAGACCAGAAATGGATACTTATGGAAACTTATACAGAGTGCTCTTTTAGTTATATATATTTATATAATGCAAATAAATAGTTTACACTAAGTTTGTGTGAGAGTTAATTCGATCTATAGCTAATGAGGCCTTAGGCTCACTTTCTATAATTGACTTTATTTCTATTTTAATAATTTAAAATGTATAGTAGTGCATAGGAAATTCTTCTCCGGAATTTGAAAATATTGCAATATGAAGAGGGTTGTTTGAATAGTTCGGATCGACGGTGGGGGCACCAATGGGTTACCAAGAAGTCGCCTGATGTGACAACAAAATACATGTCGTGTGCAGGACAATCCGCACATGTATCCGCCCAGACTCGAGTCTCGCCTGTGTCCCAATTGCGAACAGCGTACAGGGCATCCCATGGTCAGGCATGTTTATGGTGTTCTCTAATGTTTTATTCATGTTTTTTCCTCTTTTTATCGCGCTTCTCCAAACAACGAGAATGGCGACAAATCGAATTTTTTATGCATTGCTTATGAAGGTTTTCTGGCATGCCAGACGTGCGGCTGTCATCAGCAGAAATTGAAACTCGAATCGAAATTGCAGTTTTCCCTACCATATTGTGCATCGACAGACAGGTGAGCACGATGGATGGTGCTGGTGCTGGTACCCTTGTAGCAGGCCGCATGCCGCATGCCGCTTGCAGCATCAGCATCAGCTGCCTCCATCCCACTCGCTTGTCGCTCTTGTTTTTTGGCGTGAAAATTAAAATCTGATGATTAGTTTTTGCGGTCAATGGCGCCCGGTACGGAGGTTGCCTGCCTGCCTATCTGCCTGCCTATCTGCCTGTCTGTTGATGAGTTTTAAATTCAAATTGAAACCGAAAAATGTGTGAATCTCTGGCGTATGTGAGTGGGAATCGTCTTATAAACAGAACGAACAAACAGTGAATCGCTCTGAGTATCTCGGTATCATTTTGGCCAACACTTAAAGCAGAGCGTTATAAGCGGGAGCCACAAAACTGCAACTTGGCCAAGATAATGGGCCCTCATTGAAGTTTGCATTCGTTTTAATTTTGCGCCAAGGCGACCGCCGCGCCGTCTACCGTCTACCGTCTGGGCCATTAAGCGAGGAGACCAAGACCAAGCCGAAATGGGGCAGCGGGCAGCCGGCAGCAAAAAGCAAGATGAAACTGAAACAGAAACATTCCCATAGAGACGCCCGGGAGGGAGAGAGAGAGAGAGATAGAGATGCTGCTGTTGCTGTTGCTGGCCACCTCTGTCATTTCCTGCAGCAGGAAGCCGAAACGAAGGATACTCGGATGGCGAACGAGATGGCGATGCAGCCTTTAATTGTCTGGGAACTGAAAGAGCAGCCAGACCAGCCAGACCAGCCAGAAGAAGGAACAGCAGCAGGAGTAGGAGCAGCAGCAGGAGCAGGAGCAGATGATGGGCAGCAGCGTCGTGAATGCGTTTTAATTACGTTTTCTGTTGCTCATTTTGCCGCGCATCTCGCCATTGTTCCGTGCCGTGGCTGCTCTGTTGTTCCTGCTGTTCCTGCTGTTTGTTATAATATACTTGAGCGCACTCTAGCTAAAAATGTTGTACAAACAGGACCGGGCCGGGCTGGGCTGGGCCCACTGATGGAATAGGATGCGATGGCGCCCAATGGCTTGCAGGATGGCAGATGACAGAGTCCCCCCTCCCCCCGCCACTGGGAAAGACAAATACGCGGGCGCCATAATGAAAAATGGCGTCGCGACTCTTTGGAAAAGAGTAGCGTACCCTCTGTGTCTCCGGCAGCTGGCGCTCCCTCTTGTGCGAACTTCATAAATGCGCTCAAGTGCAAAAACAAAACAAAAAACAACAACAAAACCCGGGAAACGGGAAATGGGAAATGGGAAATGGTGAAACGATGCCTGAGGCATTGGGAGCCCGGCATTCCCTCTGGAGTTTTTCAAGTTTATTGCTTGGCTTTCAATTGAATTTTCAAAGAGGGAACCTGCCGCCTGCCGCCTGCCAACACACCCGACAAATTAACAATTGTTTTTGCATTTGCTCCACGGATTACAACCAAAGTCGACGGCCTCAAGCTGTGCGCCGGCACACACACGCGCCAAGAGGCAGCTCCCGGCAGCCCCGGCATCCCCGGCAGCTCCACTTGCCTGTTGCTCTGCACAGTTCATCGCCAATTGCTTGGAAAATGCAATGAAAGACGATTTACTCGACTGCCCTGGATCAACAGGGCAAGGGGGGTTGGGGAGCGAGCCGAGCCGAGCGGAGCCCCTGTGCCAGGTGTGGGATTACAAGGGATTAGAAGTGGACTCAAGGATGAAGGGAGTAATTGCCATCCCATACCCTCCCATCCCCTCCCTACCCTACTTCAATTAAGTGTATAGCCAGGCAGAGGCAACCTGTAATCGCACATAGATACATAGATACATATGTATGCACATATATCCGCCACTTCTAAGCGTTTCTTCCTTTGTTTTGTTTTTCTGCAGCCAATCTCATCGGCATCGACACCATCCACCATCAGACGCTGTCCGGGCAGGAGATGGATCAGCTGAACGAACACCAGCTGGACAAGGTGGCCAACAATGTGAGCGTCTTCTATCGCGTCTCGCCGCGCCACAAGCTGGAGATAGTCAAGTCGCTGCAGCGCACCGGGAACATTGTGGGCATGACTGGGGACGGGGTCAACGACGGAGTGGCCCTGAAGAAGGCAGACATTGGCATTGCCATGGGCAAGAATGGCACGGATGTGTGCAAGGAGGCCGCCGACATGATCCTGGTCAACGACGATTTCCACACCATCATGTGAGTAGATGCAGTGTAGTCATTGCAGTCAGTAGTCAGCATCTAACCGATTCTCCGTTCTTCCGTTTCCGTGCAGAGCTGCCATCGAGGAGGGCAAAGGCATATTTTACAACATCCGGAACTTTGTGCGCTTTCAGCTGAGCACCTCGATCGCTGCCCTGGCCCTGATCGCTCTGGCCACGCTGATGGACATTGCCAATCCGCTGAACGCCATGCAGATTCTCTGGATCAACATTATTATGGACGGGCCGCCCGCACAGTCGCTGGGCGTGGAGCCTGTCGACCACGACGTGCTCAAGCAGAAGCCGCGCAACGTGAAGCAGCCGATGATCACCAAGTCGGTGGTGGCGAATGTGCTGCTGAGTGCCAGCATCATAGTGCTGGGCACGCTCTGGGTGTTCCAGCGCGAAATGGCCGACGGGACTCTGGGGAAGACCAAGCGGGACACGACCATGACCTTCACTTGCTTCGTATTCTTTGATATGTTCAACGCCCTGTCGTGCCGCTCGCAGACGAAGAGCGTGTTCACCATTGGGCTGACCACCAACCGCATGTTCCTGCTGGCCGTGGCCTTCTCGATCATTGGCCAGATGCTGGTCGTTTACTTTCCACCGCTGCAGATGGTCTTCCAAACGGAGGCCCTGACGCCCTACGACATCCTCTTCCTGGTCACGCTCACCTCCTCCGTGCTGGTCGTCTCCGAGATCAAGAAGTGGTTCGAGCGCACCATGGAGCGCAAGATGTACAGCACCCGCTCCGAGCTGGACTTCGTATGACAAAACGCAAGCGCTAGAGACGAGTTGCACCCAAAAGCCGAGTAAATTAAATAACACAAAAATAACAAAAAAAAGAGCAAAACTATGCCAAAACCAAGTGAGGAGCGTGGTGGACTGGACCGAGGAGGAGCAGGAGCAGCAGCAGGAGCAGCAGCAGGAGCAGCTGCAGGAGAGAAGCACGAGAGCAGCGAAGTGTGTGTTTAGTTTTACATTTGATTCGACTCGAAAATTAGCTAAAATTTAATCAGCAAAGCCGGGCAAATGCGCCCCGTTCCGGATTCCCATATTCCCCATACATAAATATATTCGACGCAAGCCTCAAGGTTCACGTTAGCTCTCTGTAAGTTTTGCATAGATTATTATTACATATTATCATTATTTTACTTTATTCAGTTT
This sequence comes from Drosophila helvetica, assembly GCA_963969585.1. Taxonomy (NCBI): domain Eukaryota; kingdom Metazoa; phylum Arthropoda; class Insecta; order Diptera; family Drosophilidae; genus Drosophila; species Drosophila helvetica. Next base: position 57,279,934 of record OZ018401.1, read on the forward strand.
TTTTTTTCTTTCTATGCCTTATTTTATTGTATTGTATTGTATTTTATTGTATTGTATTTAGTTGTAAGTAGACAATTTGTAGAGCTATTTTAATTTTGTTCGCTTTGCGTAATTTGTTCACGGATGTTCAAGTATCTGAAAAAGCCAAACGTCTCCAAAACTCTTTTGATTTCTCAGCGTACAGCTCACACAACACACACAACACACACGACACACCACACCACACCAGGCTCAATTTTCACTTACTTGCCATCCATTTCCATTTAAGCTCCACGTGCTGCTCTAGTTTAAGCTCCTAAACTGGCGAATCAAGTCATTTCAAAGTGTTTGATACTACGAGTATGTCGGCGAAACATTTTTAATGTGATATTATTTTAAGCTCATAGACAACAGCAGCCTGCAAGAGAGCGGATCGCAAATTTAAGTTTCAATTTAAGTTGGTTTGCCTCTCGGCTCGTGGCGCCAAATATTTTCATTTTGACAAATAAATAAAACTGCAGCAAATCCTCAAGAGATTCTCTGTTCTGTTCTATAATAATCGACCTGATCTCTATCCCACAGCAGCGAACCAAGAACCCCAGAAATTCAACTGACACATTCAACTGACACACAATCGTGTCTCAGATTCAATCCAATAGATGCAGATGCAGATGCAGATACAGAAGCAGATTGCAACCCACAACCCAAAATACCCTAACCGATAAAAATGTAAAAGAAATGTGCAGGAGTCGCAGGAGCCCACAAGACGAGGACGGAGCCCAGGCGCAGTGAAGTGTGAAGCAAATGGTTTTTAGTAATTTTGTTATCTAATTTATTCGGTGTTTGAGAAAACAAGCAACAAATTTGTGTACAACAACCGCAAAACGAGTCTCTAGTGCGCTAGCAGCCAAAACGATTTATAACGCGACCCCAGCTCCCGAACCATCGAATGGGGACTGGGGATCGCCATTGAAAAAAGAGAAATACTACGCGTATATAAAACAATGATTTTGCATTTTGTATACGTGCGAATAATTGAGTAATTTGAATTTGAGAGTCCTAAGTAGACCAAATGTGTTTCTCATTTTGTTAAGTTTGCCACCAAACAGCAAACAGTTCAAAAACAGAATAATGCACAGAACAATGAGATGAGCAAAATGTGTAGCAAGGCAAAGCCAATTCCTCTCATAGCAGCACCAGATTACGATTACTGGAAAGTAATGTATGATGTATTTTATTCAGATATATTCAGATATACAAATATTCAATTCAAATGGTATTCGTAGCAAGTAATCCAATGTACTCACGACCCTTCAGTTTCGAGGTTTGAACATTGAACAGAGAAGCAATAATTAAAACAATACGACAGTCCATATGACAGTCGTTTGGGCGGTTGGGCGGTTGGGCTTGTCATATACATATGTATATGTACTAGATCTCCCCCCCCTCAAATAGACAGGTTCAATGGGAAAATCAAGAAGAAAAAAACAACAAAAACCAAACAAAAACTACAAAAATAGTCAATTAATACATCTTGAAACCGTATTAAGAGGAATATTTATTAAAGTGAATTCGTAGACACAAGATCTAAAATGAATAGTAAAAGCAACGTGTAATCTCACTTCTATTGTTAAATCCTCCCAATATCATCGACATTCGATTCATATCATCACCACTCAGACGACCCATGACCTCTCTCGCTTCAGCGACCGACCACTCATCTTTCTACCGATCTGATCTCCCTCTATCTGTATCGGGAGTGAGGATTTCACTGATTCACTGATGCATATCACATTTGCACCTAGACCGCAAGGCTTACTCACTGGCAATCGGCTCGGATTGTCTTCGATCCTTAAGGCTCAGCTCTGAAAGAAACTTGTACACTTTTTCGTTGAACGAACACCTATTTTTCACATGGGTTTTAGTGCAATGAGTTAATAAGTTAATGGACCAAGCAAGAAATTATTTACAAGAATTGTATCACACACTTCGATATCAGGCTTAAGCTCTCATGATCCACAAAGACACAGGCGCACCCTCATATATCATGGCAAGAAAAGTCCTCAAAAAAAAGAGAAAATCATTTAAAAACACACAAAAAAAAAAAACGTAAAATCTACGATGAAAAATTATAAAAAAAAAGGAAAGAGATTGTTTTACAAAGCATTCCTAGAAGCAAGCAAATGCTCATTATCATAACCCACGCATGAATGCATCCCACACATGAACATGAGGTACACAGGACACGCCCACTCTCACACACACCCACACATCTCATCCACAATGGTAACAATAATTAGTAAATTAAGTATATTTGATTAGCTAACGACAGCAGCAAGATCAAGATCAATATCAATATCAAGATCCACTGCATGCACGAGTGTCTGAATAATGAAATAATATGAATACGAATACGATTACGATTACGATTACATAGTCGAAACACAGGTATCGAGATAACCTATCTAATGGAAATTATACCAAAATTATATGTATTGTATGCAATTTTTTTATTAGCAAAGATCGTGGATTGGCAGAGGATGTACTGTGTGCTGGACTATGCGAGAAACAATAATTTATAACGATCGATATTGATATTATGCTTAACCACTTAACGATAACCAGGCTATGAAGGTATCCGAAGGAAGCGAAGGCGCATTTATAGGCCGCGTATCATATGTGTATGTCTGTGTAAATGTCTAACAGTGCTGGCTGAAATATCGAGCAGTTCATGTGCTATCAAGTCTCAAGTCTCAATCTGTTGCCCATCTGTTTTACGATCTACTTTAGTCCTTAGTTGGTTCGGTTAGATGGAATGTACAAACTGCTGGAATGCGAAACAATTCTCGAATGATTTTTTTTATCCAGGCTTGACCTAAATGAAATTAAACTATAACTAACTGTGCTATTAAATGTAAGCGTAAAGAATATATACATAGACGAATACCAAGCATAGGGCAGACATACGAGTACATATTTCAGAAATATTTGCTACTTTTTTCTCACCCAGACTCCCGCCCCCAGCCCTAGACAGGATTATGCTTTACCTATATACCTTTACCTTTACCTATACATACATATATCTATATCTTTATCTTTCCCCCCTCCCCTTCTCTCGATGCAACTGAGGCCAGCTCTATGTATACCATGTAAAAGTCAACTAATGAATTTACATACCCGTAACTACATAATTTCAACATTTAGTTAAGCGAACAGCATTGCAATCTGCAGAATCTTAATAATACTAAATAAATTATGCAACTAACTGTACTAATAATACTACATATATAATATTTATCTGCGCGAGAAATATTTACTAAATAAAATAAACTTTACGTAGTAGTACATACAATACTAACACGGTGGTGGCTTCGTTGACTTAATATCCTGGGGAACCTGGGAACTTGTCGCAGAATTTCCTTTCATTGAAACCACTCTGGAACATGTGGCAGAACATTGATTCAATACGTTCGACTTTGCAGCACAGTGTAGTTATATTCATTGCCCAAACAGTGCTGCGCAGTGCTCTGTGTACCATCTACTGTGCATACCGATCCTAGTAGATGCGCAAAATCCTTCACAGACAATTGGCCTTCTTACACCTCTTCCTGACCAATATTATCCATTGGATGAAGTTGACGCGGGTTTTAATTTTCCTGAGTTTTAATACGTACATTTTAAACTTCGCGCCAAATACCTGCCCTTTGCATGTGACCGTACACTGAAATTTAAAAAATACCACAACAAATGTAACAAGAAATACTGAAAAATCAAAGCACGATAGCTGTTTCCAGCATCAAAGTTCGATAGAATTTATCGCACTAACTTCTTAATACATTAAATAATTTAAATAATTCATGCAAACGTGGTTTTAAAATAAAGCATAGTACTCCGAAATTTGTCATCGTCTAATAGCATGCTTACACTAGGCTTTGCGTCTTGCCTGACGCAGTAGGATAAGGCCTAGTGGTGGCAAAAAGTGGCGTCATTTTTGAACGCGAACGCGTCTATTCCAAATGTTCGATTATTCTATTATCCAGACTCAACAACCTGTATCTGCCAGTGTAAACGCCAATTCGGTATTCCATTAACGATAGGAAATTCGCCTGGTGTAAAAAGCCTTAAAAAGTGTCTTATATTTTCTTAGCAGCAGAGTGTGACCAGGTGTACATTCTCTACGACTACACTATTTAGTGGGCTAAGGTTGGTTTTTATCGGTATATTTACCGTGTACTGAAATTGATACGGTATATTTTGGTGTATTTCTGACGCGCAGACGGTATATTTTATGTGATAAATTGGATTATTGTTTATTCATCTTGGCCGGACGCATTTATTCGATAATTCAGAATAAAATTATGAATGATTCTGATTCGGAGTACGAGGAAAGCGAGTACTTGGTTTTTGCGGATTTTAAAAACCACCTACCACCTCACCTGCTGAATCACGAGAATGCTGCCATTAAAATTATAGGAGTTGAAAGCGACAGCCCCATGGCCGAGGTAAATGGCAGCATTTACAAAGGCACATACGAGCACTCCACGGGGACAAATGTGTTTTTCGAAAAAGACACGAATCGTCCGTCGGCTGACCCGCTTTTCGAGGCAGCCTGTCGACAGAAGTACCAATACCTGGACAAGTCTGACAAAGTCATTTCCTTTGAGCGGGTTTACGTAGAGCAATTGCCTCCAGAACCTGAAAATTCAACACAGGGGTCAGATACAGTTGCCGAAGACACAGACACGCCGCAGACGACAACAAAGTTGAATATCAACTATAAGGAAGCCATAAATAAGTTTGGAGAGGAGCATTAACTTTGGTATGCCTGAGGAGTCCCGCCTCCAATACACTGGTCCTCAATAATCTTCTGATATTCTCATTTTAGCATCACGGAAATTTATCTCGAGACGCTAGAACGACCTATACATCTATAATCTTTTCAATCCGATTACCAAGATAAGCTGGCCAGATTACTACAGATTAAAGTTGACTTTTATCGTCCGGCACGGGCCACGCACCGAGGACTGAAGTTGAAACTATCTCACGGAGCTGCGCGACAAGATCTGAATTACATTAACAAGCATCCGGAGCCACCTTTGCAAAATCTAGAAACCAATTCGGGCTACTTCATCTATGATACCTTTTATAACGACAAACGCAATCCGGAGAGTTGCGTTTACTCGGAGGCGGTGCTCGGATCAAGGTGTAACACATACGGTCTCATTGACCTCACTGTGAGACGGGCGCACCTATGCACTATTTGCAATTGAGGTCTTGCCAGACCACGGCGCCCGCCTGGACCACAGCTTATTTTCGTATGTGTGCGCCATTAACAATTAGACTACTATCGACGCGACTGCTATGTATATGTGCGGCCTTCGTGGCTACGAGCTCACTGCCGAGAAGTCGCTGCGTCAGCTTCCTCAGATGCTTCCTCAGCTTTCACTAAGTGAAACTAACGCACATATGAATGGATATTAAAATATATCATCAAAAACATACAAACGAATGTGATTTTGGATTTAAACTGAGTCAAGATGGCTCAATTCTGTTGTGCAACCATATCTAGAGCTGTTTGTGCCGACGCTAGGAATCAAAACAATGCGAATACTTGTACGTAATACATTTAATACATTCAAGTGGAGTGGCTTGAATTTACAAATATTAGGTAGCTGTTTGCGTACAGAATAGTACAGATTTTACCAAGACCCATGGCAAACGAATCAGTTGAGTGATTTGGCTAATAACATTTACATATATATGAATGTATGTAGTAAATAGCATAATGTACAATGTACACGTTTGTATTCTAGATACGAGTGGTGGGTGCTACATATCATTACATACAGTAAAGGCATACACACCACACTCATTTCGCTTTGGAGCGAGAATAAATGGATAAAAAAACGTACATAGTACATATGGCCAACATTAAACCTTGCCTTGCTTTAAATCCATTTCAAGCAGCGCAACCCCAATAAATAGTATTATCTATCCGCTAGCCTCTGCTTTACTTTATAGCCTCTGTTTGCCTTTCGTTTTTAAAACTATGGGCAGCAGGTGCTCTGCAGCAACCTGTACTTGGCTTTAAAAGACCAACTCGAACTTGCACGACGACAAAGGTCCTGCCGCTTTGGCATGTTCAAATATCGACTTGGCCTTATGACATTAAACTTTGATAATTGAGAGTGACAGTGGGAGAGATATCTATAAGCTGGGAGCAGCGCTGGCCAGTTGGTGTTTGTGTGATGGAAAACATCATTTTGTCACAACTGTGATTAATCATTAATTGATAGTGATAGTGATATAGTGATGACGATAAATTGGACCAACATTTTCTTTAATATTATTCATATGGAATTAAACTTAAGAATTCATCGGCAGACGATAATGCTCCTCGTCTGGGAGAGAAGGGGATTCATCTCTTGTCTGAATTGGTTATGAGTTTCTGAAAATGATGAGAAATATATGGAAATTTGTAGCTTTCATTAAATTAAAGTAAGAAATTTATCCGCAGACAGTGTCTCCTTTGTCAGGACGCAGCTCCTGGTTCCTCGTTGCGCGTGGGGTAAGTCTCGAGACCGCTTTTGAAATTGACAATATCGACAATGGACGGCACACCTCCGTCTCCGCTCTGTGGTAGCAATACAAGGTTTAACTCTTTTTCAGGGGAATTCTGGTCTAAAACATTTTTCCGATGCCCAATGACCTGGACCGAAAGTCTGCGCACATTGGTGCCGCCCGTGTCGTTCAGGAAGGTAATGATGTCTGCTTGTTTTAGGGTGCGCAACAAATAGTACTTTTGATGTTTACGACCGAAGATATAGTCGCCTGACATGATTTCGTCAAAGTTGTCTCCCACTTTAGTCAACAGATTATGTGCAGGGGCGAGCCGTGTACGGATACGGTCTTTCATGTACACGTAGTTCGGGTAGTCCATTTCTTTGAGAATAGTCGACATTTTTTCACGAACCGCGTCGATGTCTGCCTCCACGAGTTGGGCCCTGTCTTCCGCCTCCTTCAAGTTCACCATAAGAGAGTGGCCGGCAATGCCGTTATCGACGCAGACATTGCATTCCAAATGTTGGAAACTGCACATCATATCTAAAAATTCGAGTGCGACCTCCACGAGTAAAGAGTTCACTCCGATTTGGTAGTAGTTCGTGATCTTTGTGGTTTCAATGTGCAAGTCGAGGGCGTTGCAGCAAATGGTGTGACTGCCCTGCGGAAGCTTTACGATGCGATTCTCCACGAGCCGCTGATCCTTAATGGCCTCGCATTTTAGTCGGCCGAGTACCGAATTGAGCACCTTGTGGGCTGATTCCTCCGTGTAGTTGCCTTGTATGAGGGCCTTGATGTACATCTCCTGCGGTAATTTCTGGGCAAATGCCTTCAGATCCTCCAGAGTGATGCCATTAAGGGACTTGTACTTGTCAATGGTCGGGAAATGGCTTTGTCTCAGCACAGACAAAAGGATGTCCCTACAAAATACAGATTTTATTTCGAGATTCAGTTTGAAGTGGGGAAAATTCATGGAGAGATACCTTACCTGCTGAGGGTCGATGGATTGTTCAGAATAGCGGAGTAGTACTTGCTCTGGTTATCGCGATAGACGGTCAATATACCTTCATTGAGGGTGGCACCCACATCGACCATACCTTGGGCAATGGCCTCCACAATCAGGTGAAGTTTTTCATTGTAGCCGCTCACAAGCAGACACATACCATTGTCCTTGACGCCAAAGTGGCAATTGAGGCTGGCACTTTCGGCGAATTGCAGTTCCTTGTCCAAATGGAGTTTCACCAATGAAACGTACAAGTCGCACATAGCAGCACTGCAAGGGGGAAGATGGGAGGCGATGGGCATCAAGAAAAAGTTTGAAATTGTCAATAGAAATTTTAGACGGAAATGGCTTACTTCTTCGCACTCTGACGCTGCAGCGGCGAGATGAAAAATAAATATATGCAGGCCTGGGGCTGGTTAAACTCGTCATCCTGTCGGAACCACAGCTCGCTGGTGTCCGTCTTGAGCAACTTCTTGGGGTATGGCGGCAGATGGGGCTTGCCCTGCTCTTTCCAGAACAGCCTAAAGTCATGGGCCATATAGCGGTTGGCTTCGGGCATAAAGAGCTCATCTATGGGATTCGATTTGGATTTGACCCACAGCTCCTTCCACTTTGCTGGCATGGGTAAAGTGGTGTACTTGGTGCCGAACCACTCCTCCAGCTTATCGTAGGGTATGCCCTCGTACGGCTCTTGCGAGGTAATCATTAGATTGAATTTAAAACTGTTGAGGTGGCCGAGCAGTTTGGACAGATTCTGCTCGTCGAGACGGTAGTAGAGCACCCTGGCGGTGAGTATATCCTTGGGGTGATAGTATTTGCTTCTGAAGACCAGGCTATTGACACAATGGTCGGAACGACGATTCGGGAGACGAAATTTTGCGTCCTTCATTTTCTTCTGCTCTGCGTACAACTGACGGACGAACCCGTTTGAGGAACAGTTGGAGAGGACCTTCAAATAGGCAAAGGTGGCGGACAGCACCTCATCGATGTGCTTCAATCCCTCGATGGTGATGGCAATGCTCACTTTAAAAAAGCTGTGCATCGAGTTTAGATTGAAGCAGGAGTCGTCTGTGCCAGCGTCGAGATGGTAGGCCCATTGGCGACGCTCCAGGTAGACGTAAAGACCGCCGTTGCCCTTGTACCCGATCAGGTAGGAGAGGAACATATCCAGATTGCTTTTATAGTACGGAAGCATATTTGGAAGCACCCAGGTCAGCTCCAATGTGGACCTTTTCTCCACGGACTTGACGAGGAAGACTTGCTCGTGGAATTCCGGACGAAAGGCGTTGCGGTAATCGAACATGGTTAGGTCGGGCGCCATGATGTCGCTGCGAAGTAGTTTGGAAAAGTGGCGTACCACTGTGCTCTGCAGCTCATCGATAGACAGGGTACCCTTCAGGCACACGTACATGCGATTGGCCGCATAATTATCGAGCCAGGCATCGTGGAGTGCTTTGTGCAGGGCTTCATCGTCTTTCACGTTATCCTTGAGCGATTTCATGTTACCCCAGTGGAATGAGCCATGCGGATAGCCTTTGGTGGCCAGTCCGGCAAGCAGCTGGTTGCGACGCAGTTCATCTATTTGGGCCACCTGCTGAAACACTGAGTCCACGATAGCGCGGCCACATTCCATGGTGTCCTGCAGCATCAACGGATGCATCAGAGCGAATGTTAAGAATTCCAGACACGACCCCAAGTTATTATCGGGCACGGAAAAGGAGAACCTCGTGTCCTCGCTTAAGATTGACGAGGAGAATTGGCCGCCGTGTTTCTTCACGTACGCAGAAAAGACGTTCTCCCCGGAATCCGGCATGCTGCCCATGAATACCATGTGCTTCAGAAGGTGAGCCAGGCCCTGATAGCAGCGCGGATCGGCGAATGCACCGTGTTCGACCACCAAGGCACAAGAGGCGTGGTTGATTAATTCAGTGTGGGACGGTGGTGTCGAGACGATCAGAACATTCAGCCCATTTTTCAGAACAAGAGATCTAAGCGGGACAATTGAGTATCGAGTGCTTCTACGGCTTGTGTCAATTTTTCACTTACTTGTAAACATTCCTGTCGTGCTCCGGCTTATCGGGATCATCCAGATACCAGATATTCCCGTTTTGCGACATTATAGCTTAAGTACAAATTATTTTTCACTTGTTTGGATGGAGTACGTGGACTTTTTTATTATAAAATCTACCGAAGCCAATTTTTCGTAAAACAAAATGAAGGAAAAAGCAACTTTCAGTTGTTCGCCTATTTTCTAGCGATGGGAGCATCTGATGGACTATCGATAGATAGATTTCACAATATTTCTGGTGTTTTTTTCTTTTTTATTTTCTTGCGTGCTCTGTTTTAGCGTGAGTACCTATGACTAGTATAGCTGTATGAATGAGGTTTTAAAGCTAGACTTGCTGCAAAAACAGAGAAAGCCTCATGATAAAATCAGCAGAAAGAGCGAGAGAGATGTATGCGTCTGGTGAGTTTTCCAGTTGAGCTGAGAGCAGCACTGCGGCAGAAGTTAGCGATTGTTGCAGTTTTCCGGACCAATTTTTCTGACTTGCTGGCTGTGTGTGTTGGCAAACATAATTTTGCCACAAATAGTGCCTCAGCTTTTCGACTGATAAGCCTAGTACTCAGATAATCAAAATTTTCTTGCGACAGAATCAGTGATGAAAGAACAATGCAAATGCAAATGAGTATTCAGATTAGCAAAATAAATGACTGATTAATACAGGAAAAGCAACGATATATACTGGAAAAGAAAATGTGGTTTTCGCTGGGCTCGACTGAAAGATAGAATTATTCTGTATTCTGTCGTCATCGACACTCGTATATCGACATCAACATGAAGAAGACCGAAAGCAAGCGGCTTGCGGAGTTCTGCCAGGAAAGTTCTAGCCGGTTAGAAAATGGCAATAATGAAAACAAATTGAATCTCATTGAAGCCGATTATATGGATATTGTAATATATCAATTTTATAGCCGATACTCATTTAATTTATTTATATTTTGATAGATACTGATTTATCCAATGTTCATTGTGATTCTCTAGCGCCACAGAGCCCACAAATAGTACATTCCTGCTTGCTTTCTGACAAAATTTAAATTTCCAACTGATTTTATTTCTAAATAAACACAAAACAGTGTAACCCTAAAGCATGCACATCTGGTCACACTGGTCACAGGGCATAATCACTAACCATACAATATATAGATAAGTCATTTCATACAAACGGCTGTCGCAAGCGAAGTCTGAGAAATGCAGTACCAATCGTTCGGCTCGGTACTACAACTGTTCGGCTCATGACGCGGCGCTAGCCGAAGCCGACAGCAACGAAGCAATGGCATTGGTGTGTGTGTTATTATACACAACAAATTTTTGATTTTAGGCATTGTCAGTTCTTGGGCTCTTGGGCTCTTGGGCTCTTGGGTTTTTGGTTTCTGTTTTATTTTGTTTTGCTTCTGCGTATTTGGATGTATGGGTGCACATATATGCTCACGTACATTGTTTAAGTATTGCTGCCTGGTAGAACGAAATTTCTCAATTCCCTTAAGATTCTTGGATTTCTGTGCTCTTGTTACCCTTTACTTTAGCATTTTTAGAGTCGACACGTTTTGAAGACACTTGCCTTTTAATATTAGAATAACTCTTGTTTTGTATATGCTCTAGATGATAATTTTGTTTAATATAGAAAATATGAATATAATGAGCGGATATTCATATGTAAATATATACATATAATATATTTCATAGATAACTCCCATTGGAATAATTGTCCATTAGAGTATTCAGGGTGCAAATTGCGAATAAGCAAATAATTTTCATTTAATGTATATAATTGTATATAATTAAGTCGTATAAACATAAAGACTATACAGTTTGTACCATATATACACATATGTATATTTAATTGTATGGTATATCATATAATATATTAATATATATGATCACATACAAAAAAGTTATATGCGCTGAAAAAATTATATATGTATATCATCGATTATTATGGATATTAATGACATATAAATAGGTATTGAATGGGTCTATACACATTTTAGTGTCATAGCCCAACAATCGTTCCTCGCTTTTTGAAGCGAATGCAAAGAAAAGAAACATTCTTGTCGAAGAAAACACCCATTACTTTACTTCTCCATTCATTGGAGATTATGACTTTATGTAAATGAGTAAAAATACAAAATGTATAGCATACATGACTTCACATGAGATTAATTGTCTGTAGGGTACTCTATCGTCGTTGCTTATGCAACACTCAGTAAATACATTTGCTCCTCGCAAATTCGGCGGTTCGAAGTAGAGCCATGGATCTAAAAATAGAATGAACTTGCATGTGTGAGTACGCACAGAGCTAAAAGTACTTACGTATGTGTGCGTACTTGTGCAAAGCAGTAAATTTTCGAGCCGAAAACATTACTTGAGACAGAAATGTAGTTGGGTGTTGGGTGGGGGGACAAAAATTTGTTGGCGATTGAAAGTTGGATAATAAAATTGCATTATTCATTTAAATAATAAAAATAATATAATCATTAATATACAATGTATATACATATATGACCCATTTTGAACATTTGATATTACGGATATAATCGACCTATTTTTGCCATTTTTGTATGCATAATTTTTCTGAAATTATCCAACCTGTTCAATCGGAAAATAAAACCCTATACCGCAATTTTCCTTTCAAGCAATTGTATCAAATTGTCTTGTCTTCTTTGCACAAGTTCACGTACCAACACACATATATATGTACATGCATTAAGAACTTCAAAATTCTTTGCATCTTTACTAGGCATCAATACTTAAACAATGTACGTGAGCATATATGTGCACCCATACATCCAAATACGCTGAAGCAAAACAAAATAAAACAGAAACCAAAAACCCAAGAGCCCAAAAGCCCAAGAACTGACAATGCATACAATCGAAAATTGTTTGTGTATTATAACACATACACCAATGCAATTGCTTCGTTGCTGTCGGCTTCTGCTAGCGCCGCGTCATGAGCCGAACAGTTGCTGTACCGAGCCGAACGCTTGGTACTGCATTTCACAGACTTCGTTTGCGACAGCCGTTTGTATGAAATGCATATCTATATATGTATTGAGTGGTTAGTGGTGGTACTAAGCTTTAGACCCAAAAAAATGTTAACTAGCAAAAGGCGCCATATACTTCTATAGCAACAGAGTGTGACCAAGTGTGTATGCTCTACGGTTACACTGCTCAATCAGCTGTGCAATGGCAATGGAATGTGTCGAGGTATCGAAAATGGCCCGTGCGACCTCCACGAAGACAACATGTTTTGAAGACCATGGCGAGGCTGACATGTACAAGACGGAAAAGTAGTTAATACACAAAAAACAAATATATACTTGGGATTGGCGGCTCTTGCTGTGGCGGAGGAGGTAGAAAGAAATTAAATCAAAATGGTCTAAATTTTATTTTATTCTTATGAGACGAAGTTTCATTGAGTTATGTTATTTAACATTTTTTTTTTTATAATTTTACAATTCCCGAGCCCATCCTCCCTTACCTTCCTCCTTCTCGTCGGCCCTGATTATAATTTCCATATATTCGTCATCCATGTGACTACCTGATAGATAATATTTGGCTCTATTATTTAATTTTTCTAGCCCACTTGTTTCCCTTCATTGCGAATGTGCACCCTTACTTCAGCATTTGTAGATTATTGTGACACTTTCGACAGACGATGGTACATAACCGTTTCGTTTGGCGGCTTCATTTGAATTATTTGTCTGCACAGAAAATAGAATTGACCAGTTTCAACTCGTCGGGCTCCGTCCAATTGCCCCCCGTCCGGCTTAATGAAAAGCCCGCGCCCCACATTATCACACGGTTAAGATATGATGGCATGTAAGCACACAATTCTATAGACATAAAATACTATAGTAACATAACTTATAGCTTAACAACTATAACAACTATTATAACTAACGACATAACTGAACAGACAGAATTAGTCTCAGAACCGTGACCATATGAGCCAGAGGGGTATTCTATTCCCATGCTATCTGGCCTGTTGCGAGTCAGCAGAATCCCGAAATCATTTATAGTCTGCTTTGGGGTCAGGCGGGCAATCGCTGCCTCAGAAACGTTGGATCTGCAAGGACATCAAAAGAGTATTGCTGGTTATATATATCCAGACTCGAAGAGCTTAGGGATGTGGGTGGGTGTGGAGTTGGATGTGTAACAGCCAGAACTCTTAAATTATATATATTCTTGATCAGCATCTCCAATTCTCCATTCTCCAATTTGTTAGATATGCCCAGAACTTTGAAGAAAAGCATACCGGATTCGGTTAAGATGTATATTTTAGGGGAACAGATTAAATTGCACTTGCTAATACAATTATTGACTTTAAATTACATTTAATAACAATTGTCCGGCTTAAAACTATTTACAAACATAAGGTGCACATTGTCCGTTTACCTTTCGGGTGTTCTACATATCGTTCTATATATGTTATGCATTATCGCGCTTGCTTTCGCATCCGCAAGACCAACAAAAAAAAAAATACGTGCCACCGTCTCGCTGGTGCGCCAGAGAGCGGAACGCGAGAACCTTAAAATTTCATTTATATTAAAAAAATCACATTTCATTTATCTTGTTCTACAACTCGAACCTAATGCTGCAGCCGCCTGTCTCCGAAATGCCTCCTGCGGAAACCAACTATGCCAACTATGCGCTATTTATAAAGTAATAGCTGCCCCTTTGCGTGGGTGGCCGGGACCTTGGCATTGGGGTTAAGGGAATGTGAGTGGGAGAGGGAATGGGGCACCACTCTGTACCACTGCCGTGCAACTGGAGCCTATAACTGTAACGCTAATAAATTCGTACGACGGCGAGTCCTCGCCACGCCTCTGCAGCTGCCTCAACCGATACGAGTGTCTAATGCTCCGAGCTGAAGTACGAATTCTGCATGAGATATAGCTTGTCGATCGGGTTTATCAGGCTGGTGTTCAGGTTGGCCAACATGTCGTGGGGATTCGAGTGCGAGTGCTGGTTGCCGGAGGAGCTGGTGGACTGCAGCTCTAGGTTGTTCAGCGACAGGGAATCTGCGTCGTCGTCCAACTGGTCGAAGTTGCTGCCATCCAGAGATAGGTCCGAGCTGCAAAAGCTGTCGTTCGAGTTGGCCGGGTAATCTGCAAAAGGAAAATTCAGTTAAAATCTGCGGTCTAGTCTGGTGATAAGTTCTTCTCACCGTCCGGGGAGAAGGGCAAGTTGGGATTCAGGGGCTGACTGGCAAAGGCGTTATCCAGTCCACCTAGATAGCCCGAGCTGTCGCCGCCCATCTCCTGCTTGACGCACTTGTCCTCCTTCTCATTGGACTCCTTGTCATCGGCGGCGCTGGAGTTGCCAGTGCCACGGCCGCCTCCAGATCCTCCCGAGCTGCCACCATTCTGCTTGGCCTTGCGTTGGATCTTCTTCATCTTGGCGCGCTGGTTCTGGAACCACACCTGAACCACGCGCACCGACAGTCCGGTGTCCTTGGCCAGAGCTTCGCGCACCTTGCGGCATGGCTTGGGCGACTGATCGAAGGAGGCCTTGAACTGCTTCCGCTGCTGTGAGGTGAGGATGGTGCGCGGTCGCTTTGGACCCCGACGTCCGTCACGTGGCCGCAGCAGATCCTCCTCGTCCAGACCCACAAAGCCGCAGTGCTGGGCTGCAGCCGCGGCCAAGAACATCTCCTTTTCCAGGTCGTGACGGTAGCAGAAAAGCTGGCCGTCGCGCAGCATGAACTGCTCGCCCTTCTGGAGGGGCAGTCGGCACGCGTAGCACACGAAGCAGGGCAGGTGGAAGACGTAGTTGGGGATGGGACGCATCACCAACTCCTGCGGTAGGATTGCATGGCAGCAGGAGGCGCACTTGACCCCGAACAATCGGTCGTAGTCCATCTTGCAGTAGAGCTTGGAGCTGCGCACGTAGCAGGTGTGGTGCAGCTGCATGCCGCAGTAGCAGCAGGCCAGGCACTGCTCGTGCCAGTTGGCCTCGCCCACATTCATCAGATAGCGGTCGTGGATCTTCTGACCACAGCCCTCGCACAGTTCGAAGTTCTTCTCGCATTTGATGTGGCCCACTTCTACGGAGATGGAGGGGCAGAAGGAGAAGAGAAGGTAAGGCGTTAGTGAGTTATAAAATCGATTGCGCTGTGCTTATGTTTAGTGGCAGTTGGAAATCTACACAACCCTACCCGTACCCGTAATCTCCCTCCCGCTTCCCTTTATTGGCGTGCGTGGCGTATACGTGATGGCAGCACATGTCGCTGCAAAATTATCATGACATGTGCTGCCACAGCGCCAGGAGCAGCGTCAGGGAGGATGACAGCATCGGGGACGACGACGACGACGCTGACAATCAAATCGTGTGAAAATGTCTCAGCTCCCTTGTTTTTCTCCTCATTGTTTCGCACTTGGCCCCGAAGAGACAGAAGCTCCTCTCCTCTACTCTCCTCCCCTCCAAGGCAGAAGTATCTGTCACCGGGCTGCAACAGCTTGTATTGAAAGGTTGCTGATGCGTAATTGAAACGTAAAGTTTTCGGTATTTGCGCGAGCTCCAATGGGTCCCATTGGGTACCCCGATTATCTGTATACGCCCTGACAATGGCTAAATTGATTCCAACTTTGCATCTAATGCAAAACACATACAAGCTTCGTTTGAGATCTGAATTCCTTTATGTACATAATTCCCTAACGAATCCTCACCCTGCCACCCTGTCTCGTCTCTCTAACCCACCCACACTCTGAGGCGGAACGCGACTAATCCCCATCCCGCTTCCCCTTCCCATTCCACTTCCCCATAGACGAGCTCTTGAAACTGTAAACCAGTCATAAAAAGCAGTACCCGAAAACACAGCAAAAGCTGCCTGCAGTAAACATAAAAAAAATATATATGACGACCGCCACGAAAAATGTATGGAAGCATCTGAAAAATGAGCAGCCAGCCAGTAGGATGGGGGACTGGGACTGGGACTGGCACTGGAGTGGTGCGGAGTGGAGTGGAGTGGAGAGGAGAGTGGTGCTATATTATATGGCTGTGGCTCAGTGGCAGAAAAATGTGCATGATTTATGGTTGGCACAATGGCGGAGCCCACAGCCGCCATATCTGCGATGTATGTACGTATACGTACGTGTATATCCATGCAGATACGAGTGCGGGCGTGTGTTGGGGGAGAAGCTCGCTTTTAGGGGCGCCAGCGCTTTGAGAGCTAAGCCAGTGCAGCGTGAAGTTGACAAAGCACGCCCCGAAGAGGAGCGGAGCCCCACACCCTGTAGCCAGCCCTTGGACCGACTCTACCTATATTGTGCATGCTACAGTGCATACATCAGACCCAATCGCATTGCCGATAACGGATTTTGCAGCTCGAAACAAAAAGTACTGTTACACGCCACCGGATGATTCATTGATAGAGCCCGGAGCCAGCCCGGAGGATGGGAGCGTTTTTTAGAACTCGGATTTGAGCTGGTCCCCGGCTTTGGTGATGCGATATTGGGTCGTGTTCTGTCCATTGACGTTTCGTTTGTGTAATCTAATCGAGATTTATGGCATTTGCTGCTCTTCTATGATTGTTCTTTTTGAGCTCGACTCAACTCGACCCGATCCTTGCTTTGTTTCTAGCAATCAAAGGGCGGACACAAAGGACCTATTCAAATCAGGAACTCAGTCCGCATAAGACCGTATAACGCAGCATGGGTTGAGCGCTGGGCTGGCGAAACTCGTTGGAAAAGTCAACAGGAAAACTGGCTAACTGGCAAACTGGCAAACAGGCAACAAGCGCAAACAGTGGAAACAAGTGCGGCACACTCATGTCAAATACATAGATTAAACAGCAGATAAATCCAAAGGCAATGCGGCGATAAACGGGAAATATAACCAGCTAATAGACAACAGCGTCGAAAGTGTCCTCGTTCTTATCGGTATCAGCGGTATCGGAGTGCTTATCGGTCCCCAACTCCTTCGCACTGTGGCACTATATGGTGCATTTATTGACACACTGACAGGCAAGCGGAGGTCTATGGAGATAAATTGGGGAGCCGGAGCCTCATTTGGGGCGCTAACTACGGCCGAGTCCACGTGCCACGGAGATTTTTGGCAGCTCGGCTGGATAGACAGCTCTGACAGCTTTAATTATTGCCGCTGGCAGCAATTTAAAGCCCATGCTATCTCTACCTGCTGGATCTCAAAATGAAAGTGACATAGAGCTATGCATATGGCGCATATTTCCGCTCCTTCTCGCACAAAGCCCACACAGAGACAGGGAGGGAGATAGGAGAGGGGCAGATCAGGGGCAGGCACAGGGACGGGCAGGAGCAAGTTGAAGCCACCGCAGAAGCCAGATATGTATGCTGATACGCTCGGTGAAATACCTGACACTGAGTGTGCTCATTTCCGTGGTCTGCCTGCCACTGCCTTTCCCACTCGGCTGCAGCCATTTGGGATTGCCCCATGCTCCATCCCCATGCCCCGCACCCACATTCCTCGACTCCGCCTGGCTTGATAGTTGAATTCAGACTCTCAGACACACACACACGCGCACACATACTAACACAATAGTGCCGCAGTGTGGGTCGGGTCTCCGAAGCAGCTAAGTGATTTCCAACCTGACACGACATCCAGGACTGGGACAGGAATAGAGCCCGGGTGGTACATAAGTGTGGAAGCGGAACCGGAAACTATTTGCTGCCATTTGCCAAATGGCAGAATGCAAACATTAATAGAAATTTCATAGGCAAATCTCAAGTTTGTCGGCAAAAGAGCAGGCAGCCACATTCACATTCACATTCACTTCTACATACGAGCGGCTTGAGGAGAGGTGAGGTGTGGTGTGGTGTGGTGTGGTGAGGGGAGGTGCGCAGCAGGGGCGGAGTCTCTCGAGAGTCGTGCGATCCTAAAAAACCCAAACACCATCATCCACTTCGCCTCGGACGAGGTCTGCACATGCATCACACATTGTTTGCACACTTTGCATTTCGGGGGGAATTGCGCAAAAGTTTTCCCAGCAACACTTTCGTTGCAGCTAAGCTGAAAAGTGTTGCCTACTTTGGGGCACTATGGGTGTGTGCGTGTGTGTGTGCGGATGCATGCCATGCATGGCCATGGCATGTGTGCCAGTGTTTGTGCCAGTGTGTGGCATGCCTTAATAGCCTTTTATTGGTTTCACCACGCCCCATCGGACGAGCAGTGTCAGCCAGGTTCATTGTCAGAATTATTTTGTGGTCAACTTGCGTTCATACTTTTGGAAATACTTTCGGTCCGCCCCCGCTGTGGCATGTCCCCACTATCACAAATTCATAATTCATTGTGTGGCACTGCCAATATTCGCTTTGATAGAAAATTTGAATTTATTCTGATGATTGCAAACATCAGTCCAAGTTAATTGCGAAAAATACTGGCAATACTGAACTGTTTGTGACTGCCTCACTGGAGTTGCAATTAGGTGTAAAATAATTAGTGTTACTGTAGGGACAGCCTCGGGACATGGGCTCAACAAACAGCTGAATAGTTTTCGCTTGATATGACGTATTTATTCGACAAAATTATATTTGCGGCCTAAGCACACAAAGTGAAATCATTCATTTTCGATAGACTCACGTCAAAGCCGGAAGTAGCTGTTTATAATTGTCGATTTCTAATGAACTGAAATCAACATAAATAAAATTCGAATGTCCTCCCTCTGACTGAAACTAATTAAGAAATATGATTTTTATATTCCGAATATTTTACAATTTACACTTTGATCCGCATTTAAGGTAAAACATGGAAAATTAAATCATTCCACAACATTTCTAGACTTCCTTTGAATTCAGATAATTATTATTTAATATTCTATTTTGTAGTAAATTCAAGTACTACATATTTATAGAGGAACTCCCTTTGAAACACCAATTAAAGTCAAATTTGCTGAGAAATAGTCATCTCTTCATGAAAATTGTGAGGAAAACTGGCACACAAATTCCTTTAGACCCAAAACCCCAGAACATCTCACGCAAACTGCAAACACAACCTGGTGCGGGGGCGCTGCACAATCTCGATTACCGTGAAGGTGAGTGGCAGCCCCGGAGGGCCATGCCACGCACTTCCGGTGCAGAGAAAGGCGCCTCGCTTGCCCAAGGACTCCGTTGCGACCCTCCGACCCGCAGGCCGGGCACACGCAACTATGCCAAAAACGAAAAGCGTGAAAACCCCAGAATCGGAACGAGCCGGAAAATGCCTCGACTGCCGGTGCAAAATACTTTTGGAACATACCTGTGCGTCCACTACAATCGGCAGACAATTTCGATGCTGCCGCCGACGCCAACGCTAACGCTGTTGCCGCTCCTCCTGCCGATGCCGATGCCGATGCCAATGCCGATGCCGTCGTCGAGGTCGCAGACGCAGCAGCCGTGGCTGCTCCGCCTAATGACGAGGAGGCGACTGAGGGAGCTGTTGCCGGTGGCGCTGCCGCAGAAGAAGCAGAAACAGAAGCAGCAGCAGCAGCAGCAGCAGCTGTTAATGTGTTGCAGGCGGAGTGGTTACTGTTGTTGGGGCTGTGTCCTGTGGGCGTGGGGCAGCTGTTAATTGGCACTGGCGTGGTCGAGGCTGCGTGTTGCTGTTGGTGGGGATGCTGCTGATGCTGCTGATGGTGGGGATGGTGTGGGTGTTGTTGCTGCTGCTGTTGGTGCTGTGCGGAAATTACGGGCCCCGTTAATGAAGTTGTTGCTGTCGGGCTGTTGTTGCCGGAAATGCTTGTTGGCAAATTGTTGTTGCTAATGTGCACATTGTTGTTGTTGTTGTTGCTGCTGTTGTTGCTGTTGTTGTTGTTATTGTTGTTGGTGCTGATACTCGTGTTGCTGCTTCCGCCGAGACAGGCGGCTGTGGCACTGGTCATGACACTGGGGTTCGGACTGTCCAGGAACCGCGCGCCACCGTGATTCTGCTGCAGCGAGTAGAGGCCGCCAGCGACTGGATTCAGATTCGTGGGCATTGGATAGAACTCCAACATCTTATTGGCGCCGGCTGACGAATTCACTGTTCGAGTCTCTTGGACAAAAAAATCGCAAAAAAAGAACACGGACACATAAACACGTACACGTACTCGTACACGTACACCGGACACCGGACACTTGCACGGGGCTGGCTCTGTGCCTGCCGCTCCACTCAAAATAAATCTGGTCTCGAATCGACGGACTTGGGGCTGTGGACTGTTGACTGTTCACTGTTGAGTGCTGACTGTTGACGACTATTTCTCTGAGATTGAGGTTTCGCTGCAGAGCGAGGAGGCACAACCAGCTGCTTTCGCTGTCAGATTGCGTGTGATCGAACAATCAGCGGAATCAAAGCATTTCACTTTGCCCTTCGCTGCTGCGTCGGCAGTGCCAAAAGTCCCATTCGGAAATGTACCCCCGCACACACACACAGGCACACACACACACACACACACACACACAAGCAGCCAGCCTTCAGTCACCCTCTCAGCGCTCTCGGCAATGTCGATGTCGATGTCGATGTGATGCCACTGCGCCTGCGCCTGTTTACAAAAGCAACAGAGCAACAACTGCTGGGAACCCCACCGCTGCACGTGACGAGGCGAGGAGATGGGAGATGGGCAGAGGCACTGCAAGGGTTGCATGAGAGGCAGAACCATTCCCATTCCCAGTCCCGTTCCCAACCCCCGTGTCGTCGTGTTCGTGCCTGTGCGCATGTCTCAAGTGATTATTAGCCGCTTCGGCCACAGTCCACAGAGCCCGAAGGGAAATTTACTCGAGCGATATTTCCCTCGTGTCTGGCAGGCCACACCTCAGCGGCCTGCGATTGGTCCATGCCTTCCCCACGCAGGCAACGGCAACCATTTTCTGCGTGTACATATATATCCGTCTGATTGCTCTCTCTCATTGAGAGAGATTGTTGCTTTTATTGCTTGGCCCCGTCGTGGCATAAATTCGAGCCGCAGCTCGGTCTTGGGAGACGGCCGAGGGGAGGTGGAGGGGTGGGCGGTGGTGCACCCGACGATGCTGCTGGGGCACAAAGACATACTTGCACCGACGCTGGCGGCAACTTTGACGTGCTCGGCGAAACGACAGCCAGCGACAATTTTCGAGTTGTTGCTGCCCCTTTGAGTGGCACGACTGGACCAGAAGGCCAACACAAGAACGACGGCCTTGTCTTCTTCCCCTTTTTATGCTCTTGCATTTAACTTTTGCGGGCTGGAAAAGTTTGGGGATAAACAGCCAAGGAGCGGGTGACGAGCTATCCGACACCCGACACCCGACACCCTAGATACATTTTAATAGAGGAGAGGAGAGCACAGCGAAATACCAACGTTTAAGCGATCCTTCGTAGATTTCGTAATACTAAAAGCTGCGGATCTGGAGAAGAGCATTGTCATATCGACAATGTCACCCTGTATACCGCCTGACAGGCAACCAAGCTAGGAAATCCA
The DNA here is from genome assembly GCA_963969585.1 of Drosophila helvetica. Classification (NCBI taxonomy): domain Eukaryota; kingdom Metazoa; phylum Arthropoda; class Insecta; order Diptera; family Drosophilidae; genus Drosophila; species Drosophila helvetica. The sequence continues at coordinate 57,301,921 of OZ018401.1, forward strand.
TTTCCGCAGCCCTACAAAAGACAACTATTCACCCACGCAAATACAAATACAAACACAAGCACAAGCACAGGCACAGAGATACACCCCTTCACAAAGGGAAAGGAAAGCCGAGAAACAAGGAGAAAGCGGAAGCTGAAAAGACAAACCAAACATGGCGCCGTGCACAAAAGTTTGGCGCTACTTCTGAGGCTTGGTTCTTCCTGAAGTCCTGGAGTTCTGGAGCCCGGGAGTTCTGGAGTCCGGGAGTCCTGGAGTCGGAGCTGGATTGCTCCGTCCTCGTCCCCGTCCCCGTCCCCCCTTTGCTTTGCGCTTTCGGCAACTTGATGTTGGCTCTTGGCTTAAGACTAGGCTTTGGCTTCAATGATTCTGCCTTCTCAGCGTGCTGTGTGCTGCCCCCCCCCGCCCCCATCCACGGCAGCTACATGCCGATGCAACTTCTGCCGTAAAAGTCCCAGCCAAGCTGGATATGTTTTGGCAGGGCTTAGGATACCTTGCATGGTAGTGGGAGCCGGAGCGGGAGTGGGAGTGGGAGGACGATTCGGCGAACTTGTTGGCATCGAGCAGCACTTGTACACGGAATTGGCATAGCTTGGCTCTGCTGCTCGGCTCGCCCCACCTTGCCGCTTGCCGCTTGCCGCTTGACGATTGTTGCTGCTACTGCTGCTGCTGCTGCTGCTGCTGATGCTGCCAGTTTGTGCAACTTTGAAAACTTTATTTACCGATTCCGACTGGAACAAAGGCGACTGAAATTTGAGCAATGTGCGCATTTGCTGTGGAATTATAACAAAGCAGCGAAAAAGTATCTGCTGCACGATTTCGTATACGGTATCAGCCGAGTAAGAGGGATATATAAGATGTTGTTTGTTTTGGCCGCCTTCATAGGGATAACAAGCGATGGCAATCTGAACTTTGAGTATTTTGGTTTGGTGGGTATTTCGTAGTCAAAACCCTCGGCAAAACAGCGCTGGCTTGTTTTCACTCCTGTTCCGAATGTTTTCTGTCTAACAAAATCATTGAAATTTAGTCATCAGCGATATAAAGCACAGACGCAACATTTCGACTTGCCCAACTGCGAATCGAATATATGTATTTGTGGGACCTTGGTAACCCCTTTCGAGCCGGAAAGAAATCAATTATATTTTCTAATGGCTCAACATCCTCAATACGCCTGGAAACCCGTAACCACCCACATTCAGCCAAATGTCACGTTTACGATGAATTAATTAATTAACGGCTAGGTGGTCTCCCGGGCAAAGTCCGCTTCGAAATGCGAAGCTTTATGGCAGCAATCGGCAGCGATTCGGAGGCGTGTGCATAATTGGGCCGAAAAGTGCCCAGGAGAGGAGCCAGAAGATAATGGAAACGGGAGGGGGCACTGCCGATTCGCTGGCCACTGCTGAGGCCCAAGCAAATAGACGAAATTATGGTTTACAAGCCGCCATAAAGATACAGTGAATCGTATCCGTATCTGCGAGATAGCTACGCCGCGGCGGCCGAATTCAGCTAGCCTTGGCAACGATCGAATGATACGTTGGCCAAAAGCTGCAGCCATCCTCAATCCTCAATCCGTTCCCCATCCACTAATCGGAGTAATGATGACAACAACAACATCACAGTATAGTTGGGATCAGACGGACGAAACGGAAAGCGGTAATCAAATCAAATTGACAATGGAAAAAAGTGGAAATTGTCATAAAACTCGTCAGAGAATAGCGACATGAATCGGCGAAGGATGGAGGAATGGAGGGATGGAAGGATGGAAAGGGAAGTAAGGAAAGGGGTCGTTGTCAGCCAAAGGCAAAATGTTAGGGCACTGGAAACAAATTTAATAAAACATCGAAAAACAAACGGGCAAAGGGTAGCCGCTCTGGGTCCGGGTTGGACTGGGGTTGGACTGGGGTTGGGATGGGCTCTAGCAGGCCATTCAGATTCTGATTCGGGTTCAATGCATTCATTGTGCGGCTCCTCTCTGCCTCCCTGCCCCTCGTTCCATCAATGGGCTTCGGAGACAGAGTAATATTGAATAACCACAACAACAGCAGCAGTGGCAACAAGGGGCACGCTCGGCAGCCTCAGGATAAATAGTTTTTGTATGGCCCTTCAATTATCATTTGAGCATGATAAGCGCTAAAGAGGCATGAAGACCAGGACAGACACCGGCACTGGAAAGTGGCTGGCAGGATATACTCGTGCATAGGAGGTGAGTGGCAAGAAAGAAACCAGTCTAAGTAACCACACAAGACTGCTTGAAAATGTGCCGCAGGAGCCAGGAGGCAAGACGCACAAGCGGCAGAAGCGGCGGGAGTGGCAGGAGCGGCAGGAGCGGCAGGAGCGGCAAGGACCACCATCAGCCGCAGGCCGGGTAAGGGATAGGGGTCATTAGATGGAAACATTTGCTCTTCCTGGCACTCGCCTCCACGGCTCTATTGGCGAGCAGTCAACTAGAAATGCCTCGTCTGGGGCGGGTGGTGGTGGTGGTGGCGGTGGCAGTGTCATTGTTTGTTTTGGCAAGGGTCGCAATCAGGACCCAGTCATGCCCAAGACGTAGGCTCCGAGGAAGACTTCTGGGCAACAAATGCCACAAATGCAGCTGCACTGTGGATAGAGGAACCCCAGCAAACTGTCAACACAACGCGTGCGGAGAGTCCTCGGCCAGGGAGCTGCGACTACTCGTTCCCCAACCGTACAACCCGCCGAATGGAATATGAAGTGCGTAAACAATGGGCATGGGGCGACACGGGAGTCCGCTGCACTGCACCCGCTATGAGCAGCGAGCACGCAGCAGGCCTGACCCTGAAGTGGGCTAATTTGACGGTGTCCTGGGTGGCATGCAACCCCATGTGCCCTGCCGAGGCCCATCCATCCTCAGTCCCGTGTCCAGGGCAGAGGAAAAGTGTGAAAGGATTTATGCGCGTAATTTCGCAGATGTTTAGATTTCGGTCTCGGAGTCGCACACTACACTAAGGAAAATGAAAGCAGTCTCTGATAAATATTAAACACTGAAACACATTGACTTGCTTCACCCTTTCATACTCCTCATCTCAGATATGCTACCATTTTTGGTGTGTTACGTTCATACAAATGTGAACTGAATTATTTATAAATTCATGCTAGCGACGTTGCCTTTTTCTTTCAGTGTAGTACCAAATTATTTTCTGCCCGGTGAGCTGATCTGTGTCAACAGCCACCTCTCAGGTCCAGTTCCCAATCGAGTTCCAGTCGCAGGCAGGCATTGATAGACATGCTGTCTGCCCGCACTCCGAGTCAGACCAGAGCCTCAACAGAACAGCCTCGAACTCTGGCTGGGGCTGGGCTGCAACTGGGACTGGGACTGGGACTCTCCGGCTGAACCTCAAGTGGAGTTTGTATCTGTGAAGTGGCCCAGCATGTGCTCAATTTAGTTTTGAATATCGTCTTTCCCTCGCCTCCTTGAGGACCCTGAGTAATATCCCTGTTTGTTTAATGTCAATTTTAGTGCTGTTGGATATTGCCCCGGATCCCGCTCCTCTCATGTCTGGCTCTTCCACTCGTGTCGTGTCGTGGGATGGAACCGGTGACTCCCATCCATGGCTTCTCTCACTCCGGTTCCAACTTCAGATCTGGCCGTTGCTCCGTCCTGTTTATTATTGGCTGTTGTGGTTTATTTGTCTTTGTATTTTGGTCTTTTTGCAGCTTTCCGGGGTTTGTTTATAATCAGCATGGAACGAATTTCGTTCCGGCTTGAGGATGGACAAAATGTTTATGCGAACCTCTGCATTGAACTGAGTTTCAGTTCGGATTTAAGTGGTAATTAAATTTGATCTTCACTTGGATATTTCAGCGAAATAATAAACAAATTTTCATGGTGTGAAATTTTCGTTTGGTTCGCGTGGTCCCAATATGGCCCACAAATTCCTCGATCCCAGCTCTGCCAAACGTTCTATCCAAACTCTATCCCCTGCCCCTTTACTATGCTTTGAGCCTCGCCTCGCCTCGCCTCGCTCTGTCCCTTCCCAGGGGCTGTGTCAAAATGAAAATGATACTTTGAAGTTTCGGGCGGCGACAAGGACAAGGACAACGCCAAAGACAAATACAAATATTGGCAATACGCTAAAGCCAAAATCAAATACGAGCAGAGCCCCAGTCGGCCAAACCGAAACCAATATTCATTTGGCTTCCACCGAAGCGGCAGTAAATTGCTCAGCTGCCAGTGATGGGGATGTTGTCGATGGTATCCGGGAGGGAGGTGCCCCTGGGCCCGGTTCCCGGGCCAGAAAGGGATGCCATGCCCCCATCTTACGCGTGTTTGGCGCCGCCCAGCATAAACCATAAAACTTATATTTTCAAATGGCCAGCGTCCGAATAGCTCGCTACTGTGCTTCCCAGCCATCGAGAATCATCTTTCCATAAAACAAGTCGAATATTTAAGGTTCTACTTGCAGTTTTTTAACCGAACAAATTGAGCTTTTACATCACCTTTGACTAATTTTAGTCTTTTAATTACTTACTTACTTATATTACTTTCAATCAGTGCTCTCACAAATTACACCAACTTTGTATTACTTGTATTTTTTCCAAGAAATAGTTACATATGTATAGTTACAGTTCAGATTAATTGGGGTCATAAAAACCAAAAGGATCTACAAATAATTCGAAGCCCCATTAAATGATAATGATGAATAACTGACGAATTTCCTGATAGATTCTACTACTAAGAAAGCTTTTCATATGGCAACGAGAAAATTTAAGGAAAACTTTTTAAAATATAAAATCTATTTTTAATTTATTTTAAGTGAAGTAAGAATCAAAATATTTATTTGTAAAATATGTACCTATGTATTTTGAAATATTTTTTAGCCGTAAAATCAAAATTGTCTTGACATTAAGTTTTGAAATAAAATGACGAAAAATACTCGTACCTTTTGATTTTCATTAGTCCCCAAAAAAGTTAGTTATATTATTGGTTATGGTTTCTGTAAATGTTGCATGGTGGGCAGAGCACTGTGCCACGTAGCCCCGATGACCCCTAAAATTGTTTGCGGGCTGCTTCTGCTTGACTATTTTTCATTTTCCTAGTCGCGGATCCCGCCGCACTGCCTCTTCCTCTGTGGGATAGAATTTTCTATTTGCTAGCCAGAACATTTTCCAATTTCATTTGCGTTGAGAGCGCGGAATGTGAGCGCGAACGGGCTTTGGGCGCATTCATCATTGGCAGGGAGCCATCGTCAGTTGCACGCTTGCCATCATCGCCATTGCCATCGCCAGCGCCAACGCCATCATCATCGTCACCGGGACGGACCATCCCCATCTCCATTTCCACACCAATTCCCATCGGCAGCATCGTCATGGACAGCCGTTTGGGCGTTTGAAAAAGCAAAATTTCAGCCATATTTTTCTTGCTTTCAATTTGGCGTATCGCGCTTTGGCCATTTTTCATACGGGGGCTTTGATGCGTAACCCGACAAATACCCATAGACCCGAGCGCTCTCTCTCTCTCTCTCTCCATCTCTCCATCTCTCCATCTCTCTCTTGGTTTGGTATTGCTCGTGCTCCTTCCCCCGCTTCTGCTGTGATGCCCCATCGGTGCTCTTTCGCTTCAGATGATTTTTTCCGTTTTGGCCAAAAACGCAAACGCATAAAACGCGTCCTTTGAGCGATTTGAAGTCAAGTGTAAAGAGCGTTTTTGCCAAAAACGGAGAACAACAAATTGGGCGGGCGGCCAGCATCCGCAAAACAAGCAAAGTGTTTTAAGTTTAATTTGGAAAATATTTGAATTTTGCGCATTTCTTGGTTCAGTGGTCAGTCATTAGTTGTTCTGTTTCCCCGGACTCACCCAGAATTGGTGTGAATTCCGCCTATTCTCAGCGCAACAAGCTGTGGCAATACTATAGATGGGTGGGAAAATCTATTCAGATTCGGATCAACCTTTGCAAATACGTAGTTCGTATCGCATCCACATAATGGTAAGCAGCAAATACCGTACATCGGCTTCACACAAGCGGACCGGACCCCTCTACAACGTTCCGAGGGCTAACCACCCTTTTCCATCTTCATTGCCATCGCCTTAGCCATCGCCCTCGCTCTCGCCCTGGCCCTGGCCCTCACCCTCACCCTTGTCCTGTCATCGGTTCAGCAACTCCAATCGGCCGCACAATCTCTGATTTCGACTTTAGTACTGACGGCGCAAACGATTCAATATTTACACAAATTGCTTTGGGCCGCACAGTCGGTGCGGATCGCATCTGTGTCCGCCCAATCGCAATCGTTAACCGTACTTCATGGCCAATCTCCGATACTAAAAGTTGTCATTTCAATCTGGCCCTGTGTTTGCGCGCTCTGCCCATGGGAACAATTTCGAGGTTTGTTTAGTGTGAAATCAATGACGACAAATACCGAAAGTATTCTCGTATTCGTAATGGTTCTGTGTGGGTTGTGGGTTGTGTGTTGTATGTATGAACTATATTGATGAAAGCATGGGCCCGAGGGCAATGAAACTATCTCAAAATCGAATTTAAAGTTTATATCTATAATCGTATACTATGTATAGAATTATCGTACTTTCGGTTGAAGAATCGGCTCGATCGATTTTTATGAAAGTTTTTTTGTATATATATAGTTGGTATGCGAATAGGTGTTTTTCTCACCCTCTTACCACTAAGCACCATTTTTAAAACAGGATTTAAGTATTTTGTATGAACTATATCCAAATATCCCATACAAATTGTAAGCATAATGAAATATTTCTTGATCTATTTGTGTGGGTATGTTAAGTGATTCCTGACTGTGAAATGTTTTCATACCGATTTTCATCAGTAAGAACATAAATTTTGTCAATTTGTGTGTATGTTTAAGTAAGAAATCCCTCTGGGACGTCGAACGAATGAGGAAGAAACCTGCGAAATAGTAGAGCAGAAAGAATAACAAACAAATCCAACAAGATAACGAAAATGTGCGTGTGAGCATGTCGGTATCGCGTGAATCTCAATCACAAGAGGCGCGAGACGAACGAAAGCGGATAAAAGCGCTTTCATTGTGTACTACGTAACCAATAAAAAAAATGTTTAATCATGTTGAAGTTTTGAATTAACATTAATTAAATGTTGATGTCTGTTCTAAAGGGGTAGTATTCATTTTCGCTAGCCTCTTTTCGTAGAGAGATGGCACACATTTTGGGGCGTAGCTAGGATTTACTATACTTGACATATGCAATTTTTTCAATAATTTTGTTTGATTCCAAGCAACACACAACCAACACAAACGACAAACGAAATTTACTTGACCGTACTTATTTGAAAACGGTCTTTAAAATCCTTTACTGGCTATTAAAAAAGTATATAACGACTGTATTCCGATACAAGATTTGGATTGGTTTGGGTATTGTTTGGCGAATCGAAGCTTACTTGGGTGCGATGCCTGTGCCGTCTCATTGCTTATATGTACATATATACTACTCGAGTTCTTACTTTCTTACTTACATATGCATGTATGACATTGACAGGAATTAGCTTGCCTTTCTCTTGAATTTTCTCTGTTCTGTGGAAGTCTTAGCCCTTATCGGATCCCCTACCATAACTATTTGTGTGGTGGCTAACCAACCAAGTACGTCCTAGCTCCAACTCCGCTTAAACCGGGAGCCATCGAGGAGCTAGAGAGCCAATGGACGAGCGGCTATAAAAGCGGAGCCAGCTTGAGGTCAGCATAAAAATGCAGAAGCATAAAAATACTGACCAAGAGTGAATAAACAATAAAAAAAAAATACCGAGCCAGAAACGTCACTTTTGGCAGTAGTTTCCGATGTCCAAAGTCCCATGTCCGATGTCCGATGTCCTATGTCCGTGTGCAGTTGTGGTAGTTGTTTTTATTATTTCCAGCAAGTATAAAGGGCAGGAGGAACCGGCAGGGCACTGGCAGAGGCACGGGGTCTACAAGAAATACAAATGCACACACAGGACTCACACAGATACTCACATACACAATGGCCATCTCATACATATTCCGTTTACGTAGCCCGTTCGCTCGCTTAACTGTTGTTTTTATGCGCTGCAGACAAATATTTGCTTTCCGACAATAGTCATAAATACCAAAAGCTACATGCTCGGCATACTTAGAAATACACACAGATACACACGCACGCACACTAGCGCACACATGGGCACCCAGGGCGCAAATAGAAATCGAGGAGAGCAAATAGCGGCCAGGATATGGTTTTTGGCAGCACCAGCACCAGCAGCCGAGCTGGGATAGTGGCAAAAAGCGAGTAGGAGAAAAAATGCGATGCCAGCGAAAAATGCGGCTGGGATCGAGGAGTGGAACGCCAAAGACAGAGGGGAGCGGGGAGTGGGGAGTGGGGCGTGGGGAAAGTGTCATGGCAGCTGCAAAGCCAACAAAATGGCTGCGCAAAAAGCGGCAGCAGTCGCCAAAAATATTAGAACGGAAAAAAAGCTAGCTGCCAAAATGGTAGCACACCAATACGAGTTCGGTCCAAACACACACACACACACAAACACATACACACTCGTTCAGATACATATAGTACAAGAATATCTACAGAAACAACACGATAGTGGTCATGGGGACATGCCAGAATGTTGAACGGAATGACGACTAACAGGAAAACGAGAACGCAGTCTACAGTGAAAGCTCTTCACAAAAGAAATCGTTATAACAGTCCAGTCTATTGACTTTCGGGATATATGATAAAGATACATGCCAAATACGATAAATACTAAATAAATTATTTTTAAAAATGTTGTTGTGATTATTTCTTAACGTTTAGAAGCGATTGGTATGCCTATCATTTGTCCCATTCCATGCACGAAAGTAGAATTAAGAATTAGATCATCCTAAAACGAAAACACATTTACTGAGTTGTTCTTGGGTCTTCTCTATCATATGTGATCTTAAAATTAAATGTTTCTTGTATTTTGTATCCCCAACACTTGGCATATTATGGTACAAGTCAATATATTTGGCATAGCTCTTAACGAATGGGTGAGAAGGGGTGTGTTCACTGTATATGCCCACACGAGTTCGGTGGAAAAGTAGCCAACGCGATTCTGGCAAACTTCAAAGTTGTGCAAAGTTCTGACCCGCGAATGGGAAACAAGAAGTGGGAAATTGCTCAGGGAAAGGCAGAGCTTATCCATGTGAAAAATCTGTGCCGCGTGGCCAAAGCACGCGCTCTCCCGTTGCCTTGGTCGATCCCATCCTTGGCCTTTAACATATTACACCTTCGCGCGGACGAGGGGCAAGGAGATTGGCCAGCGGGCGAGCAAACAAACAAACAATGAACAAACAGCGCTCACGTGCCTCGCCGGGGATTATCCGCGCATCGCAATCGCAACAGCAACAAACAAACTACCCGCGGAGGACGACTCGGATCTGCACGGTCCCAGTCCCAGTCCCAGTCCCAGTCCCCATCTGAGGACCTGTTTGACTTGCAAAGACCAAAGACCGCCTCCCTCCCGCCTCCCTCTTCCCTACGTCCTCTGGCGGCCTTTGCGATGCTAATCTCGGCAAAATGTTACAAAATGTTCAACAATTAAGTAGCGACACGCGCTGGCACGTTTCAAGTGTGTTTGTGTGCCCATGGGAGTTTTTTATTGACAGATATCGCTTACAGATATACACATACAGATACAGATACGGATACGGATACAGATACAGATACGGATACTCGGATATTCGCCCCTCGATGCAATTGAGCGAAGGGCCGGGCACTTGATGTGTCGCTTTCGATGCTGATCGCAGCGATAATAAATGCTGAGAGCTAATCAGGAGTTCAAGTTGTTCGGGTCTGACATGTGTAGTCCTTAAGGACAAGTGCTCGTTCAACGATTATGTGGGAAAGCGAGTAACTCGAAGATCCATGAATAAGTAGCAGAATGAACTGATTTGCCATCAAAATATTCGAATTTTTCTTGCTCTAATTGAATAACGAAAACCTTAAAGGATCTACTCCACTTCAATCTGGAAAAGGAAACGGTCAAGATAGTAATCAGCAGCTCAATATTCAATAAAACTCCACAAGGTTGTGCACATATTAAACTTCGAAAAACAGAAGAATGGTCCCGGCAGGACTTGTTTCGACCAATACTGCTGCAGATGCAGATGCTGGAAACAACCACAAGAAAAAACGCAAACGGCATAGACCAAAAAATGTCGACTTCTCCATCCATTCGGAGTGCCACAAAAGGCCCAGCCCGCAGTCGAGGGTTCGGAACGAGACCCAAACTGTATTCGAGGACCGTATCTAAGAACGAAGCGGTTATTAAAAAACGGAAAATGTGGCAAAGAGGAACCAAACTACTGTTTCGCCAATATGCTGCAGTTGTTGCAGGCGCAGTCGCAGCGGAAGAAATAAGGAAAAACAGGAAAACAGGGATGAGGGATAACGATAGGGATACGGATAGGGATATGGATAGGGATAGGGAGACGGGCAGGACAAGGAAACGATAAAGGGCCAACGACAACAAAAACGACAGCGACAGCGACAGCGACGGCGACGGCGACAGCGACAACGACAAAGTGCGGGAAGTTTGCACAAGGACATTGCAGCACACCACATGCATGCACACAAGGATATGAAAGCGCACACACACACACACACACACAAACACGAACACAGAAAAGACAAAGAGAGAGAGAGAGAAAGATACTCAAACACACACTTGCACAACCGCATGGCAGGCAAATGACACAAACAACAGGACACGGATGAGCGCAGAGGTGGGGAGCAGGGGGCCGAAGGAAGCCAGTGTGACCAGTGCAAAAAAGTCAACATGACATCAGTGTGAAGCAGTCTGTATGTGTGTGCGTGTGTGTGTGCGTGTGTGTGTGTGTGTGGCACGACAACCAATTGAGGCTCCACTTGTCATGCACGTACGAACATGAAAAGAAACACACACACACACACACTCTCAAATTACGGACACGTTCCGGGGAGAGCGTGCGTCCAATGTCAATATGGCTGGTTACTTTTGGGCGCTTCATCGGCTAGCCCCAATGCCCACATCGGAGCGCCACCGATCTACGGCCCACACCCTGTCGCAGGCCCACCCGCAGTCCCCTCCTTTGGCCCACTGCAGTGTACACTCCAGTGCATCCAATGACAAACCAAATATGTTTCGTGGTTTTTACGCAAGAGTCGTTGACGTTGTCGTTGTCGTTGCCATCGGCCTGATGACACCCACTGCCACTACCACTACCAGTACCACTCCCAGTACCACTCCCAATCCCATTTCCACTTCGCACAGACACAGTCACAGGCACTCGAAATCAATCAGCCCAGTCAGTGTACATGTCCATGTCCATGTCCATGGCCATGTCCCTGAGAGCCCATGGCCATCATTCAGTCAATGTATATGTAAATTTGCGCCTTTTTGCGATTCCGTATCCGTATCCGACTCGGACTCTCATTTAAAGTGGGACCGGGAGTGGGAGTGGGAGTGGGAGTTGTGGCAGTGGCAGCAATGATGAAGTGCAGGCTGCCTTTGCACGCATGTCCTCAGTGTCAGAGCCACATCCAGATCCAGATGCAGAGCCAGTGCCAGTGCCAGTGCCGTTAGCCATTGTTGACATTTCAACGTTTGACCACGGCCCGGCAGGCAAGGACATATTTGCCCGTGCCAAGCCCACCACAAAAAGCTGCGTGTAGTGCACATCATATGCCACGAGCGGGCTTCCGCACTTGCCGCTGTTCGGTTCATTCCCACTGCGACTGCAAGTGTTGCAAAGTTAATTACCCGCTGGACTTCAGAATCGGTTGTCAAAGGACAAGGAAAATCGGAAATAAAGATTACAATATATCCGAGAGCACGTCGATGTACTCAACTCTTAGCAATGAGTTGACTGACTGACAAGACAAAACATTCAACTATGATTTATTCAATTATGAACCATTCAATTATAATCAAAATGATCTATAACCATTTGATGTTTCAAAGCTGTCCATTAAAATGATGTCTATTAAAAGTAAATGAAAAAACCCCATACAAATAACAGGCAACTTCTGTCCCGAAAGAAAGGCCACAGAGCTGGTAGAAGAAGTTTCGGTCTTAACGTGCGAGAAAGTTGTGAGCCGCGGCTCGAATATATCTCTCTGCTCTTTGAGTATCGGGTATAAAAAGAGTCGTAGTCAAAGTAAGTCAGCCCCAGGATGGAACAGTCACGGGACAGAACTCAACTCCGCATGAGCACAGGGGCACAGGGGCACAGGGGCACAGATCCAGTGCCCCACACGATTCTTAATGTTGCTCTCATTAAAATTCATAGAAGAACCCCAGCTCCGGGAGGAGTTCGTGTAAGTCGTCGTAAAGCCTCCTCGGAAGACGGCAACATAAACAAAGTAGTTCCCCGGAACCCGGAGCCGAGCAGAATAAACATAAGCAAGGGGAGCGGAAACTCTAAGGCAGCTCGGTAAGCAAAGGAAAAGCTCAGCCAGAGCCCCGATTAGGTAAATACGGGGCTTCAGGTGAGCGACAGCTTCAAAGGTTTCCCAGGCGCCGTGACATCTTAATGATGATGTCATGAATAAATTAGTTGGCTGAGTCTGGAGCCAAAAACCAGGAGCAAAACTACAATCCCGCTTAGACTTATAGCTCTTCTCCGATGTGTTATTTGCCCACGTGGCGGGGGCGTTGCCGAAAAGGAAAAGGTTGGAAGGAGCGCCACAAGTTAATGACAGAAATGAAGAGAACCGCAAAGAGTGGCATTGCGGTGGCTGCGCGGAACGCTGCTCCGGCGGTCGAAGGGCGTGGCAAGTTTAGCAGCCACGGCAAAGCTCAAAAAATGTCCCACACGTGTGAAAACCAGCCACAGCCACAGCTCATCGCCATCACCATTTCCATTTGCATTTTCCGATGAAGTCGTTAAAATTAAGTCGAAAATTATGCAAATGAAATGCGCAGCGATGAGTGAATATCATTTTTGGCGGCCTTCGAGTCCTGTTCTTTAACTCTGGCCGTACTCTGCGGCTGGTCCGTCCCTTGTTGCAGGTGGCCACCGGTTCGATATCACCGTTGCAGCCACGCCCCTTCAACACCCCATTGCGACACAGGAAAATTAATTAGTTGCGCCTATTTCTCCGATCAGTCATTCAATTTTCTGCGCCATAAAATCCGTCCAACAAAGAGCAACACTTGCAACAATCCACAAGGACGCCACTTGTCCAACAAGCTGCTGGCTGCTGGCCACCCTTGTTGCAACCTCATGATCCGCCCCCGCCCCGTTCCCTGTGCCGCTGAATCAGCCTAGTCATTCATGCCCTGCGTAGCCTGCTTTCGTTATGCTTTTTACGATGCGGCTTGTTCTTGCAACAGCCACCCGGAGGTCGAATCCTGGCTGGGAGGGAGGCTGAGCACGGCCGGCTGGTTATGTCAACGTGGATGTGGCTGCGGCTGCGGCTGATACTGGGATTGGCCTTGTCATCCCGCGCAGTTTGTCATCTGCAGCATAGCACGGAGTCAGAAAAGTGATCACTCTTATGGTCCGAGAACGAGCATAGGCATTCGGCATTTCTCTCTATTACTATATAGAGACACTAGTATAAAGAAAGTTTTGGGTCGTCGTGGCTCCGATAGCGAGCGAACCGAGTGAGCCGGGGTCTTGCCTCTTAGTACTTTCATAAAAAAGATACATATATGTAAGTTGGGACCTCTATCATAGCTCTAGCTTTGTCCCCGCCTGTATTGGATTCAATCTCGCTTCATAGAAAGCCTCCGATTACTATTATTATTATTATTATTGGCCCTCTAGTTGGTAAGAGTAACAGAAAATTCGATCTTTCAGATATTGCGTACTACCACCAAGGCAAGACAGGGCTGTAATAGTGTTGGTGTGATACTCGAGGGTTGCTTTCGGTGAAAGCCTTTCGCTCGCAAATTGTTTTATATGAAATAATTCGAAATATGTGTGCCCGCAATGAAATTAGCCAAATTAACACCTTGCTAAGTCCGGCCAGGCTTAGTCCGGGAAATAATTGAAATATTTTTTGTTCTAATAAAAAGACCCAAGCCCAAGGGAGTCGCTCGGGACGGGACCACAGCAGTGTACCACACTCAGCCGAGTTTGAGGGAGAGCAGGCAGGAGAGAGTTGTGGGTGAATGTTAAAAAAGTTGACCTTTTGTGTCTCCTTTTTTCCCTCACTCAATTAGCCGTACACTCCGCGGCCTTCGGCAGGACCAGACCAGACCAGACCAGAGCACAGACCGATTCCGAAAATCTCCAACCAGCTTTTGAGCAGCAACAGCAGCAGCAGCAGCAACAGCAACAGCAGTCTATTTGAGCAAATACTTGAAGCCATTTAAACAATTTCCATTAACAAATATGCGCAAATTGCCCTTCGGCGGTTTTACAAATAAATTGTATAAAAAATATTTGACAAAAATGGGCAACAAAAACCGAAATACATGTTTAATCTTTTTCAACCGAAATGCATGAAATATTTTTGTAAATTATTTTTATGCACTTCATTAAATATTTCAACAATTTGGAAGCCCCAAGCGATTCAAGGAGCAGCAGTGGAGCCGGCAGCATCAGCAGCAGCAGCAGCAGCGGCAGCAGCAGCCTGGCGCACTTTAATCAACCGTAAAATGTTGACCTTTTTTGTCGGGCCCGCAACATGTTGTCGAAATTTCCGAGCAGTGGGCGTGGACTGTGTGGGGGGGGGCTGGCTGTGGTATGGTGTGGCGGTGCGAGGCTACACTTTGGGCCTGGTTTTGGGCGCGTGTGGTAAGCCTAATGGACCGAGGACCCCGGCCCAGCCCCGGCATGCACTAATACTTGTAGTAGCTGGCCAAGGGATTGGGATTGGGATTGAAATGGGGTATGGGTAATGGGGAATGGGAACGGGAATGAGTTGGAGATTGAGACAGCTTTCCCAGCTTGCATTTACATAATTTATGCCATTCAGAGGAAGGAGTTTGTAATGTATATGGAGCTGGAGCTGGAGCTAAAGCTGGAGAGCCATATCTCACATTATGACACCCTCGAAAGTTGTCGTCTCCGGCTGCCATTCATAATTTGCAACGTGGCGGCAGGCCAGGCAGTCGAGTGACTTTGAGGTTTTGTCCCATGGATGGGGGTCGGGCCGTTTAAATGAAAAACATTACAATGAAACACTTGAAACACGCCCTGGGCTGGGCTACCCAATGTCATGTCAATGCCAAGGCTGTTCGGAATATTTAACCTTATTTATGCGCATATAAATGCAGGAGGCATTCGCACTTGGATTTCATATTCAATGGCCATTCGGTCGCACATGCATTATTTATGCATCTATTCTGGCCACAAAAATTCATAAACATTTGTTGTGCAAATTTTCCTATGGATATTTCTCACGCCTCTGCTATTGGCTTTGCCTTTGCCATTGCCGTTGCCCTGCTCCCGAGCTCATCTCTCCCCCAGAACCTCCCCTTGTGTAGCCGTCTTCATCTCTGGCAATTGCCAATAAATTCACATCAAAGGTCTTTATTTGTGTTTGCTTAGCAGCCCGAGCCAGAGCCGAAAAGGATGCGCCCACCAAGGCCCAGGGCCCAGGGGCCAGCGACAGTAACGGCAACGGCAACGGCAGGGCCTGTGCAAATATCATTTTCGTTTCAATTGAGCATCTCGGCTTAGGGCATTACTCGGGATTCAGGACTCCGCACTCGGGATTCAGAACTTGCCGTGCTAACCTACGACACGCCCGTCATCGGCTAATCCCGCTGCTGCCTGGCAACTAGAAAATCATTTAGCAAAGACACCAATACGGACACATCCTGCAGGATGCGGCAGCGGCAGCAGCAGTGGAAGCGGCAGCGGCACGTGTCAATTGTTTAGGCCTCCAGCACCCGGCCTCCCGGCCTCCCGGCAAGCATTGCAATGAACTCAACACTTGAGCCGCCCGGGCTGACAAAGTAACTCCCGGCTTAGTCGAATGACCGCCAATGGATTTTTAAATGCTCCGCACACGCTCCTCCGGCCACGTCCTCGGGGAGTGGCTAAAATTAAACGCCCTGCCGCCCCCGGGCCGATGCCGATGCCGATGCTCGTATAAATAACTCAATTGTTTTGCTGACATTTTATTTGACACGTGACTTTGACTGGTTAAACACACGACCTTCCCAGCGCCCAGCCTCCCCCTGGGCCCAGGTCGCAGCTTAAGGCTTTGTTCTTTTTGTGGTTCATGTGGTCGCCATCGTCGCCATCGTCGCATCGTCGCATAGTCGCGTCGTCGCCGGCAGCAATTAATCTGGAAGGTGTCCATTAAGGCGGACACGCGCTCGTCGATGGTGGCAGCATGGGGCTGCCACAGGTACGAATACAGTTGGGGGCGTGTCGGGGAATAGCTCCGTAATAGTGTCAATTTAGTATTTATGGCCTTTTACTGGCTGCCCCAGACAGTGATTTGTGTACAAGCTTCAAAGCGAAAGCACCTCCGGCATACTCACGGTTTAGGGGTTGAGTGTATGAGTTTCCCTGGTTTTTTGGGGGTGTGCCAGCAAATAACCACTGGCCTTATCCCACAGATTTTTGAATGGGTTGAGAATTAGGGCACCCTGAGACGCTAAGGGGTTACAAAAACCCCTTTTATCTGTTCATTTAGTATTAGATGAAAGTATTATCCGCTCATGAAAAATCGTTGGGATCGTATGATTATAAATAATACAAGTAAAATGAATCAAAAACAAAACACTGACTAGTTTAACCACAAATAAAGGATTTATTTATAATAAAACTATAACGAATATGTATGTATGTATGTAATTAAACAACTCCGATTTATCTTAAGCATATAATCTAACAATCTCAGATTTTAGAGAGGAACAATTAGAATGCAATGAGTATGAGTTTGAGTGAATTATAATCCCAGTATAAGACCCTAAACGGTTCTTGCAAGGAATAATTTGATCTACAAAACAGAAGCAATAACAGTATATAGTTTCTAGTGGATCTAATAGGAATCGAGAAGTGTATGCAGCTCCACAAGTCAGCGATATCTACGTCACCCTTGATCAAGTTATGCCTAAAAATGATTATTATGCCATTCATCTACGATGCAAATCAATGATAAAAGGTTTATTAAGAGCAATCAATTAGGGTAAGAGCAAATCTGGACTGATTCTATACGATTATATTCCCAATGTTCCACTAAAGAACCTGCTTTAGAACATATAGATACTTTTTCGAGCAGCTCCATTATAATACGCTATTCGCAGAGCACAAAGGGTATTTTCTCTTCATAGTTTATTGTAGTATACATTTGTGGAACAACATTGAATTTGATGTTATCGCAAATTAATACGATTCTTGTTCGCATACTCACAAAGATAGCGTCTGTAAGTGTATTGGTAATTGATAGATGTTATCGAACGTTTACCTGTAGCCAAGGGTATACAATTATTTGAGCAGGGCCTACTATTGACTTGTTCACAGGGAATGGCCAATATTTGTGCAGAACAAAGCCGAAGGAGTTTCCAGTGAAATACATATGTAAATTTTGTGGAAAGTTTCCTGTAGGTCTAATGCAAATTTCCTCCGAATAACCGGCAAGCAATACAATGAGAGGCAAAAAATTTGCATACATACATATGTGTGTGTGTGTGTGTGTGTGTGTTGAGTGCGAGTGCATACATACATGTATACATACGTAGGTACATATGTATGTAGATACTCGTATATTGTACTTGGGAGACGATGCTCGCTTGCAGTTGTATTGCCAGGCAGCGGAAACGGAAGTGTGAAGCACATACACAACCCACACGCACACTAGAACCGCAGATGAACAAACAGACACCCATACACATGCATAGAAGCACACGCACACAGTGGGGCCGAAAAATGTGCATGACTTGTTTAGTTTGAAAAAGTTGTGTCCGCCCAAGAACCACCTATTTGCCGTTGCTGCTGCTGTTGCTGCTGCTGTCCCTAGCAACCCACCAGGCCACAGCTCCTTGTTTGCCTGCCTCCTGGCTTCGGAGACCTTTGACTTTCTTTTAAAACAATTTGGCTTTGTGTGCTATTTTGTTTGTATGTGTTCTGGGTCTGGGTGTGTGTGTGTGTGCGTGTGAGTGAGTGAGTGCGTTCATGTGGTTGCTGACACAAACCAAAATTTAAACAAAAGAAGAGCTGAAAGCATTCGGCGCTGCTCATGAGACAAACGAACTTAGGCTGTTGGCTAACGGAAACCGCACTCACACACACACACACACACGCATACATATACCTTCAACCAAAACACTCGCAGGCACACAAACACAAACACATACACATACAACCTTTCAGTGCTAAGTGACTCTTGGGCTCTGTTGTTCCTTTGAAGCAGAGCAGCAACGGCATCGCATCGGTACCGGCAACGTTCACAAGAACTGAAGTATATTGTTAACAGGATATATAATACACAAAATAAAGTTTTCAGCCAAAGTTACACAAAAGTATTTTACAAGTTCTCCTCTCCCTCCCACCCTCTCGCTCCCATTCGTCCCTTTCCTGCCACCCACATCAGGTTCCAGCCGGATTCGGAGCTGCTGCTGCTGCTGCTGGAGCTGGCGCTGAGGCTGAGGCTGGGATCCTGAATCACCTTTCGCTCGTTTTGTGTGTTTGATTTTCGGTATTGTTTTACTTTTGTTGATTCTACGGCCCCACCAAAACACCGAGGGTCGAGAAGAAATAAATACAAAGAAAATGCCGCTGCCTGTTTCACCTCGTGTCCAGCATTTTTGCGACTTTTGCTTTTGGGGAATTTTCAAATTGTGAGCTAACAAGCCGGCTAACGTTGGGCTTAAGCTAACCGCTTTGCATGTACTCATTAGGGATCTAACGATGTATTCGATTACTAGAATACTCGTGCAATGTTTGCCAGGAAAGGATGGTTTCCGCAGATTGGGTTGATGGTTTCGTTGAGGGATTGATATAAGAAAGCTGGCACAAAGAAGCGAGCAACATGCACAAAAATTTTGAATATTTTAATTGAAATACAATGAATAAATAAATACTAGCTTAAGGCCTCCTAAACGAGCACCAACTAGGGCATTCGAATATTCGAGAGTGCTATAAATACTTGAGATTTAATACCGAATGGAACTATGATCCAGAAAAGACCATGAGTGAGCACCAACTAGGGCGTCCATAAGTAGTAGTCATAAAGAGCATAGTCTGCCCCGCTCGGTATACAGAATCTTTCCAGCTGAATACCCCTCTGATAGCGACTACTCCCAATAGTTTGGGTCGCCCAGAGGGCACCGGGCACCAACTCCTATCGTTCGTCAGATGGACTTAAAGTTCCAATGAGACACCGAAGGGTGACAAATCGAGGGCTAGGATGCCACTGCCCCCATTCATCACAGCGTTCCACAGTGAGACAGGCAACCCCCAATAGGTGGTGTGGGGCAGGGGGGCATAGCAAAAAATAAACTGGCAAGTGGCGACGGCGACGGAGACAGAGACGGCGACTGGCTGTCAGCTGGCAGGATCTTTACGAGTATTGAAGCATTCGTACGGAGCAAAAATAAATGTTTTCAAATGTTTGACGCGCACTGACAACAAATAAGCACATCCGAAGGGTGGAGAGGGGGCGAAGGACAACACACACACACACTGACACACACTCGTATCCCTCTTCCGCTTTGTCCTTGTGCGTGTGTGTGTGTGTGTGCGTGCGTTTAATGTCTGTAATTTACCGTTAAGTAGACAAGTATTAATGGTAAAATACCAACGGAATGCGTAGCAGAAACGCAGCTCGACAAACATACAAAACAGGGCCATAAGAACCGGAGACAAGACGAAAGCAGTCAAACAGTCATGAAAAGCCATGAAGAGCAGAAGAAGAGCAGCGTCTAAAAACAAAATGGCGACGACGACAACATCCGTTTCGTTTGAGTTGACGTTGAAGTTACATGTTAACTGTGGCAGTGCCACCTCCCGAAACACACCCCCCACAGCCCCACAGCCCCACAGCCCCACACACTCGCACACACACCAGCACAAATAAGCAATTGTCATTGTGGCGCGCGCATGTTGCCTCCACAGAAGAGATGTCAAAAAAAAGAAAAAAAATAACAAAAACAAAAAAAAGTAAGGGAAGAACACAGAGAAAAAACGGCAGGAAATTCCAAAGAAAACTCAACTTTGGATTGTTGGCATTTCTGTTGTGTGCTTTGAATGCTGAAGATGGCATAGGGGTGGCTTGGGAGGAGAAGAGGCTATTGGGAGCATAGCAGGCTATTGGGAATTGAGGATTGGGGCGTGGGACGTGGGGCGTGGGGCGTGGGCCATGGGACTTGGGACAGGACAAAAGGAAAGGGAGAAATACTTGCGCGTGAAAATAGTAGATAGGGCGAGCGGCGAATGACAGGAAAGCGGGAGCGACAAAACAAACGCGCCATTTTCCTGACGTTTAGCAATTTGACATTTTACGTGATTTCGGACCGAGACGATGGGTCCCAGCCCTAGTCCTGGCTCCTGTGACTTGCCATTTGCCGAAAATTACAAACTGCCAAACTGTGTGCACGCTGCGCTTACGTAATTGAGTTCGAAGGAGGCCATCTCAACCACTGAGCCAAGTCAACTCCAGACCAGGCCCAGACCCAGACCCAGGCCCAGACCCACCAACCGAGAGCCTCAAACTAAGACAGAGCCAAAGCCAGAGGAGGAGGACGGAGCAGAGAGTAGGGAACAGGGAGCAGGGAGCAGGGAGCAGAAGAGTCGGAGCCGAACCCCGAGCTGGAACACATTTTTCACAATTCATTTCATTTAGCCGCGTTCGCTGCGAGGCAACATTATTACAAAAAATATTGCCCAGAATAGGAGAAGAAATGAAAGAAAAAATGGCAGCATAACTTAAGGCGCTTTCGCATGAACACACACAAACACAAAGCACAAAAAAAATATTAAAAAAAATTGTGCGCTTTAAACACAAAAAAGACGAACAAATGCTGCGGAATAATTTCGTTTTTTGTTTGCCTTTCGACCCACGCTCTGGCAACATTTCAAAGTCGTCCGAGGACGAGTCCTCGTTGTCGTCATTCTCATTCGCATCCTCATCCTCATCCACATCCACATCCACGTCGTCATCATCATGGTCGTACTGGATGTGACTAGACTAAGATGGATTAAGCCCAAGTAGCACACCAACAGCATTCATCTCCGATGCCACGAGGAGCACTGCTCGAAGGAGCACTAAACAATTTTTCTTGATTTCTTTTTAGCATTTCGCTTTCTGCTCGCAGCTCCCATCCATTTCGCCGCTGCCCCTGCCTCTGCGTCTCTGTGCTGCACACTGCCACTCACTGGCTTTTCTGCGAGTGCGGATGTGAGTGTGAATGCGTGCGTGTGTGGGTGAGTGTGAGTGCGAGTGTGAGTGCGAGTGTGTCTTTGAGCATTAGAAAATAATATTTTATTCGCTTCACTTGCAATTTTTCTTGTAGTGTTTGCGCTTCACTGCTCCACCACTCCACTCGCCGCCTCTCACTGGCCTCTTGGCTGCACAGTCGTCGACGTGGACGTGGACATGGACGTGGACGTGTATATGTGTGTCCATGAGGGAGTTGCAGGGCGAAGCGGTGCCATATTGTTGGAGTTGTTGATGTTGAAAAATGTTACATGCCAGAAATTGCTGGTTACCCACATGGAAATTACGTTGCATGTTTCATTGAGGAAGGCCAGGGTGAGCTGTGAGCGGTGGGCGGTGGGCGGTGAGCGGTGAGCTCCTTCCAAGAGTACCAAGTGCCATCAGTTGTTGTGCTCGTATGCTGGCACTTTTTCCAGGACACGCGAGCACTTATCGTCGACGTTCCAGCTCGTAATCGTCAATACATTCTGTCATTGCCTTATACTAATGTCTTTAGCTATGACAAGGCGATTTTCTCAGCATTCTGTATCATGTGGAGCTCAACTTTTCGGCGGTATGGTGAACGGAATTGTACGCCCAGCAACATATGATCGTGATCGACGATACATCGAGCTGGAAAGCATCGAAATCGAATAATGTTGATACGCCATAGATTCTGTATTAAGTGAATTTATATGTCGTTCGGGTATAATTCATTATGTTTGCCAAAACTGTTTATAAAACGCACTTAACAATTTGGGAATTCACCAGCAGGTGAGAATAATTTTGGAATTCGGCTATCGGCTATCACATTCTATCGGACTGTTCTTAAATTAATCAAGTTCACTGGGAGAAAATGTGCATTCAAAAAACCACACCCATATTTAGATTACAGTTTTGAGTTTTAAATGTTAATATAGTAGAATTAAATCGAACTCACTATGATATAAACATACCAGTTTAAATCTAATCCATATTAAATCTCTATACATATGCTAAAGTAAATACATTATAATACATTTGTAGGAAATATATTTAATTGGAATATGAAAATATTTTCTTTATTTAAGAAACCTATTTATTTTAAATATGAAATACATATTTACACCGAATTTACACCAATTATTTTCATATTAAAGAAAACACTTCCATTTTAATATTTCCACTATCGGTGCACATATGTATAGTGCCACAAATATATATTTTTTCTAGGGCTGTTAACTTATAGATACGGTAATGAATAGATATTTTCTAATATAAGGCCCGACTTAACCTCTGATTTTAAATGAATACAAATATTTTAAAAATTGTCTTGTCAACAAATTGCTAATATTTATATCCTTATGTTAACCGCAAAAATATCTCCATAATTATCCCCAAATCCCATACGGATATTAATTACTACCCAGAAAAACAAACTGCCAAAACTTCACAGACTTTTTATAGCTTTTAGCACTGTAATAACCTATTTTTAGATTACAAAGTGTATTGCAGAGAGCAGAGGATTATTTTGTACAGATCAAAGTGGACAACCACCTTCAGGCTAATGCAAATGCGAAACGTATTCATTTCGGGAATAGTTTCCATCCCATGCAGATGTGGGCCCTCATTTCGCAAATGATTTTGTTCTAGAGAATAGCTCGGTTTGTTGTATTGTAAGGTTTTCGCATTTAATTTTCCAACTATTCATTGAAGCAAAAATGTGCAATATGCGTGGAAGCCAAGGGCTCCCGCTACCCACTACCCACTGCCCACTGCCCACTACCCGCTTCCACCACACACATCACATACCCCGCACCATACGCCCCAGCGTCGTGGGGGTCCAACAAAAATCAATTTTATTTGAATTTAACAATTTAACCGTAAAACCACAGAAAGCATTTTAAACGCATTTTTAATAGACTCAAATATGTGTTGCATAAAACGCAGATCCCAGACCCCGCAGTCCACAGCCCACAGCCCCATATCCCGCCCCCACCCAGAAGCGGGGCCACTGCCGCGCATCAATCCCGCCGCCGCATGCCGCCATTTTGTTTTGTTTGTTACAAAATTTTCGCCATTACAAAGCCATTGGCAGCGCGGCAGCAAAAAGCGCGTTAAAATATCGTTTGCTTTGGGAGCTCCCCGTTGCCCCTGGACCCCCCTCTGCTCTAGGTTCGTGCATTTTATTTTGCTGATGAAAAATTAGTTTTTCCATGTACATAGATATATCCTGTGTATGTGTGTGTGCGCGCTTTTGTGTGTGTGTGTGTGTGTATGTGTGTGTGTGTTTGAGAGAGTGTGTTGCCTGTTTGCACATTGTCTGCATACTTTCGGCGCTGGCACAAAGTCGCGTGCCTCTTCGCTTTTGTTTACCCGCGAGTACCGTACCCGAATGGCAAATATTTGTGCAATAAAAAGAACTCACCTCCGCCCGCGATTAAGCGGCTTCCATGTGGAGCTTAATAACTAGCAATTGATTTTCCATGGCATGGCTGTTGCCACTATGATGTTTCCTTGAGATCTATGTAAATATAGATAAATAGACTAGGGATTATATGCAATATCTTTTGCCAAAAATCTACTATTCCAAGTCAAATAATTTATAGAGCGTATTAGCATTACACACATGTCTAGCTGTCTCCTAGAAATAAACACAATCTGATTCCTGTTCAATTTGCAAATATTTACAGATATGTCTGTGCTATATGTAACAGGTATCAGGCAGTCGGAATACGCTGTTGAAGCTTTCCAACTTGTTTTTCTGTGCTCTCCACTTCCGATGGGAGTGGGAGTGGGAGTGAACAGCCAAACGAGTGGAAAACACCCACATTGAACACACATGTTACTCGACCCGAAACCATAACGCCAACTGACCATGAAATGAAAGTGCATAAAGTACTTGCATGGATCCGTCTCCGCTGACAATTGCACGTTGTGTGGTCGAATAGAAAAGAATAGAATAGAATGGAATGCGTTCCGGTGAAATGGCCCCAAACGGTGTCCACGGAACCCTTCACGGAACCATTCATACATAAACAGATACATACATATGTACATATGAGTGTATATGAGTGTTTCCATTATGGTGGGGTAGTCAGGGCAACCTTTGAAATGGCTCATAGCCGGATGAGATATCTAGCTTGGGTAGAAATTATTTTTCCGGGACGAGAGACCTGATTTCCTTGCAGCGATGCGTCAAGGCTGCCACGTGTACAAGCCATGGATGGAGGTGACGGAGCGCCGCCTTCTGCTCTGACAATTTCAACATAAATTTCGTCAATTTTTACTTACGACAACTACGCTGGGTGCTGGGTGCTGGGTGCTGGATGCTGGGCCGCTGGTGCGTTGGGTGGTTGGGGGGCTGGGGATGGGCACCATCTGCCGCCGTTCGCAGTTCAATGGAAGCATATTGGCGGTTCGGGGCGCCATGGTGGGTGATGGGTGGTGGATGGTGGGTGGGGTGGGTTTTGCGTCACCTCCACTATGCAAGAGTACAGTATGGCTGAAGAAGGCCATGTCCGCACCGCAGGATGCACGGACGACCAACGCGGCTTTAATTCCCGTCTAAGCCTGTTTCAAGTACAAGGTGCTGCCTCAGCGACAGTCAGTAGAGATCCCATGGTTCTCCCCCTAGCATCCAAAAGAGCACCCTGTATCGGTCCGGCACCGAGTATCGTACACTTAATATGTAGCTCAAGCAGCCAGGGCCACGGACGGGGGAAGACCGTCCGCTGGCAGGCGCAATCCAAGAAAATGCTACAAGCTTACCCACTGACACTTGGACTTCGGACCCGGACTTCTGTTCCAATTCCTACGTGCCCCGGACTTTTTCTTCGCTGCTGGGCTGCCAGCAGGTGTGTGTGTGTGTGTGTGTTAGTGTGTGTTTGTTGGTGTTGGCCCGTCCTTGCTTTTGTACTCTGCCCCAGATAGAGTGGACGAGGACGAGGCCAGTCTGCGAGTTTGCGAGTCTGCCTCCTGCTCGGTGGCATGGAGTCCCAGGCACTGGCGTCACGTGGTCACAACATAAAAACGTGATGAAATTTCACAAAAATAAAAACTCTCACCCATGCGCTGCCGGCCGACAAACGACTCCGCCTCCGCCTTCCGCCCTCCGCCCTCCGCCCTCCGGCCACTGTGCTCCGCCCTTAACCATTGCCCCCAGCCAGTGTCCGCTCGACCTCCGGACCCGATTCAGTGACAACGTGAACGGCCGGCACTTGGGTGTCGAATTGTGGGCGAGGTCTGTGCTTTTACGACCTGGGCTATTCGATTGCTTGACATGGCTAAATGCGCCTTAGTAGCGTAAATAAGTAGTAAAAAATTTATGGGGTTTGCGTTTTTGGGGCTGTCACAACAGTTGCCGATCCGAAGGGACAGGCAATCGGGCAATTAATAATAAAATCGCCTGCCTTGCCTCACTCGAAGCTAACTCTGGGCTTAGCTTTTGTTTAAAGCTGCCAGACCGCGACATGATGAACAATTGGAAATGTCATATCAGAGTAGGACAGGACAGGACAGGAGACGGCACACCAAGAACTGTAATAAAGTAAGCTCAAGAGATCCCTGGACCCATCAGATTCCCAGTCCCAGCTCCAGCTCCAGCTCCAGTCCCCGTTCCCGTTCCAGTTACAGTTTCCGCTGGTCATAAGCGGAGCTCATAAAAAGCAAAGGCAACAAACAAAATAGCAACACCAACGGACACCACAGCTGCAGCAGCAGCAGCCGCAGCAGCAGCAGCAGCATTTGGGGGCAGCTGGGAGTAGGGAGCAAGGAGGCAGCATCGAGGCGCGGAAAGAGTTCTCTCCTCGAGCCCCGTCCATTTTTATAATCGCATTTTTATGATTAAGACACATTTTATGGGATTTTAACTGCTATTATTTTCGCTTTTAACTGTCACAATAAAGTCAAAGTTAAAGACAGCAAAAGCTGCACACAGAGTTTCTTTGTTTGAGCGCTTCGTTCGTCGGTCCCTGAGTCTTGTCTGTTGCCTGTTGTCTGCCTTCTGCTTTCTGCCCTGAATGCCCTTACTCCTCCACAGAGTGGAGCAAAGGAATGGAACGAACGACATGGATAAGGCTGGGCTGGTGCCTGGTGGCTGGTAGCTGGTGGCTGGTAGCTAGTGGGAGCGATTCATCTTGCTTGGGCAAAGTTTGCTATGCAGATTTCAGGAGAGGTTATTTTCCTTGTGCGATTAAAGTACGAGTATTCCTAAGCATACTGAATCGAACTTTGAGAGCAGACACGCTCTGCCAAGAAACGCTCTGTGGAGTGGCTAATAGTCTCTCTGTCCTCAAATTATGATACAGATCTGCTGAGCTATTCATATTTTCCTAGTCATCAAGTAGGAATGTGCATGCTTACGAGCACGTATTAATTCGGTTTATATGATAGGCGGTCTTAAAGTCAAAGCCTGCAATTATTGCGTTCATTGTAAGACTGTTTGGCCAAGGCCAAAACGGCCAATAAATATTGTTCTTAAAATTGATGGGCCGCACATCGATGGGGGCTGCTCCACATTAACGTTTATGGGGGGCCAGTAAAAGGAAATCCGCAGAACGGACCCTGTCAAAATGCCACGATATGAACTCTTTTTTAATGAGGTGCTAAAAATGCTGTTATTGTTATGACAGACAGGAGGCCATTCGCCATTCGCCGTTCGCCGTTCGCCATTTGCCGGACGGAGCTCACAGACAGCCCCGAGCTGCTTTTGCTTTTGCGGCAGGACATTAAAGCAAAACTTTCGACAGAGATGCGACGCCGCAGTCTGGGGACTGAGGACTGGGTTCTGGGTACTGGGGAGCGCTTAAGCAGCCTTTAAACATCGATTTGTAAATTGTTAAATGATTGCCGGCTAAATGCGCATAGCGAATGCCTACCACCTCCCCATCTATTAGTTCCGTTGTGTTCCACCCTTCGGCAAGGGTTGTTAGAGCCGGAGCGCCCCCGACTGTCTCTGTATCTGTATCTGTGGCCGTGTCTGTGTCCGTGTCCGTGTCTGTATCTCCGTCTGGCTCTGGCCCTCGCATCGAATTCCAAGCATATTCTTGCAATGCGCTCACATTTTTTCGAGCATTGGTCCTGGGGTTTGGTAGTTTGATTTTTGATATCGATCCTCCTGGCCCATGCAGCGGTGTTACGGCGCACGAAAAATTAAGGGATATAGCCATGACTTCTGGACCTCCTTAAGGCATTGCTGGGGCCACTTCACTGGGGGAGGAACAGGGAAAGGAAGAGGGAAAGCGGAAACAGACGCGTTTTGGCGACCCCAAGTGCCACTCCGAGTCGAGGAGCGGAAGCAGCCATTGAATATTCAAGCAGAAAGCACTCGGAAGAGGGCTGGAAGGACGGACGGACAGCCGGCCCCTGGCCCTGGCTCTGGAGGTGGAGCGCCTTGTTTCATTGGCGGTTTTTATGAAACTTTGGCAGCCATTTAGAAAAATGTTGTCCAGCGGGGGAAATTGGACTTGCCATTTGTCCGGTTCCCGCTCCCGTTCCCGCTCGCTTTCCCGTTGCCTCAATCTCTCTTTCTCAGATTTCTTGACACGCATAACACTTTGCAGCGAGCAGCAGTTGGCAAACAAATTTGAATTTATATTAATTTATTAGCATAGGAAAAGCGCAGCCTCCGGCTAAAAGTAAGCCGAACTCGGGGCTCGCCGCAGTTGACACAAAGTGGCGGATGCTAGTACGGCGCAAAGTTTCAAGGGAAAGGGCATGGGGGCATCGGGCATGGGGGCATCGGGCATCGGGCATCGGTCGCGTGCTCGCGTATAATGAAAATGAAAAGTAATTCAAGAATTTTCAGTTCAGCAATGAAGTTGCTAATTTGAAATGTAAATTGCTGTGCTAAGCAGAGCCAAAAAATCTCACCGTCGCGACGGCAAATGAATGTTGGCCGAAAGAGTGGGCAGGGCAGCCGGATGGACGCAGAGGGACGACTCTCTCAGATTTATTAATACGCGCATTTCTCACGCTGGATTTGCATGAAGGCGGGTCTGGGTCTGGGTCTGGGTCAGGGTCTGGGTTGGGGCAGGGGTCGGGTCAGAGTGGAGGTGCGACTTCATTTCGAGTTTTAAGTGGTCCCCAAAATATGCAGCACTTGTGTGAAATATGCGCCACAAAGCCAAAGTGCCAGCCAGCTATGCAAAATTATGCTAATGCCAGGTGTGTGTCGTAGTCGTCGTCGTCGTCGTTGCTGGGGCCGGTGCCGGTGCCGGTGCTGTTAGTGGTGGTGGTGGTGCAGGAGAGTGTGGCCAAATGTCAACCATTTTGGCAACAGCGTGCAGTTGGCAGCACGGCCACAACCGGAGGGGGTGCGGATGTCACGAACTTTAACACGCCCATTTGCACTTTAAAGCTTTCAGCATGCCCCCCACCCCCCCCCCCCCCCCCCTCTCCGACCCATGCCAATTCCCATTCCAAATCCAAGAGTCCTGGAACCCCCGCAACACCAACACACTCATAAAATGCGCATTAAACACACGCAGCTCGAAGCCGTTCCCGGCTCGGCCAAATCCAAAAGGATTTAGTTGCGCCACAGGAGGCGGTTACTCCACGGCTATTGCGCCATCTTTGCATACCCCACACACCCATACCCCCACCCATACCCACACCGCCTAAGCCACCGTCTAACCAACCAGCCACACACAACGGCAGCCGGAGAATGAGACGGAGTCGGAGTCGAAGCCGAAGCAGCCGGAGCCGGAGCCGGGGGAGCAACCTTTGCGCCCCAGCTGGTAACATCAATGGCTTTTTCATCCATCAAACATGGCGTCAAGCGTCACGGGGACTGCGAGCGCAAAAAGGCAAGCTATTGTCGTCTAATACCACAGCGACAGCCCGGCATCCCAACGACCTGACGGAGTGACGGCATGACAGCCCAGCCTGACGGCATGGTATGGTATGGTATGGTATGGCTTGGTTTGGTATGGTATGATATGGTATAGAACCCCCGGCAGACCACGCAAAGCGCCGTGCATCACATCACTTCCGTTGCCTGCTGGCTTCGGGCTGGGTGCGGCTGCCACCGCCGTGGGCTACATAATCTTCCCAGCTTTATGTGTGCTGATGACTTGCTGAGCCTCAAACTGAGTTACGGATCTGGGGCTGGGACTGGGACTGGGGACTGGAAACTGGGGACTGGGGACGGGGACCAGGGGCATAGATGGGATGGGCATAGAAGGCAAAGCAGGTCGGGTCTGGGCTGCACTGTGTTTGGTTGCTCCGAAAAGTGCTGACTGGGTTTTTGTGCCTGGTCGGGTCGGATTTTCTGCACCCGGATTGGGGAGCTCCCATCGTCATCGCCATCGCCATCCCATGCCAAGCCAAGCCAAGCCATCCCATTCCTCTGGCTGTTGGCTCAGCATGTTGCTGGCGTCTAAATACATGGACACACACTCTTGCACTTGCATAAGCAGCATAGACATTCATATAATGCTTGTAATATTTGTGCTTAGCCTTTGGGGGGAGATCGGAGTCCGCGCCACGCCACACCACACCGCACCACACCGCACCGCACCACTCCGACTGGGTCCTGGGGTCCTGATGTCCTGCTGTCCGGACGTTTGCTCCAAGTGTCCTTGGGGCCTTCAGTTGGCGCGCTTCAGTCGAGTTCAAAATGTTTATTTTGTGTCCTTAGGTTAGTCGTTTGCTCATTTTGTTCTCCGCCATAGCACTCTCGATTCTCCTTTCCTCCGAGCTTATTCGCCTTCCCGGGTTTTGGGTCCTGGTCCGGACCGCTTGCTGCTGCTGTTCCGCTTGTTTGCAGAAATGTTCTGGTGTGTACATACCCGTAGTTGGATGTGGATGTGGATGTGGATGTAGAGGTCGATGGGGATGTGCACTGCTTTTTTTCAGCGTTTCTGTGTGTGTTATTTGATTTGAACTGTTTGCATTTAGCGCTGTTTGCATTTCTCAGGAATATCTAGCCCGTGCCTCCGGTAAATATCCTTGATCCATTTGCAAACAGTAGCGACTAGAAGGAATCGCTCCTCCTATTGGGCCCGCTATTGTCGAGCCCCTGCTTTAAGTGAACCCCAGCCTGAACTTGAGCACTTGGCTGAGGTCAGAATAAAGTCGGTAAAATCCACCGCAATTCTGGTGGAAGGAGATGGAACCTGACGGACTACAGGTAAGGGTTAACACATTTTCTTATAGCCATCGAAGCGCTCTTATATCTGAGAAATTATGGTACTTTATTCGACATCTCCTAATTTATGCTCAAATCTATTCTTTCTTTATCTATTAAGAACTTCCTTTGCTGTTACCTGATCTGCATCTTATACTGAAACCGACTTAAATTTCTTTTGACTGGTGTGAAAAAATGGAAAAAAAGACGCAACCAGCAAACAGTTTTCAGCTGAAAAGATTTGAATGTCCGTCATAGCTAAATACCTTGTAATATGAAAAGAGTGAGCCGAGCCACATAAAAGCGCCCACGGGACACAATGCTGACTCTGGCCATGATGCTGAGGATGATGATGATGATGATGAGCAGCGCAGCAGCGCAGCGCACAAAACGATGATGCACAAATCCTTTAAGAGCGGATTTGGCATTCCTGCGATGAGATGGTAAGGGACGTTGAGTCCTGGACGAGAACACAAAGACGAACAAACGGTCGAGGACTTGGGCGGGCATGGGTTATGGGAATGGGGATGGGAATGGGAATGGGGATGTGGATGGGGCGCAGAATGGATGTGCAGAAGACAAAAAATAAAACCTGCGGACTGCGGACTGCGGAGCGGGGGACAGGCTTTAAAGTATTGCAAAATAGATGCCAACTCAGAGCCCCGTAAGCCGCATGCTGGGTCCAGTGGGGGGTATGGGTATGGGGATGGGGATGGATAGTAGTCCGATGGCGACGACGACGATGACTCCGAGGCCTGATATGAAAACTCAATCCTTGGGGATTGGCATTGCCATAAAGACGACAGCGCAAAGGAAGTGTTGTATTTGTAGTGCAACAAACTATTTGTTTTAACCCGCTGTGCGCTTTGTGCTTTGTGCTTTGTGCTGGGCGATGCTGTGAGCGGAATGTTCTCCATTCCGTAATCCCTACATCCGTAATGGTTATTGGAAACGCAGTCGAAAACTGCCGACAAATATTGACATTGCCTTTGCGATGGGATGGGATGGGATGGGAGAATGTTTGCGCCTTGGTAAGTCCTCGCTACCCTCCCCGTTCTTCCTTTCCGACACACAAGTATGGGGAGGAGGAGACTCCACATCCCCCCATGGCCCTCGTGCGTCAGCCATGAACTTTTATTATGCCTTGAGGTAAATTGTTTTATTTATTTTTTAGGCCTGTCGACCGCCACGCAGCAATAACGACAAGGACAACCATGCAGTGGTCCTGTGTCCTGGCTCCTTCGGCCCGGTCAACGCATAATTCTGCGTTACTTTGCTTCCACAGACGCCATGCCACATGCCACATGCCCCATGCCCCATGCCCCCGGGCAACACCACCCACAGAGCCCGTAGTCCGCAGCCAGCAGCCCCGAGCCCCGAGCCCCGAGCAGCCGCAGCCGCATCGGCATCCCTTTGGGCCAGCGGGCAGCAGAAATCGCAACAATTTGTAATGCCAAATATTTTATTTATTCTGCGATTGCCGGCCGCCTCCTCGGGCCACATAAATAAATACATATTTGTGTAGTTATTTTTTTAGCACTGTCCACCCGATTGGCTCAACAAGTCGGAGCCGCAGGGGTTCCGGGGCCCCGGCCATGGGGCGGGTTCGCTTTCACACAAATGCAGACAGTGTCCTCCCTCCTCCTTCGTGATTATAGGATTATACTGCAGGCCCAGAAATGTATCACATACGAGTATTAACAAATGGAAAACAGCATGCCGAGAGCACTCTCTATTTGTCCGTTTCCCACGTCATGTGTGTGTTTTTCACGAAAGGTTTTCCCCATCAATGGAACTGCAGATCATTTAAGCTATAGCAAACGAAAGTTTTTTAAAAATTAGTTTAAGGTTTAATTGGTAGTATGGACATATTAAATTCTGCAATCAAAATTTATTAGGTAAAAATCCATTTTATTTTTATTTTTTATTTTCTCAAATGGACAATATGCAATTCTAACTCTAAATATTTATGAATTTCACCTCTATGAGATCCCATTAAAAGTAAAATTCAGATTTAATTTAAGAATTTATTAAATAAACCTTAAAATGGGTAAGTAAATAAACACTTTTGTGGGATAAAAACATACATATGTCGGGATCGGAACAAAACAAATGTGTTATCAAATCTTGTATCCCAAGTAATTAAGCGCCAGAGAATAGTCTTTATCTAGCTACCAGGATTAATACTGTACCGAGTTGAAACATATTTCTTAGAGTATATTCTTTAATTAAACAATTTGTAATTAATTTTCAATTTTTCCCCGTTAGCTTAGGCGCCCTAGAGAACAGATGCAAACGGCACGGCACAACTTATCGGGAATTTCGTTGCCAATTTTCTACGATTGGCGGTTAAATTCCTCGAATATTCCTTTTGAATATTCCCAGCATGAAACCCCATATACAGAAGTCCAAAGTCCGAGTAGTCTATCCTGATCTTTCAGATGGCGGATGAGGCTCCCAAAATAATACCAAATATAGTATTTTTATAATGCTAAATTGCTTTCTTATTGGCCGGAATGTTGTTAGCCATGAATCTCGCATACAACTTATGATTTTCTGATCACATTGTGATCTGTGATTTCTATATATATTTGATATTTCGACTCTTCCAGTTACCTTGAACCGAGCTACAGGGCATTGCAGAGTCCTACGATTAGCTCCCGAATTAGTTTGAGAATCAAAAATGACGATGGTTTTTCCCGTTGCAAATGCAAGTTCGGGAAAAGCAAATGCAACAAAGGCTAGTTTTTCTTCCACCGCTAACTCGTCGAAGTGATAGCTATGTGAATTCATAGCACAATCAACGTTAGCATAAGAACTCATAGTATCTGCAAGTCTGAGAATTTTGTATTTTGTAGAGAATCGCTTTGAAAAACTGCGACCGACTGTATCTTAAATATTACGCTGCTACATATAGAAGGAAAGTATCTATGATCAAAATAATCTGTTTCCTTGTCCCTTAGGGGTAAACGGCATTCAGTTTCAGTTTTGTTCTCAAAAATGCCACCATCGGCATTATCTGGCCCAGCACTTGCAACTGCAACTGCCACAGCAACTGCCACAGCCACTGCCACAGCCACTGCCACTTTCAGTGGAATGGAACTCCATAAACGCATCGACACTCTGCCATTTCATACATAATGAACTCGTCGCGGAGGCAAGGGTAAATTTGTCTATTATGGCGCATTGATTAGCGCCTCGGCCCCCTATTCACACTTGCGGGAGGCGCGTGCGGCACTCTGCGCGTCGCAGTGGCTGTGTCGCTGCACAAATGCATGCAATGCCACACATGTCGTGTTTAATTAACCCCCAACAATTTCAAATTCCCCTGCTTGCCGAACTGCCTGCCCTGGCCCGCACCGCACCGCCCCACCCCCATGCGCTGCCATTCATTCATTCATTCACACTCCGCCACAGACGCGCCCATTGGGAGGCTGCATCTGCATTCATTCATACGAGAGGCACGCGCATAATTCCTATATGTGGCTGTAGTTTGTGGACTTCTGTGCTGTGTGCCCCACAACGTGCCGCAACCAAAGCCTTCCCTCCACGGGCTGGGGGCAGCACACTGACCCAAATTAATCTTAGTCATTAGCACAGCACAGTGGCAGCAACATGGGGCAAGTGCAAGTGCCAGTGCCAGTGCAAGTGCAAGTGTACAGCGGTATCCAAGTTGAAGTCAAGCCTGACAGACGCGACGATGACATCGGTAAGTGGCGACAGGGAGGGAGACCTTCTA
Organism: Drosophila helvetica; assembly: GCA_963969585.1. Taxonomy (NCBI): domain Eukaryota; kingdom Metazoa; phylum Arthropoda; class Insecta; order Diptera; family Drosophilidae; genus Drosophila; species Drosophila helvetica. Next base: position 57,336,055 of record OZ018401.1, read on the forward strand.
GGTCCCCGCCCGCCACCGGCACCGGCACCGGCACCCCTCCAGAGGACTCGCTGAGTGGCATGTCTAGGCTCCGCGTAGACAAAGTGGCAAAAGTTTCGGGACGCCTGCGGGCTGTCAGATGAGGCGAGCGGAACGAGGGCGGTGTTGCCATGTCGACTGGGGCTCCATTTGGGAATTTACCTAAGGGAATAACCTAAGACGGGGCAAATGAAAGTGTGCCAACAAAAGACTGTCCGACAATCAACAACCTTTAAATAGATTGAGTTACAATTCGCAGAGAAACATCAAACATTCCATGTACTGACCTTAATCCTATTACCTGAAGTACACGCTCCAGAGAAATGTCCAATATTCCAGAAGAACCTGCCTTGCCTTGGAACCAAAGCAGGAAGCTTCTGCATGTTCTACCACAAATTGGGGTTAACAAAAGATATACATTCCGTCGAACGCCTAACTCGAAATATAGGACCCTAAAGACAAAAGATTTTGACCTATTAGAGAGCCCACCTGAAAGGCATCCGAAGTATCTACACCTTTAAGAATAGTGAACGCATAAGCCCTTTGAAGATCCTTCTCCCAAAACTTATAGTTCTCTTCGATTCCGTACAAACTCCTGCAGCACCCTGTACCCACATTTCGTGCATCGATTATGAATCACAAAGATAGCCGCACATAATTATTATCATTATCAGGAACCAGGCAACACGCAACACCAGAGCCGAGAGAAATCGAGGAAACAGGAGCAGGCAGCTAAATGGTCCTCACGCGCTAATTGTGAGTAACACGTTGGCGCTTACGAAACTTTCTGGGGAATTTTCTCCGGAAAACACCAGCCAACCAACCAACCAACCAACGCACCAACCAACCAACCAAGGAACCAGCCGACAGCCCAAAGGCCCCGACCAGACAGGTCCTCATCTCGGAGCTAGACATGCAGTCAGCCGGCAAGTGCTTAGACATTAAAGTTTGGCGCGCTCGTTTAATAGACCGAAATTCATTTGGCCAAAAGTTTAAAGAGCCGCCGGTGTGTGCCGACATTTGCGAGTACGAGTCTCTGTCATTAACACGACCCACTGGGAGGGGCAGGCCGGGACACACAGGACACGGAGCACGAGGTCCGAGACTTCAATTAAAGCTGCGACATTGAGGAGAAAACTTTAATTTGATTCCGACCGTAAGGCATCGAAAATCAATAAATTTAAAATGTACAAGCTACTGCGGAAAAAAAGAGAACAAAATCGTGGCCTGCACACGAAAAAACAACATTCCGACCATAGATTTCCAGTGCTCGAGGAAAGTCTTTGGGGATGTTGTTGCCGTGGCAGAGAGAGAGCCAGAGCCAGAGCCATGGCCAGAGACAAAGACAGAGGCCGAGGCGAGGCGAGGCGACAAAGCAAGCAAGAAATCGCCGAGCCAAACATCCTTTTGTCAATACAAACTACGTGCAACAAAACAAATAAAAGCTGCCCCGCCAACAACAAAGACAAAAGTCAAAAGTGCAAAAAACAAAGGCAAAACAAGTCAGAAGCGCCCCAAATCTGTGGCGGAGACTGAGGCAAGGTCAACGCATGCGCCCCCGAGGCTGGGGAAGGCGAATGGCAGCGTCTCTCTCGCTCTCAACCTGCAGGGGTTGGAGCACAGGAAATGCTTTCCCATTCACATAGATACACCCCCATAGTCATACCATTTAAAATGGCGCACCCAGTGGCCATTTCTCCTCCAGCTTGGAGAGAATTTCCTACCTCGACAGCGGCAGTGGCAGTGGCATCGGCATCGGCAGCATCGGCAGCATCGGCAGCATCGGCCCGTGCATCTGCCAAGAAGAGCAGATGATTTTTAACAAATTTCATTAACATCAGAGGTCCGTAATCATTCAAGCATCGCGTTTCGTAACAGGGCTAGGTCAGAGAGCCTCGACGCAAGCCGCTTGAAAGTTCCCAATCGAATTATAGCGACAATCTAATTTTTTTTTTGAGACACTAAAACTTCGCAAAATGTGCCAGTAAACAAAGGAATTTCCTGCTGCCTAAATCATTCCATGCCCATCCGAGAGCTTTGCGAAAATTATGTAATTGCCAGTAATTGTGACTTTGAAATTTCCAAACTAAACGAAAACACAATGATCGATGAGCAGCACCCAATGCAGATTGGCATGTGTAAGTATCAATCGACTCTGCGAAGTGAGTTCTGACCGAATACCAAAAGCCGACGGCTTTTCCAAGACTTATATTTGCCGACGGCATTTTCAAGTCCCAGCAAACATCATCGAACAAATCTAGAGCACATATCTAATACGTGAATTGTGGAGATTTTCATATGGAAGGATGGTTACAATCACATGAAAAGTCCCTTAAATGTTGCAGTCTTCAGTCATCCTGTTTTCATAATTTAGCTAATTTAAATGGCATCAAATGAATCCTAAATTCGCAAGAGCAAAGAAAATTATTAGAGGCAGAATATTTATTCTTCCATAAGATAATAATCAGTGAGTCCAGATTTTTGAATTGCCTTTGATTAAGTAGATACATAAGACGCATTCTATTCCTATTTAGAAACAATCCACATCCACAAATATGTAAAACCATCCTATGCACAATCTTCGAGTAGGTAATATATTACGCTTGCATATACCAAATGCAGTTCCAATAATCCCTTTTTTAAATTTAATATCATAACCTGAGCAAGAGCCTTCAGAACATCGAAAGTTTCCAGGTTGAGTGGATATCACTGTCATTAAACATCAGGGCTAAAGGAATTGTTGAAGCAGTTCTATCGCCAAGAAAACGGCTCCTTATCCGACACTAAAGTATCGCGCATGCTGACAATTATCCATATAAACTGGGAATCCCATTCGCAGTGACACCCACAAGTTGAACATCAAGTGCTCAAATCCAACTGGCGAAAAGCCAGAGAAAATTTCAACATATTTTCCAGTGCAAAGCAAATTTGACTTCTGTCAGAGATTAGGCCAAAACAAAGCATTTACGCTGCGATTGCTGGCACAACAAAACGGATCCGTAATTTCATTGTGTGCCCAAATCCGATTAAATAAAACGCTGTCAGTCCCCGGCAATGCCAGGCAGCGACTGACAAACGGCTGAGGCTGAGGCAGAAGCAGAGGCTGTGGCTGTGGCAAGGCTGAAGCTGAGGCTGTAGCAGCGGCAGCGGCGACACACAGCATCCTGGCAAGGGTTTCCGCTCGCGGGCTGCTGTCTGTCGACTGCCAACATATGCCGCCAGCCGCCAGCCGCCAGCCTCCGTAACCAACATCGTAAGTCCCCGTTCCGCACCCGGAACTCGGGCTCCGTTTCGGGCTAAGCCAAAGCATATTTTCTGTGTGATGCCACATAAGGGTGGGTATCCCTGTTGTTGATTCATTTAAATGCCCCGGTTAGCCCCGCACACTACTCCCCGATTCCCCGATTCAATGAAATTCATTTATAATTTAGTTATAAGCATCGCGGGGTGGCTGCTCGACGTTCCCCTGTCCGCCCCTTAGTTCTCAGTGCACATTAGAATCTAATTAGAGCGGGGGTAGACCTATCAATGTCGGATTTGCACTTGTCGTCCCAAATCTGCTGACGCCATGCAGAGACATGTCCGGCAAACATGCCGGAATATATTTTGATCTGTCAAAGGGCATCGGCATCACAGAGCGGACAAAAGTGTAACAGGTGTGGCCGCTGAGCGGCTTAGTCCGCTGCAGTCCTTAGGAGCACCCATTCTTCAAAGTGTCTGGACTCTAGAGTTAATCGGGGCAAGGGGAAATGGGTGACAGACTGCAGGAGGTTGCAGTTGCCATTGACAGTTCAATGGGCAGTCCTGGTTTTCTCTGAAGTAACTCCTCTGGGGAGTGTCAGAAATCGACTTTGATCTGATCATCAGGTTTCCAATTGGCTCTCTCCATATTTGCCATGGAAATTCGCAAAATCAATTACTCGAAGAGAAGACAGAGAAAATCACGGATTGCTCTCAAAATGTATTCATTCAAGTTATTTCTCTCTTTCTCTTATTTAATGTGTTATTTATAAGGAAGAATTATGGGATCAGAATAAAGAGAAGATTCTACTATAAGCTAATCAAATCCCTCCTGATTTGTCTTCTCATAAAACCACTAAGTGGTTTTGAAAATCGGTGTGAAAATAGTCGAACTTAAATAACTTTTCTTTCTAGTTTTCTTATTAATGCGTTGCACAGTGTATAATTACATTTCGGGACAATTAATAGCAGCTTGCGACAAAGTGAAACCTTGAAATGTACTTACCACGAGACAAAAATTGGATGCTTAGATCAATTCCTCATATTTCGATTTCGCAATATATGTACCTCAGGAACATTTTTTAAAATCTAACAAAAAACCTTGATTTTGTGACTGTGCGTGTTGTAATCATTTTCACTTCGCATCTGCAGCGCGGATATCCACAACTGTTAAGTTATCAAAAGAGAATTGTACGACCTTTCACCGGATTTTTGACTCGTGTCGATAGTGAGGATGAAGCTGAAGATAGAGCCGTCCAAAGCGAAAGTTTTCTTAAGGTTTCCTCAACTTTTCCATTTATTTATTTATTTAACTCGCTAAACTAACTTATTATTATCTTAAACAATAATACATAAATATTTTTTTGTATAATACGTTTCAGTTTTTCGACGTGAGTTCATTACTTTCAGCACTAATACATTTTCAACAAAATTTGGCTTCTAATTATTAAAATTTTCCGAAGAATGCCAAAGGTACAAATTATTTCGTAAATCGTACCCTAAGAAATGAGGAAGTGATCCGCTCATCAGGCCTACAAACTAATTTTGTCTCGTGCAAAGTATATTTTTTCATTGCATTTGAATTTAATGAATGTTTAATGGCATTATGGTAATAATGGTTATGGTATCGTCTTTTTAATCTTGTTACTAAATACCAACCAGAACAAAACCCAACTTGAATGCAGTAACATTAAAATTAAGGCAACGATTTACACGAATATAGTTCTAGAGTTATTCAGATATTTTGTTATTATATTATTAACCCATCCCCGAAATAACTAAGTGGATATAACAGAAGAGTCGTGTTTCAATCCTACCGAAAAATGCATGTAAATGGCGGCAGAATAACTTTAAAATTCTGTGCATATTTGTGGCATAAATTTGCATACCAGATATATATAATGTTGCAGAAATTTAATGAAATTACGCACACATTTAAGTCGTTCATTCATTCAAAATGCGGAATGACAAACGCACATTGTCGGGAGGGGGCCACGCGTAAGGGGGCATGCAACAATAACACTGAAAAAGAGCGACACACACGCACGCACACATTCTGGGAAACAAATTACTGTGAAATTTCAGCAATTTGCCATAAATTGAGACAACACGGAACCAAAAGGCCGAGCACAACGAGCACCGCAAATGTACAGTCATTTTTTGCCGCCATTCCGAACAATCGCGTGTACACACACACGCACACACACGCACACACACGGATCCATTACGTATACGCAGAGTTGGCTTTTCCTTTTTTTCGTTTTGCATAAAGGCCAAAGCTGGGGAATGGGCAGTATTTCGAGTGCAGCCGGACAGGGGGAAAAAGGGGGAGGGGAGGGGGAGGGGTAGGGAGAGGGAGTGGGCATACATTCGCTGCTGGAAAAGTCATTTCAATAATTGCAAAACCACAAATTTACTACAACTCGAAATGGTTGGCAAATGGTCACACAACTACGCTGAGCAGTGGCACTCGCAGTGGGGCCACCGTAGTGGGGGTTCTGGCTATGCTCTGGACGGCAGATGGACACTGGATGGATCGGAGCGAAGCGAAGCGAGTCGAACCGCAAATACAAATCCTGTTTGGGGCATAGTTTTTGCCACGGCCAACCGACCGCAGTTGTAAATTTGAGGCGCACACAGGCACAAAAAGCTCCGCACACCAACACATGTACAAGTACGCACTCATACACACACAAACACTCGCTCGTGCTCGTACTCGTACTCGTACACTCTTCTTGCAGCCGCATTGTGCATGCCAAAGGGAAAATAAAAATATCTGAAATGTTTCTCATTTGCATGTTGGGGGCTGCCCGCCGACACGACCACAAAACCAAAATAGTTCCAATGGACATAAAATGTCAACAGCAACATCTACTGGGAGCAGGAACAGGAGCTGGGGCAGGATCCGGACCCTGTGCAGGAGCGGGGCAGCCACAGGCTGGGGGGCTCAATCAACTGCTGTTGAACGGAAATGAACGCATGTTAACAACACCAGCAACAGCAGCAGCAGCAGCAGCGGCGGCGGCGGCGGCAGCGGCAACAGGAAGAGGTATGACAGCAGCAACAGCCACTACAAGTGGCAAAGCCGGAGCAGCAGCCCACAATGACAAAATGGCGTCAGTCAGCAGAAATGTCAACGGAAGTTGCAACAACCACAACAGCAACAGCGCCATAAACAATGGCCACGCACAGCATCAACAGACGATGGGCATGGGGATGGGCATGGGACCTGGTCCCGGTCCCGGTCCGGGTCCGGGTCCGCCCCAACTCTGTAACCGCATTACCTTGGGGGAGTGCAGTCTGAATGGGATGGACGGCTTCACGGCACCCGCACCTCCATCGACATCAAACACACCGCAAGCGCCTCAACTGCTGCAACAGCACACGGGTATAGGAGGGGACATGGGAGCCGGAGGCTGTATTGGACCACCGATGAACAGCTGCGCCCACTGCTGCCGGCCAATTTCTGATCGCTACATCATGCGCGTGGTGGACAACTCCTTCCATGAGGGCTGCCTCAAGTGCACCGCCTGCTCCCTTCACCTGGTGCACTCGTGCTACTCTCGGGAGGGCAAGCTCTACTGCCGCATCGACTATGAGAGGTGAGTGGGTGTGCCGAGTGCAGGAAAACCATGTGACCCCCGCAATGTTTCCACTCAACGCAGACTCTACATCCGGAATCGTTGCCTAGGCTGTGGCCATAAGGTGGCCGCCGATGAGCTGGTGATGCGATGCCACGAGAACGTCTTCCATCTGAAGTGCTTTGCCTGTGTGGTGTGCGGGGCCCTGCTGAAGAAGGGCGAGCAGTATGTGGTGAAGCAGGGACAACTCTTCTGCCGCTTCGACTACGAAAAGGAGGTGGAGATGCTGCAGGGCTATGGTGAGTCCACGACGCCTTCGAGTGCATTGCAAGACCCTGACCCATTATGTCTTCAGATTACTACGGCGACGACCTCTTTCCGCCCAAATTGGATGGACGCCGCGGCCCCAAGCGACCACGCACGATCCTCAACACCCAGCAGAGACGCTCATTCAAGGCCTCCTTCGAGGTGTCACCCAAGCCCTGTCGCAAAGTGAGAGAGAATCTGGCCAAGGAGACTGGCTTAAGCCTACGGATTGTGCAGGTAACAAGCGAAACATCACAATTTGTTATTGTTATTGTTGAAAACTGCATACTTTTCCCATGCTAGGTGTGGTTCCAGAACCAACGGGCCAAGGTTAAGAAGATCCAGAAGAAGGCCAAGCAAGAGCCGCCCAGCAAAGGAGCCAGCGACTCCCAGGACTCACAAGAGTCCCACGACAGCAGTCTGGCTACCAAAATCAAGGACGAGGCGCACAGCGACAGCGAGTCGCAGATGGAGTCGCCGTATTCAAACGCCTCCGAGGGCTTATCCAGGATGCGCTGCATCAAGGAGGAGCAGGAGCAAGTGCCCTTCAACTGCATGGAAACCAACAAGGGTAAGTACCGCATATAGTGCCGCCGTCCGCGAACTCCCTGAAGATAACCCCTTCCTGGATGGCCCATCCACAGAGAACTGTAACAAGAACAACGAGCCCATACTGAACACCATTCTGGGTCTGAGCTACGCCACTTTCCAGCAGCTGATGGGACCCTTCACGCAGACGCCCATGATCAACCCGATCGACCGGCTCTACAGCATGCAGAGCTCCTACTTCCGGCCCGAGGAGCTGGGTGCCTACGGCGAGTGCGGTGTCAAGGAAGCCCTGGAGCACTAGTCCATCCCTAAGGCCCCCAATTTTAAGCCCAAATCAAAATTAGACCTTGTAAAATAAACGAATGTTAATGTGCTAGCAATTGAACCCACACAGCGCAGCCTCTTACGCAGCACAGCACCCCAACGATGGCCACTGCCGGCACTTGCAGCACTTGCGCAACCACCCCACGGAGCCATGCAGCCACCCGGCGCAAGGTTGCGGGCCGTTCGGTGGTCCTGCAGGTGCAGCCCGGAAATTAGTTCCGCTCGGTTGACAGGAGGAACAAAGCATTTGACACAGCAGTCACTGCCACCCCGGAGAGGGGTGCAATCGGCTGTACGGGCGTAAAATGCCGATTCGTCATGCATAGTTCAGAGGGCCTTGCTCCTGCCCAGCCCATGCCCGGCCCATGCCCGGCCCTCTTGCAAAGCAATGACGGCCCTGTTGACAGCATCGACATGACAGTGTCGCAAAAGCGGCCCTCTGACAATCGTCCTTTGCGTGACACTCGTTTCCGTGGTGGGGAAAGCGGCAACCCAAGCTCCCAGATAGCATTGGTACCCGATTTCGATTTTGTTTGGCTTCTGAAACTGAATTTTAGAGTGTTTTGCCTGAGTTGTATACCTGGCTTGGCGAAGTAAAAAGGTAAGTTTCAGAAAATCAGAGGTGAAGAGTAGCACTGAGGATGAGGCATGAGCACCAAGACGAACCGCAACGATCTATCTCTGACTCTCAGCGGCACCGGAGCAACTTATTTTTGCATTACCAATCACTCCCACGTTTAGACAGAGAATTGAACATAAACTATTCTCAGAAGTAGCAAAAATTACACACATATGTACTTAGTATTTTTGCTGTCTTGAAAATGTTGCCATATTTTGTGTACATTCCTTTCTATGCGCTTCCATACGACTTACGTTCCTAGGCAGGTATATATTTGGCTTTTAATCGGCTGTTAATTTGCTGCATTCATTTTACCATTTTCCCTCTCTTTCTTTTTCTTGCTTCCTCTTTTTCTTGCATCCCTAAGTTTTGTAGTTATGATATCTCAACGATTTCCCTAATTGGTGATCCTTTAAGAATGTTAACAGCAAACATAAATGTAAGAACTTAAATCGGAACCCATCAAACAATTAGTCCCCAAATTGATTTTCGGGGCACTGCAACACGTGTTTACACAGCCCGTCCGTGTTCCAACCCCTCCAAGGTGCGCCCCATCCCCACCCCACCCACTGACTTCCACCCAGCGCAAGTTTATGCAATTTGTCACAATATGTGTCACATTAGCCACAGCAATTGTGCTTAAACGTCACCGTCACCGTCTCCGTCTCCGCACTACGGCTGTTGTCCTCATCAGCGCCGCTAACCAGATTATACCCCAATCGCGACACCGATACGGCTCCGTGTCTGGCTGTGCCCATGGTTCTAGGCGGGGGATGTGATGGGATGGGAGTAGAAGTAAAAATAGTCAAACAAAGGGCACGGCCACACCACCATTAAAGTAGAGCGAACCACCACCGACTGCAGCCCTCGAGGAATCTGCAGACGAGCAGTCGTCCACCCTCTCTGCCCGATGATATGAGCATGATAGAGCATGTAAGTCGTTTCAGATACACGCATTAACAGGGCACGTAAAAAAGAGATCCGAGTCCGCATCATTAATCAAACGCGGACAAGGCCAAACAAGTGCATAAAGCGGCTCGGAAAACAAAAAAAAAAAAAAGGAAAAAAACAGCACGGCGAATGCGAGAAAAAGCGTCGCGAGTCCTTGTTTGCCCAATGTCCTTCCGTACTTGAGAGCAGCTCTTGGCGCCACATTCGAGCGACGCCACCGAGCACGTGGTAACGACGCGTCGTTTGTGTTCAATGATCTTTTTCCGCTCGTAAATGTGTAAATTACGTAATTAATTACCGTTACAGCAGTGGGTGGTGGGTGTATTCAAATGCTCACTGACAAACAAAAAAGCACGTGGAAATTCCATCCCGGAAGTATTCCTGTGTCTGCATATGGAAGAACGCCAGCCAGAAAAACATGTGTGGATGTTCCATACGATTCCGCCACAGCTGAAAGATATTTCCCATCCGAAAAAGTGGCTTTAAGTTCGCACTATACAATACTTACGAGTACATCATCCAAACTAAGGGATAATAATTATAATTTGTGCAGATTAGGCCTAACCTCTCAATCCCCCGCCGTTATAGCTGTAATTTTCAAGTTTTAATATAATATAAAATCCTCCTCTGAATTAACATTTAACTTCGCTGATCGTAAAATTATTAGTCCAGTATTGAGTGCAAATAAAATAACAATTTGGGGCGCCCCAAAATATGCGCCCAATCGAAGAATGATTATTATGGCCGAATCAGCCGAGAAAAGTCTTTTAAAATCGAATCAGTTTAACAAATCGTTGACAAAAGTTGCATTTTCATGCGATATTTCCAGCTCGTAATACAATTCGCCATCACTTTATGTAAACAATAAAATCAAAAACCAATTTGGTTTTCCCATAAAGGACATCCCACAACGAGAAGGAAAATCGCACTGTGGCAAATATACAATATAAATCGGGAAAATAAATGCGCCATTATTTTTATTTTCTTAGGGCGTGTGTGTTGACAAAAGGCCAGAAAGGCAAAAGTGTTTCAGCAATTGCCATCAAAGTGAATCCGTTTTTGGGTGGAAAATGCTAAAAACAAAGGCCAGATCCTGTGGGAATTGGACTCGTGTGAACGAAGAATATGATATAGCTGTGGCTGACCAGTTATCAACAGAGAATGGAGAAGTACTTTAAAGATCAATTATGTGTGGAATATGACGAGTGTTGCTCATACACTAATACCAAATATTATGGGGTTTTCTTCTAGGCAAAAAGGGCGAAAGTGCGCCATGTACGTACGGTAATTTTCCTCTCATCCTAAAGTGCCGATTGGTGCTATGGACACAGAATATCTCCATTGTAATAAATACATATATATAGGTATGAGTATAGGATTTTAGTTGTTTCTTTGAGTCTTGTAATGTATGTATGTACTTACATCTGTACGTATTTGTTCAGCACTGAACTCAGATCTTTGGAAGCAGACTGGAAGCTAAAGTTTTCACTTATAATTATGTAAATCGGACCCCACAAACATGAGCAACTCACCGCAAAGAGCCACACAAGTTGTCGGCCAGGCCAGGCCAGCAGGGAGAGCATCTTGCACAGATGTCACTCATGGGCTTGGCCCTGACCAAGTAGTTCAAAGAAGTCAACCGTGGCAGTTGGATGGGTGGCTGGGTGGGTGGGGCCGCAATCTAAATGCAAATGGACGGCCAATGACTAAAAGTGAGCCGCTGGCCCAGAAAACCACAAAGCCATAACCAGGAATCTCTCGCATAATACAGCCATAGAAGCCATGGAAGCCGTAGAAGCCTGAAAGGCAGAAAGCCAGAGAGCCAGAAAGCCGAGGGAGGAACTGCGGTAAATGAGCGGGCCAAGTCATTCAGAGTAGTTGGAGCTGTTGTGCATAGTCGTACGTGCCATTCGTACGCTGTACGGTGGCTCAACTTCTGTCCGGGCCCGACATTTGGCACAAAATTCATAAATGCTAATTTCAACACATTGCGCACACGCTACAAATATGAATATTTACCATAACTACGCCAACAGACGCACACGCAAATCGACTTCGATTGCCTAGAAGCCAGAGAAGGAAATGGAGGAAGGAGCTGGAGGCAGAGTGAAGTGGAGTGGAGTGGAGCGGAGCGGCTGTCAGGACTCCCACTCCGGAGCTTCAGCAAACTCTGCCACTTGCCTTTATCGACGAACACTCTGCTTCTGTTGCGACTTTACTGGTTCGGGTTTAATAAAATCCTTTTGCAAAATGAAGCAATTGTGCATTTCAGCCTGCTGCTGCTGCTGCTGCTTCTGCCACTCACAGATACATTCGTTGCTCTGTGAAAGCGAGTGTCGATGGGATGCGTATGGGGATCCGAGTATAGATGGTTATACAGCTATGTGCTTGGCAAATATGCGTCAAAATCGCACAGACGCACAGTTTTTGAATACCAAATGGAGACAGGATGAGAATGCACTACGTGCATAGGCATACAATAGTCTATATTTGTCTACTCGATGCCACAGATTGAGATTGGTTTTGTGCCTTTTGTGTCTTTTGTGCTTTTGCCTTGTGCACGAGCTGTAATTGGCCACTTGGCTGCCGGCCTGGCCAGCCACATAGCTGCCATCAGGCACCAGGCACCAGGCAGCAGGCACCAGGATCCACTTGCCACTGCCACAGGCACTGGCACTGGCACTGCCACTGCCCCTCTCAGAGAACCAATTCTTTGGAGGCCACACTCTGCCATTAAATTGAAAATTTCTTTCAATTGAGCTGCCAGCAGACAACAGACTCTGCCACCACATTATTAGTTCAAACTTGGCCCAATCGGGCGACTAATGAGTTTCTAATAGGCCTGAAAGTGGCACTAAGGGACGTGTCGGCTCTCGAACGGTCATCGGTTGTCTAATGAGAAAAATTCTCTCATTCTGCCCCAGCCATATGGCACTGTTCTTTAATTTGGTGTACATATACATATATGTGTAAAATACCCAAGCCCCAAGGATCCATGAATATTTTGCTATTCTGCCAGATACCAAGAGATGCAAAACGTTCCAAAGAAAACTTTTAGGTAACGTGCAGTTCATCATTCATCCATCTATGTATCTATCTATTTCGATTCGAGATCCGCTCTGATGGAACTTGTATTTTGCCTTTGACATTTGCTCTTGCTGGTCCCGCCCCCGAATACACGAAATTTGAATTGCAAAATCCGGCAGCTGGTGAATCGAACACCAAACTACGTTGGATATCCTCAATCTCAGAGCCACACCTCCCACATCATCAGCATCGTCATCCCAGTGCTCAGTGGGGTTCATCGTCGCCTGTCTCCGGCAGCCGAGTCCTCCTCCATTGACAGGCCAGACACCAAAGGGGCGTAGTTCAAGACAATGAATGTAGCTACAGCTGGAGGAAGATTGACTTTTGAGCGGGCCAGGACCCGGCCAAGGTGTTACCAACTGTGACTCCGACGCCGACGCCGACGCCGACTCCGACTCCCTCTGCTAAAAGGCAGAATCCAGGAGCAAATGCAAATGCAAATGAGCAGCAGGCGAGGAGAAGTCGCTTAATATGCAAATTTCGAATACATATTTAAAGGGAAATTGTGGTCCTGCTGCAACATTTTCGTAGTCGTAATTTGGGCAAAGCCCAAAGCCATGAAGATTGGCAAAAATAGGAAAATGCATTGCATATTTTTGCATATGACCGGAATGTTTTTCATTATGCTGCGCTGCCAATGGGGCCAGCGAAGGCCCAACATCAAATGGATGCCATGGATGAGTGTTCTAAGTGAGTGAACGCGCACTCGAACGGCAGCAGTGATGTGCGTATCTGTGTGGGGCCCTGAAAGTCGCGAGCATGTATTAAAAATATCTTCTAGATACTTTAGAAGCAGTAGCTCAAAGCAGAAGCAGAGGCAGAAGCAGAGGCAGAAGCAGAAGCAGAAGTTGAGCCCAGCAGCAGCCCTAGAAGTCGGGCTGCAGTGTTCGGAAGGAATAAGATGTTGGCTGCTGCTGCAGCCGCTGGAAAAAATGTTTTTATTACATTTCCCGCGCGTATTTTACGCTACTCACGAAATACTTGAAGCCAGCAAAGGCTCCGAGCAGCGCAAACCAAGTCAAAATAAATAAATATCAAGCAGGAAAGGCGGGAAAAAGGAGAGGCACGGTACGGCCCCACTCCTCCCCCATCCCCGAGACACAGCATCGGCACAACGGCAGTCACACCCACGCACAAAGCCGCGCGCATCAAAGCGTATTCACAAGTGGTCGGTCCTTCGCGCTTTGCTGAATCTGCCAAGGCCCAAAGGATATTCAGGCAGCAGTCCCTCGACTTTCTTTCCACCTCCTGAAGGAGTTGTCTAGGAAACTTTTCTGCGAGCTACTCAAGTCACTGCTCAAGTCGCGCCACTGCCGCTAAGAGAAGCCCTCTCTTCTTTTATCATAAAAAATGCCGGCAAAAAAAATTAAACAGAAAATTGAATAAAATGGAAAAACGAAATAAAGTGTAACCAGATACTCGGCAATGCCCTCTCAGATTTTCTGTTTAAGAAAAGCCTGCAAAATATGAACTAGCAGCTGGATTGTTGTTGTGCGCTTTAGGGGGGGGGTTTCCAATTGCCTTTCAATAAGATTGTAGGCATCTATATATATTTCAATGTATTTCAATGACAGTTCATCATCTGCATAGGCACACACATTAATCATTTGTACATATATTTCCTGGTAAGAGAACATAGGGTACTTAGACCCTGAATGGCATAGATTTGTGGTTTGGGTTTGGGTTTTTTTTAAATTTAAATGAATGATTCAGAAACATTATCCTATACATAAGTTTACTTTACAGCGAATATATGATGCTTTAGTATTTGGAAAAACGAGAAAAACGAATATGCTTCCCCAAAAGCAACTCCTTTTTCTCAACTAAGCTTTTAGGAGAACTTTTTAATTATGGAATTCCACGTTTTCTTAAGTTGAATTAAAGTTATGTCAAGAGTATTCTCTTGTGTACTTAGTAAATGTGTTTGCTCAAGCCCCATTGGTTCCATAGGATCTCTGTAATATCCATAACTCAGCTACTTGGTAAAAACACAATCTTTCATGAGGAGCCGTCTCTGGGCGCCCGACAAAAGCCCTCAACAGACCTGTCGCCATTTAATAGAATTTTTTCTTCAGCTTCCAGAGGGTCCACCCTTCGCCCTTCGTCGATTTTCCACTTTCCATTCGCGGGCTTGGCTCTGGCTCTGGCTCTGGCGGTGGCTCTGCGTTTTTCTTTTTTCTGAATGCAGATTATGTTTTCATTAAATTATGGTAGCCATGGTTACTTTTATACAATCCAAAGCTACTTCAAACACGAGAGTGGTGCGTGCCAAACCGTTGCGACCCCATCGCCACAGACTCCGCCCCCGCTGCCAGGCGGCAGGGTGGCATACCCCAAGACGACAAAGGGAAAAAAAAACACGAAAAAAGTATTCGCACAATAGAACGCGTTGTATGGGGGTATGGCGGCATGGGGTGTTTGGTACTAGGGGTAGTCAAAGAAAATTGTAGTTTATCTTTATTACATTTACTCGTATTCCACGACTCCCAGCCTCTTCCCCATCCCCATCTCCAGCTCCAACTCCCTCCTACTTGCATTCACATTCGTTTCCATGCATTTGCATGCGTCGCGATCGTGACATGTGCGAAGCAGCAAACGGAGCGGAAATGGAAGATGGAAGATGGAAGATGGCGCTTCTTATTGCCTTTCAAAGGGGGGAATGGAATGTTGGGTTTCGCCTAACACTTGAACCGAACTAACGGCAGTATTTCGGATGTGGTATGATATGTATAATACGCATACACATGTACATATGTGTGAAGATTTTTAATTTAACAATGTCTAAGCAGTTGCTAGTGTTTCTTCGCATGATATCATCAGAGAGATTATCATCATATTTGGAGATCAGCAAAGATGGGCAAAGGATGAATCTATTAGTCGTCAAGGGTATCCTTCCTTCCTTCTTTCCCGGTTTTATTCCAAATTGACACGACTGCCTCCGTGTGCATGTGTGGAACCGTTACTTCTGCTTCTCCCGGAGTTTTCGCTAGTGCGGCACGTACATTTATTACTTTTGCCTCCTCTCTCTGCACACACACACAGACGCCCCAGAAGCAAGTGCGAGTCGCAGTCCTTTCTCCCACAGATGCATGCAAAGCGGTTTTCATTTTTTATTGCGAAAATGTAACGTGCCGCATGCGAATTGGTTGCTTTGACTGGCGCCTTCTCCGCCCCAGACTCGCTCCGGCAGCCTTTTCGGCACCGCCATCGCTTTTAATGTTAACTTTTTCCGTGCCTGTGCCCCACTTGCGAAGAAATATGAAAAATATTCGTAATAGAGTTGTTTGAAATGTACAATAAGCATTCAAGTGGCTTCGCCGAATGCCAGGGCGAGCCGGGACATACGCGGGGGGAGTGGCGGCGGGGAGTGGCGGCGGGGCCCCAGCACATGCACATTTCAGAAGCGCGTACATACGGCAACTACCGTTAATGTGGGGAGGGAGCCGGAGCCCCGCCCATGTGCGAGAGATGGCTAAGAGGTAATGGGCGCCATATCGGATAAGTTGTGCAGAAACCCAGAATTTTCAATGGAAAAATTAGCGAACGATACCCAGCTACCTCTGCAGCTACATATTAAAAAAAACCATTCATAATTATCCATAATAGTTTAAATCTTTCAAATCAGCATACAAATTGTATTTCGGCTGCCAATATTTGTAGCTTTTTAATCAGCACAGAACCACATACATACATACATATGTACATATGTACATATCTCGAGATCGGAGAAATGTGCTTCTTTTTCTTTCTCTGATATCCTTGGACTTGCTCCACTGTGGGTGTGGACTCACATCCATCAGATCTGCTCACCGTAAATGTAGCCTTCACACCACCTCCCGCCCTGTTGCATATGAAAAAGTTCAGTGTCTGATGGTGCAGGCAAAGCCCTGAGATACGAGTGCCAGGCATGGGGGCATAGGGAAATTTTTAATAATTTCTGCATCTTCAGCACTGTGAATAAAAATGGTTGCTTTGATGGCGGCAGCAGCGTAACTAACAATAAAACTTTTTAGTGTGAAGCGTGAAGCGGGGACAAAAATATGGACACATATGAAGTCATAAAGTCATATTAACACGTACGAATGCGCACAGGATATTAATGTGCACTGCTCGCTGGCACCGACGCACACATGCATACCGACCGAGTGTGCCAGACAGACACAGACACAGACACAGCACAGATACTGCCACACACAGAGATGGTGGCCCCATAGACAGCCAGAAGGGGCATAGTTTTTATTCGCCAAGTTGCCCCGACCTTTAGTGCTAATATAATTTCATATATTGTGGTTTAATTTCAGCAAAGAGCAAAGAGGAAATGAGCTTCAGTTTTGACAGGACCATCGCTTGGTCCATCGCTGCCAGCCGACGCAAACTAATTTCACACCCATTCCGACTCCATCCTAGACTCACAGCAGCCCGAAAAATCCTGCAATCCACAAAAAACTTTATGAATTACAGAAGCTGTGGAAAAAAACAATAACAGCAGCGCCAAACAATGCCATCCGCTGACCACAGCCCAGAGATTGCAATGAAACAAAACGCACTCGAAATTGTTTCTCGTTTTTTTAAACAAATTTGGCGCCCCCACAAGAGTTTCGTTCTCCGGCCAGTCAGTCCTCGGAGGCCCTCAAAAAGGACCCGTACAGAGCAAACGGAATCGAGTCCATCTGGGATGAGGATGGGATTCCCATGGGGCCCCATCCAATCATTGACTTTTTTGTTTGACCAATTCGAAAACTGATTTTGGTCAAGCGAATGAAACACTGACCCCTGAGCCCACACATACGAGGTGAGTTCGGTTAATACTCCTGCAATATAGGAGGCTCCCTTACATCCTTTTCATATTTCAGATGCATTATTGGGGAGACCTATGCAAATAGCACTGAGTACTCAGATAAATTTTAAATAAGAACATTTTCAGATCCTAAAGTATGTGTTTGAATATACGCTTGACCCTCAGCAGTCACGTGGGGCGGCTCTTTCGAGTCATATTACTTCATATTTACAGCTATGTACACTTGCAGATGTAAATTTGAAATCAAAAACGAGCGAAAACTTTGTGAGCCGCGGCAAGGGCGGCGGCTCTACTTCTATACCCTGTATTCAGTCATTATACATGTGATATTATGATATATGTAACCTATACAATATGTATCGGACCCGATGACTGCCGCATGCTCGCAGTTTGTAAAAGAAACGAATTAATTTGCTGGTTAATACGGAGAGGGTGGAGGGGAGGATATGCGGAAGAGGATATGTTCTAATGCTAATTAGACTACTCGACAAAATTAACAAATAGATTTAAAATATGTATTTCCATTTTTCCACTACTTTTTTATTCTGCCAAATCGTTCTCTCCCTCTCTCGCTGTCTTCTCACACCAACACTAGATTTATTCAATAAAGTTTATTGCTATTGCTGTTGCTTGCCTCCGATAGGCGGTTCACACTGTACGAGGAAGAGAGAGGCAAAGAGCAAGCGCATTAAAGGGGAAGCGTAGCAATTCGCTCGGATCCAGAGTCGACAATCTGCTAGATAAGGAGTTGTGTCAAACGAACAGGATTTATTGTGATATCACAGGAGTTTGCACACGAAATGTGGTTGCTGTAGCTCTTATAGTCTCCGAGGACTAGGAGTCAAGCAAGCCGGGCAGCCATAACTATATCGACTCGGTTTTTAATACTGATCAATATATACATATGTATACTTAATGGGGTCGACTAAACTTCCTTTTGGATGTTACACATCATGTTAATACTTCCCTAAACTCTTCAAGCACCGGTACTTCAAGTCCTAGTTAGCGTGCATTCTTTCGAAATATTCGTAATAATCCGAAACATCTAGGGCTTTATCGGAAAGGGGGCGAGACCCCAAGCGGTTAGAGTGAATCTTAACTCAAATTGGGATTGAACCTTCAGGAATCAATCTGCTCACCGTCATATGGGATAAAATCAAGATGAATGTATTCAAGGTTCTTGAATAGTCGCCCACCCCCGAAGCTATATCCGGAAAGTTAAATTCCACCAAAGAATTCGGTGAAGTCAAGTACATATACATACATATATTTACATTGTACATCCATCTAGTACCTGTGTTTATGCACTACATATGCACTTTGAATCATTTTCCCACTGTTTCTAAAATAATTATAGTTTCATTCGAAAATCAGTGTTGCATTCAAGTCTCCTACTTTTGCAGCAACCCTCGCAGATACGAATACTTATACGCATACACTCATGACCACAAATGCCACCAAGCTTCCCACCCCAAGTGGGGTGCATTCGGAGTAGGAGCCGAGACCGCGAGGCCACTTGAATGGTGCACAAGTGGCGGTGGCAGCAGTGGCAGCGGCTGGACTCTGCCAGCGACTGCAACATGGCCAGCGCTATCGAATCGCAACCATGGCAATAAATTGCTGCTCGCCCGGGGCCCCAAGGCAGCCAACTCAAGTTGAAATTGGTCAAAAGTTTAACATATTTGCGTGTGTGTCCGAATGGCATATTGGGGGATGGTCGTTTTTGGTGCATTTTCGTGAGGGCAACGATGACGGCCCGGCCGGGCTCGGCCGGGTCCAGCCCCATTACGGAATGATGATGCCCGTGTAGTTGCCCGCAGCTTATGGTTTTAATTTTTGTTGGGGCATTTAGTCGGGTGATGGTAATGGAAGAACAATTCCTGTTTGAAAGTTTAATTGAAATCATAAGAAACGTATTATTTGTGCTTAAAACGAAATAAAAACTTCATAGGCTTGCAAACTATTAAATAATCAGATCACTAGACACGATTCAACAATAACAGTCATAAGAACTAAATAATAATCAAATAAATACTCTAACAATAGGGTTTCAAGAATCAACAACTGCTTAATTCAGATTCGTATAATAATATGCATGTATATTTACTACTACTCCAGTTGAAACAATCAAAGTTATTCATAGTTCTTCGAGCTCTTTTCAATATTTGGACTACGTTAGTTAGCTAAAACACATTTAATTTAACTACACGCTAGGCTTGTGCTTTAGAGTAGAGGTACAGAATTGTTTCTGAGTATGCATTCATAATCATTTCATAAGGAACGTATTACGATCTAAGGCCTCGAGGCGAAAGGCAAAAGGCGGCGCCTGAGTACTACCGCGGCGTTGCATGGCAAGTCACGAACGAGTATTTGGTATTTGTATTTGACTGCAGAGTAGAGTCCTATCTAGGTAATACAATGGCGACACACAACCATAGGAAAGCATTGACTAGCACTGTAGAAATGCCAGCCAGCCTCTAGCTGACAGATTCGAGTAAATGACTAATTGGGTGGCTGGAGGAAGCTGCCGGAACAGCCACTTCCAACTTTGACTAGCTAGTAGCTGCTAATGAGAGTCTACTGTATGGCACAGACGGCCGAGGCGCCCGTATATTGGTTATTCAAGCGACGGCGCATTCCCTCCAAGTAAATGTCCCGACTGAACAATCCAGCAGCCAAGGGAATCCTGTAATGGAGACGAGATAAGAGTTACTCTATGGATTGCATCTCCGCCCTAACTTAACCACTTACGCATCAGTTCCGGCACGAATTAGTGTTTTAAAGAGAGCCCATACCGGCTTATGATCCGATGTGGTTATCGAAGGTACCGAATCGTACAACAGGCACTGCACATATGGCTGTGTCGGCGTGGATACGCCCGGTATTATGGTCTGGCGACGTATGACCAAGCCCTGGACCTGCCTGTACTTGTAGAGGATTCTGTCGGTGTAGGCCGGAGCGCGCTGCTTTGACGAGGTGTCAAAGTTCTGGCTACCCGGGTCGTACTTGTAAGTAGGTGGAAATGTTATATTCGCCTCCATGAAGCCACGGAAGGCGGCACCGTCGGCCAGCACAGAAGAAAGTTGGTCCGTGTGCATGTAACCATGTGGCAAGTGCGAGGGGAGCGGGAACTTTGTGTTTTGGATCCACTCCATAAGTTTCTCGCGCGGCTCACCGAGTCGGAAGTTCAGGTCACCGCACCAGAAGACGTTGTCGAAGTTTTGCGTCACATCCTTGTTTTTGTGCCGAAGGTTGGGCAGATTGCGGGGCAAATCCAGAGCGTTAATAATGCGCTTCACATCCGACACCCGCTCTTTCACCTTCTGCTGGTGGGCGGTCAAGTGAGAGGTCACAAAGAGCATGGAAGTACCGAAAAGGCAGAAGGATATGGCCACTGCGCCCTTGGTGCGGAAAGCAGAGCCGGTGCGAACCGACATGGAGGCATCCTCCGGCGCCGAACAGTACCAGATGAGATCTCGCCGCATGTATACAGCCAGATGGAGGGTGCCTAGAGTAGTCGAATGGAAGAGCACATGCGAGGGGCCGAGGGTTTCCTGCAGCGTGACTTCCCACTCAAAGCGGTCTGGAGTGGACTCCTGGGTTCCCATAACAACTATGTCCGGCACATGCTCCACATTGGCCGGCAGCACAAAATCATTCAATTGTCTGGAATTTCAGCAAAGGCAACATTTAGTTAGGATCCGAACTGCGATGATATCTAGGTTTCTACTCACTTTGGTGGACTGTGACCATTCATGTTCCATGTGCCCACGAAAATGGTGACTTCCTTCTGAGGTAGCACGCGGCTCAGTTCGCTGGGCCCCAGCAGAGAGGAGGAGCCCAGCCGGCCATCCAGGTAGCTCCGTTCGCGTGCCTTCTCGGCAGGTATAAGGTTCAGGGCATGAGCAGCCACCAGGGCCTGGCGTGCGAGGTTGGAGCCAGACCCTTGCCTCTGCAGCGTCATGTTTTCGTGTGACATGAAGCGGACGCCAGGCTGCTCCTGCATAGCCATCTCAAATCCATCCGGCTGGCTGGCTATGTTGGGCGAGGACATGTGCTGTGGCGTGGTGGCCCGCTTAATGTCTGTCGACTCTTCAGCGGTGTGCAGTTGCGGCAGCTCCTTCCCGGGCGGATATAACTTCAGGCGGAGACGCGAGCGACAGGCCGAAACTGCGATGGGCCGGATCGGAGAACGGGGCATGCTTTCACTTCTCGCCACAGCAGCGGAGGCCGATGCGCCGGCTGAGGCCGAAGCGGCGGCAGCGGCATTGCTGCATTGGGCAAAAAAGGTCTTGGTGCCGACGGGCGACTCTGGTGCACTGGCGCACTCACTGGACAGACGTGGTCGCTGAAACGACGTGCCACCCTCGCTAGAGTTCATCGAGACAGAATTGTTATCCACCATGCTCCAGCTCAACGATAGGTTGTCGCGGCGAAGCACGCTGTTGCTGGTGCTGTCAGGTATGGAATTGTAGCGCACCGTGACGGGTGGCGTCAGGGGCTTCTTCTCGGCCTTGCAGCAGAGGCTGAACTGGTGGCTGAATCGGTTGTGATTCGGCGACCGGTGCTTGGGCGACTTGCGACGCATCACAACGTCCGCCCCGCCATCGCTCTGCGAGCCCGCGTCACTGCTGTAGCGGTGGGCGTGTCCTTTGCTCTTCGACGGCGGCTTGGTCCGCCTGTGGAAGCTTATCAGACCGCTGTGCGATTTCTCCAGTGGCAGAGTTTGGCTTTTGTGGTTGCTATTGCTGTTGTTGCTGCTGCTGACGGCAACATGGTTGCCCGCTTGCTCCGCTGTGGCCTTGGCGAAGCTCACATCATAGTGGCCGCAGGCGGACACGGGACGTCGTTGAAGGCTTGGCGATTCGGGAGTTACGGGATGGGGCTCCACCTTGCTGGGACGCTTGGTCAGCAGCCCGAAGAGGGAGCTGCCCGACTTGTGTCCAGAACGGGGGCTGCTGGTGGAGCTAGTGATGCGCTCCTCGCTGCCAGCGGTGCTGTGCTGCATGGCGAAGGAGTCGGACCAGATAGTCTTATCAAATCACGTTGTTCGTTGATCTCCCAGGGCACAACTCTCCCTTAC
Source organism: Drosophila helvetica (assembly GCA_963969585.1). Lineage (NCBI taxonomy): Eukaryota > Metazoa > Arthropoda > Insecta > Diptera > Drosophilidae > Drosophila > Drosophila helvetica. The sequence continues at coordinate 57,358,611 of OZ018401.1, forward strand.
ATCACGAGGTTAGCTCAACCACTGCCGGAGGAAGGCTTTTTGCAAAGTAAATTTGTGCTTTGTTAGGTACTATCACGGGGATCTCTCGGCTGCCCATAGCGCGCGACTCGTGGCTAGTTTTCGTCTAACGTATGGTTGACATTTATGAGATTCTTGGCCTCTGCCCGCCACTGACTGTTTGTTTTGCTCAGCAGCACGGGTATAATAGCATATAAATAGTAATGGCAGACAGCAGCCAAGTCGTCATCGAATAATGCAGATGCGCTCCCGTCGCCGTCGCCGTCGATGACTTTTGTGACTTTTTCACAGTATTTGCTTTCCCAATGCAAATTATTTTGAGCACGTCGATGACGTACACGATCCGAAAATCTCGTACGAGTCGTACGAGTGCTGGCTAATTGGGCTGCTTGTCCCTCAGCTCAGCCCATCGGGAGTTTGCGTTGCGTGTGTGTGTTCCCCTGCAATGATTTGAATGAATGAATAAACGCAGGGCTAATTAGCTAGCGAGGTCTACTACTCATATGCGCACGCACGCACACTCACCTGCAGTGGCCCAGGAATCGCCGGGGACCTCCTTCACATGTTGTGCGGACAGCGTAGGATCTGAAAGGATTCAAAAAATCAATACAGCGCAGTCATACATTGTAATAAAAGTCGCGACACTCGAAGGCACCCACGGGGGAGCCACGAGTCGTGGCAGTACATAGTTGCTCCGGCAATGCCTGGGCGCCAGCACGAGACATAGGGTGGGTTGACAGGGGTGGGTGGCTGTGGCTGCTGCCGAAACGGCGACGTAACAACATTGGCATGCTGTGGCTATGGCGCCCACACAGCCACCAGAGGCACACAAACACATAGTCGACCACGTCTCGCGTCGCGATATGGCGACATCACTTCATTTGCACACCGCGCTGCTCCTATGCTGGGCTCGCGGGTGATTTATAATTAGCAGCCCATTGTTGCCGCCAAACGCTCGCCTTGGATGGCGCACGATGCTGAGTGTCTCGCGCGACACTCGCATTCAAGTTCAGGTTCAGGTGCACACACTCAAGCGTGCAGGTGCCGCATTGACAAATCCTTCCTACCTGATGGACGCCTCTCTAACGAAACACCTATTTCGTCGAAGAACTGCCTCACTACTCGCGGCACAACATTCAAGTATTGTTTGTGTAATTCAATATTGTGGGAAATGCGGCGCGCTGTTTGGGGGTCCGAGCGATGTTGGGGTGTTGGGGACTATGATTAGGGATGTAAATATATTAGTGTATATTTTTAGTGCTAAAAACGATATCCATCTATTATCACAACACCGATATAATTTTGTCATCTCTATCAAAGTATCAAATAATATTAATATGAACTGTGTTGGCAAACGTTCAACAATCGGTACGGGTGTTATCGATTGCGAGTATTTTGTTGTTGCGCGGGCCCGGAATATTTAACGGCCCATAAGCACGGCATGCACTTATATAGCTCAGAAATGTGTGTGTTCCATTTTATTCGTTATAATTGTAGCAACAGTAAAGTCACCTGGTTGGGTGGAAGATCGGATCGGATCGTGGAAATAGCAAGTGCTCGCCCAGCGGCAGAATTTATTTTCAATTTCAAATAAATAAAATATACCAATTAATACTTAAGTATGTTTAAGTAAATGATTGAATAGGTAATTGAATCCGAGATAATTCAAAAAGATTTTCTTGAACACCTAAACAATATGGGAGGACAGATCACCATTCCCGCCTGTATTGATTCCTGTGAGTGATTACCAAGTGGTGGTGTTCCTGATTACTACTCATCCACAGACCTCCAATGTGAAATCTCTACAGAACTCTGTATAGAGGATGTTTTTGGATTAACTTAATCTTTTAAAAAATAGGAATGAATAGGAATAGGAATAATGAAGGTTAAAGCCTTAAAGCAGCCTGTGCATTTCGAAGCTGTTTCTGATGTTGAGGCTTCTTTGAACCATTGAGCAATGCTCCGATTGGAAGTCGGTACCTCTCGCCAATCTCAGCTTACGAATTTGCTTGGTTGGGAAAATCTTTCCATGCCTCGAAATACTCTAAAATTGAACGATTTGGCGACCATTAAAAGTAAATGCTTTGAGATTGAATATTGGACAGTTTCAAAGGAATTTGAGCTACGAGTGAATCATTGTTTGAAAATAGCGTTCCCAGATGGAATAAAATTATTTTTCCTTTAAAAATATGGAAGGAAGAGCTCTTAAAGCAGCAGCAAAATTAAACGGTAACCGCACAAATTTCTCAGGAAAGATGAGAGATGGAAAAAACGTAGAGATAGAGAGGCACCATGATCGCTAGTTATATTGTAATGATAATTGTTGCACTCCATTTATAGCCTGTTTACACTACAGTTGAGTTATTGAGTTATTGAGTTTCGGGCAAAACTCGAGTTTCATTTACATGGGGCAGCATAGGGGCCCTAGAGGTGGCCAAAAAGTTGAGTTTAGGTTGAGTTTCAATCGAGTTTTCCGATTTTCCGAATATTTCAACCCTGATCTGCCTATCGTGGAAATATCACCACTAAAAAAACAACAAAAAACAAATGTGATTATGGAGAAAAAAGGTAAACAAACAAATATTTCCTAAAAACAATGCTTTTAATACAATTTTATCCCTAGATACGAGATTTGTTTGGTCACTTAAGGCCTTACAGGCATTCCTGGACTTTTGGCACATTTTTAAAAATAAATAAGCAAATAAATGAAACAAAATTGTACTTTTTTAAATTTTTATTTATATATATGTTCATGAAATGGCGTTTGACACAGCAAATAGACACACTACAGTATGATATTCCGCAGAGGATCCTAGGCAATGGCTATTCTCTTCTACAGAGGGATTGTCAGTCGAAAAGGAGTGTCTTTCTTTTAGGGTTTGGGCAACAGTCCATCAAGTATGTTGAACGCATGCCTTTCCAGGCGGAAATTTTCCTTAAAAAAGGCATCAGAAATCTTCGCAACGTCCTCCTCCCATAATGATCCATATCGCGGCTATTATAATTCAATATTATTATAAAATAGAAGCAGTTGAAAATGAAATGTCAATTTCTTACCAGGGTCCAAATGCGTGTATTTAAAATGTTATCCAAATACTCCACAGTTTGTGCACACATTGTCGCCAAATCAGTACATCACACCATCGCTGCTTCTAGCTGCGCCGAATACAACATAAATGTTTCCTCGAAGTTCATATTTGCGTAATTTAATAATTTAAACAAAACAACGCACGCTCGTGTTTGCCAGCAAGCCAAAACTCAATAACTCAATAACTCAACTTTTGTGTAGTGTAGACACCAGTTCTGAGTTATTGAGTTTCCTCGGTTATCGATAGGTAACTCACTGTAGTGTAAATAGGCTATAAATAGGCTATTATCCTCTTTAGACCAAACGACCTAAATAGGTCTGATAAAATGATCAAAATTATAAAAAAATTATAAAAATTCTATCCGTTTCCATTTTTCCACTACATCTGTCTCTCTCTCTTTCACTTCTCACACCAAACCAGCCGTTTTATCTCGCTCCCCTCCGACAGGGAGCGCACTGCACGGCTTAGAGTGGGAGAGCGAATGAATAAGAGCGCGGAAAGGGTGGTTTCTTTTTCATTCTGGCTTTATTAATTATCCGATCTAATCTAGATTCAGCAAACTGGTAGATACGGTTATTTTCTGAGATTCTAGAATATCGATCTAAAAACATCATGGAAATATTATAAGAAGCTATTGCCATCCGGCTATGCGAGCGACATTCTATCGGAAAATATATATTTGTATGCATAGGCAGTGCCTATTAGGCACATACGTCTCAATTGTTATCCCAAGCCCTATACACGGGTAGGGATGTAGTGGCGGCGGTCCGGTATATCATATAATTTTAATTGTTTGTTTTGTTTTGTTCATTTATATATATCGATTATCGAACATGTTAGAGATGACAAAATATCATTGTGTTAAGTAATATAAGCGGTGCTGCGAAACGTTCAACAATCGGCGCGGGCGCTATCGATGGTGCAGAGATTCCTTTCGCTCATCACTAAACTTTTGTTGTTGCGCGCATTTGTATCGCGGTTTTTCGGGTCCGGAAAATCTGAGAAAATATAAGTTGAAAAAATCCGTGGACTAGCACAATGGCAGCCCAGACCATACTGTTCGACTTCACGCTGGATAGTGCCAAAACGGCCGACGAGAAGCAGCGCCAGGAGGTGGCCAAGGTACTCCGAAACGAGCTGGAGCATGTCTTCCCCCAGCTGGAGCTGGCCTACAGCATGGAGTCGCCCGAGAACGGGTACTTCTCGGTGCTGCACGAGAACAAGGCCACGATCATCACTTGCCGCATCTTCCAGCACGGCCTGCTGACCGTCAATGTGGAATACTTCCTACCCGCTGGCAAGGAGCCCATCATGTCCTTCGATGTATGTAGAGCTCTTCCCTAAGATTACACCGACTACACTCGCCTTCCGTCCTTGACATCGCATACTTACACATGAGGTTACCCGTGCCTCCAAACCCTACCCCTTGCACAGGAAAAACACGTAGCTTTCCGGTGTTGATTAGCTGGAAAACGGGGTTTGTTCCACCAGCATGGAAATTGATTTTCCGCGTACATTCGAGTGCACGTTTGTTTGTGTCCATGTGTGTGTGTGTGTGTGCGCGTGTGTGTGTGAGCGTGTCTCGTGCCGGCGGCGGGGGCGTGCCAGACCGTTTTCCTTTTCGCGTCGTCGCTGCCTCGTGCTGTAGCCAGACCCTCGGCCTCTGGGTCACTCATGGTTTGGCTTGTCCTTGGCCTCAAGGGGCCGACAGTGCGGTTACCCTTTCCCTTTCCAATGTCACCATACAAAGCTTAAAGTATTATCTAACACCTCCGCTAACCAATTTGGTGGCTTTACTTGTACATATGTATCGTACATATGCATATCATCTGACGACGGGCCTAACACTAGGCTTTTGCGCTAGATTACCTCACCAGTCCCCGACGCTCGCACCCGCTCCCACTCCCGCTCGCTCGCTGCTGCTCTCTTTTTCGGGGCCCCACGTGGGGTTGGTTGCTTCAAAATCAAGTTCATTGATTGAAATTCGGTCCCCATGCCACAAAAAACAGCGCGAAACTTACGTAGATAGTACGAGTATACACACACATTTACACACGTAGAGCCCCCTCTCTCTATCTTGATGCCGGTTCTGCTATTTCCCAACAAGCATGTGTGTTTTTCTTCGTATTTTGCAATCCGAATCTGCAACTGCAGCAGCAGCAGCAGCAGTCCCTCGGGGCATATTTATGGCTCGGTCTGTACATTCCTTTTTGGTTTATTCACTTTCCTTTTTCATAAGTATCCAAGTATTTGCGACTATAAATAGTTTTGCGGCTGGGCTGCCTAAGCGGGGGGCGCTCGTAGAGTTCGCCGCAAAGGTAATTCCTTCCGCTGTGGTCATATGTTTTGATTTATTCATCAATAACCCAACCAAACCGTGCCAGCACTTGTGTAAGAGGTTTAAATAAAGCATTACTTTGCAGACCATGCGCACCATGGAACTGATACTGCGACAGAAATTAGATTCCGATCGGTCCAAGTACTTGCCACCGATAAAGCGCGGCGGATATATCGACATATATATGACTAGCTCAGGTTGGTCGAATTAGTTTAGTTTTGCCAGTTCCATTTGCAATAAATATAACAACAAACAACAACAACCCCCCCCCTCATACCCAAAAGAAACACCCACTACCCACTTTATATTCGTACCACTTTTCCACCAGAAAATCCGAAAAGTGTCTCTCAAAATTCCGCTGCAGAGCCTTGAGCGTCCGTGCGTGCAGTAATGTTATTGTTATCCGTGCAAATACGATTGCACGGCGATTCCAAGGCCTGACAATAAATTTTCTATGCACTATGTACAAAAACACATCATGAATACTATATAATCGGTTTGCCACCCCACCCACCACTTACATATGTATAGCGTTACATACTATAGGACGTTCCTGCATGCTTGTTCCGTCACGCTACTAGTTTCCAAAGACCTCAAAGACGGCCCAGACCTTCTTTGTATTGTACTTTTTCCCTCCTCTGATTGATTTATAATTATTTTCTTAATTTTTTTAAACTTTTTATTTCCATATTCAAACGATCAATCCGATCTCTCATCTTCGCGCCATGAACAACCACATCTCGGGGCCACTTGCAATCCGACAACAAAACAAAACAAAACAACAACAACGAAAAACTGAAAAATAAAAACTAAAAATTCACCAAAATTATCTCTGAATTATAAATTAATGTGTAAACTATTGAAATTATACTTATACGCCCTATGCACAACATGTGTCACCTGCCCTGCCTCGCCTCGCCTCGTTCGCCTCGTTCGCCTCGCTCCTACGTACGCTCGCTCGCTCGCTCTCGATCAACAACAACAACTACACCTACACCACCAATAACCACCAACCCACGAAATGAAATGAAATGAAACGAACCACCACCACCACCACCCCCACTAGGGCTTGGTGCATGGCAAGAGCTTGGAAAATGCCTTGGCCGTGAAACTGAAGGCCATTAAGGGACAGAAGCTGCCCGCCCTGAGGCGCGGTGATGTCCCTAGGTATTTTCCATCGTCAGGTAACGTATACTCTTTGGTTTTCATATTACAAAATAGAGCAAACTACTCTGATATACTGATATGTATGTACTATCTACTATGTAATACTCGTCGTACATCATGTCATGTGTATGTACATCATGTGTACTCGTATGAATGAACGTTGAGCGTATGCGTATGCAGCACCGAGCTGATGTTCTGAGAGTTCTAGAGGCACCAAGCATGATAGATTCATTTCAGCCATTTTTCGTTTGTTCGGATTTTCGGTTCATGTCGGACTCGGACTCTCCTCTCTCCTTCTTTTGATGGGAGGGGTGGACTCGAGTCTCTTTGTTACTTTGATGTTCTTTCTCTATCATTTCCGGTTCGGTTCGTTTTGCTTCTGATTCTCCGTTGGTTCTCAGCATGCCGCTTAGCCACAAAAAGCCAAATGAATTCTATTAGCTATTCGCAAATATGTATATGTACATATGTATCTATGTTATGGCATATTCTTATAATGGGTTAATCTTTCGCAGATGAGCGCATCATTGAGTACGATATCGACAAGCTTGTCTACGAGGCGCGCTCGCCCTTCCAGAAGATTCAAATCTTGCACTCAAAGACCCTGGGAAACATGCTGCTGTTGGACGAGCTTCAGAGTAAGTGCCATATAACGGCGGCCAGGCCATCGGCAATCCGCAATTGATTAGCGGCAGCGTGATATTAATTTTTCTCTATTGCAGACATTGCCGAGTCCGATCTGATCTATACGGAAACCCTGATGGGTCGTGGCATTGAGAACTATGAGGGCAAGGAGATCTGCATTCTGGGTGGCGGAGACGGAGCCCTGCTGTACGAGCTGCTCAAGGAGAACCCCAAGCACGTGGTGATGCTGGAGATCGATGAGCTGGTGATGGAGGCCTGCAACAAGTATCTCAATTCGATTTGCGGCGATGTTCTGGAGAAGCGCAGGAGCGACCAGTATGAAATCGTTGTGGGTGACTGTGTGGAGTACTTGAAGAAGTTCATTGGCGAGGGCCGAAAGTTTGACTATGTGTTCGGGGACCTCACCGACATACCCATCACGGGGGCACCTGTCGGCGTCGACTGGGACTTTATCAGGACAATTTTTGAGCACTCGTTCAAGGTGCTGAAGCCCGATGGCAAGTTCTTGACCCACGGCAATGGCACCAGCTGCACTGAATCTCTGGAGCTGTTCGAGGAGCAGCTGGCCCTGCTTAAACCGAAGGTTAAGTTCACCACATCGAAGGCATTCGTTCCGTCATTCATGGAAGAGTGGCTCTTCTATCAAGTGTCTTTCGCTTGACCATCTCAAGGCGAACGACCAGCAGCGCGACGACTAGGGGGCAAGGGAGGCCAGCCACGATTAACAGCACCACCAGCAACTACTATAAAGACGGATAATACCACAACGTGTCTCCGGAATGCTACTTCCAGTACAAGATCAACCCACACACCAGAAACACCAGCAACACCAGCAGCACCTCCAACACCACTACCATCACCACACCACAACGACCAGAACAAGCCCAGACCGGAGCTTGAAGTAAGAGAGCCGCTCATCAAGCTGCACTCCTACACAGTCACTCTGCACGGAGCAGCAGAAGTCAAGCAGGACCTGCCCAAGCTTCGGCCGCGTCGTCGCCAGCTACGTGTGCACTATCACCATTCTCTGGTTTCTTAGTGGAGGCCAATGTCATCGCCATCGCCATCCGTATCGCATCGCCATCCGCGTCGCAGCTCAAGGCATCTCTCAGCAAAAGAACAGAACCGAACCGAACCCAAACGCACTTCCAATGGCTGTTACTTACAATTGAAAACCAAACCAAATATTTATCCAATTCGTTTACGATTAAGTTAGAAGTTAATTCTGTTCTCGTTCTCGTTCACTGATTATTTCACTGACTAAATTTAAGTCGAAAGAAAGTACAAGTTTTAATGACGGGGACAAACCACACCACAGTTTTACGTATGTATTTGTGTTTAATTAAATTACATCTAAGCGTGAAATGTATGTTTGCGACTACACCTATTTGTAGTACATACCCACATGTGTACTTCTTGTAATGTATGTATATCTTATGTACTTATACTATATGTACTACATATGCTTAGTTTTACGTTTACGGGCAAACATGGGGAATATGAGGGGGCAGGCCCGTCCGAGCGAGCATGTGTGCATGAGGGTGTGAGGAACGTAGCATTCAACACCATCATCCCATCTTTTATTGCTGTACAATTAATAATACAACTTATTTCCCTTGAATTTTAAATGAAAATACTTGAAAAGTAATAAATAGTCGTACGCAGATTCAGAACCAGAGTTTTGCTATTTCCGTATTCGAATAACCTCTGGAATGGTTAATATATGATGTATATTTAAATCTTATAGCTTCTAAAAATTCATGGCGGAAACATGGGGGAACAAGTAAATCGAAAATATTTTTAAATGTACCGCGCAAAATATTTGTTGCCAAGAAACATCAGCAGTACGAGGTGGAGCTCGTAGGATGCCCGATGAATGTTGCTGAGTTCTTTCCCTCGTTGTGCACACCTCTTTCACATACTCTGCGCTATTTTTCTGGCCACACGCAGATGTTCCATGGCAACATTTAAGCCCATGTCTATCACAACATTTTATTGTCTCCAAATTCCAATCCAAGTCGAGGTTCAATTCCAAGTATTGAGAAGCAGCTGGAAAACACAAAAAGGGTATAGAAACTTCCATACTCCCTGTGGAGCTTGCAAGCAACATGGTTACCATCTATCAACATTCAGGCAGAAGTGGGCAACATTTGGCTGTGACGTATCGCTGGCCTAAATCAGCTGATTATTTCGTGTTGACACTTTTACCGATTGCTACGGGAGAAAAGACAAGAAAGTTGTGTGAGACAGAAGGAAATATGGACCGGAAACTACACAGTGGCATGCACCATCCCACCCTGCGACTGCTGCAGGAGTCGGGCTGTGAAATCTCCGCCCACAATCTGATGTACCCCGTCTTCATTGTGAGCGACGACGACGATGTGCAGCCGATCGCCAGCATGCCAGGGATCTCCAGGTTCGGAGTGAACCGGCTGCGGGAGCACCTTGAGCCACTGGTCAAGAAGGGACTGACCTCCGTGCTGATCTTCGGCGTGGTAGAGTCTGAACTGAAGGACGAGGAGGCCTCGAATGCGGACTCGGCAATTAACCCTGTGGTGCGGGCCCTGCCCAAGCTGCGGGAGTGGTTTCCCGACCTGCTCATTGCCTGCGACGTGTGCATCTGCCCCTATTCCTCGCACGGCCACTGCGGTCTCCTGGGCAAGGCGGGCTTAGAGAACGGACCGAGCATAAAACGGATAGCCGAGATCGCCGTGGCGTACGGACAGGCTGGCGCCCACATCGTGGCTCCCTCCGACATGATGGACAATCGCGTGCGGGCCATCAAGCAGGCCCTGATCGACGCCAGTCTGAACAGTGTCTCGCTGCTGGCATATTCCGCCAAGTTTGCATCCAATTTCTACGGTCCGTTCCGGGAGGCGGCTCAGTCGGCCCCCAAGTTCGGTGATCGTCGGTGCTACCAACTGCCCAGTGGATCCCGCAGCCTGGCCATGCGCGCAATTCAGCGCGACGTGAGCGAAGGGGCAGACATGCTGATGGTGAAGCCCGGCATGCCGTATCTGGACATTCTGCGACAGACTAAGGACTCCTATCCCTACCACACACTGTACGTGTACCAGGTGTCCGGCGAGTACGCCATGCTCTATCACGCCGCTAAGGCAGGCGCCTTCGAGCTGCGCGATGCCGTTCTTGAGTCCATGCGAAGTTTCCGTCGCGCGGGAGCCGATTGCATCATTACCTACTACACCCCGTATCTGTTGGACATAATTGGCAGAACCGCCTAAGGAAACGGAAAGACTGAACCACATCGAAAGTCTCAAAATCACACAACATAAAATATGTAATATACATACATAGGTTTCCTCGGGTTTCGTCTTTAGTTTTTAGAATTGTCATTGTGTAATTTATGTCTTAATCACCATTACTGGTGCTTCTTCTGTGGCGTCGGCAGAATACACGTCCGTATATGTAGGTACGTACATACATACGTACACACACACAATTTTGTGTATCTGCGTATCTGCGTGCTTATCAATCGATCCGATTTGGAAGTCTAATGTGCTGTGTGCCATGTGCGGATGTACTTGTGGGGCGCCGACGCATATGGAATTTCAATTGATTCGATTGGATTGGATTGGTCGAATATTTCGCAATGTTTCAGCGGGCGAACCGGTCGAACCAGTGGGTCAGCGAAAGTGTGGTCCAGATGTTGGGCATTTAACACTTTAATGTAGGCCGATTTCGATTAGAGATATATATATGTATGTATGATATATGATGTGGCGAACACTGAACACTGCCTATAGCTCTTACATGCTAGCCTAGGCCAAGTGGCTCGTAAAATTGGTACTTTCAAGTCTTACAAAACGATAAAATCACAAAATCAAATGCAATAAGTACATGGGGGATCATCAGATCGAGATAAAACAACTAATTCAAGGGGAAACTATAGCTACGTACGAGTAGTCGTGTAAGATATATGTATGTGGTATATATATATGTGGGAGAATACTGAGTGCGTTTTAAGGATTGATTGCGATTTATGTGGAATTATGGCTATCGCTGGGATGCTGCCTGGCCTGCCTGCCTAGGGGCTCTCGGTGCTGTTGATCTGGCTGTGCTCGAGAATGTCCGTGTTCTGCATCGGCTCCAAGTCCGTTTCGGAGATGATCTCGGCCAGCCACTGCTCGATTTGCACTGGATGGAAGGAGTCCTCGTCCCCACTGTTTGCCTCTAAGATGATCTTCAAGTTCTCGAAGTTCTTGAGGACTAAGCGCCTCCCTGGCGCTATCTGTGATCCCGACACCGAAACAGACTCTGTCGCCTGGCTCAGGCTCTGGGTGTTGGTGGTGGATGTGGAGACGTCATCTTGCCTCGGCGGCTGCACTGTGTTGGAGTTGGCATCGCAGCTGGAATCGGCGGCTGCTGTCTGCACAGAGGTCGTTGTGGGTGCCTCTGGCTCTGGCACATTGTTGTACGGACGCCGCGGTTTCTCCTTCATGCTCTTCTTGATCTCGTTGAGCAGGCGATTGTAGAAGTCGCAGGTGACATCGTGAGTGTCTACCTCCTGAAAGCGATACCCGTTCCGGGGGGTGGGTGTAGACTGGCCAGAGCTGGATGCCTGCTGCTTCGGCGGCTCCTCCGCCGCCGCCTGCTTGCCATTCTTCTTGGCCTGCTTCTTGGACTGCGAACGGGAGCTCGCGTTGCTCGAATAGTTTGAGCTGGAGGCGGTGGTTGTTGGAGTGGACTGCGAATGCGAGTGATCGGTGATACTGCTGGAGTCGGCAGACTTGACGATTGGTATCTCCGCACTGACGGCCTCCTCGGTGGCGCAGTTGATGGTCAGGCTGGCAATGTTGCGCAGGTTGATGGTGCCGTTGCAGTTGTTGATTGTGATTTTTGGTTTGAAGCGCTGCTTGCGGCCCTTGGGCTTGGTGGGTGGGTCAGCCGATGGCAACTCGAGGCAGCTGCTCTTCGACTTGGCCGTCTCTCGGCCCAGACTGGAGACGGCATCGGCTATTGACGACTCCAGCTCATCGTCCAGCTCCTCCAGATTGAGCGGCGGCACGGCCGCAGGTACGTGCGGCTCGCGCTTTATCTTTGCTTTGCGTATCAGTTCCTTGGCCTCCTGCAGCGTTATGTTAATAATGGAACGCTTGGCGTTGTCCTCGACGACGCTCTTCTTTCCCGAGAAGTCCACCACTATGGCCTCGGGCTGCGCCTCGTCCTCCATGTCATAGTAGGAAATCTTGCGGTCCTGCAGGCACTTGTACATCGTATCGTGGTCGTCCAGCGGCTCGATGTAGTCCTCGCTGCGCAGTCCGGTGTTCCGATAGTCCTGCAGCGCCAACTGCATGTTGCTGTTGTCCAGCAGGAAGTGGCCAAAGCTTCGAATGGCTGCCAGCAGCTTCTCTTCTTCGTCCCCATCGCCAGTGATGAAGCGGACACCGCCCTGGTCCGTGTCGGCGCTGTCCACAGGCGCCGCCTTCAGTTGCTTCTGCTGCTGCTGTGTGTTGGCGATGACCTCCAGCTGCCGCAGCAGCAGCTTCTCGCGCATATGCAGCGCAGCGCGAACCTCGTTGAACTTCTTTTGTACATTGCCTTTGACCTGAAAACCCGAATAAAAAATGGTTGTGAAGAGGCTTTTCTTCTTCCCGCATCGCATAAAAGGAACTGAACTGGATTCCACTCACCTCTTCCAGAATCTTGTCCATGGCGAGCACTCTTTCACGGCTTGAATTTCTCAGACACAGAGCATTTTCTCGCGAACTCCCCAGTTTTCTGCAAGTGTTTGATCGAAGATATATAAACAGTAGGGCTATATTTTTTATTTTTTATTCGATAGTATCGGTTCGATGTTTCCCCCCCTCGGGAGGAACCCTACGCACTAACCACACAATTTTATCTGATAAACTAATCAATTTTTGACATGAATGGTTCCATTTTAAGGCCCACTTGTATTCGATTCTTAATAAAATTAGATTTAAAACTCAACAAAAATGTTTAATTTTTTCTTCAAAACGATGTTTGAGCAGCGCTGCCACCTTGTAGTTTGCCAGCAACAAACAATCGGAAAAAACATATGTTTGGCAGGGCTCTCATTCAAATTCAAATTAATTCCGCCGTGAACTTGCAAGTGTCCGAAAAATGAAATCTCTACAGATCCTGTCGCACCTGTGGATTTTTCGGCTGATTTGGCAAAAACTCTCGAGTTCTAGAGCTTTCTGTGGCACCTCCAAATAAGAATTCTGGATTCTGGTGGTCGACTTTAATGATCATGATAAATCTATGAATAAAATCAAAAAAACCAATTTCATTAAAATTTACACATAAAATACACATGATTTATTGCAATTTGCACTTTGTTGCTTAATTACGAACAGTAAATAGACATAAAAATTACAGAGCATTCAAAATAACATATTTAAATTAATATTCTATTCATTTAGATTCACTCAGATTCTGTGGCGAGGTCGGTGGCTCGTCAGTTGGCGCCAGGCCCACTTTCTGCATCAGCTCCGTCAGCTTTTGCGCCTTGCGATCCTCATTGTGGGCTATGACAGTGCAGAGATGCTCTGTCAGCAGTTCCTTTTTCTCCGAGGCATTGTGTAGGTCTACCTTGGCCTTCAGGAATTGAGCCTCGATCCGCACATATTGTTTTCTAGATGAAAGGCAAACGATGAACAAGGATCGGATCGGGAATCTATGTATACTCACTCTACATTGGCAAAATGTATGCAAGCGTTGTCAATTTGCTTCCTTAGCATGGCCACATCCACGGCCAGATCGCTCTCCAGTTTGGAGAGTTCGTGACGTATTTCCTCGATTTTGCGCGACTCCGCTGCCGTTTTCTGTGTGTGCTGCTCGATGGCCTGATAGAGCATTTGCTTCTTCTGCTTATTCTGCTCCTGGATCATCTTGCGATGCTGCTCAAAGTCCTGCAGGGAGACGCCCTTGAAGGGCGAGTCCGTGTTCAGACCATCCCGCGACGAGTCTTTGGTGCTGGGCAGTATGCTGGCGGCATCATCAGAGCTGGTGCCATTTTTATTACTATTGCTTATCTTCAGTATTGAGCTGTCATCTAATGACGCTTCGGTGCTGTCGCCGTCGCCACTAGCCACGCCACCACCACCACCACTAGCGGCATCAGCTTCCGCATACGTGGCAGTGGTAGCAACAGATCTGCCCGTCGAGGGAGCCGAGGCCTTGCCATAGTAGAGAGCTTCCACCAGAGAGTCGGAGAGTGGACGGTCCAAGTTGAGTGAAACTTGAGCCGGGACGACGACGGCGTCAGTGTTCGGCGTGGGAGCTGCCGTTGATTCCGTGGGAGTGCTTCTGCCCGATTTGGTGGTTGTCTTCTTTGCTGCCGCAACTTGTTGAGGCTTCGCTTGAGATTGGGGCTGCTGCTTTCGCAATTGATCTGCCTGCCGGATATTCTTATCGGGCATGCGCCTAATGCCGGGCTGGTTTCGGAGAGCTTGCTTTACTGCAATCACACACACAAACGCACCAGAATATTTGTTATAAACAAAATAATTGTCGAGGATTATTCATATAACAAACCTGCTTCCGCACTCTGTGGCCTGTGGCCGTTGCCGCCCTCCTTCAGTCCGGTTATTTTGAGTATATCGTCGTGGCTAAAACCATTGAATTTCTCAGCCATGGTGGGAGCTTAATAAATATTTAGCCATTAAACGGCGCAGCAAAGCAAAGAAAACATCAACAACAACACATCATCACACATCAACAACACATACAAGAATGGGTTAATCGTTATCTATCCATGATCGGAAATGCTCGATTTTGATATTCGGTTTAATATTACTAGCTAGCTAGCACTCTTTGCCCTACACACATAATCTTATCCGATTGATGAATTCATTTCCTACAAGACTGACTAATTTTAAGTACTCCCTTTTATTTGATCGTTTATAAAATAAGGTTTAAAGTTCACGGAATAGTATGAACATCGAGAGCAGCGCTACCAGACCGTCGCACATTGCGCGATCGTCAGGCGATCGATAGTTATCGCTATGTAACAACTTCAAAAGTTAGCGTTTTTAAAAATAGCATTCAAACTTTATTCAACAATTTTATGCCCAGCTCGGCGCGCAACTCATTCACATTCTGCTCCCACCGCTTCTCCCAGTAGACGGGCATCAGGGGCTTCATCTGCTTGCCGTTCTCTAGGGCCCACGGCAAGTAATGCTTCAAGTACGCCCGCCGCTGCCTGCAGACACACCAAACAAAATCATATAAATGCTTACAATGGGGAAAGAGAGTTCATCGAACTCACTTGGGACGGAGGCGGACCGCCCCGAACACCGCTCCGCCGTAGCACATGGGCAGGCCAGTGTTGAGCGCCTCCACCCACTTAACCGCCACCTCGCCGAGCATATTGGTGGGCATGTCCAGAACCGTGTGGATCAGGTCGTGGCATTCGCGATAGCGCGTCATCAGATAGGCCAGCTTGGGATCCTCCAGGAAGCGTACGGCCATACGACCGTCCGGCGTGACTTTCTGAAAGCGTCAGAATGAAAGTGAGAAATCCTTCCCAGCTGCCATTACCCTTACGTTATCTTTGAGAAACTTCACATAGGCGGCTCCAAATGTGTCGGCAGGCAGAGATCCAAGCCGCTTAAAGTCTATGGTGCTAGTGTGAATGCGCGGCTTCTCGACCATGATGCGTTGGCCCTCCTCACTCTCCTGCATGGTGTCCAGAATGTTCCACAAAGCCTCCTCCCCAGTGGTCTCACCCAGACAGGCGATCATGTCATGGCTGTCACGGAAAAATTCTCTTAGATAAAATAAATAAAGGAACTTAAATTGGGATTCCCTACCGTCTTGGATCCAGTATGGCGGCTATGGAGGAGCCTGCCCCTAGGAGCATTCTCTGAAATGGTGTTATCTCTATGCGCTCTCTTAGATACTGCTTCTCAAATGTGTCCAGATTCTCCTCTTCTGGGTTGTCCGAGAACACCGCCTGTCGGGTGTGTGTGCCCACGGCAAGGCCGCGATTACCCAGCGGCACTGAGAGGCGCCAGCAGCGCTGCATCATGTTCTGTGGATACAAAATCATGTACACCCCGTTGACCTTCTCTTCTCATCGTGATCATAAGCTTCAAACATAGGCATAAACATGACCCTGACTACCTGTATATATGGTTTACCAATCTGTACGTGCCCCCCCTCCTCTTCGATAGCAACAAGTTTGGGTAAACAATTTGTCCATAGTGCGGAGACGCTGACTAACAATTTACCTCAACAGTTTTTTGCTTCATACAGAGAACAATCACCCGCCCAACGGCTAGGTCTGGGGAAACCTGTTTCGTGGGCTCCCTGCCCTCCGCCACCTCTGCCAATCAAAAAATGGGAAGTCTCAAAATACTTATTGCCTAAACAAAGTGCCGGGGGCCCGGGTTGCCCACAGTGCCACTGGTACTTCTTTCAGGCCCAAAACTCAATGTCGTCATTGTTATCTCTCCGGGTAAACAGGTAGGCACAATTTACTATCACGTTTGATTCAATTGTAACATACACGAACGCAGCAAGCTTCTGTGCTGCGAAAAAAATTTTCAACGACTAGATCTAAATAGTATCCACTCCCCCCTCCACGTAGTAGAGCAGTGGCACATCAAGTATTGTATTAATCATTCCTTCAATCCGTTCCAGTAGTTAATCAAATATTAATTTCACTCTCAGTGATAGGGTGACTTCTTATCGCAATGCCATTATAGTATTATATACATCGTAAAAGTAATTAGAAAATGCCCTGAATGCTTTGAACATTCTTATAAATGATCCAATTAGGGAGAGAGAGAGATAGAGCATCCAATAGCCGATGCCTCAAAATTATAATAATATTCCCTTGTTAATTTATACGCTTATACGTTTTGATGAGTGATGACGCTGCTGGATTGCCTAGCACTGCAGCATTTATAAGAATATCTTTAGGTAGTTTGTTTACTCAGAACAGATAAACGGAGCGTAAAGATCCGAAAGAATGGAAAGAACATGTGGCGGACATCTGAGGAGTTTTTGTTCTTTTAAATATTTCTTAGGGCTCTTATCATGTGGGAGCAATCTAATCGTCGAACCCATGCTGGAAGTGGGACACACAAAATATTTTTGCTTATCTTTCCCACTTTTCCACTGCGAGACTAGACGAGACGAGAACGCGACGAAGCAGGAGTATCTCGGATGTCTGTGTATATTTTCTATTTACTTATGACACTCTTGATGCAGAAAACAGCAGTTGCATGGAAAAATGTACAAAGTGATTAAAATTACATAATTGCTAATTAGTAATTACATTCGTTAGATACATAACTACGTGTTTGCATATATATATATATACTATATATATATTTGTATGTACAGAGACGATGCGCTGGTGTGGGAAGATACGTAAATACGGTATGCGGTAAACATATATTTATATGGCTTTGGCTTGAGTTGGAGCTAAAGCTGTGTGAAGCTAGACATTCTCGCCGCGGTTGCTGCTGGGCAAGTGGCTCTGCTTATCGGGTGACCGTTTCCGGCGGAACGTCACGTACGTGTAGAGGAGGCTGGCCAGCACGCTGATATTGATGCCGATACAGTTGAGCCACGAGAAGACATAGTCGCCGCCAATGAACATGCCCAGATAGGTCACGCAGATGTTCTTCAAGCACCCCACAATGGTGGTCGTCAGGGCCGAGTTGAATTGCGTACACAAAATGGTGCTGTACGAGAGTATGAATCCCATGACGCAGCTGAGCAGGAACTGTGTCACGAAGACAGGGTCGTGCCACTGGCTGAAGTTTATGGCCTGCTCCAGGTCGCCGGTGAAAAAGTTGAGGGCCAGGGCCGGCAGAAACATGAACAGCGAATTGTAGAACATCAGGCCGTACTTGCCGATCTCCGACGTGTCTAGCTTCTTCTTCACATACACCCCGTTCGAGGCGGTGAGCGCGTTCGTGATCATCACGTATATGTAGCCGCGCATGTTGAAGGACAGGTCATCGGAGGCGGCCACCAGAGCCCCGCCGATCATCGCGTACACGCTGACCTGCACCGCCGTCGAGGGCCGCAACCCGAGAATCTTCAGCTCCAGCAGCATGGTCATCAGTATGGAGAAGCGGCGCAGGGCCGCGAACATGGGCAGACTAAGGGACTGGGTGCCGCCAAGGCCGAACATCATGTTGCCCAGAAAGATGAGTGGCAGTGGAAATATCTTGGCGAAGGTGTTGCGCTGCAGCGGTGGGAACGAGACTAGCTTGAGCCGCTTTCCCATGCCCAGGACCACTATGCTGGCGGTCAGTTGGCCCAGGCTGAGGAACAGGAACGACGGAAAGTGGTAGGACGTAAGCACGGTCTTGTTGATCACAGTTATCATGAACGACGACAGTCCGTAGAACACTGCGCTGCTGATTTTCTTGATGAACACGGCCGACTCATCCCGCTCGCGCTCTCTATCCCGGTGCCCCACACTGGCGACGCGAGGCTCCTTCGAGGAGGAGCCATTCAGCAAGGCACCTCCGCCTATGGCTCCTCCTTTCTGATTGTCCGCATCGCTGTCGTCATGGCTCTCGTCCAGTAGTGGCTCGAGATCCAACGTCGTGCTGCCGCTGTTGCCGCTCCGCGAGACACTCATCGTAATTGGGATTTGTACTTTGATTTATGCCGTCGTCAAATCTTTTCCACGACTTTTCTGCGGGTGTTAAATTAGTTCTACGGTGGGCTACCAGGCGCCGCACGCATTTGCACACAATCGACCGGTCCACCACATTTGTTTACTCAACGTTACTTGGCTAGAAAACCTATTTCCACGGCACATTAAAGTTATTTGCTGGCTGTGCTATTTTTACCGACGCTATTACCCCCCCTGTCGGCTCTGCCGAACATATGTTTGAGTTAAGAGGTGTGGCAACCCTGTGGCGGTGATAATATTTTACTTGTCTGGCTCTTATTAAAAAAAACTAATCGCTGATTGATTGTAAGATACCTCTACTTATGCACGCAAAGCTATTACCTAATAATTTGCTTACCTTAATTTTTTGTTGGCAATTATGACAAAAAAAACCAAATTTTCTTGCAACTACAAGAAAAAACACTCACGTTCGCCGAAACAGCTGTTCTGGACTGTCAAAACTTAGTGAACTGGCTGATACGGCAACGCTGGCTGCAAGACCGAACAAATTGTTTATTTTTTATTCGGTTCGGAATTGGCAAGTTAGAAAAAATGAGCAGCAGCTTAAAGAAAAAGATCAAGGGTAATGATCAAATACCCAAGCCGATTAGCATAAAGAAGGAAAAGACTGAGGAGGATCGCTCGCTGCACCCCATTTCCCACTACATCGATGACCGTCTGGAGCTGGTGAAACAGATTTTTGGCACCCTTAAGCCGAAAACCATCATGAATCTGGCACCAGAGTTTCTCAAGGTAACCTAAATGATATACAACTAACAAATATAAGGGTAATAGACATTTTCTAACTGCAGGAAAACTCCCTGGACGAGATTGAAGAACTTTGCCTGGAGGAGCTGCTGTGCTTGTCCACCAAGCGGCTCAAGTCGATAATCGATGGCACCCGCTGTCCCACTGACACGGAGAGCTCTGAGGACTCGGATGTTGAGCGCAAAGAAGGTATGCACACACACATACACACACGCATGAACATTTATATACGATTGAATATCGTTTCCATTCCTATTTGCAGAACACATTTCGCTGGAGGAGATTTCGTCCGATAGCGATATCGGAGGCCAGGAAGCCCGCCGAAGTGAGTAAATTGCAAGACGACAATCAGATACTGTTACCATTTAATTTTGAGTATTATCTGTACAACTGCACGCCGAAAAGTTGCATTCCTCCTTACGTTCCATATTTGAACTTCTCGCATCCAACCAAAGGAGAAACGTAGAAGGCCCGTAGTATGCACACATCCTCGTCAATGCCAATGACTACGTTCTCCTCATCCTCCTTGCCCACCTCCAGGGTGAGCACAAAGTCGCCCACCTCGAGGCAGCCCTTGCGCCGGGTGTAGTCCACACCAAACTCGATCGGACTGTAGTTGCACTCGTTCAGATCCTTGGTGTAGAGAACGGGATGCAAGTTTCGGCGCAGATGCAAGGCTCGGGCCAGATCAAACTTGCACTTGATGGTGGCCTCGTCGTCTCCATCCAGGAGCGGCATCATCAGGAAGACGGGGCAATAGATCTCAGTGCGGGACAAGGCGATGCTGGCATTTTCGCACTTGGTGTAGAGGAAAATGGCTTGGCACTCGATAGAGCTGATAGTCCTTATGATGAAGTTCACAATGGTCTGGTACGAGGTCAGAATGTTCTTAACTGTCATCTTGTTCTGCACGACGCCGACGCGATAGTCACGTATTGGCATCAGCTTCTTGACAATTAGCGGATACTTGTTGCACCACGGACTCTTCTGAATGTGGATGGAATCGATTTTCCAGAGGAACTCATGCAACTCGAAGCGCTTAAAGTCGCTGCAACGCTCAAGGGGTACCGTGCCAATCACCGGCGTCCTCTGGCACTGGGAAATGGGAAGAACATCCTCCATGATGTAGTTGTAGACGCAGCAGCTCACATTGAACATGTCCGGTATCCAGATGTAGTCCAGCTGCTTGATGATGCCCAGCAGATCCAGCATATTAGTCCGCACGTATTCAAAATCAATCATCCCAATCAGCTTCAGATCAAACTGATCTTTGATTGTCTGCCGGACGGCCTTTAGGAAGTTCTTGCAGCGTATTTTCGGCAGCACCACATAGTTGGCCTTCAGTTCGGCGGCTATTTTCAGGTCGTTCATGTACAGGTCCGGGTATACAGCAGGATCCAGAGCGTGGCATTGTCGCGGCAGCTCTATAAAATCGTAGCCCGTCAGCAGACCTGCATCGATGATCAGCACAGTCAGGGCCTCGCGCAGCGTCTTCACCACACGGCACCGCACTTCTCGTCCAACCAGCAGAATGTCGTTGATTTGGACCGATTTCAGATACGCTTGCAGGTTAATCCCGAATATAATCTCCTTGTAGCCCCCATAGCGGTATTCCTCGTTCGTGGTCAGAGTCACGACGGCGCCCCGGGCCAGCATCACAGCGCAGTTGTTTCGGAGCCTGCCGACGCGGCAGCACTCGCCATTGATCTCCAGGGCCAGCCCGGTGGCCAGGCGCAGTTCACGCTGCTCGATATGGCTGGCAATGGCAAGGTTCAGATTCTCCAGAATAGCACTAACCTCGTCGGGCTTGTTGGATACGGTATCCACATGAAAGGTGTAAGTGCCGTTCTCCAGCATACGCCGCAGCTCGTCGGGCGTGGTCTCGGTCACCAGCTTGGCCACCAGACCCATGTGGTAGTAGCGGCGACGCTTTCGTCGCCTGGCATGCTTCTCGTGCGCCTCACAGGCAGCCTTAAAGTCGCGCAGCCGCTGTTCCAGATCGTGCTGACCATCCAGACGCACGGTGAACTGTTCCAATCGATTCTCATCGTCCAGATGCTCGTCCTCGCCCTCCACAGTCTCCTGACTGCCTATCACCAAAGCCTTCTCCATTATGTGGCGTGCAGTTTAATTTGAATTCAATTTATTTAACAATTTACTAATGTTTCGTCTGCTTCTGTTTCAATTTTAGCCAAGAGAAAGAAACTTAAAGCGAAACAATCAAACAATGGAAACGAAAACAAGGCGTGTAAGTAAAATGAAAAACAAATACTAGACTGAACTCATGACTACTCTTTCAACGACTACTACTCGTATGTACATATGTAGATACCTAAATCAATATCTCTTGTATCCTTAGCTGGTGGCCAAATTAGTGTCCTGGAACTGCTGGAGCTACAAGCGAGAGCACGAGCCATTCGCTCGCAGCTGGCTATGGAACCCATCACCAAGATCGAGGTCAAATCTGATGATGACGACAAAGAGGAGAGCCAGTCAAACAACAGCAAGGAGAAGGCAAAAGAGAAGGCAAAAGAGAAGGCAAAAGAGAAGCGCGTCAGCAAAAGCGCCGTGCCAGAAAAGCGCAGCGGCCAGAGCACTGTGACGGAGAAACACAGCAGTAGAAGCAACGTGCCCGGCAAGCGGAAGTTTAGCGATCCGCCACAGACAGCTCCAGAGAGCAGCAGAAAGGAAACAGCGCCCCGCCAGAAGATCAAAATCAAGCGAAACTATCGCCAGCCCACAAAGTCGCCAGAGAAAAGTGTTGAAGATGTTCCGCCAGCTCCTGTCGCCACAGAAGATGCTGGCAAGAAGGAGAAGGACAGGTCACGTTCGGCCTCGCCAGATGTGATACCCATTCCAACGGAGACTGAAACGCTGCTGATCAGCGACAGCACCGACGACGAGGCCCCCAAGCAGAAGCCTAAGGAAACATCAAAGCCAGCTGTAGAGCAACCACCGCCACCACCCGCTGTGGAAAGCGAGCCGGAGGAGGGTGAAGTGCGAGATGAGCCTGTGGAGCCGGTCAAACCCATCGAGCCAGAGAAGCCAGAGGAGAAGGAGGAACCCACAGAGGTTGCACAGCCTCCTACGCCGGAAAAAGCGATTGTGGCTGATGCAGAAATGCCCAAGGAAGAAAGTGCCACTACAAGCACCCCTCCCACTGCCGCAGAACAGCCAATGCTGGATGATGAAGATCAAAATGATGATGTTATATCTATAGGAGGCGATCTTGATATGATTGAGGAAATGGCCAAGGAGGATGAGCCACCTGCCGCGGCTGTAAAGACCGAAAATCAGCCAAATACCGAGGAAATGGACAACGATGTCATCTTGCTGGACACCAGCGAAGATGAGCGCGAAAAGCTGAAGGAAGCTGACCCCGAGGTAATACAAAAAAACTAAAGTAAGTCTGTCTCTTGGCTGAAACTCATCTCCATCTCTATTTTCAGTCCTGGCGCACTCGCTACCTGAAGAGCTCCAAGGTCAGTCAAGTACTTGCCGCATCGCGGCTGGGAAAACGCGTGCGTGACAAAATCAAGAAGACGAAGCGTGCTCAAAAGTCTGCTAACGGCAAAGACGCCGCCGATGATGCACAAGCCAAGGCGGCACAACAGCAGCCGCCGTTCACCTCCAAGCACGAGGACGGCTCCGTGGAGCAATACCAGGAGCTACTGCAGCACCGACAGCGCCAAACTTCAACCAGCAGCAAGGGCGACAAATGAGCAGGTCAAGGGAACTTGCTATTGTACGAGTATTACTGAAAAATCCCTGGAAAAACCCCTTTTCGGGTTATTGTGGCATAAAACGAAAAGTGGAATAAAGCCCCTTTTTACTCCATCTGTCCGATGTAACCCCAGTTCGGGGGAAACGCACAAAAATTAGAATATATCGTGCTAAGCGCATATTTGATTTCTCATTCGTCTTTTCTTGTGAAATACTCTTCCAAAGGTCGAGGTCATACGACCTTTGGACACAAGCAAGCTTTGCAGTCCAAACGATTCCAAATTCATTCATACACATTATTCCTTAAGTTTTCAAAATTATTGACCGTTTAATATACATAGATTAAATTATTAAATTGTAATTTATAACTACGAGCATATGTATATGTACATATAAAGATCAGCGGAATCTGCTATAATCTATATTGCAATAGAACGATATTGTTTCGATATTGAATGGATGGGAACTAGCTGTGATTTTTTTTCTATTTATTTATGAATGAGTAGACTTAGGTTTATAAAACCTAAATCCCAATTTATATATACTTTTTGTGACCCATTTTTTTCTAGGGCATTCCTTCGTTCGACCTGATCCGTCTATCTTTCCTGGGCTGTTTTTTATTATTTTTTTGTTTGTAATTTAAAGGAAAATGCGAAAACTATGCCTTCTCATTTCCGCTGCGTGCCACCGTTTCGGTGGGGGGAAACCGTTTAAGGGGCGGGCGGCAGTTACCGAGCTGCACGCAGGTTCCGCCTTTGCATTGATATTGTTTGTCATAAACCAGCTCAAAAGTCAGCTCAAAGGAAAATTTGAATGGCTTGGGTTTGAGTTTAACCTAGTTTCACCCGCCTCCTACTGCCAGGCACCTTGGGCACCCGCACCCCCCACCAGGACATTTTGTCATCGACTTTAGTCGATTTCTAATCATGCGGTTACGGAACATGTCCACACTCCACTCCACTCCACACGCCATACCACTCGAGAGCCACAGCCACAGCCATCGCCACCCCCAGCCCGGGATCTGTTCCGTTCCTGCTCTGGTCACTGGACTATCTCTCAATTATGCTGCTGGGATGGGCGGGGGAGGGGAGCGTGTTGCACCATAAACGATGATTGTTTTATCAGAGACTTGGTCGTGTTGATAAACTGTTTTAGCAACAGCAGAAACAGCAACAACAACAACAGCAAAAATTGGGACTCCCCTAACCGCTTGCGTTGGAACAGTTCTCTTTTTTGTTGTTTATTTTGTGATCCAATACGCATGTCCTGCGAGCTAAGGGTAGGATTTTAGTCCTCATACTAGAGTACGTGTGTGTGTGTATGTGTAATTCCCTAAGAATCCATCAAGTGGGCGCGCTGTATACATATAATTATGGTATTAAGTACAAAATCTTTCATTTTCATTCAGAAAGGTAAAGAAATTCTAATTTATAAGAAATGCCCTCAAAAGCAGGCAATACTTTGCTAAGAGAAGTTCCATCTGGAATAATCAGTTAACCAGTTTGTTGGCCACTGAAAAAGGTTAACACATGTTTTGGCTAGAAGAGCAAACACACACACACCCCCCTTCCCCTCCTCCCCTCTCATTTCTCTTATTCTCTTTCTCTCCGGCAAACGCCCCCGCAGCGAGAAGTAAACAAAATAGCAACAGAGCGTTGCGGCTAGCGGTGGGGGTGGTGTCTCTGGAGGTGGTGGTGGTAGTTGCGGTTCTCTCTCTCGCGAGTAGACGCTCTCTCTGTCGCTGTGTGGTGCATGTGTGTGTGGGTGTCTCGACGGTGCCTGTGCATCCTTTGGCGGGCAGGCTGGCAAACGGAAAAACGGAAAAGCCCGAATCAGTCTACAGAAAACGCGTACGTGGTGCAGAAGTAGCCGCGCGTGGCTACCACAACGTCGTTTAAGACTTGTCGGCATGATCGAATAAGTGTAACGCCCCGTACAAGTTCTGTAAGTTTCCAGAATCAGAGTCAGAATCAGAATCCGAATCAGAATCAGAATGAGAAGCATTATTCATAAGAATCTGCCGATTTCAGTGTTTCCAAAAGTGTTAAAGTGACAAAACCCAAGGATTTGTAAGCCAATAACAATACGAAAACAATATAGTGGTGGCAAGGAAGCTAATTTTTGTATTTTTTTTTAAACCAGAAACTATGTGCTAAAAACAAAATATAACCAAAATCGAAATCTATACCAATAAAGTGCTTTAATCGTTAACGAAATCAATAAAATACTAGCCATAAACATGCTTTATCTGTGGAGTTTCCGTTTCCGTTCGAAGCGCGTTCACGCTCGCACAAGTTTACACTTAGGATTAAAGATGCTCTCTCTGGCCAGAGACATTGTGAGTCCCCAGCAATATCAACCACAACCAATCTGTCAAACCAGTCAAAATAATCGTAAACCCCTAACCGAACTTTAGAACAAAATAACTCTATCCACTTGCATTGGCCCGCCCCATTAAAGAAACTCTAACAAAATTCCATAAATTGGCTTACAAAAAAATAATTATATATTTCTATCTATAAAAAAAAACACACGAAATCAAATGAAATTAAAATTGGCAAATTCATCAAATTATAATAATGCTTACTGCTTTGGAATGCTCATAAAAATCGTATACCATTTAGATGTTGTGCAATTCACGTTACTTTCCAGATTTACAAAAGTTTGGTTGGGATGTAACTTTGGAAATTGACCGATTGCACTTATAGTACATATATGTATATATATATATATATCTATCAAATATTCAATATTCATATAATACCATTAAAAAGCCCCCATCTACACCACCAACAACAGATGCATGTACTTTTTTTTATACATTTTTTATATGTTGTGTTATGTTATTCAGTGTCCATTTTTCAATACTCGTCTTTCAAGAGTGTCGCACTTAAGCAACGGCTTAATAATTAGATTTAATTGGATAAATGTAAGTATGTACATGCAGGCTTTTTGTAAAGCCGCAGAATTCCAATTGAGCCTCAAGAATATCCCGCTCAAAACTGTGTCGCACCGAGCTCTTCTGCGACAAGTGTAATTTCTTGGGTCCGCGCGATGAGAACTCTCATATGAGATCCTTTGAATCAGCCATGAGCTTCGAAGTGGTGCTGTTGTGGCGTTGAAATGGAATTAAGTCTATTCTTTAATAGAATAAGATCACTACTAGAAGAATAGCAAGCACTTCAATACGTTGTAAATTAGTTAGTTTAGGTTTAACTTCTGTCTAGGAGTTTCCTCGAAATAAGGAGATCCCAATCGCTGCATCAAAATACATAGCTCCCAAGGCTAAAAAGATAAAATCTTATTGAGGAAAGACCTGATCCTTCGTTAGCTTATCTATCTATCTACGACATACATATGTACATATTAGTGGTAGGTCCAATAATTTTCGGTTTTGCAATGACCATAGTCCAAAATGGAAGCCAACATTTGATGGATGTCATGACGCATACACACCAGCACCTACACACAAAACATACGTATAAATATATGTACGTACTACGTACATATATCCAGGACAATGACAAACGAAGTTGGTAAATTTAATTGGAATAATAAATTGTGTGTGTGTCCGCCCCTTTTTTATGAAACAAAACTGCACAACGGAACCAACCAACCAACGAACTCAGATATAGATGTCATAAAGTTTTATTAATAATGAAAATTGTACTAAAAACGGGGCCCAGGCAAAGGCAAAATGGGGCAATTTATTAAAAAGTCTCATTAGCTCTCTCTCTCTCTCTCTCTCTATCCCTTTGTCATTCTCTCTCTCGCGGGTTTTTATCACACATTGAGCATACGCCATGAGGTCCCCTTACGGGTGCTAATAAAGCACAGAATGGAACAGAACAGAACAGAACAGAAAAATAATAATAATAATATGTACGAGTATGCATGTGTGTGTCCGCTATGGATAGCGATAAAGTAAAATTTTTCGATATGGACATGATTAAAGTACTGGACTGCCCCATATATGCACGAGTACGTATACAAACGTACACCCACACCCACTGCACCCACCATTTTTATGGCAGTGTGAGGGCAATAACTGTGCCGTCGGAGATTAAGTATTTTTAATGCGACTGCGACTGACAATAAAAATATAAAAATTTCAACGATAGCGACGACAGCAGCGTCAGCAGGCCAAATCAATTTCAATATAAAGATATATATCTCTCTATACATACAGATGCATGTAAGTACATACATACTATATGTATATTTATGTCTGTGTGCCTGCGTATATGGTAATATCAAAGCAGACTGATATTAAGTCACTTGCCATGTGCTCTTCCAGCAATATTTATTCGCTGAAAATCAATAAATTCTACACACAGACACACGATTTTTTCTTTTTTTTCTTCTCATTTTCTCTTTGCGCTGGCGCTGCGGCTCATTATTAAAATATGTACTATACAATACATGTATGTACATATCTACATCTGATTATACGATATATATATGTATATACATTTTTTACATTTTCATATTTCGCTGGAGAGGCGTTGGTGGCTGGGGGGATGCTTAAGTGTTTTCCTATTACGCCTTCTGCCCGTAATCCTCCCACATAAATATACTCGTAGAGCCGCCCAGCGCTTAGCTCCCCCAATATTATATTTGCTTTTAAATATTTTGATATACAGCCCGTTTGGGCCGGGCCAGCAAACACACTCACTCACACCCACAGCCACCCACAATAGCAGAGGCCCTGAGCTGGCAGGCATTTTCTCATAAAAATTTCGTACTCGAATAAGACGAAGTAGCTCCACACACACCAGCGCACATATAAAAAAAACTAACAACGGCATTCCGACTATGCAATACCCTCTGTTCAGGAGCTGTATGGCCAATCCTCCAGGGCTGGGTAAGCCCTCGGGTCCCTCGTGCTGCAGCAAAAACTAACCGATTTCTATAAATTAAAGGAAATATATGCATAGATGTTATCTGTATATATTTGCGATCTGAAGCTAATGCTGATCAAGAATATATATATAATGTCTACTGGCATATATTTGCAGGAATACGAAATGCAAAATTCCCTGTATATACCCTGTAAAAACACACACGGACTGGGCAAAATGTAACCCGCAGGCATTTTGGGTTAAGGAAGAACTGGAAGAGTATGAGGGGGAAAAGGGTGGCAGAGCTGGGGACCTATGCCATAGCTATGGCAAAAACTTTGAGGAGGAAAATGTAATGTAAAGGATGTGCCAGGGCCACCATGGAGACCCATGCGAAGAGTGTAACTGGAAAATAATAATTTTTTTCTCCCTTTTTGCTTTCCCGTCATTTCTTCGCTGGCTTTCACCCCCCTCCCCCACCCACACACACTCTGCCACCCGCCGAACATCCTTACTTTCCGTCTCTCTCTCTCTCTCTCTCTTTCGCACTGGGTTTGCCGTTTTCTTTTGAGTGTCAGAAATGGAAAAGAAAATAATTTGATGGTTTCATAAACTCGCTTGGGGGGTCGCCAAAGGAGAGAAGTTTGGGAGGAGGGTTAGTATTGTGTGTATGTGTGGGTGTGTGAGTGTGTGTGTGTGTCTGTGTTTCTGATAAAATTGCAAACTTCTCTACCCTCCCCCGATCCACCTCTTCCAATAGGCATATGTATGTGTGTGTGTGTGTGTGTGTGTTTGAGAGAGAGAGGAAAGAAGACCTAAGCAAAAATTTATGGAATTTTTCTGCTTTTCTTTTCTTTTCTCTTATTTTATTTTTTTTTGGGTGAAAACTTCTGTAGATAGATTTCTTGCCAAAATGTTTTTGCCTGCATACTTATGGGGGTGACTGTGACAGGGTCTAGATAAAACTTCATCATTATGATGATGGCAAGTATTGGGATGATGATGATGATGCTGATGATGATGATGATGATGATGATGATGACGGTGATAATGAGGAATGTCCAAGGATGATGATGATGGGGATCTCATTAGAGAGAGAACGAAGAAGAAAACTTTTGTACAACTACTCGTACACTTGCCTTATTATCAAAATGATTATTATAAGCAGGCATCCCCAACCCTACACTCACTTCTATAACCACACACACGCGCGCACACACACGATGTATGTGTGTATATGAATGTGTAGTCATGGCTTATGTATATAGCATTTGTCCTTGTCTCTCTGTGTTTGAGTTTCATTATTAATTTTTCTCGTTTTTTTTTTTCATATTTTTCGTATTTTTATTTTATCATGCCTTACGCACACACACACACACAAGCACAGACCACACTATAGAGCTTAGGGGGTGGAAAACTCACACACACAATCACATACACAGGCTCATTTTAGTTTATTGTAGAAAATAATATTTGATAGAAAGAAAATTTTAGTACCCCCCAAAAGAGAGGGAGAGATAGTTTTGGGTTGGTTGGCTTTCGGCTTTCGGTTGGTTCGAGTCGCTCGAAAAAAATGTCGTTTGCTGGGGGGGGGGGAAGGGGTATGAGTTATTTTGGTAGGGTAGTGGTAATTTTGGGGGGTGATGGAGGGGGGAGCGAGGGGGGAGGCTATTGGATTGAGGGTAAAATTAATTTTTCACATCATGCCATGCCATGCCATGCCGCCCATGCGCCGAAGATGTGAAAGTAAAAACGATGGTGGAAAAATATCGAAACTGGTGAACGATTTTCATTTCCCCCCAATTCTCATTAGAAGGTTTTTTCCTTTCCTGCCGACCCCTTCTCCATATATACGAATGTGTGTAAGTGTGTGTGCTTATTTTTTCTGTGCGCGTTCATTGGTTTCTAATGAGATTTCTTACTAATGAGCGCAGCCCCATAGAAACTGGAAATGTTTTTCCCTTTTTTTTTGTTTTTTGTGCTGTTTGGTGTACGGCTTAGGGCGAAGGATTTTGTATATTTTTTTGTGTGCCTAAAGCCATGATTAAGGGGGCACGAGGTAAATGAATTTCCACGAAATGGTTTCGCACTTCTTAAACTATGTGTAAACATTCTCGAAATTTTTTCCGAATACCGATAAGTATGTACTCTGCTGATGCATATTCCTTCCTTCTGGACTTCAAACTCGAATCTGAAATAGTGATTCCGAGCACGAATCTGTTCAAAGAAACTCAATTCCCTCATCCATCCACATCAAAGGAAACTGCTCACAGTTCCACGTAACTTTTCCCTAAAACCAATAGAGCAATTTGTCGCACACATTACCCGCCGTCCCCTCGGACATATTCCTCCCCCGCAATTCAGCCGAAAACCAACACAGATCAGCACTCCATAGATGGGATGGGGGATGGTTGGTTTTCCTGTCGCACAGACCCATTATTATTATTCCCCCTTTCCAATCCCATTTTTGAGTCCACGCATAATTTCAATTTGATTTCCATCAGAAATATTAATTGCATTCCACATTCAGGGGCAATCGGGGGCGTCAGTGGGTAAGTGTGGCATATGGGCCGACAGGGGCGTACGCATATCAATCATAACCGACATTTCGTCAGGACAGGGCACACAATACTTTTCGGGGAGGGTTCCGCAAGGTTGGAGTTTAAATTTCATAATTATTATTTTACTGGAATACCTAATGCAGGGGGCGGGTGTCGGTGTGCCCACGTCCTGCCTCCCCTACACCACACAAATCCATTATCCTTTCTGAAATTTCGAATGCCATTGCGGTTTGTTTACGTTTCCATCCGTGCACCGAGAGAGACATGCGCCTACAAATGGGGGTTTAACTGCAGTGCAGAGGCATGGGGCCCGTCCCCCTCCCCGTCGGGGGTGTGTGTGTGTGCCTGCCACGGAAAGCGAAAGTGCCGGCAACGTCACAGTGGACATGTGCCGACATGTGTGAAAGTGAAAGTCAATAGCGAAACCTTGACCACGACTACGGCTACGACTACGACTACGGCCAGACCGGTGGCGGCCCAGTGCCAGTGCCAGTGCCGTGCCCGTGCCCGACCCGAAAATGGCCCCGAACCGAGGGATCCGTTCTGAGACTCGGCGCCCACGCAGCACCCGACCAATGGGTTTCGAATGATTGGGGCTCCGACTGTTGCTGCTGGGAGTGTTTTTGTTCGCTTGGTTCGTTCAACCGGCGATTCTGAATGCACACACAGATACACACACTCACATGTGCATGACAGCCGGAGAGCCAGAGAGGATTCCGTAATTGCCACACTCCGTGCGCAAGCGCAGGACCTGCGTCCCAGTCCCAGTCCCAGTGGCCGCTCATTGCGTGGCAGGACAGGCAGGACAGCGGCAACAAACGGACGAAAGGAAGCGAAGCGGAGCGAAGCGAGGGGGAGGGACTCCCGAAGTCACTTTCACTTTTGCGGCTTTTGATGTGTGTGGAATGCCGAATGCCAAAGGGTGGCCAAGGTTGGACTCACACAGATACATACATATGTACATGCATACATATGTGCATATATGTACACACGCATACTTGTACACTTGCGATATATCTTTCGCAAAGTCAAAATCAATCTATCAATCTGGGCAAAGCAAAACATTCACACTCGCATATCTCTGGGGCATGCTTCTAGTTGAGATTTGTGAAGACGTTGGCTGCCACAAATGTGCAGATGTTGGCTGCTGTTCCTTTCAGATGAACAATTGAAACATAAGAGAGGTTCAGAATCGTCCTGCAGACGAAACTCTGAACAGTGATCTTTTATCTCTCAAAAATAATTATTTAAAATACTTTAACTATTAATCCCGAGTTTTGGTAGTGGCTGGGAGTATAATATCTTCATAATTAGAACAAATTGTATAAAAGAAAACTAAATTAGTATTCCTTATAATGTGACTTACCAGCTGAGCTCGAAGTATCTTTAGATGTGGCAAGATTTGATCATTTAGTGAAAATTCCACCCGCATACTCATGTATCTTTAAAAAGTCAGCTTTCAAAAAATGAAGTAAAAAAGGACAATATGTACAAAAGATCAGAACTCTGAGCAAAACCACAAGAATAATCGACTGATCTTTGAGAAAACCATTGCTTTTCCCCTTTTTCCTTGGCTATAATACCTTCTACCTGAAACTGTTACCCTCACAGCATCCTCATTCATCCAAAGTAATCATCTCGTTAACAGTAACAACTGCAAAGTACTCCCAGAAAATTGCCTTCCAAAAGACATTGTTGAACAATGACATTCGCATCAAAGAAGGCCTGTAAGGATATTTTTACCTGAGTAAATATATCCCCGTAACCGCAGAAACCCTTCAATTAGAGCAGTCCAATCCAGGCGCAACCTCACACCTTACCACCCCGAAACCGTCTTCTATTACCTCTTAACTACCCAACCAAAGTGAAGTCAAGTCAAGTACTCTCCATCATATCACATCACAGGAAAAGGGTTCAAAGAAACCGAAAGGCAGAGCAGAGTCACACAACTTCCATGGAGAGTGCATAAATTAGAATAACAAAATCTATAATATAGACTCGTACTCGTACTGGTACTGGTACTCGTACAGTGTACACTGTACGCCAATAACAGCAACGACTGAACTGACTGCACTGTAGTAAGGAAAACAAATTGAAAATCCTATTGAAATATGATAAACTATTGGCACGACAACTACTGCTGCTGCTGCTGCAACAACAGAGGAAAAGGAAAACCCCATTCAAACATTCAAAGTTGCGCGATGCGATTGTTGCTCATTCGTGTCTCACCCTCTCGCTCTCTCGTTCATTCATTCATTCTGCGATTGCCACTGTCTCTGTCTCTATCCCTTTCCCTTTTGTGGTGGTAACTGAAAATTTTACTGAAAAAAAAAGAAAACCAAAAAAGGGGCGGAGCAATAATGGTTTTCCGGGCAGCGCTGCTCAGTTGTCGTTGTATGGATTTTTTTTAAGGGAAAATCTATGATTTTTGATATTTTGGGGTGTTTTATTGAGGTTTTTTCCATGATATGGGTAGAGGAAGCTCTGTGTGTGTGTGTGAGTGTGTGTGGAAAAACTATTAAACGCTATAGAGGGTAAGGGTTCGTGCTTGTGTGTGTGTGTGTGTGTGTGTATCGTTGTGATTTTAGTATCATTGCTATTTGCTGTTTTGATTTTGAGGAAATCGGGAAATTGATAGTTGATATTTTTTGTTATTCTGCTGTGTCATGCGGCAGTTGCAAACGAACGGGCCACTTGGCAGGACACAAAACCACCACACCACACCGCACGATCGCAACGACACGACTCGGAAAAGCAGAGAAAAGTGCCGCACGCGCATGACCGAGTGACTTATTGAAAGATAAACAAGAGTGAGCCAATGATCGTTCAGGAAACCGACAATCCATGGAAAATGTGCTCCAACTAAAAGTGCAACTAAATGAAAGTTTAGCGGATCGCGAAAAAGGCTCCAACAAATTATTAATGAGTATGTTGACGATATAAAAAGTTAAACTATTTATTTGTGGATTTTTTTGAATGTGTAGTTAAAAGTGCCATCAATGAAGACGATTGAATACATTTTGTTTCCCGTTTGAAAAAGTTATCTAAAGTCATACAATCCATTCATAAGACCTATTGATCGATGGATTAACTTGCATTCCTTTATACCAGATCTTTATATGCATTCTCTGGGATTAATGGAAGAGTTTAATGCTTAGTTAGCCATAGAAATCTTCTAGTAAAATGATGTAAATCAATTGATTCCTTGGCATAGTTCATTTTAACTACTTTGAGACAGTCCCTCCCTTGCCCTCAAGTTTTCTTTCTGCGTTTTCTTGTACCTTTTCCAATTTTCAAAGTCTTAGGTGAACGGAAGGGCACACCATACCATAGCCAGAACCAGAACCAGAACCAATCTCACGTTATTGGCACTTGCCTTTGGCAAGTGTCTCGGCGCTCCAGTGCCCCTCATCCCCGAAACTACTCTGATATGTTGGTTGGCCAAATTAGCCGCCTTTCGTCTCGAGCCTCCTCAAATATATGTGCGATATGTATGCCATATATGGATGTATGTATTGTATATGTAGGTATAAGGAGTACGAGTACATGGTTCTGTTTACACTCGGCTGCCATTTTCATTTCGAATATTTTTCCTGGCCATCCTCCTCCCCTCCCTCTGCTGCTCAACCCACCCAAAAGATGGACGGGCAGGAGAAGCAGGCAAGAAAAAATCAAATAAAATAACATCAAACTACCTTAGGCTTTATAAAAATCCCAACCAAAATACAAGATACACTCACCCACACTCGCACTCACACTCACATGCATAGATACACTCACACACTCACACACCCACAGGGAGAGTTGCTGAAGAGAAATGCGCACATCCTGGCAGGCATTTTTGCTTAACTTCTCAAAGTACCAGAAGGCCAGAAGGATGTTCTGGTCCAGGCGGGCTGGTAGGGGGGATGTCCTGAAGAAATTGTATAAAAGAAAAGTCAACAACAAGAACAACAACAGCAACAACAACAACACCAGAGGCAAAAGGAGGAAAATGTAGCAAGAGAACCAATTTCCAACCATGGAAACTTAATTTATGTCTGCAGCATAGTTGAGAATATTTTTCTTGCTTTTCTGCTTTCTTTTTCCCCATTTTGTGCCCACTCCTCTGCTACCTTCTCCTCTCCTTCGTTGCCACCTTCTTCGGCGTGCTCCTGCTCCCCCTCCTTCCTCCCTCAGCCTGGTTTTCCTGCTCCTCCAAAAGCTTTCCTCCTTTTTGGCTTCTACTGAAATAGGAAAAAAATTTCGGTTTATTTCGAAAATTTTCCCCCACACCCCCAGCCACTGACCCTGGTTGCCTGGCATTTTCTTCACCCCCCCCCCGCCCTCTACTATCCCTCCCTCCCTGCTTTGGTCTTACTTCCTTTTTCGCTTTTCTTGAGAATCAAATTTATTTTACCAAGTCATGTTGAAGAAAATTTTTATAAGTTTTATGCTCGGCTCAAGTGAGGGGGTGTTCAGGCGGAGAGAGAGAGGACTGATGTCGGGGGGGGGGGGGGGGGTTATGTATGTACGAATGTGTGTGCTTGTTTGTGAGGCGCAAAAAGTTTTCTGTGTTGGTTTGTGCCACACACACCCACCCACCCACCCACACACACACACACATACACACACACAGAAAGGGCGAGAAAGAGAGGAGAAAATAAGCAAAATTTGTATTCCTTAAATCGGATGACTTTGTATAAATTTTCGTGTGTGCGCCTCCCTCCAACTTCTGCTACCCAAAAATGGGTTTGTATATGTGAGTTTGTGTGTGTGTGTGTGTGTTTGTGTGTTAGTGGGTGGCATCTGGGGCGCATAGCAAACAAACAAAAAAAAAGAAACTTATATATGTGTTCTATAAGTGTGCTCCGAGGACTGCCTGGGTATTTGTGTACATAATGGAAAAATTTTTCATAGAATTTGCACAAAAATGAAAAAGTGTAGCGATAGAGGAATAGGTGGGTGGCTGGGTGGCTGGGTGGCTGTGTGTGTGGTACAGGGGGAGAGAGAGATGGCGAAAGAGGGGGGCCCAAGGAATGATGATGATGACGAAGAAAGAAGCAGCAGAAGCGGCAGAGAAATGAAATTAAGCGCATACGGAAATGAGACACAAATATTTTATATGTGTATGTGTGTGTGTGTGGGTGTTGGAAAAATATAGGAGAAAGGAGAAAGCATGGGAGACAGGGAGGGGAGAAAAGAAAAATGAGGAGTAGAAAGAAGCCAAAACCAAAATTGAATGGAATTCGGGCCTCAAATATTCTATGTGGTTTTTTTCATCTTATTATTTTTCTTCCAATATGTAATGCTCGTAGGATTTAAGCCCTCAAGCCATACATTATGTACACTGCGAGAAATGGTCGGGTCGGTGGGGGAATGATAGATGGAGGAGCTGTACATATGTACATATATGCAGGACTGCTATGAATGTTGTACACAAAGGATTGATCCTGAAATATTCCTACTTTTTGCCTGTAAAATACAGCCTTATACATGTTATATGTACACATATAATCGAACATATATATATAGAACCATTAATTATGTACATGCATTCACCAACCCCACCCCACCCCTCCGACTTGCCCATACCACCCGCTAGCATGGCTTCGGCCTTTGGCTGCGACTTCAATTAAAAAGTTCTTCACTCATCAATACCACTTTCCCCTTTTTCCCCTCTCTCCATGTCTCTCTTGCAGTAATATCATCCAAAATGGCTGCATCCATATATGCCACCCCACCGCCAGATCTGAGCAGCGAGGACACTGCTCTCTCCGATGTCTCCAACTCGTCGACACTCAACACGAACCGAGGCAGCAACAACAATAGCAGCCACAGCAACAATACCCATGAAGCCACAAGAGCAACAGCAAAAGCAACAGCCACAGCAACAGCAGGAACAGGAGCAGGAGCAGCAGGAGCAGCAGCAGCAGCAGCAGGAGGAG
The DNA here is from genome assembly GCA_963969585.1 of Drosophila helvetica. Lineage (NCBI taxonomy): Eukaryota > Metazoa > Arthropoda > Insecta > Diptera > Drosophilidae > Drosophila > Drosophila helvetica. Next base: position 57,395,317 of record OZ018401.1, read on the forward strand.
ATGGCACCATTTCACCCACGGAGCAGTTGGTCAAGGGGCAGGAGCAGGAGCAGGAGTCGCAGCCGCAGCCGAAGCCGAAGCTAGCGGGAAGCAGCACAAATGAGACAGACAATGCCGAAGACGATATGGAAACGGAAACTGGAGAGGGAAATGGCGATGGAGACGGAGACGGAGTGGAGGATGGAGCGGGTCTGGGAGCAGCAGCGGAAACGGAAACGGAAGAGGGGGCCACCATGGCGGCCATGGCAGCGACGGCGGCGGCAGCAGCCAATGCGGCAGCCATGCAGCTGCAGCTGCTGGAAGCCCTCAGCGATGCGGCCAAGAAGCGACGCAAGCAGCACAATCCCATTCGCCTGGAGGCCCTCAACCTCAGTGGAGGCGAAGGCGAACCGCCAGCAGAGATCGAGGATCGCAGGCAGGACACCGCCACCCGGGTGGACTACGAGGAGAAGCTATCGAAGATGTTCCTGCCCAAGTCGATGGAGAAGCTGAAGGAGACCTTCGAGCTCCTGCAGCAGCACAAGCAGGAGGAGCCCGAGCAGGATTCAGATCCTGCCAGCGAACACATATCAGAGGACAAGCACCAGCGGCGGAATCCGTATCAGACCTACTGCAAGCAGTGCGGCGAGAACTTCGAGACCGAGTTCAAGCTCAGCCTCCACATGCTGCAGGACCATCGCGAGGGACAGAATCAGGACCAGGATCAGGATCAAGATCGGGATGGGAACGAGCCCATGGACTTTCTCAACTCAATCAAGGTGAAGCTGGAGCGGGAGGAGAGCCCCAATCAGATGCAGGAACATATGCAGATGCAGCTGGACCAGGACATGACCAATGGCCATGGCAAGGAGCAGGAGCACGAACAGGAACAGGACCACTGGTTCCGGGCCATGGCCCAGCAGCAGCAGCTTCATCCGCACGGCTCGGCCCTGGCGCCCGCCTTTCCCTTTCCACCTGGCATGGGTCCCGCAGGATATCTGCCGCTCCTCGGCATGTCGGGATTCCCCGGCGTGGATGGATTGAATCGTCCACCGCTGCGCATCTTCAACCCGGAGGCCTACTGCGAGCTGTGCAACAAGGAGTTCTGCAACAAGTACTTCCTCAAGACGCACAAGGCCAACAAGCATGGGATCTTCGATCCTGTGGGCGAGCCCCCATCCAATACTTCCAACAACAACAACAATAACAACAACAACAACACCACAAGCAGCAACAACAACAGCAACAGTGGCAGCTCCATGAGCCACATGTTCCAGCTGCAGAGGGAGGCCCAGGCCCAGGCCCAGCCACAGCCGCCACCGAGTGTGGTCCCCAAAGCGGATCAGTCGGCAGCAGCACCGCCGGCGGCCACGATCCACTGCGACATCTGCTCGAAGCGCTTCACCAACATCTTTGCCATGCGACGCCATCGGGCCAAGCAGCACGACCAGGCCGCCGACTCGTCGCCTAACTCCCAGCCCGGCCAGTCGCGACGTGGCAGTCCCATTGAGTCGTCGCCCCAGATCCAGTCCCTGACGCAGCAGCCGCAGCCCATCAAGCAGGAGACCCAGGCAGAGGTGGACATCCCCAAGCCCTTCCAGCTGCCCGAGGGATTCCGCGAGGACTTCTCCTTGGAGCAGGAGGAGGTGAACTTCGTGCCGCCGCCCCGAAAGCTGCCGTCGCACCTACAGCAGCAGGCCAGGGAGTCCAATCTCAGTGCGGAGAAGCTGCGCCGTCTGGGCGTCCACTTCCCGCAGTTCTACTGTGAGCTGTGCCACAAGGAGTACGCCAACAAGTACTTCCTGCGCACCCACAAGTGGAAGCGGCATGGGGTGTTTGTGCCGCCGGAGGATTTGCCGCAGATTGGCAAGGATGAGGCACAGCTGAGTGGCTGGCCCTTTATGCCCCTGAACCTGATGCTGGCCAAGGCGGCGGCCGCCGCTTCGATGGAACAGGCCGAGGCAGAGCAGGAGCCCGAGCAGGAGCCAGAGCCCGAGCAGGAGCCAGAGCAAGATCTGATCGAACAGCCCAGCAAGCGGATCAAGCTGGAGCCGGACCTGGACGAGGAGAAGCTGAACGGATCCGTGATGGGCCTGCAGAACCTCCAGAAGTTGCAGTCCATGCTGCAGCAGCTCAACGACATCAACGGGAAGCGACCCCTGCCCTGCCACCTGTGTGGCCGGGAGCTGGAGAACCAGTACGCCCTGCGGGCACATCTCATGACGGAGCATGCCGCCCAGATGCAGATGCCCCTACAGATGCCCCTTCAGATGGCACCCATGTCCATGCCACTGCCCGAACAGCATCCGCAGCAGCTACCCCTGCACGCCCTCTACCAACAGCAGGCAGCGCCACAAACGCCCCCGAACGGAGGGGCTGGAGGAGCCAGATCCTCGCCAGGCAGTGGCGAGGAATTCAAGCAACATATCGCCGAAGCGCACATGCCCAGGGGAGCGTCCGCTCCGAGTGGGAGTCCACTGCGCGAGGGCTTCTACACGCCTGAGCGTCCGGTGGCACCACCAGCAGGCACTGGCAGTGTCCCCGTTCCGCCACCGAATCGGCCGGCCTACACGATAACGCCGACGAGCAGCTACTGCGAGATCTGCAACAAGGAGCTGTGCAACAAGTACTTCATGAAGACCCACATGCAGCGGATGCACGGCATCGAGATCGAGAACGGGGCCCAGATCGGGGGCGTTGTGTGCAACATCTGCAACAAGGAGCTGTGCAGCAAGTACTTCCTGCGCGTCCACAAGCACAACACCCACGGCATCATCGAGGAGGGCTCGCCCCTGCCGCAGCCGCGAGGACAGAACGGCGTCAAGCTGGAGGCGGCGGCCGCAGCCGCAGCGCAGCAGGCACCGCCAATACAGCCGGAGCAGCAGGAGCTTAGTCTGACTCCTTCCGCAGCACCAGGAGGAGAGACCAACTCCGGCAGTGGCCACGAGGTGTGTCCGCTGTGTGCGCGGCAGTTCCGCAGCTTCAAGTGGCTCCGCTCGCATCTGATGAATGAACACGGACCGGCCGGAGTGGAGCGACTCAGGGAGCTGGAGGCTACACAGGCAGCTCCGGCTCCGGCTCCATCCGCGCGCAGCAAGCCCAACAGTCCCACGCTCAAGATACCCAATGGGAGCAACAGCAGCAGCAATGCTCCGTCTGCCACGCCCTCCGTGGGAGCTGGCAATCCTCCACCCAATCTCGCCCAGGCCCTGCAGAACCTCAATGCGCAGCATCTGTTCGGACAGATGCAGCAGCAGCAGGGGCCGAAGGGTATGCAGGGGATGCCACCAATGCCGCCTCTGCCCGGGATGTTCGGTGAGCAGGCGCCACGCTTCAAGGAGTACCAGTGCTCCATGTGCCCCTTCACCACGCCCTACTACGCATTCCTCTTCATCCACGAACGCTCGCACGCCCTGCTCAACAGTGCCGATGGGGTGGAGACGTCTTTGGAGGCGCCACCGCCACCCCCAGCAGCCCGTAGTCAGGGCAAGTCCCGCAGCAAGGCCAGTCGAGTGGCAGCAGCTCCGCCAGCTGTAGAGGAAGCCGATCTTCACGTGGAACCCACCAACCTAAGCACCTCCAAGGCCACAACCACAAACCTCCACAGAACCCACTCTCCTCCACATCACACACCAGGAACTCCCTCACCGAAGGCCACGGGCCGCTCCCAGTCGCCGCTGGCCGCATCCAAGAACCGCTCACCGAATCCAGGACGTCGCTCCTCCAAGTCCATCACACCCAACGGGATCGGAGGGGGCCACAGGTCGGCCGCCACCTCGCCCTTTGAGGTGTGCAGCGATTTGGCCAACGGCACCGGGAAGCCGGCTAGCTACGCTCAGCCGGATCGGGCCGAAGAAGCATATCAGATGCAGGCTTTCCATCTGCAGCCAGCCGATCCGGACTCGGAGATGCAGTTTGCCCCGGCTCTGGTCTATCTGCCCGTGAGGGTGCGAGCCTCGGAGTCGGCCACGCTGAGCTTCAGACTAACACCAGCCTGAGGACAATGAGGGGCAAATGGAAATGCAACCCCATTTTACAGTGTTGCCAGCGTAAGTTCAACCCAAAATACAACCCTGATACATTTACCGAGATCCTCCCAGAAACGAACAAAATGAAAGCTAAAGTAACCGAACACAGAAAAGAAAATAAGAGTTAGGAACATGAACAAGAGACAAAATAGTGGAACTACAAAAGACTGAGTGCGCATATTAGTTGAGCTCATAATTAAACTTAAATATACACCCCTAACAAATACAATAAAAATAACAACAATTACAATTACAATTAAAGCTACAATTACAATCGATCAATACCAATCGGTAATCGCAGAAGCTAAAAGTTCACCGTGTCTAACATGGATGAAAATCTGTAAGCCATAAGCCATAACCCTATAACCCTATAACCGAACAAGAACAAGTCCGTTTCAGCTGGCAGCACTGTGCTAATCATCATCATATATGTATATACGTATATGTGTGTATGTATATTTTGATGGATCCAAGGCATAGCATAAACCGTAACCTATAACATATACATATATCTCTAGTGATTAAATATCAAAGTTCCTATGCGTAATAGTAATTTATCGTAAAAGAGTCGCAGTCGAGAGGGCACAGGAGGTGGAGAGAGGAAATCTAAATACGTACATACATGTATAAGGTGGGGTAGGCAGAGGATGGTGGGCGTACATATACATATACGAGTATAAAGAATATATATCGTAGTAGCAGCAGCAGCAGCTTCAAATCAAAATTACAATTATACATTTCTCATCTACTAGATATGGTGTGGTCTTAGAATAGGGCTGAACAACCCACACAAAAATTATAGGCATATACTATGGTAAAGCTTCAGCACAATGAAATTGCTCAAAATCAACATTTTTTTAGCGAAGACTACACTCCGGAGACGTTCCGGATGTCTCCATTTCCTTCGATTTTCACTTTGGGAAAAACCCCCTCTATATCGTATAAAGGCACTATAATCTTAACTGAAACTGAATAACAAATCTTATAAGCCATGTCTTCAATTTTGATGAGATTTTTCCCGACCAAACTTGTACATACATAAGGATTGTTAAAAGATAACTCCAGGGGAAATTCCGATTTTAGATGAAAATTGAACAGAGTTAGAGAGGGTATTAGAGGGATACATTGTTATAAAAACAGAGAGGGGCTAGTCGCCCGGAGCGGGATTGAGCGGGATTGAGGAAAAGGAAAATTGCGCCAGAAGGTAAAAATAAGAACACACAAAAACAACTCAGGGCAAAAGTACAATGACCATTAGTACTTTTTTATACAAACATATTTAAAGAAAAAAAACCAATAAGAATAAATAAATATAAATATGAAAACGATAAACGAGTAAAAACTATAATAGTATATATTATGAAACGTTAAAAAAAACATAACAAAAATTGCTACCTCAGACGGACTTGAAAACAATAATTTAAATAAAATGAATTTATAAAGACAAAAATCTATATAAAATCTATTAAGCCGAAACCGCATCGAAAAGAAAGAAACCTTAAAGCTAAATAAGAATTTTTTTGTAGTAAATTTACCTCAGAGCAGAACAACTAAACTTTAGATATACATATGATTTAATATATTAAAATAATATTTCTTTCGGTTTAATTACAATTTTAAGTTCAAACATTCCAAAGACCAAAACTAGTCGCCTAACCACTAAACACATTCTAGTCAAACTTATGGAGATGCATACTATATACATATACATATGTATATAAAGATCGAACCAGACGCCAAATCGGATCGATCAACTCTTCAGTTTTGGGCCACGATTCTTGCAGATTATTTTATAGTATTTAAGGCGTTTGTTCTTCGGCAAGAAGAGTTTCCCTCGAAGAGTTGACGATCGGACCGAGCCGAATCTGGGACCCGGCGTTGATAGATTTGCTATATTTGAAATTCCTTTTTTTAAAAACGTGTGTTTTTTAAAATGCTGCGTGCCTTTTAGCAAATACTTCGCCGTGTCCCCACAAAACACAACCAAAGGGAAATCTAAAATCCAATATTGAAATCCATATAGAAATAGTACTACATTTTTTTTTTACATTCCACTTATTTCTTAGTTCTTATAATATAATTTCATATGTGTGTATATATTACGAATAAATGTCTACATTTGTATTTGTTAAACTTGAGTTTCGTTTCTTTTTTTGACTTTTTCATTCAAAAATTGTGATTTCTGAATTGATCAATTGCCAGATTACATTTTTTATTCTTTGATTGAAGCGTGCCAGACCCGAGGCCGAGGCCGAGGCCCTACTTCAGAATCTTAAAAAAAAAAAAAAAAAAACAGAACCAAACCATGATTACCCGAGAAGTTTCCCTTGATAGGGGAAGACCTTTTCCTTTGTTTTGGTTACCCATAGGGGACCTTCATCTCTGCGCGGGTTCTATGCTGGTCCAACGCCTTGGCGACATCAATTATTAAATTGCCATTTGATTCAATTTGTCAACAATGCCTGCAGCGACATGTCTTGCGAGTAGATATGGTTAAGCACTTTTAAAAAAACTCATTCGCAGCTGTTCCCCTCCCGTTCTTTCCGTTTTTAAATAGACCCAAGAACAGCACCCTCATAAAACATTCCGAACAAAACACAATAATAAGTGAAACTGTTTCCGGTTTTGGGACACGCATTGACCAACACACCCCTGATTAGTATGTTTGCTTTAAAAAATACATCTACGTGAGAGTGTATCCCGCTGAAAAAATGAGAGGAAAGCGCGATAACAAAAACCCAGCATGGTCCGGTGAGGGTCAAGTCCGCAGGGTCAGCAGCTGCTGTTGTAAAAAATTCCAATCCAAAATCAAATCTATATGCACTTGGCCATAGCGCTATTGATTAAAAGTAGCCACCCCCAGGGGCGCATGGATTTCTCCCGTTTTCGGCAGTTAATTATTTGTCACGTGTCCATGCAAATTTCATCTCATTGATTACGTACAGACATCCGATACTTTTACGGGCGCTGCTGCAATTAAAGATTGGGCCGCGGGGGTTGCTGCCACGGACTCGGACCTCGGACCTCAGACCAGGGGATGGTAGGCAAATTTCATAAATATTTTTCCGACATTTTTGCCCAAATCTTTTCTATTGAATTTTTATGGCAATTTGGGAAAATCGTCTAGCAGCAACTTTTAGGGCGCAAAGTCAGCCCCGACTTCTACTACCCCATGGAGTCAGGTCAGAGTCCCGGTCCCGGTCCCGGTCCCCGCACCGATACTATAAGGGTGTTCCCGCTATTTGCATGCTTAAAAGTGAACTGGAAAACTGCAATTTATGAAAAATCAAATGAAAAGGAAAGAATTCTTTCGCATTCGCTGAGGGTGATTTAGCCTGAATCGCATTCCCCTCGTACAATATGGGCAAATTTCGCTATGCAAATTCTGGAATTATTTTTGGGTCCTTTCCTGGGTTCTGGCAAATGATTTTCCATTAATTTTATTTCGTTCAAATTCTCCTATAATTTTCAACCCCCCCAAAAAAATGAAGAGGAAGAGCGCACAAATCAAAAAAAAAACGCAAAGAAGAAGACATTTTTTAACATTAAAGCTAAATAAATTTTACAAAAACCAAGATGAAAATTGCAATGTACCTTGAGCATAAATCAAAATTTTGTATGACCTCAGATGCAAGTCTGATGGGGTCAGAGGGCAAAAACCATGAGAAAAATCCAAAATACAATTTTATTAGTACTAAGCAAAACGACACAAAAACAAAAACAAAACTCAAGAAAACTCTTGATAAATATTTTAGTTGTAAAATTAAGTCAAACGAAAAAATGCATTCGAAAATTATTATTAATTCCAAATGTTGAAGTTGATGAAAGAAACGAAGAAGACGAGACGAGACGGAGAAGGATAAGGAGAAGGATGAGGAGAAGGAGAAGGGGAGAAGAAAATGATGAAAAGAGGAGAGGAAAAACAAATGAAAACCAAAGACGTGAAAGAGCGCAAAATCAAAAGCCACGAGCAAAAATCAAAACAAAATTATATTTAAACAAAATCAAAAATCAAAATTATATTTAGCAATTGGCAAAATATATGAGATATATACACAAAAATATATCCATATACATATATATATTATATATATTTAACAATTTTACTTTGTTATTATGTAAAACTATGTGTGAAACCAAAACTAAAAACTTTAACAAAAATTATTTATATTACGAGTATGTGTAAAATGTGAAAGAGCAAAGAATCAAAATGGAGTAGAACGGAGAACACATTTTTCATTTCATTGTAAGCGAGCATTTATCAAAAATTGTATGTGTTTTAAATTGATTATATTAAATATATATACAAATACATATAAATATATGGACCCCCGTGTGTGTGTTAATGGGAAGGTATTCAGGCCCACAGTAATGTCTAACATATCCTCTTTGGGAGCAGATACTTTCCAAATGCAGAGAAGGAGCAGCGATCAATATGATACAATATCCGTGTCCGGTGTTGATTTGCTTTGAAGATGTAAACGTGATCCGTTTATGCTCGTTTCCCACACAAACTACTTTTGTATCCCTCATTTGGATCATTAATTGCGGCGATACCAATGTAGGTTAATGACTAATACGGTAAGACATAGCCATAACGAGCTATTTAGTATAGCAGTTTCCCATTTCTATTTAGTTAGGGTATACCTCAGCTCTCATAAATACACCTACTACTGCTGCTACTACTGCTGCTGTTGATGATCTGCCTCTGACTCTGGCTCTGCCTCTGCTTGTGCTTGTGAGCCTTGTGAGTGGTACGAAAACCCAGCTTACAGCTCGACGGCGTTCAAGCAATTGCACTCAGGTACAAGTGCCATCATCGTGTGCTTAAAATGTGCTTTGGTCGCCCTGTGATTCCCATCGAAAGTCTGTCTGTGGAAGAGAGACTTGTCTAAGCTGATTGTGTGGCCCTTGAGACGGGATCTCGGTGCCACCCCAAGCTAAATACATATCTGCTAGTCGTACTCCTGCTACTACCTTCCTGACATGGGAAAAACTTCAACTTTTGCGAGTTTTGACATTTGCTTTCAGCTTTCCAATACCTCGAAGGGAGAGGAAGGGAAGGGAAGAAAAGGGCAGCACCCTCCAGCTAGAAAGTGTGCCTTCCTTCGGCTTGTTGCTACCCTCCAAAGCATTACAGGCATTGCGAAATCAAAGTATATCAATATTTGTATTACATGAGGCGCACACAAGAACAGAACACACTCTCCACTCCACTCCACTCCACTCCATTCCACTCACAGGCATCTCTCACTGTAATGGCCAACAACAATGCCTGTGGAAATGTCTTATCAATAATTTTTGTAAAGAATGCGACGAAATCAATTCCGCACAGTTCCAGGGGATGGAGATACTCTGTAGATGGCTATGGCGATGGAGAGGAGGAGGAGGAGATGCGCGTTGGGCGCGTGTTCCTGACAGCTCCATAGTTTCCGTGTCCCGCCTCACTTCCTGTTGCCAAAACGAAGAAGAATGAAACTGTTCATATTTCCCAAGCGGAAAAGAGAAAGCCGGGTCTGTATATATTCCTTTGGTGGAGTGTAAGTATTACCATGTACATACATACTACATACTATATGTATACAAGAAATGATGTTCAAAGTAGATATACAAAGTTAAGTGACAGCTATATAAATAGTTGGTACTTCGGAATCAGTTTGGAAATTCGTTTTGTGATTTGTAATGGGGATGCATTCACAGATGTAGAATGTGTGTAGGTATGTACTATTGCTAATGTGTTCTCTATATATCCCGTCCGTCAGAGCAATCGCTCAAAACTTCCACAATTTAATTACTATTTTCAACATTACTCGGATGGTTTGTGTGTGGAAAATTAGTTTTGAATCGATTTGACAGAACTTCACACGCAGCACAGCCATGGCTACAAATGACCGACCGACCCAGCGACCAGAAACACCCATTTGAACGCCATTAGAGGGCCACCTCCCAAATAACCAATACACTTTCAGATAAGTACATATGTACGCATGTATGTGCGCACACACTCGTGTACTCGTATATGTATGTACCTATATAATTTCAATTCTCAATTAAATTGTTGAGGCGGCGCCAAGCGCAAACAACAATTTTTGTTGTCACCATATGCTTGGGCAACGCTTTCACTTTTATTATACCCTTCAATAGGCAACTGCGAGGATGTGCTGGACTCGCGGGAGTACTACATACATACATCATATCAAAACTAAATATGAAATTATGGAATTTAAATCAAATACTTTCATATTAATGAAGCACTTTCCACTTTCGGCGAAAATCTTTTTGTAAATCTACGTGTAAGCAATAAACTTGCACGCCTTTTTTCTCTGCATAGTTTGAGGGGAGTAATCATATAAAATTGAAGGGTATTCCAACATCGAATACCCTACTGAGTCCTTTCATTGCTGAGTGTTTTTTGGGACTTTGTTTCGTTGACCGCTCGCTGAGTCCTTGGAATGTGTCAAAAAACCCCAGACGCAGAACGAAAACAACATCAACAACAACAACAAACTTTAATAATTTAACTTATGGATTTTTTTGTAGACCCAGGGAGTTTCGAGGGGTAAGTATTTGTTATTTCGTTTTCCCATTTTCCAAATGCCTATCAAGGTGAGGGTGAGGGTGAGTTTTTCATTTGTTTGTGCCCTGGCATATGCACATTAGTCCCGAAAATGCGGCAATTTAAATAAATGACGCAAAAGGACACGCCACGCACCAAAGACGTAGGGCACAGGGTATGGGACTATGGTAGGGTAAGCGCTACTAATGACTTTTCAGAACGCGACAAAAACTATTTTTTTTTTTTTTGGAACTACTGTGCATACATATGTACATATTCAATAGTTCAAAACACGATAAACATAACAATTTTCAAATCATTTTCACTAAAACCCCTGCCTTGGGCGCTTTTTCTTGGCTGCCTGAGGCCGGACGAGGTCTTGAATCACATGTTCCGTGACCTGCAGACCGATGCTGGAGTAGCCGGCCCTGGCGAGCTGCTCCTCCTCCTCCTCCAGCACAAAGAAGTGCGGTTCCACGTTAGTCGGGTGGCGCTTCACCATCAGTTCGTTTGCATCGCGCCGGAACAGATCCATGGCCTGATAGTGGCCCGTTCGGGCCTCCACGCACCTCCGTTGCGTGAGCGGGTCTGAGAGGTCGAGACCGTCGCCCGCCTTGGGCAGCCGCTCGCTGGCCTGGTCCAGCTGCATCACCAGGCGGCGCACAATAAAGTTGGCAAACCGACGACGCGACCTTTGCTTGAACAGCCTGATGAGCCACTGATGGGGAGTGTAGTACTCGAAGACTATGCAAAACAGCACTGTCAGCTTGGCGCCGACCACAACGATCATTGGAAGGAGGAGATTCTCATTCACAAGGGTCCTGGCCATCGCCCACCAGTAGAACAGATCGCAGCCGTGAAAAGTCAGCCCGTAATCCAGTATGGCCGTGGTTACAAAGATCAGCGCATGGACGAGGCCCAGTAGAACGTGGTGGCGCCGGATCCATCCTATAACGAAGGTCACCATCCGACTTAGGAATTGCATGTTTCCAGCCAAAATTGTTCAGTAATTAGTAAAAATCCCAACAGAAACACACATGAACTGAAATTTTTTCCTTGATTTACAACAAAATGTTACTAACCAAATAAAGCAATGATTTGGAAATGAGCTAGGAAACTTGAGGCTTTGCTGTTAGACTACTATGATAATGATGGATATGGATCCGAAATTCTGAATCGTTTGAGGTGTACAAATCGGGCATTATAGAATTCGCCGGTAAATTAATATCATATTTTAGAAGAGAAGGTAATTTCGTGCTCGTATAAGTAGATATACATACACATGGATGGAATTATGGTTACCTGGGCAGTCATCCCTTAGCTGGGCAAATTCCTCATCAAGTATCTCTTTCCAGATATGTATCTGTTGCCCTGGGTCTATGGAATCGTCGAAACATGCATGGATCATTAAGAAATTGTACGAAAACAAGTAGATAATTTACTCGTAATCCTTTTTCTCTGTTTCCATAATAACCCCAAGGATACCTTTATACAACATATCTCTTTTGTATACCCGTAAGTACTTATGACATCCAATCTAATCTGCAGGCAAAGAAACCCAAGTATACAATATACAGTATATACACATGTATCGAACCGAGAACTAATGAGAGATTTCGGTTCAATTTTAGTTTCGTTTTGAGATTTTGCTCCTGCCCTTGTTGGTCCTGGTTCCTGGTCCTTTCCTTTCCTTTTCAATTGGATACACACAGCCTCAATGCCATGTGCGTGAGGGGCAGTAAGGAACGAGCAGGAGGACGGAGGACGGAGGAAGGGGGAAGGCGGTTCAACGGGCGTTGATGAGGAATAAAACTTGTCAGGAGAAAGGAGGCAAAGGACACACACGCACACACACATGCCTCCTGCGTACTTGTATGGTTACGTTATGTTGCAAGGAGAATGAGAGAAAGTGGCGATACAAGGGGAAAAGGACATCGGGGCTGGAGGCAAGAGGCAGGGCAGGAATGGCAGCGAACGAACGGAAGCAACAAGAGGGCAAATAATTTTTTCCCCTCCACAAGAAAGTTGAAAGAAAAATACGAAGAAAATTGTAATTTTCATCAACCGAACACAACCAAAAAAAAGGAAAAGCAGAAACTTCTTCCAGCTTGACCTTAAAAGAAAATTAGATGCTCGTGTTGGGGATTCACTCATGAGTGTATGTGTGCGGGAATATATGTATGTGGTAGTATAGTATATGTATGTATATACAACATATATGCGTGGGCATGTATGTGAGTGATATCGAACAAAATTCCAAAATAAAAAGAAAAATTTAACGCAAAAAGGCAAAGTTCTGGTTCTGGTTTTGGTTCTGGGGAGTGTCCGAGTCGGGATAAGGTTGCCACCGAAAGAGTGGGTGGATAACGGGGTGCGGGGTGTGCGTGAGTGTGTGTGTGTGTGGGCCTGAGACTTCTCCAATTTCTCGGCTAACCAGCTGGACTCTGGGAAGCGCAAAAGGATGAGGGTGGTGTGGTCCAGACTCTTGTCCCTTTTCCATTGCTGAGAAAAACAGGGGGGGATATACTCGTACATACATACATACATATGTACATATGTATGCATGCTAAAGTGAAAAGTAGTAAATTGAACTTTCTTCCTCTTCATCTGCTCCGGCTTTGTGGGGTTTTGTGCGGTCTTGTGGGCCTCCCTGTCGCTGTCCGGCTCGGTTTTTATATTTTTGTGGGCAATTTGTACTTTGTCTGCGCGTTCAGCACTTTTTGCAGTTGTTGCTTTTGGCTACTTTTCCACTTTTCTTTTCACTTTCGTTTTACGGCTTTCCATGTGTGTGCAGGGATTGGGGAAAATTCTTGCAGGAGGAAAATGGGCATGGGCATGGGCATGGGAATGGGCATGGGAATGGGATTTGGTTTTTCGGAATTCTCGGAGCTGGGCGCATTCGTTATTTATCGCTTTGCAAATTAAAGTTGAGCCGCATAAAACTTGCAAAATTATTTATAGCAATAAATATTAACCAAGCTCTCTGGCCCTCACATTCCCCGACTATACCCAGAAACCTTAATTAAAAAAAGGAGCAAAAGAAACTTGTCAGGATAGAACTTGTCGGTAGGAGGAGGAGGAGGCAACAAAAGCGGCAGATAATAAATTGAAAATTCTATCCGAGGAAGCAGCCGGGAATTGGGAAAGGAAAAGGGGAGGAGGGGGCAAGGGAATTCCATGCTGATGAAGTGGAAATCATAATGTCAGGATGGACTTGACAGCTAATGGCAGCAGCAAAAACAATATCCACATCCTGCCGTGTCCTTGTGCAAGGAATTTCTGTGCAAAAAGTGCGACTGTAATTACAGTGGGCGCTGCCTTGGAAGAGTAATTTTATTAAAAAACAACGGGGATGTTGGATGGAGGATGCAGGATGCAGGATGGATTCCTCTATAAAAATCCTTTGATATATAAAACTGTAGGATGGGGGGAAATAGGGAAACAACGTCAAAACCCACAAAGTTGGCCCGAATAAAGCCTTGGGCTGTTCCTTCAAGATCTCTGTGTTTTCTCCTTGGAGATGCTTCACTGTATGTATCAAATGATGACAATAAAATTGCTTTGCCTGGGTGTTCGTCTCCACATGTGTGAGTGTGAATGTGAGTGTGTGTGTGTGTGTGTGTTGTCATGGCTGTGTGGGTGCGTGTCAGGAATGACAGCCGGGAAAGCGACTGCTCGACCAAAAAAAATCTATGCTTCACTCACCCACACACCCAGCCCCTCTCGCCGCCACTTTCCCCTGCAGTGATTTTGCAATGAAATTCGATGGCCCCGCAGGGCGGTGGAAATGGAAGTGGAAGTCGGTACGATATCAGCCTCATTATGGAAAATCAATAGAAGAGAAACGTAACTTTAGACTATGCCAGAAAGAGAAGGGGAAGCTGATAGAGAAAAAGATGGAGAGATAGATAGAAGGAGAATGGAATAGAGAGAGAGAGAGAGAGAGAGAGAGAGACAGAGAGAGAGAGATGGAGATAGAGAGAGATGGCGTAAGTAGTTCAATGATATGGACTACGCATTAACTAAAATTTCGATACAAAAACGAGCTGCCCCCCTGCCCCATCCCCTTCATCAAGCCCTCCTTCGGAGCAAACAAACAAAAAAAAGGAAAACAAAATTAATTAATTTATGTGCCAGCCCGAATTTTCCATGGCAATACACACACAAGCACAAAAACACACACAGACAACAATCTATAGATACTCGTACAATTTTTCCAATTTCAACATCATCCTCTAACAATTTTTCGTCCTCATTCGATATCGATGTCGTTGTCGTTGTCGATGCCGTTGTTTTTGCCTTTGTTGTTGTCGTTGTTGTTGGTGGCTGCGACTGGAACTCATTACAAAAACATAATAGCAGAATAAATACTGAAAGAAATGGCATAAAATTATAAAAGCCTTGTCCAAAGGCAAGCCGAAAGGCAGGCCCCTCTCACAAGCCACTCCATTCTATAAAGGATGTCCTCGCCCCCAAAGCGCCAATAAATTTCCTGAACTATCACACGCTCACAACCACAAATACATTCGCACCCAGCCACACACACAAGCACACACACACACACCCACACACAGAAACTCTGAGTGCGTAAGCTGCTTATGGCTAAGAGCGCAAATGTATCTGTGTGTGGTCAGACTTTGAATGTGTGTCTCGGTCCCCGAAGCTTAAGATATCCTTCATCTGCCTATAACAGCTACATATTTGTTTGTGATAAAGTAGCGTGATTTTGATTAAAATCTACTGAGAACAATTTGAGTATATTTTGAAAAAACCGCAAAGTTTGCTTTTCTAAGCGCTGTTTCGGTGTAACACTGCCTGCCCTGCCCTGTCCTGCCCTGCTTTTTTATTGTACTTAACAACAATCATAATACCCTCTGCAAGGGCATTAAAAGAACGGCCATTACATCCCCCGCATGCCCCAGACAATGTCTATCATATTTTTATCTCATAAATGTTCCAGAACAGCAGCCGCAACTTGCCTGCGGAGAAAGTGGTCAACATCGAGGGGCCATATATCAATAATTGTAGACCATCAAAAGATAAAAATCACTAATATTTATTTTAAATATATTTTAAGCTGTCCTCTTACGCTTTTTTAACTTGTTCTATGAAAAACAGCAGATGAAACCTGGCTGAAATATGTAATGAGGGGTAAAGGAAACTCAAAGCGTATTTCTGTAGCTGGTTCCCATAACTCTGCCCATTCTGACTAAGAATTGGAATGACCAACAGTAGAGTAAACCCTCCAGACTTTACACATTTTCAAGTGGCACGTGTCTTGATTTAAAACCCATATTTAACACTCACTCACACTAACACTCACAGGCCATTCAATTGAACCACAAAAAGAGCCACTTTTTACACAAAAAAACCCAATAAATGTTTCTTATCTTTAACACCCCAGAAACACGGGAAAAAAACACGGATAGGGATAGGGCTATGGATAGGGGACTCTAAGCCTTCGGCAAACACAGACGCGTGCGCCAATAATATCGAAATCGAATAAGTAAACAAGATTCATAAAAAATAAAACTATAAGATACAAGGCCTTCTCGTGTGTGAGTGTGTTTGTGCGGCACGGGTGGTTTGTGTTTTTAAAAACCATTCGTAGAGAACCACCAAAGAGCCAGACCCTATCCAGTGCCCCGAATGGTGGCAGCTGCTGCTGCTTGTCCACTGTGAAATCCAGACGCGTGTGAAGCGTGTGTGTGTGCCCTGGGTGCCCGTGCCCTGTCCGTGCCCCCCAAAAGATGTTGAAGGAATCGAAATAAATTTCATTAGAGTTTACAATTCTACGTAGAGAAGTAGAACCCTCTCGAAAGGGTTGTCTTTGTCCGCTGCAATCAATGGGCCATCGCATAATGCACATGGCACATGGCAGATTGGACAGTTTTCCAAGCACAATTTTTCTCGTTGAAAATGTGTAAAATTTTACCCCAAAACGAAAGGGGTCAGGTCACCAAATTACTTTCGAGCGCGCATTGCAGCGTCAAATCAAGCGAATGAAAAATGAAATCCATGCATGATACGATATAAGCCATAAGGGGGAAGTCTCTACTCCTTCCCCTTCCCCTTCCCCTGATCCTGCCCATAGAGAAAGGGGTTACGGGCCATAGGGTAAGGGGTAAGGGGTAAGTGGTGCGGGTTGCGAACCCTTGCCCATTGTAAAGTTGCAATTTTCTATGGATAATGTGAAATTTCCAACGTAAAAAAAAATAGCAAAAAAGAACACAAAAATTTCTTGACATTTTTCGCATAAAAGTCTCGTTGGGTCGAGGGTTAGGGCAGGGGTAAAAAGGGTCACCGCTCATTGTGTAAATAAAGGATCAGCATTGGGATCCGGATCGATGCAACCAACTGTCACACGTCCATGCGAAATTAATAAATTACATTTTCTCCTTTCTTTTTCGCATAAAAATGTGTGCCAACTTTTTAGCCCAAAAAAAACAAAAAAAAATAAGAGGAAAATTTAATTTTTTTATTCGGGTGCACATGGTAGCAGGGACAGGGCAGGGGTTGTCCCCGAAGAAGGGGTTGCGACACATTAGCTGATCTGAACCTATTAATAAGCGTTGCCAACCCCGGGTGCGACCTCGCGACGCATCGCCTGACACGTGGGTCAATGTCGCCCGACCTGAAGCGACAGTGGCAGCGGCAGCGGCAGCTTCCTCCTTATTCTGACAGGCGGCACAAAAAATGGGTGAAAAACTACCATAAAAGACCCAAAAAAAAAAAACAACAAAAAGAGGAAAAAACGGAAGCCCGTTAAAATTCTCACTCGATTTGAAATTGGAATTTTTCAATAAATTGGCACAAAACCTTGGCCATTCTTTGTTCGGCAGGCAATAATCCTCTTAACTGCAGCGCGACTGTCGCAAAATTGTGACAAAGGAAATGCTGGAACTGGAAAATAGGGGTACCGATGCTGGTGGCTTTGTTTCTTTCGCCATATCTCCAGTTGTTGTTGTTGTTTTTGGCACTAGTTAAATAAATGAGATTTCGTTGGGAACAAGGGCCAGCTATACATACATATATATGTATAGCTTATACCGTATAGCAGAAGCCTCCCAGGCTAAGCCGTTAACTAGGACTGGACCGAACATTTTGGTGATTACTCAAACAAAAAACGACAGCTAAATCGGTCCAAACCTAATGTTTATATTTCCCTTAAATGTGATGAAGTTAATCATAGGATTATCCCAGAGACTCAGCGGATACAGCCTGTCAGAATTCTTTATAGTTTCTAGCACTATATACTATGCTCTTGATGAATATACATAGATGAAGGTGCATTAATATATTTAAAAATGCTAACACATTTCGGGACGTACAAGATCCGTTATACAATATGAACATGGTAAGAATAAACCCATTCGGATACTAGGACTCTATGGAAAGTCAAAAATGAGAGATGAAGATGTACAAGTGTAAGTATCGAAAAGAGAATCCAATATTTTAAACATTTAAAAAGAAACAAATTAATTAAAAAGATAATAAAAGTGAAGCACAAAGAGGACTATTCGATTGGGAGATATTCATAACACTTACATTTTAGAGAAAATATAAGCCAATTCAAAAAATTCACATTTACTTAATTCTCTGAGGTGTGTACTTTTGGACAACTGCATGCATAAATATACATATTTAAATATGTATAACCCCATTGAATAAAGCCAGATTACTTTCGACTATCCATTCGCATAAATATACGCCGTCTATCAAAGAGGGACCACAAAGCTGTTCTATGGCGGGGCTTTTCGTTACGCCCCGTAGACAAAAAGGATTTCAAGACATGGATATGGATACAGAACAATTATATTTCTGCATTGAATAATTTATACCACACAGCCGAGCTACTTATCTGACAAATTAGGCTTTGCTTCATCAAATAGAACGTTGAATCTGGTAACCATAAGGTACAAACTTTTCAATTCAGGAAATCAATTTTTAATAAATGCTATTATAATTATTTTAATTATTTTGAAACTACATTTCTTATTCGTATATTTTTAAACTAACACTTTAGTATAATTGTAATACAGTGACGAGGCGGAAAGTTAAGGTACAAACTTTCCAATTCAGGAAATACATTTTTAATAATTTAATTTTCGACGAATACCACTTCATCCGCATACCCAAGGTAAGTCCCTTTTTAACATTCTCCTTAAGCCTGTATTTATTATTATAATCTATTTACAGGTGCACCTAATGCGTTGGAAGACATTGACCATAGCTGCCTCAAATATGGACGGCACACTCTTTAAGTTTTTGTACCTGCAAGTGGTACCCACGGACGTATACGCTTTGGACAGTGACGTCATTAAAGAGGCCCTGAAAGTTGTAACAGTGTCAATTTTCAACATGGGCCTAGCCCAAAACGTGTGCGCCATCATATCGGACAGGTGCCGAATCAATTTGAGACCACTCCAGTATGTGGCTAACTACTTCCCGGTGCTGTGGGACATAGCCCACATGAAAAAAGTTATGGTCAATTGGTGTAGGAACACCGAATGCGCCTTAGAGGAGATATATAGAGCAAAATATCACAAAGATGATTGGAAGACCGGCTTGCTGAAATTTCAGCGAACAACCCGACGCCCAAACTTTGGGAGCACGCGATGGAAAATTTGACAAAATTTATACAAATATACTTTAGCCGCCCTGGGACCCGTTATCTCAGCCTAAGCTAAATAAACAGCTTGGATTTCGAGCACCGCGGGAAGCTTCTAGATTCAATGGTGTGTGATCTATTGCAATTTATCTATATAAAGCATTCAGATGAATTTTCTGACCCAAAGAAGGCCATACGTTTTTTTTTCCGCATTGTGGGGGTTTTAATTGTAATTAATAATTAAGATTTTTAATTAATTGAAATATACATATATTCATAGCATAAAAATCAGCTATTTTTTTAATTTGGAACAGTACAAAGACCTAAAATTGTCCCCATTCACTCAGCAGCAATGCCCATTTCTTGGCGATGCTCATCTCCCCCGACGTGATCTAACATAGCCCACTTCGGTAATCTGGTTCCCATGAACAGGTGAAGGGAAGCGAGAACATGCATCTAGACTGGTATATGGAGAATCAATGGGCGAGACAACGTTCAAGAACGGTACAACTCGCTATCAGAAGAACAACATCAACTCCACCGCGCTGCTGCATGGACTGCATGGAGTGGAGGAGATCGGGCAGCGACAGCGGCAGGCCGCCGACGACAGCCTCGTGCTGGTGCTGTTGTTGCTGCTGCTGCTGGATATTGTATACCACCTATCCACATCCTCACAGGGATTCAGAGCTACTTGTAGTTTGACCACAAAGATCAGCGTAACTGTCCGGGCCACAGTACTCGACCGTCTGAGAGCCGCAGCGTCCTACACCGCCTCCACGGGTCTGTCGAAAAAGAATCCATGGCCTCCAACCAGCAGCAGGTAGAAGTCCAATCAGAGGATCCAGGTAGAGTTTCAGGGCGTGCAGCACAAATCCCGCCCCTTGATTTGTTGGGCAGTTGAGATGGCAGTATTTAAATCCTCTATATAACTATCGATACGCACACATCTATATAAAATGTAGTTATCAATACAATAATGATAATATCGATATAAAATGTAGTTATTGATGTGTACCGAATATGTAGATGCCGTGTAGTTGCCATGTACAACATTTCTAAAAATATCGATTTTTTATATATTGTCGACCAAAATATCGACCCGATATTATCGTATCAACAATCCTACCAAAACTCCAAGAACGAAAACGAAAACGAAAACTGCCCCAGAAGTTTTGATTATATATTATTAAATACGATATTAACCGTTAGGTGACCCTTCGACACTCTTCCAAAAAACAAGGCAGGACAAAATGGTGATTGGGTAAGGTGTAGTAAAGCTTCTGTTTGGTAATTACGTAAGCCTCAAATGAATTGGTCTCTTCGCAGATTGATAGTGCGTGGTGGCCTGGTGGCCGGAACTGTTTACTACACCCACAAAGTGGGGATCTGGGGCGACTCCCAGCAGACCGAGAGGCTCTACAACAATGTCAAATCCGAGTTGTGTCCGTATGTGACGAAGGCGAAAAAACAGCTGCCGTTCGATGTGCCCCAACTGCCGAACACTGGTGAGATGCGCTTTCTGGCCAAACACTACTACAACGAGGGCGTGAAGGGCTCCATTCGCTTCGTCCATATGCTGCCCTGCTATGCGGGTCGCGGCATCAAGAAGGTGAAGGACACATTCGAGGATTTTGCCAAATCCCCGGCCATCACTGGCACCCAGGACACAGGCAGTCCAGCAAAGCAATAGGCCCCTTGCTATGTTCCCTTAAATGCCAGGCTGTTCTGTGTTAGTTATATTAAGTGTATATTAATTTGTTTCCCTGCATGCCCACACACAACACCAGCAAAGTGACAAATCATCTGTGCTCTGAATACTTAAACGATTGAGGGGTTCCCTCTTCTAGTTAAGTAATAAAAGTTATCGTTTTAGCGTGAAGATCGCCGTGAAATGTAAAAACAGATTGTCTACTCTACTTATTTAAAAACCAGAAGGTTAGACAGACACCCTATTATTTGGTGAGATATGCATTTTTATACGACTGTATACATCCGACTGATGTGGCTATTTATTTTGTGAGTTCTGCCAGATAATTTATTTGGATCTTGCTGTCTACGTAGGATGCCTCGCCAAACAGACGAAAAAACACGTCGTCCACTGATTTATTGGCTCTGTCCCAGCCCAAAGTTCTGTTTCAGCTCGGATTTTGTATTTGGCCAGCTAAAACACTACGATACCCTGTCACGGTGATGGGCATTTTGGTAGCACGTGAATGAAATGTGTCATCTTTGGGCCCATGTTTCCCAAGCGTTCCACGCGCCGTTGAATTGTGGCAACCGCCGCGTAGATGCCTCTAGATGCAGTTGATGACACGAAATTACTGCTGTAAACAAGGCGATGTTCAAGATTGGCAATTACTATATAGTATAGTCGAGAATATAGCAGACTCTTGATAAGGCTCTGATAAAAGACAAAAGACGGAGAGGCGGGCCGCGTCATGTTATTCATCTGAGTCAGCTTTTCCATCGCAGCTTCGTATGGTTGACATTTTACAGCAACTTCCGCTCCGATTTGGCCCAGAGTCAACATCACATTACGCATACGGCCCACAGTGGCAAAGGCAAATATTAAACACTGCTCTAGGACGCGCTAACACATCCAAATACTAAATCCAAAAGACGTCATTGAAGGCGAGGCGTACGCCTCCAACTGATAACAATTTAGTGCCCCAATTGGGCTACCTAAAACGAGATATGTCTGTAGGTACCTGGTAAAATCCCAGCCAGAGCGAGCCTAAAGTCCCCAAAAGAGATAGATAGACCGACCCCGAATGACTGAGTAGCCATCCCAACTCGTTCAAACCGTCATTGTTTAATTTTAGGCAGACCACTCAAGTGCCCGTGCCCAGTCCTTATTATCTGATCCGCCCGGTAATACATACTATACAATGGTCGAATACTTTTAATTTCGATTATTTGCAATTCTATTTATGATATTTACCAATCGCCTCTGCCATTGCCATTGCCCTTGTCGCCCGTTGGGTGTTGCTGCCGTCTATTTACATAGCATACCCATTTTTTTTTGTGTTTTAATTAATGAAACTTTTCGCTTGTTTATTGGCTTTAGCGATCCAAACACAAGCAACTGTCTACTGCCTGCCAGCTGATGTTGTCTTGAGATAAAGATACTACTCGTACGTACCTTACCCACTCCCACACCCCCCAATGCCTGCAGACGCTTTCTCGCAGGTGACTCACCCACCTGGCATCGCAGAGATAATGTCCGTAGATCTCCTCGCAGCAAGCGGCGAAACCTCTCAAATATCGAACCAGAGATCACGTGCCACCCAGGACTTCATTGCCGCACAGTTGCAATTTGCAAAAGAAAGAAGATGATACACTTAAATACCCAATATTTGCGGGCAAATATGGGAAAATCACATTGCCAGCGACCCATAAAAATCGGAGCAAATAAATGTTTAACCTCTAAAAGGTACACAACACGAAGCAAGCGTGGTCCCACGGCAAGCAACACCTCCCCCACACAAGATCATGCCATGGCAATGACTCCGGTAAACAGTCGAAGATACCCCAGAAGTGTCAGGGAACGGAACGGAACAGCACCGCACCGCACCGCGCCGCACCGCGATAAGCACAGGCACAGGCCTTTTCCTATTCTGCCAAATTAGCTGTGACAATGCCAGCCTCTTGAATAGAAATGGCCTCCTGTTTGCTCTGGCAATGGGAACAATAATTAAATAAGCTTTCTTGTTAAATATTCGCAGATCAAATTTGCTCAGCTACAGCTACGAGCATTTCATTTAATTAAAGTTCCTAAAATAACACCCCCGATAAGAGGGTGAGAAATTAAGAGAACTCTGGGCGAGGAATTGACGTAGACAAATTTGTCTTCTTATACATTCTAGGAAGGAGTTGGCCTAATTGCTAGCCATAAACCTTTTTAATGGTTGATTCATTCTATATACATATGAACACATAAATAATTATTTCTGACATTCGGGATCTTCTTCAGATCGTTCTATCGTTGAATGGTATCATAAATGTTTCCTGGAGTTCCAGGACTTATTTATTAGTTTTTCATTGATAAATAGGATTAAAAGATATATTTAATCTAATGTCCTTCCCTTTAAATTTAATATTTATATTCCATAGTTAAATACAAAAGAAATACTCGCAGACGCATAGATCAATCCGGCGAGTAAATCATTCAATCATAACCAAACAGCACTCACGATCCATCCACTCAGGTTTCAGACTACTGTCTACGAGTACTCATAGTATCATGGCAGCTAATTGTGTTTGACAAAACGTTATTAACAAACTCATTCACAATTGGCCATTTGTCATGTATTCAATATATTCAATTATTGTCACACTCTCAATTCTCTGTCACGTCGCTGCTTTAGCTTCGCTTTTTGCCAAGCCTCATTATTATTGATAATACCTTTTTGTTTTCTGGGAGTGGGTGGATAGATTGACCTCTGAGCATAATCCCTTGGATCGATCTGGCGGACAGGGGTTTATTCAACCAAGAGGATCGCGCATCGCGCATCGCACATCGCACATCGCATAATCGCTATTGTACGAGTAAGCTGATAAGAATTAAATAGTTTTTGCTAAGGTAAAATCAGTTTTGTTTGAGGACAATGACAAGTTTGTTGAACCTGTAACGCAGCACTTATATAACTACTACTACCAGTTATCAGTTGATGGATAGAGATACATAGCATGGCTGGGGTGGGAGAGAGATCTTGACGAGAGCTTGCTCTTGCCGCAAACATTGTAAGCCAATTGGAAGCGTGGGTGGGAGACACTTGAGCAAACAGATCCCTCACACTCCCGATCCCCTGTGGTTAATCGTAGTCGTAATTAGCTGGATATATGTACATGTGTGTGTACTTGTGTGTGCGCTCCTGACTAATCATCAAAACAAGAAATGATACTGCATCTAGACTGCATTTTCAGTGCCTTCTGAAATGTTACGTTTATTTATTCTGTTTCTGTGCATTTTCCAAGACGACTGACATACCGGTTTGTATTTCGCTGCATTGCTTCCGATATAGCCAACGCATTCGTATACCCATTAGATATCTGTAGATCTGTAGATCTACAAAGTGTGCTCGCGATTGGCGCTGCCTATAAGTGAGCCGATCCCCAGGCGACCCTGCGCTGTTGCCTTTGAGCTGTTGAACGCACTGAACCTCTGTCTGCCTCCGTCTCTGATTCTGCTGCTGCTGCTGCACTGTTTGCTGTTGCCATTGTTGCGGCGGGTGGGAGGGGCTACCATCCCAATAGAAAACTTACACAGAACATTAACAGGTCTTATCAGGCCTCCCCAAAAAAAGAAAGAAAAAAAACGACACGCTGAGAGCTACACGAACCGCACGAGCTTCGCCTCCCCCTCAGTGCTCATTGAGGCGTCGGCGTCGACAGCAGCGCACCTGAGCAGAGCAGAGCAGAGCCAAACCGAGGTATTTCTGTGGGGCGCAAACGCGGCGCGAGTTCAAAACGCCAACGACTGGAGCTGGAGAAACAGACACAGACACAGACGCAGACAGACTGGCAACTGGCAACTGGCAATCGTCCTCGAGAGAACATTAAGAACTACGAGTGTTCCATAGAACATTAAGAATTGAATCGAATTGAATTTGCATTTTTTTTACAAAGTGAATGTGTGCAAAGTGAATGTGAATGTGCGCGAGCAGGTCGTGTGAAACATGAGCATTTAACTTCGAATCATTCCCCATTCGGCCAGCCCAAAAGAATAACACACCACACCCAGCGCTAACAGAAACCAAATCGAAACCAAATCAACCCAACCAAATTACAAACCCAAATCAACATGAATAACACCAGAAATGTTTTGTGGACTACATTGATCTTCGGCTCAATCCTCATCCTCTTTCAGGCCTCGATTGGGTAAGTCTTGAATCCTTAAAGTCTTACCTTGGGAAATTCCCACTTTGTCCGGTTCCTTTCTGAAGAAAAACAGCAACTTTAGCTATAGCTATATATAGCTATATTTGGCTATATTCTTAGCTCTACAAAAATGTCTGATAAAACATTCAAATGGATATGTATGTATCGGTGGGTGTCTGATAAAAAAAATCTTAACAAGAGTTGGAGCTGCTTTCTCAGTAAATTGGCAACAATTTATGGAACTCTTGTCTGACTCAAACTCAAACAAGCAGAAATAGATGAAAAATTGTGCAGGAGAGAGCACGAGTAGAAGGGAAACCACCAACAACATTCATTTTGAAAATGGTGATCCCCATCTACATAAAGATTCCATTGATAAAATAACTTCAAGAATTTCTGTTCTGATAATGGAAAGGAAATCTGAAGATGTTCACAAGAAAATGTTTATGTTGGAACTGATAAGAAAGGTTGAGGTGATAAGAAAGGGTTACACATCATCGAATTTGGTAATTATTTTGTTTATAAACATTTCCTGATACATCTAGTGAAAAAATAACTGGGAAATATTTTTTTCGAGATATTTTTGCAATACTTTGGAACTGTCTAGAAACCCAGAAACAAGTTAAAACAAATACACTCAGAAAAAAGGAATAGTACAAGAGGAAAACACACCTTTTATTTATTTGAAATAATTTATTTTATATATGTTATCTAATTATAAAACTCTTTAAAAAAAATATAACATACTCGTATGTAAATAATTTTATAGGAATTTCGATTAAAATCGAATGTCAATATGCAAGTGAAAACTATTTGTTTTTACAACATCCACTCTCGGAGAACACCTATGGGTGTACATTTTTAAATCCAAGTGTAAATATTAAAAATTTCA
The DNA here is from genome assembly GCA_963969585.1 of Drosophila helvetica. NCBI lineage: Eukaryota > Metazoa > Arthropoda > Insecta > Diptera > Drosophilidae > Drosophila > Drosophila helvetica. The sequence goes on from OZ018401.1 coordinate 57,421,263, forward strand.
CGGCTTTTTTCTCAGGGTTTACCCAGAAACCTTAAAGCCACTGATAACTCCTGGCCAATTGTCTAAATTAATCCCCAGAAGAATTAAGATTAGAATTTAATTAACGGTCTCCCCGAATGCGCAATAAGAAGCCGAAAAACGAAGACCGAAATCGACTCAGAAATATTTACAGGGCGGCGTTTTGGCTTTAATGTGCGAAAGGTCGCAGCTTTGTTATCGGATAAGTTCAAGATCTGGGTGCTATATCAATATGGGCTATAATTAGTTTCCTGTTGTGGGAGCAGGTCACGTCGATTAATGGAATCGAATACTCTTTGTGGTTGCGCAAGCCAACAAATAGCGGAAAAATACATAATAATTAAATAATAAAAAAAAGCAAGCTGCCGACCAGAGGAGACAAATATTTATTTGGTACATTGCAATATACATGTTGATGATTTAAGATAGCTCCAAATGAGCTTGCACAGCTGCTTCTGGAGCTGTGGAGCTGTGTAGCTGTGTAGCTTCGGTGCTCAGGGGTGCTCCTGACAGACCTTCTAAAGTAAGAATTATTTTAAATGGAATCATTAAATGGGGAGCACTTGCCCATAAATTATGTCACTTTCAAAGACAGTTGCTCAAAATAATTGCAAAAATGGTTTATGATCGTTGAAGTTTATTTTTATAGTTCGTTTGCTTTTGTGCAAGGGTTAGTATTTTTATGCATTTAAAAATGAGTTATAATACCTGGATTATGTGTCATCCCATTCCCAGGCACTTGAAGCTTCCTCTGTTCTCCTTTCGTTTACTAACCTTTCCTATACCATTTCAGGGCCACTAACGATGCAGGCGAGGACCAGGACTGTCCCTCCCTGGCAAATGCTTCATTAATGCAGCATTCCCAGCTTATACAGACACTAACCCATGTCTGCCGCTATGATCGCCTAGAGCGACCCATTGGTAAGGATCTGGCGTGCTCCTAAAGTAAGAGAATACATCATAAAGAAAGATCTTTACCCCCAGAATACGACAGTGCAACGGCGAAACGGCTGCCCATTGTGGTGAAGACACGTATCTATGTGTACTTCCTGCAGAATTTGAACTCGGATCTGTTGCAGTTCAAGATGCACGCCCTGCTCCAGCTGAGGTTCCAGGACAAGCGACTGGCCTACAAGGCGTTCCAGAGAGATGATAATATCCTGGGTCAGAAACATCTGAGCGAGCGCCTCTGGCTGCCGCACATCTTCTTTGCCAATGAACGCGAGTCCAGCATTCTAGGGACAGACGAGAAGGATGTGCTGACCTCGTTGTCGCCAGAGGGGAATGTCATCCTATCCACTCGCATGCAGGCCTCACTGTACTGCTGGATGAACTTCAAGAAATTCCCGTTCGACCAGCAGCTCTGCTCCACTGTTATAGAGAGCTGTAAGCAATGCCATTTATCATTTCAACCATAGATATATATCTACATCTATAAATACATATATCTTTCAGGGATGTACAATACCTCGGATCTGGTTCTAGAATGGGAGGAGCGCTCGCCCATCTCTTTTGATCCGGAAATGCGGCTGACAGAGTACAACATGGACAAATTCTGGCACAACACAACCATTGTGCACTCCGATGAAATCAATCTGCGTCACGGTGCATTTCGTAAGTGCAATTAAAATTAGGTGTTTTTTTTTTAGATTTTACTGTATTCATCGTCTGTTTTAGTGGGTGACTACAGTTCCCTGAGCTTCACTGTGAATTTGAGGCGTGAAATTGGTTTCTATTTGCTGGATTACTATCTGCCCTCCATGATGATTGTGGCCATATCGTGGGTGTCCTTCTGGCTTCAGGCAGATGCCTCCCCGCCACGCATCATGTTGGGTGAGTCCGCAGAATGTCAACTGTAAGAGAAAGACTTCTTATAATAAGGATTGATTTAGGAACCAGCACCATGTTGTCGTTCATCACGTTGTCGTCGTCGCAGAGTAAAAACCTGCCAAAGGTCAGCTATATCAAGGTGTCGGAGGTGTGGTTCCTGGGCTGCACCTTCTTCATCTTTGGAAGCCTGGTGGAGTTCGCCTTTGTCAATACGATCTGGCGGCGCAAGGAGAATATCGAGCTGAAGAAGGTCAACAGCAAGTACATAATCAAATCCACTCTGACGCCACGCCCATCGCGTCGTCAGATGGGCGGCAGCCTCAGCAACGATTCCAGAGCCAGATCATGCTCGAGCCTGGACAACATCGTGTCCAGCACAGAGAGCGTGCGCAATGGCAATGGCAATGTAAATCATGGCTATAACAATTACTTAACAGTTCATGTGAGTATGAACAGAAAGATCAATCGAAGTCCCTCTGCTGATCCTTGCACTCCCTATCCTTACAGCCGAATCTGCCCATCATTAAGACCGAGTGCGCCGACAATGTATCCATCTCCAGTGAGCGGATGAGCAATGAGCATATAATTGACATCGACAAGGAAAAGAAGGAGACGCCGCCCACATTTACAACCATGACACCGCAGGAGATTGCCATGTGGATAGATCGGCGATCGCGTTTTCTCTTTCCAGTAATGTTTCTGGCCTTCAATGCGCTCTATTGGACCTTTGTCTATGTTTTATAAAAAAAAGAGAGAGGGAGAGAGAGAGAGATATTCAAAGAAGGAATATTGTTATTGTACATATACAACGCAATTGTTGCCATATAAATGTGAAATCTTGTCTATTTGTGTTGCTCTTTTCACGCAAATAATTATAGTAATTAAGTTGTAAGATGCATCATCTCATAGTTGTACAAATACTGATCATAAATATATATACTAAATAAACGTACATTACATTGTTGTATACTATTTGAATACAAATTCATGAAAGAATTTATTTAATATTTGTTTTACTTAAAAATCATTTATAAAGCGTGAGGTATTAGAAATGATCTGCATGATTTCAGGAGGTAATATATTTTATTTAGTATACAAATAATAATCTTAAAATTTTAATGCTATCTCAACGAAATTTAGCAGTTTATAGTACTCTTACTGACACCACAAATGTGTATCAGGGTTCATTTCCATAAGTAAAAAAGTCATTTCTTCTTAGGTTTCAAAGCAGCTTGACAAACAGAATTTTAACATTAATATAGAAATAGGGTATTCAAATGTCCGTACTCAATATATATGTAGTTCTTATGTACCGTATATGTAGTTACCGAGTAGTTACCATGTACAAAAAGGATATTTTTATTGACCTTCTTTGTTCAAACCTTATTTCAGACACAATAAATAAAAAGGAGTACGTAAAATTAACCAATCATGTAGAAGATTAATTCGTCAATCGGATAAAATTATGTATTAACTGCTAAAAGTCCTAACAAGCTAGTCATATGAAACCGAATATCAATATAGGGGAATACGATTTCCGACGATGGACAAAGGACGATTTAATAGAAGGGGGTTAAATGGGTTAAGTTCGTTTTATTCAAAAATGTAGTAAGCAAGTAGTGTAGTAATGTAGTAATATGTAGTTACCATGTACAAACAAATGACATTTTTGTTGACCTTCTTTTTTAAACATCATTTTATAAGCAATCCAATGCAAGGAAGTCCTTAAAATTTAAATTTTCTTGTAGGAAATGGATTCGTTCATCAGTTAAAAATATGTGGTTAGTGCGTAGGGTTCTTGTTAGCTAGTAATATTAAGCCGAAAATCCAAATCGGGGAATATGATTTCCGATCTTAGACTCAGAATGATTAACCCACTGTCGACCACTGGGTATTTAAGAATACGAAGGAAAATTCTGAAACTTAAAGAATTATAGCGCAGCTCTGGTGGAAGATAACTTACAAATTTTGTTTGAATGGATAGAGATCTATCTATAGAGATATTGATCTACAAGGGGAATTCACAAACAGTATTATTTTCCGAGTTTTAACTCAAGTTGTTCAAATGATTAAATAGAGGGGGCTAAGTGGGCTAAGTGCGTTCACTCATCACTAAAGCAAAAACTATAGTTATCGACAAACCCCCCATCCTACTGTTGGTGTGACGGAGAGACGTGCATTGAAAAATCAAATCAAGGTAAAATTTGGCATCATAATTTCCCCAAATGGCAGGTGCTGGGCTCTAAAAATATGCATAAATATTTGGGTGCCAAAAGTGCAACGATCGAGCCCTGCGAGCAGACGTTCTCAGACGCAGTCTGGGTCGGCAGCGTAGTGCAAAAATTACATAACCTCTGGGACCCGAGGGGCCAAGAGTGCTAGTGCATAATGTTTATAATAACCATTTGTGTCTTCATTCAGATACTGGTTAACTTATTGTGTTGTTGTTAATGTAGTCTCCGTCTCCGCCCATCTCCCCCAGCTTGAAATATGCGTCTGTCGTCGATTTTGAACGGAGCCCACTTCGGCAATCTTGCCAAGGTGCACGGCATTGTCACCTACAAGCTGTCGCCCTTCGAGCAGCGCGCCTTTGCCGGTGCCATCAGCAATGGACTGCCCAACATGGTCCGTCGCTTCCGCTCCAATGTCTTTATTGTGGCTCCACGTAAGTAGAATCCCTCAAATGCTCATAGAAAAACTCTTAAACTCTTGTTGGATTGCAGCTTTCATCATTGGATACCTGATCTACGATCTGACCGAGCGTAAGCACACCGCTCTGCTGCGCAAGAACCCCGCTGACTATGAGAACGACCAATAAGCAGGGATTTAATTGTTCGTCTCCACACATTAGCAAATAGTTATGTTAAACTAATTAATAAAACTAAACCCACAGTTCAAGAGAGTTGTGTGTTTTGGTTGCGCCCCCTGCTAAACACGTATTTGAGTACGGTTCTTAATTGATAAAGGTCACTTGGTGGTCTCTTTCCCCTCCGATGACATTGTAAATCAGCTTAAATGCGTAATATAGAATATAAAAGAATTTATATTTAAAACAGACGGCAGCAGCTGTTCACAAATTAACCCATTATGGGCCGTTGGACAGTTATATACGCTTGGAACGGATGAAAGTTGACAAATTATTACGCAAACCAGGCGGGAGGTATCGCGGCTATTTAACTGTCCTCTTTAACTAAACAGGAAAGATCTACAAGGAGAATTTACAAACAGAGTAATTATTTATTTCTATTAACTACTAATAAAAAAAGTCTGGGTCCATAATGGGTTAATAGACCAGAGCGCTGCCACCTAATTTAGCTATCTGCTCTCGCTTTCCAGCACTGTCAGCTGTTCGCAAACAAAAAAGAGTGAAGCAGATCAATAGTTTTAAACATTTAGATTTACTGAATATTAGTTGCTTTATGGACTGCTGTGGCGGCGAAGTACGCAACGAAAGCATCTACAACATGCTCCAGGCCATCGTCGACTCAAAAGTGATCAACGTGCAGTTATTTACGATTGCCGTGGGCATTTTTTTTGTTGTACTGCTGCTGAAGAACAATTTCCGCAGCTTTTCGGGCACATAAACACTCCAAACTGGAAGAAGATGGATATTCTACCTAGATGTTCTGCTGGCTGCCGCGATGTAGTGTTTAATTTATATAATAATGTAATGTACGCATTGTAGCTAAGTATTTAATAATAATTGTCTCAAGCGGACCCCAGATTCTGTTTTGCAGTTCAAAGGGTGGCAGACTTTGGTGGAGCACCTTGGCGACGTGACGTCACACCCCGCATGCCCGTATTTGTGTAACCAAATGTGTACACATTCATGCGTGTTCTCTCAGGGTCGTCGTTCTGGGCCGATATAATGCATAATAATTGTATTTGAAGGCCAACTGGACTGGTGTGACTACCTCACCCGAAATTTCTATGGGATATGCTAAAACCACTCGCCACCGAAAAAGCACTCGACAAATGGTAAATTTCATCATTAGGTGGAGGCGGGTGGGTGATTCACGGCACTTCTGATTCTTTTCGTAATGATAAGATAGAAATGCTAGAAGTGAGACATCACTGATACGGTACCTTTAATAAGCTTAATTCTGGTGAACTTTTGGCCCAATTCTTACCTCTAACGCCATTCAACGACGACCAATCAATCCCAATTGCTGGCCACAAATGGCTTCAATTGACCAGCGATTGATTGTCCATTCCATGGTGTGTGCACGCACTTCCTGGTGCAGCAATCGGCATTAGAATTCAATAGAGGCCCTAAGACATCACATATACGAGTATGTACATGCATATGTACATATGTATTTATGTGTGCTTGGGGGAAGAAGTGTCATTCGGAGCATTTGTGCGATTTATGGGACGTGCTTTTATGCACAAATTTTGCATTAGGATACCCGGACCCAATGCATTTCTAAGAATGGAAGCAATGGATGGAAACGTGACCTGCTTACGGGCCGGGCGTTGCATAAGGAAAACCTTTTTGTGGGGATTATGTCTGGCGCCGCAGAAAAAAAGTCTCAGATCTAAGCAACCAAAATCGAAGCGCCGTTATGCGAGACCCTATATCATATTATTGCAGACGGATTACCCAACGTATTTTTGTCACTTTTCATTTTTGGTTTTTAGCAATAAATAACCGTATAAGGTTCGTCTCCCAGCCTTCTCAACTGCTGAATGCATTGCTCGAAGCTGCTTGTCAATGAACTTGAAAATCGGCAAATTCCCAGAACTCGGACAGTCGAAATGCTGACGAAAGTTCCGCCCCGGTTCCGACATGAATGGTATACCAAAAGCCAGACAATATGATCCCCTAAAGGGTTATATAAATTGATTTAATTACAACGCAATTTCGGATTGTTCCCTATTCGTGGAAAGAGGGAACGCTATAATCGAGCGACTGGCATCAGAAATAAGAACTGCATGACCGAGACTCATGTCAATTAGATCGATCCAGATTGAGTACTCTTCATCCTGAGCGCCGCCGCCAGGCGACTGAAATCGACGGACCTTAACGTATGCTTGGGCTGACCTCTGATGTGTTCCAGCTTTTTGTACCTTTCGACCAACAGGGATCCCAGGGGTTCTGTTTCCGAGCCTGCTGTAACATCCGTTGGCTCCTGCGCTGGCTTGGAAATGTGGGTGGCAGTGTGGCACTTCTTAGGGGGAGACTTCGACTTCTGCTCCCCTTGCACATTCTCGACTATGTTGGTTTTCTTCGCGTTCTTGGCCTTGTAGTGGGCAATGACGAAGTCGCGACGCTCCAGTCTGGCATTGAGAACGGCCACACTATCGTTCAGTTTGTCCACCTGCTTCACCTGTTCCTTAATGCTGCGCATTCCGTGGTACACCTTGTTTAGTTCCTTTTCCGCGAGCTTGGCGCTCTTCTTAAGGGCAATCATCCTGCGCTCGTACTGCTCAGGCATCAGTTTGATTTGCTCCTCCAGATAGCATATGTACTGGAACTGCTCATGGTTTTCCGTCTCCAATATCTTTATCCGGTTCTTCAGCTTCAGAGAGTCGTCCGCGAGGCTGCTACTGCCTGCCTGCTGTCGCATGCGTTCCACATACTTCCGGTTAATGTCATCGTGATCTACCCTCGCCGTCGCCAGTTCCTGCCGTAGAAGAGCCACCTGCTGCTCCAGTCGCTTGATGTTGGACGGCTTGCTCTTGGTCTTGGCCATGGATGCAAAATGTTTTAACTGGAAATTTTATAAACGCTCTATCAATTCGGACAAATATCAAGCATAAAATTTTGTTTGCGAGATATATTCTACATGTGATTTAGTACATATGTGTTTCTGAAGGAGCAGCTACAATGAAGTATTTCCTAGTGATTTCTCAGATCTAGGCAACATGATATAGAAACATGAATTGATAAATGCAACTTTTCCGATTGTGCACCTGTCCGTCTCGCCAAAGATTGGATTCTGGCGACTGAAACGGACGGGCTCTGTCTACCGAAAAAATAATATCCCGGCATCTTGGTAATGGTATGCTCCTTGGTATGACTTGATCGAGTATGATCTTCCTTGCAGTTTGGGTTTTACGTTTAGGCATCCTGGGCTAAATCCATTGAAAGCACTAGCCTAAGCCCCCTTCCCTTACATTATATTCCGCGTTCAATCAAAATAATGTGAAAAGTGAAACAAATTAAGTGCTCTTTTCCATATGCATACATACATATGTACATGTGTATACTGAGATGGCTACCTTTTAAACTAATTTACGTAATTTTTAATTCAATAAAAATTCCAAATTTTATCCACACACACACATATCGGGGAATGACTGCAATTTGATCAGATTGTAAAATTTGCATCACAGCCCAGAGCTCAGAATGTGCATATGTACGTATCTGTGTGTGTGTATGTGTGGGTTGTACCGGATTTAGGCGTGCCACGCCCAATACACTGCCGGTGGCCAGAGGTGCACAATAATGCAAACATCCACACAGTGAAACGCACAAACTGATTTTCGGGCATTTTTCAGATGTTGTTGTTGTTGTTGTACTCTGTCCCCGAAGAGTGGTTTGGTCCAGAAGGCAGGCAGTTATCCTTGTGATCCGATTCCCGAGATACTAAAGCATGGATTGTAAGAAGTTCAAGTCTTTAATATATCGTTATGAATGATCCAATATCTAAAAGGGTATTAGGAATTCGGCAGCCCTCGAGGTGGGTCCTTCATTCTTCTTTGTTTTCTTTTTTGTTTGTAAAACATAATTTGTATTTTTCACTTCGCGATGCCGCACACTTGATAAGGGTTATCTGAGTCCGATCATTATGGGGGTTTCTTCTTCCCTCTTTCATGGATCGCATCGTTTTCGCAAAGTTGTAATTCATTTGGCGGCGGTTTTGGTTTCGGATAACCATAAAGATTCCTGGCGATCCAGGAAACAATATTTGTATACATACAATGGTACATACGAGTCTGTACATACTCGTATATAATATGGTTCTTAGGGTGCGGAAAAATACTGAAAATAAGGAAGATTTATATCCCATCCCAAGCATAAATATCCCATATACAAAGTACATTTATCATACCACATATTGTTTACCCCATTTTATTAGATTCAAAGTCCTTCCTTGCCCACAATGCCAAGGTCTCGCTTCTTGATCTTCTCTCCCCGCTTGTCATCGTCGTTCCGCGTTTGTATATTTTTATTTCATTTTTTTATTTTTTTTTTGTATTTCTTAATATGACAAAGTTGTTCTGTTCCCACTTATGCAATTTCCATAAATTCAAGGTCAGCCGTACAATAAAAGTCCAGACAGCAGATACTCACACACACACACTGGCTCACAAACAGATGTCTGTCTGGCTACTTTTTTTGGCAGTCCAGTCCAGCCAGCCGCAAGATACAGATACAGCCATAGCCACAGCCACAGCCCCAGCCCCAGCTCCGATTGGAGATGGATGGCTGATGTGATGTGTGTGCAAAAAGTTCTAAGCAAATGTACAACAGAGATGTGCGACAATGTTCCAAGCGCCATGCCGTGTAGATATCGCATAACAGGGTTTCGGAATCAAAATTTAAGAAAAAATGCCGTAAAGAATGTGGGGGAGAAATAAAATAATTTTTAAGTCTCATCTCCAGTCCAAACCCATCTTTTAAATATTCACTTCCTCAAATATGTATATATCCATCATTGAGAAATATCCCTTTAAAGGGTCCATCCCTATTTGACGAAGATATCATCACAACATCTAAAAATGTGGATTTCCTTTAAACCAAATTTAACTATATTTTTATTTTTGTATCTTTTTTATTTTTAATGCAACATTTTCTAACACTGCTGCACCCATATTCACTATATGATATTTAACTAAATGATTCTTTGCTGTATTTGGATACACACATCACAAACACAAGAAATCCTCTACCGATACCCCTTTCGCACATGTCGTAAAATGATATCAAAAGTGCGAAATCAAAACAAAGAAGCCGAATTTGGCAAGCAACCTAAAAAAAAGGGCAAAAACTTGACTAACGTCTAACCCAAATACAACAAAAGGACCACAAAAGACACAAAAGGCAGACAGAAGGCAGACAAGGCAGACCAGAGCGAGACCGAGACCTAGACCCAGACCCAGACCCCAAGGGAAGGGAGATATCTGGGGCACAGGACGGACAGAGACGGACCCAATCAAAAAACTCTTTCGCAGCGTAGACATGAGCTAGACGAAACCTGAGATCCGAGACACTGTGCCATGATAAATGGAATGAGTGGTAGGGAGAACCGGGAGAGGAGGCTGTCAAGTGCTCCAGCAGAGTCCAAGTAGACAGAACAGAGCCGAACCGAACCGAACCAAACCGAACAGAACTCTTCTTCTTTTTCTAAACCAAGTGAATCTGAGTTTCCCCGAATTTCAGCTGTTATATCAATTCCAGTTTAATTGCATTTAATTTGAGCTGCAGACATCAAAAACAAGTTTCATTGTCTTTTTTGGCTGTTTCGGTTATTTTTGCAGTTTGATTCAATTTATTTCGTAGACTGGATAGACAGGAAGAGTGAAGAGGGGGCGGGGTGTAAAACATATTGCGCAATGGCGATACTTTAACAATTTAGAGACACGCCAAAAACTGAAATTAAATGCAGTTGACTGTGATTTTATTTGGGGAGACTAGACACCGGAGTACATAGAAGAAGGACCTATCCTCAAAAGTTATTCTCCATTTGAAAATTGTTACTGGAGTGACAGCAGCAACTCTTAATATATCGATATATATGCTCACTATATCAATTCTTTTATAGCCTTATTTTAGACCTTTTTCGTTTAAAAATGAAAAAAAAGGCTTTAAGAATTATCCGATCTTAAAAAAAATGTATTCTTTTTTCGGATAAAATTATTTTTCCATTAAAAATCACGATGGAAAAGCTCTGAAAATGGCATGAATTGCTGTGCCAATACTTAAGATCGTCACTGTATATACATATATATATATATGCATTTATATATCGATTCTGCATTGCATCTGCATTCTGCTTGTTTTATTAACAACGCACTTTGTTTTTGCGCATGTTGGCACAGTTTTAGGGGAACTTACTTCCCCCAATCCGTCAATAAATAAAATGTTCCTACATTGAACACTTGCGCATAAATCTGCTCTACGGAGCAATCAACATAAAGCCGATTTAAAACGGGAATCGGAATAAGATATGAAATATGCAACAGGCCAACAGAGCAACAGAACAACAGACAGCACCCGCCAACCGCTAACCGCCGCGCCGGCCAACAGCCATCAGCCGACAGCCGCCACCCGCCCATTTTCCAGTCGAAAATTTGTTTTGCTAATTTTACGTGTTTTGGCGACAAATTTCATTCAACAAACGAGCACAGACATCCGCTCCGCTCCGGGCTAAGTGCAAATCACATGGTATATACCATATGCAAATATATCGCATTTACATATGTATATTGTATGTTTATATACTCGTAGAGGAAAACCAAATGATATCCTAAGATAAGTAATCAAAAAAAAAAAACCAAAAATAAGTGTTTAAAAAACATAACTCAAAAAATGCAAACTTCAATTTCCGACAAGGGACACTTGGGCCCCGCGACTGCTTCTCCGACTGCTCGGACCCCTCCGACTCCTTCTCCTTCTCCGACTTTGGACCCCGCGACTCCTTCTCCAACTTTGACTCTGAGTTATTAAAAATTTCAGAAATACACACAAACACACAGAAAGTTTGTTATGTTGCGCAGGCGCAGCCCAGCAACGCCCTCAAATGGACTCCGACTGGGGCTGGAGCTGGAGCTGGGCTGGGCCTGGAACTCCGACTTGGAGTCGGACCATCCAAAAATGTTATTGACCCGCTCCAGCGATCCGTTAGTGAGCCCGGCCTGGCCTGGCCTGGCCGCAGACCCGCAGAAATTCTTATTAAGATCAATCAGCTAAATGTCGGTTTTATGCTTAATGCTCATGATTCACACGAGCAAAAAGCGCAAAAATCGAAAATGCATATGGCAGCGCACGCCCTGGAAGGAATCAATCCTTCTCCAAAGTATCTCACCAATGGACGTATACTCTTCCCAGGGGACTTAAATTGGAATTCGGGACTTGGTTTTACATTTATTTTTGGGGAATGGGCTGTTTGTAAACTGTTTTTGTAATCTAAGAGCAGACATATTGAGTCCCATAACAAGCTTCTTCGGAAAGTAAAAGAACCCCTCTGAAAGGAAATCGAACCCCCTAAAGCATGTCCCAAAACAAGAATGCAAATATGTATATGCATAAGAATATAAACGTATATGTCTGTGCATTTTTTGGCAGCCTTTACAAAGTTGTCGGCACATTTTAATGCTGAGAATTTGAGACTTTTTTGCTCTCAGTTCTCTTATTATTATTTTATTTTATTTTATTTTTCGTTACTTAATTAGTCATGGCGGGCCAGGCCCCAACGATGGAGTGGGGGTGGAACGCTGCTTTATATGTATATATATTGAATACTGCACACTGCATTCAATCTTGGGAGGGGGGATGGGGATGGAGATGTCTATGTGCTACATCATATAGGGGCTCTTATCACAATTGACACACATTAGAGGAGGGAGGGAGAGAGCCGATAACAGAGCTGTGCGGCTCAGACATGCTCCGGTCCGGTCCGTTCTGATCTGATCTGCTCGGCTCGGTTCAAGCTACTGCAATTCATCAGCGTACTTCCTGCTTTGCACTCCAATCAAATGATGATTTTTAGAGGGCTTCTGCAGAGCCCTCGCTGAATCCAGAACCCATTTATGTAATGTTCCAGCTGTAGTCAGGTGTATACTTTATATTTCTGATCTGACATTTACATGTACAGTGAAAATAATAATAATACGTATATTAATCAATTAGCACCGTTGTTCCTTCACTCAGAAAAGTTCTGTCGCATATCCGCATTACTTCGTAGGAAGCACACTTTTCCCTGAAATGATGCGGATTGATTCTGTTCCATTTCTGTAGACCTTTGGGTGTTCTTTGAACAGAGTTTCCACTGTATGTGTTTAAATATGTACATGTTGTATATATATGTTATACTGTTGGTATATTTGTTCAGACAGCAGTGAGGCGATAAGCCCAGCGATGTTCTCAATACAACAAACAATGCAGCACCAAAATTTCTGGAATTTCTTCTTCCTCTTTGTCCGTTATTTACTCGACATTTGTTTGCCAACTGAAACATTACACAGTTACACAAACACACACACACACACACACACACCAACACACGCACACACGGTCACAGATACACTCACACACTAGGCAACAACAGTATGTACATCATCAGCTGTTTTTTATTCCTTACACGTTCCGTACGCCCCAATAGGGGTGGGGTTCATCTCTGGGGGTTATCATTATCAGCAACCAATCCAAGTGCAATCCGAATACATCCCTAGAATCGGTTAAAAAAACTGAAACAGCCAAACAGCAAAACGGCAAAACGGCAAAAGTTCAATGCACATTTCGAGGTGACTTTGTTGCCTGATTTTCTGAAATTAATTACGCGTTTAACTTGTTTTCGAATCAAACGTAACATGTCACGTAATTAACCGGCTAGCGGCAGCGCAGTCCACTTTTCCCATAGCCAATCGTAGCGATATCGATTGGAGTTCGGCCAAAAGAATATCTAATAGTTATTGGCCGATCAATGTGGTTGTATTGCACTCAATTTTGTTTGATTATTGCATCGGCATACATGGATTGTCTGTCCGTATATCTATCGGACTGACTGCCAGACGGCCTTGCGCCCAATCTGTAATTGATATACACAAATACTTTCATGCCCTGAATGTTTGCTAATAAATGCAGCCATCATTTTTGCATACAATTTCAAAATTGTGCATAATTGATGAAGCAACAACAAATGAATATGTATCTTTATTGATATACTCAGTTGGCAGTCTTGCAACATTTTGACGAAAAACATACTCGTACATCAAATTCCATATTTTAGTCTTTTTAATATTAAATATTAAAAAAAATATACGATAATATATGTATTAAATTTTTTGGAAATATGTATATTTAATCCAAATATTAAAATATTTAATTTCATATATATATATATATATATATATAAATATTTTCATATTAATGGTAAAATGTAAGTGAAAAAACTTTCTTTTTACAATTTCCACTCTCGCAGCGAATCTGCTGTAAATCCAAGTGTAAATATTAAACTTTCAGGGATTTTTTTGTCCGAGTGTACAATGAAATCACTGGGTAAACAAAACACTCTTGTAGTGTATCAGGAGCATTAAGGACACAATTAAAGAGCTTGGGAGGCGGAACACCTGCTCAGAGTACCAATAAAGTGTCAATCAATGGAAACTAATTTGGATTAAGGACCCACAGGCGAGCCATCATTCCTCCTGCCAATCGTCAACGGTTCAATCTTCCCAACACTCCCACTCCCAAGAAGCGCACCACCAACAACCCCCTTAACAGTGGCCAGTGGCACTCAGTGCCTCTTCTTTAACAGAGCGGTCAACAGTGAAAGAGAGCGCCAAGCAGCCCCAAAAGGCAGCGCTGCCAAAAGCTTACGCCAACTGCGACGTCAGCGTCGTGGACTGAAGCGCCAGCTGGTTGACGAAAGCAAAAAGTTTTCGGCTGTTTTCAGTCCGTTGGGGCGATTCGTATTGGAAGAGTGTGACCGTGTGCGGACGAAACTGTATAGGCAGAGCAGCGTGTGTGCCAGTGTGTATCTGTGTGTGCGTACATAAATATCTCGTAGATATATTTGTGCCGTTTTGCGAGAGAGAGAGAGATAGAGAGGGAGAGATAGATGGTGGGAGGGAGCAATAAACGAATGCAAATAAATTGGGAAAATAAAGCAAATAAATGCCGAATATGTACGAATAACACTACCTTTTTTTGGACCAACAAAATGCTCCTAAATCATCCGCAAAATACAAAACACACAGAGAGTGGAGAGAGAGCCGCAAGCAGAGAAAGAGAGAGCAGTGTTCAGTGCTCAGAGCAGAGAAGAGCTCCAAGCAGAGAAAGAGAGCTATACAGGGAAAGAGAAAAAACAAAAACACAACATTGATAACAGTGGTGTCAAGGTGTATTTCCACAAGGTTGGGCATGGCATCTATCTGTTCTACTATTATTAAATGGCATTATTATTAATTTACATAAATGTAGGTGCTTTTATGCATCACCTTGTGTAGAAAACACCTTGCACAGCGCAAGAGGAGAGAGAGTGCAGCGTGGATAGAGATTCACTCTCGCTGCAAGAGGCAGCGCCGTTCTAATTGCAGCGCTAACATTGCGTGCGCGTCACTGCCGGCTTCAACGCCGGCGTTTGCAGCGCTGCTATCTGCCTGCCGATCGCGTGTGTGTGTGTGTGTGTGCCTGTGTATCTTCGAGGCACACATGTGCCGCCGCAAGTGTATCTGTGTGTGTGTGCATGTGTATCTGTGTATCTTCTTGTCTGTTTCTGTCGTATAAATTGAGCCGCACTTTGTATTCTTCGTGTTTTTTGCCCAGACGTCGATGTAAGCGAACGCGTCGCTCGTTTCGGTTTCGGTTCCGTTTCGGTTTCCAAATAATTTCCATACCCACTCAAAAGATACAGAAATTCTTTGCAAAACTATCTGAAAGATACATCAAAGAAAAGACCCAGTTTAACAATTTTCGAATGCATATTTGGGCTTTTTTTTAAAGTGCGAATTCCTCTTTCCAGTGAGTGTTGCTGCTAAAAGTTCCGTATTCGAAAATAAAGATATTTAAAATTGATATCTAAAATATTCTCAATTGACTGTTGTGTGCATGCTTCTTCTTCTTTTTTATTTTTTTGCCTACATATCTGTACACGCGTGTATACAAATACAGAAATATAGCATTTAATTTCGTCTATTATGTGTGCAATTATTAAATAAATATATACACGGCCTCCCTCCAAAAAAAATTTTGGTGTGTGAAAAAACAACAAAAATTACAGGAAAATAGTGCGGGGCAGAGCGGAGAAGCCAGAGCCAGAGCCAAAGCCAGCCACAAATTAAACGCGTAAATTGCGTGGCAAATTCTGAATGAAAAAATAACACAAATTAAAACAGAAACAGAGTCCGAATCCGATTCCGAGTGCTAGTCCGAGGAACGAAGAGCGAGAAGAGAATCAGAATCGGAAGAGTTAGGCGTGAGTACAGTTCAAATAAACATGTTTATTTAGCGTAAAAAATATATACATAATTTAGTGTTAAATCATTTATAAAAAACTATCTGAATATTGTGCGAATATGCGCTTAATCTGTACCTACATAGAGATCATATAGATTACCATTCTATCAATCTATCCGTACCATTTAATATCTTCTCCACAACTTAATTATCCACAAAATATCCGTGGAATGACCCTGATTGTATTTTCTTTTCTTTTTTGTGGGCACTGAAATTTCCATTTTTACTGAAGCCCTAAAGAAATGAAAACCAAAATAATTCTTTCAGTCAAAAATATGTCTATCTTATTTGGTTCTCTCCTCCTTTGGATGTATTGTCTTTTGGTATTTTCGGAGTGCTCTTCTCAGGCGCCAGAGAAAGTGAAACATGGATCGGAAGGCCCACAAAAATTATACGCTATATTGGGTGAAATTTCTTAAGTGTTCCCCAAAAAAAAAAAAAAAATGAATGCTGTGGCAGCTAAAGGGAGGTAGGGGGAGGGGCAATCAGAAAGCGCACAAAATACACAGGAAAATAATGATAAGAAACGAAAGACGAAACGAAAAAAAATCGAAACCAAAAAGAACATGGAATACATTCCATTTCTGTCCGTCTCTGTCTGCTGTCTTCATCTCTGTCTCTGACTGTCCCTGTCTCTCTCCTCTCCCTTTGTAATTACATGCCGTAAAACCAAAATAAATACGCACAGATAAAAAAGATACACAGATGCAGATGCAGACACAGATACAAGCGGTTGGGCGGGCCCCAGCGTTGTCCTCTTCTTCTGCGCGGCCTGGCCTGGCCTGGCTCGGCTGGCCTGGCGAAATGCATTAAAATAAATGCCCGCTCGGGATCGGTCCACGCATTCCCATGAGAAAACAACAATGCGCACAACCAGAACAACAATCAATAAACGTTGTTTAATCAAATGTAAATGTTTATACCGCAACCCAGAAAACTCCGATCCAACGCAGAAACGGAGAGAGTTTCACTTTTGTACCTCAATTATAAGAGTAGAGTGTTTGTTCTGGCCAGAAACAGAAGCAGAAACCAAAAACCGAATACCAAAAACCAAAAACCAGAATGGAACAGAAAACATTGTCTTCCATCTGACCCACATCGGGTTCGTTATCACTGATTTTTATTATCCATTTACTCTTACTCTTGTACCCGTGCTCTTGTACTATATTGAATGCGTACACACATTTTCAGAGCCATGAATTTTGGAATTTCTGTCATCTGAAAGTGACAGAGAGAAAATACTCGTTCTTGTTAATGTTCTGAATTTAATGGTGAAATATGTATGTTTACATATACATAAAAGATATTTAAAATGTACCTACAACCATTCATACATACATACATATGTATATATTTATCCTCAATTATTCAGTAATATTCAGTAAGTTATATCGAAACTTCAATGCAATTAATGCCTCAATATCGGAAGCAGTTCTTAGCTAAAAGATTCCATTGGTACACCCAGAGAAAATATCACTGAAATAGTATTTAAATTTTGATTTCAAAACAGGTAAATAAATACGTACACATGTACATATGTATATGCCAATAGATCCACTCCGAGAGTGGAAAATGTAAAAAGAAAGTGGTTTTCACTTGCATTTTGACATTAATATTAAAATATTTTATTTCAATATATTTCATATTTAGTTTAGATATAAGTTAAAGTGTTTTATATTCAGATTAAATACGGGTGGTATTAAAAGGGCTCTTTAATACAATTCTTTTCTATGTTAAAGAGAATTCTATTTAGTTTCACTATTCTTGTATTTTAAAACAGAATATTTCATTGAAATATTAGTGTGTTCCTTTTTTAAGATTTTTAAGATTCTCTGAGTGTACGGTTTCTAAAATCGCCCTTTTCTGTTTTCTGTTTCCGTCTCGATCAATAAATGATCAATGGCCCAAAGCGTTTTGGTTTCAGGCAAAACTCATTTCATTTTGTTTTCTGGCTCCGATCTTGGCTTTTTTTTTTTTGTAAGGGTATGGGGAGGCACAGCAACAGCCTAAAATAAAAAAAACTACAGAATTCACCTGTAATAACGTCGCAGAAAAAGGTCCAAAAATGAAGAAGGCGGACAAAAACAAGAATACTGAGTAGAACAGAGAACAGCAACAGCAGAAGTTGGAGAAGAGTGGCAGGGAGAGCGAGAGAGAGAGAGAGAGAGAGAGAGCGCGAACCCGAAATCAGAAAACCAGAAAACCAGATTTCCTACTAATTTAAATTCTTGGCATACAAAAAATATTCTAAAAAACAAAACAAAAAAAAACATGAAAATAAAATGAGTTTCGTGTATTGATTAACGAAACGAAGCGAAAAATGCTTTTTATTGGCAAAATATTGGTAGGGCAGGCAGGGGCAAGTGGGGCAAGTGTTCTGCATAGATCGTATATAGTGCCTCTCCCTGAATGCCCCGCAGATGGGGTTCCGGCGCTTCCTTTTCGCTGGCTTTGTCTCTGATGGATTGACATGTTGCTGTTTCTGTTTAGCGGCTAAAAGCAAATTTCTTCGGGCTAAGAAAAATAATACAAACAAAAAAGTTCTCTACACAAAGAAATGTGCATGTACATATGTATATCCAGAAATCCAGAGTTCAAATTTCTTATAGAATTTCCTTTTCTTTTCGAGCACGTGTAAAGTTGTTTACTGAATCAAGCGGATCTACTATGTGCATACATATATGTATACATACGATAGATACACACACTCGTGTGTACATTATGGGATGGATGGTGTCTACCGTATGTATTTGGCATTATGCTAATCGACTGAAGAAACAAATACGCTCTCCGCTCAACTCAACAAAAAATCATCATTAATTATGCATTTGCTCGTATGCGAGGCAGCTGAATGGTGACTGCTGGCTGTGACCACATTTGATATGAAAACCTCGATTCACATTTTCGAGAAACTGAAAGTTGGCCTAAAAACATAGTTAGGAACTGTCCCTGGCCAGGCCGTGCATATCTATTGGATTGGATTGGATTGGATTCGGTTTGGTGCTGGGCCTGAGATTGAGATTGGAGTTGCGTATCTGGGTCTGGGTCTGCGTCGTGCACATCTTTTCACCCAGATATGATATGTCAATCAGGAGAATAAGTTCATAAAGTTCAAAAAAAAAAACTTAGATCAAAGTACAACAGGACCTATACCTATCCTGGTTATAGGTTAAATTTTAAAGAGTTAAGACACGTCTGTCTTCTGTAGGTATGTTTTAACGGAAAGTCTGTTAAAGTTCTTACGCTTACTCAGACTTCTTAAATATACATACTCCATTCCGCAATGTCAGTCATGAATATGTACATACCGTTTATTGTATATATACATATGCATAATGTATATACATGTATCACGCATTCTCTATGGACACGCCCTCAATTGAAACATATCTAGACTGGGGCCTGGGCCTGGGCCTGGGACTGGGACTGGCAGCAGTTTGAGAACGATTAACGAACCAGAAGAGTCGCACTTGACTTGCTTGAAGCTAAGATGACATACAAAAGAAGATCACTCAGAGAAGAGACAAGCCTAGAGTAGATGGAATGGAAGGCACAGCCAGAGCTGGCATCAGAAGTGCCAGAAAGCTCCAAGAGGAAGGCGATTCATGCGTGGATCATCATTACCGCACTGTAACTACTACGCAGCATCCGCAATAACAAAATGTAAACGAGCTGCGTGCAAAATCGAACAAAAACAGAGGCTACTACTACTGCTACTACTCTATAGATACAGATACAGATACACAGTACACAGCACGCAGCGCACACTCGCATCCACATCCACACTCACACTCACACATAGATACACAGAAGAAGCGAATCTCCAGCTTGACAGGCCCCATGGTATGGTCTGGTCCCCCCGACCAGTCATCTCTGCACCTCCTCTCCCCCGAGCGACTACTCATCTGGAAGCTTGTTTTGTGCTGCGTTGCGCGTCTTTAGCAAGTGATTTCAATTTAATTGACAGTCCTTGAACTTGACTTAAGCGCAACGCATAACACAAACAGCAATAACAATAAAAGCAGCCGCAGAGCAGCCCCCCTCTCCTCTCCTCTCCTCCTCTCCTCCTTCACTCTCGATTCTCGATTCTCTATGTTCTTGGTTCTCCATTACCGTAGAAGTAGAACTCCTCTCGACTGAGACTGGGACTGACACTGACACTCAGACAAGACATGGTGTATTCCCTCTTTCTGGTCTTTTCTCAATACATTTTGAATATTTTGAATGATTTATTTATTTTCGAATTTTAGAATTTTAATATACATATTAGATATCAATTCATATATATGTGTATATTAAAGAAATTAAAAAAATTGCCATTAAATATGGTTTTATCATGAGAAAAATATACATATGTAAACAGAACCAAAATATTTCCCATCCCATCGATCCCGAAAGAGCTCGCCTTGGCCAGTTCCTGCTGCTGCTCGTGCTCCCCTCTTGGGCCATCTGCTTCACCGTCTTTCTTCTTCCTTTGTTGACAAACTTGGAGAGCAGAGACCACACCAATAAACGGGCCAAAAGCAGCAGCAGCAGCAGCAGCAGCAGCCGCAGACGCAGCAGCAGCGGCAGAAGCGTCTCCGTCTCTGGCCCATTCGCGATTTAAGCACACACAGTATTTTATTGCTCTTTTCGTCGTCATACAATATTATTTTTTTTGGCAAATAAATCTTTTTTAAAACAGCCAGAGAGTAGCAGAGAGGAAGAGATACCTCTATATAGCATATATATATATATATGTACATATGCATATATATGTTTGTACAATATATATGGGAGGTACGTACATACATATATGTGAACGCATTTGTCTATATATTAACGTATCATCGCCGCATATATAATTTATTTTGAAAGCGTGCGTACGCCACGCATTTTTTTCGCTTTCTGTCTGTCTGTCTGTCTGTCTTTGAACCTAGACAAATGGCTGTCCCACAAGACCAGAATACAGACATATGTATGTACATGTGCATGTACATACAGCTAATACATATATAAGCAAATATGTATGCATGTTATATAGGCTTTCATTCAGCGCCAGCAGCGTACCACTCTCAATGAATTTTGATATTAATTGTTTGGAGGGGGACCATAAAAAACATCAAATCCAAATGTGAAAAAAATGGTCGTTTCTCCATCGCCGCCCCCTCGCACCCAGATTCTTGGCTAGATCTATAAAAATGTACCATTATGACTCGACAACTTCTCAGACATCGACACGTGTCCGAGAGTTTTTTGTGTCTTTTTCTCTTTTCCAAGCGCGCCTTTTGGCTTGGGTTTGGGTTTGGTTTGGTTTTCTATTTCACATTGTGTATACGCCCCGAGGGCCTGCCAGCCATGCCAGATAAATAGCCAGCAGGTGACAAAAGATGTAAATGCATAACTTGATATTCAATAGATAACGCCGCACAGTCCAGGTAAATGAAATCTAAATCGAACGGAGGAGGAGACCTAAGCGACGGCACATGCAAACAACTTTCACCCGCAAATGATCTACACCCAGAGAAAAAGCAGCCCTGAAATGTTTGTAATATTTACACTTGGGATTTAAAACTGTCTACCAGCGAGAGTGGAAATTATAAGATATTACAAAAATATATATGTGTATATATATATTTGTAAGTCTTTAAATTAAATATTTAAATCTCTATGTTAGTATTTAAAAACCGAATATAGCACTATGCCATTTTTCTTCGAGTGTATAGACTGGGAGACAGACAGACTTTCGCATTGAGATCACTTGCCGAGGGCACCAGTACGCATACATCTAATTACGGCGCTCGAAATTGTGATTAGAAATCAGTTCTCGTCGACAGAATCGAGAGAGTTGTCCAGACACACTGCATAAATATGTATGTACATACACTCGTATATGTATATCACCATTTACTTTCACAATCATCGAAATTCAAGTTCATGGCAAGCCGTTCAGCATTTGGCAAAGGTTTTTTTCTCTTTCTACATCGCGGCTGGTTCCGATTAGGCATTCATTTATGCCACTCGAAGTACTAATCAATGATGGGGTCGCTATCTCCAATGCCGATAACTGAAGCGCCATGAAAGCTATGCTATATACAAAAATGTTTGAAAGAATTGTGCGTATACGTATGCGTGTGCGTATGGGCTTGGGAGCGAGACCGAGACGGAGACGGGGACGTAGACGGAGACGGGGGATACCATACGCACGGGAAAACTAAAATCTTATTTTGATTTCTTTCGTTTCTGTGTCAACGAACTCATTTGAACTAAATTCTACTTAATGATTTTACTTTGTTGTTGTTGCTTTCTTGATAGTTTCCTGTGCGTGTGTGAGTGTTTGTGTGTTTTTTATAGAGCTCTTTTTTGGTGTTATCTGAAAGCTTGTTGCGTAGGCCAGGCCGGTTCGAATGCGTTTTGAAAAGAAAAGTTATTATGGACAGGGCGCGCCCCCCTTTTCGAAGGTGATAAGAAGAAGCTTGTGCGGAGGAAAACTTGAATGAATTAACTAAAAAGGGGAGACTCAATAACGCTTTAAGGATCATCAGGCAGCTGAGACTCATTTTGATTGCATGGAATCTATTCTCTGATATCCCAAACAGTGTCTATTGTAAGCTGCTTTGTCTTCCTTTGTGTTTGGTATTTTTGTGGGATTAATACTACCAATAAATACCACTCATTAATACTACTGGAAATTCCGCTGGCCAGCACTTAATAGGGACACGTTACTAAGCATTAAATATAGGTATGTGCATACATCCAAAGGAACCTTAATGGTTCCCCCAATTCAGCTGCTTACTCCTCCTGCCCTACGAGTATGTGATGATAGAAACGTGTCGCCATATAGACTGAAAGAAAAACCATCCATATACATATGTGTATATAGTATAAAAACCATACATATTATGAGAAAGATAAGGAACACCGTATTGGGGATGCACCTTTCGAAAAAAAGTACCCTCTGGGGACAGATAAGAGACAATTTCATCTCGAAATAGGATTCCCCGCCTAGAGGTAAACCCCATTTTCAATTCCCTTGTTCCGATTCTCCTATAAAAGCTTCAACCGATCCCTAGATCGACATCAGTTCGATTCTACCATCCGCCAAGCCAAGATGTCTTCCAACAAGTGCACCCTCGTGTTCGCCCTCGCCTGCTGTCTCCTGGCTCTGGTGTCTGCCTTTCCCCAGCCGGATGGAGGAGATCTGTCCCTGGTTCGCCGTGTACGCTCTCCCGAAGGCGGCTCTGTGGTGCTGGAGGCTAGCAAGGATGCGCAGAGAGGCCGCGAGGCCAGCGTGCAGTACAACCACAATCTGTATTCCAGCAGCGATGGGCGTGGCTCTGTCGATGCCTATGCCCAGGCAAGCCGCAATTTCGATTACAATCGCAACGACTACGGCGGCGGCGTTCGGGCCTCCTGGAAATTCTAAGGAGCAATGCAGTATTGGATTGGATTGAAATGAAATGAATAAAGACAAATCATTAAACCAAAGAACATTCATAGTAACAGATGGTTCACAGATCTCTCCAAGGAAAAACTGTTCCCAAAGCATAAGCATGGGCTTCTATGTCATTTCTTGTGGCAGGGTCCCGTCCCGATCCCCAGCGCGAACTCAACTGAAAAGACACAAAATGAGGAAGCAATAATGGGGCAGGGCAGTGGCAGTACGCTCTGGGACCGAACTATGGCATACCCTGCACTTCACCCAGACACTGCATTACCCCTTCCTGCGCTGCAAAGTGACTGAGACAACAGATGTACCGCCTCCTCGAGGGTGAGCAAAGAAGTACTAAAAACTCATGAGTCGTCGTCGCCTGAGGGGTCAATGCACTTCCCTTCCCATCGACTTCCACCTTCCCCGCCGCCGCCGCCGCCCTCTTCCCCGCACTGCTGGCGTCGTTGTGTAACCAATAAAAATTGATTCTGTTGCGTGCGGGGGGATACACACACACACACACACACACAGCGAGGGAGAGAGAGGGAGAGAGGGGGGGTGAAAGAGGGAGACAAACACTATAAGAAAGTCATTCAAGGGTCCGTCTGTCCGCTGCTTCTTCTCTGCTGCTTCTGCTTCTGCTGCTGCAATTGGGGTTGGCGCTGGCTTTGGCTGCATTTTATCGCTTCTTCTTTATCTACTTAGAATGTGTGTGTGTGTGTGTGTGAGTGTATGTGTGTGTGGTTGTGTGCGTGGGTGTGTATGCTACTGCTGCTGCTGTTGCGTTGCATGACTAACTGTAATTACTTTCGCTTTCCGTGTGACCAGCTGGCAAATCAATAAAAATACCAAGCGCGAGTCCAGAATATAATACACTGAACAAAACGGGGGTTAGGTATTCGCTGAAGCATTAAGATTCATTAGTTTTTTGTTTAAATCATATCAGTAAAAACTTATAATTATAGTAACATTGTTAAAGAACACTACAAAATTAATTGTAATAGTTCCACTTATATTAACAACCTAAAAAGCTTAAAATATTTCGTATTTTTAAAAATACATACAAATTTCCTAATTAAATGTAAATTTTGTCATATTTAAATTAGATATATGTATTTGCTAAAGATTTAATATAATATATTTATATTATTATTTTAAAAGATCACATAATTTCTTTATTTTTATATTATGAAACAGAATATGTATTTAATTGAACAATGGGTGCGTTTCTTTTTACTACGCAATTTTTCTCCGAGTGTAGACTTAACATGTGAATATCAGGAGAAGCTTTTTCTTTCGGTGCACATGAAATACTGGTATTTGACCCGCTTGCACTTTTTGGGGATCTCCTTAAAGTTTTTTGTTCGGGAAAGCGACAAAAAAGGCATCGTTAATGAAAACCCACGAAAAGGAAAACGAAAATAAAATAAAAAGCACTGCATACGAAAATGACTTTCCATTTTCATTTAACAATAAGCAATCAATTGCAAGTTCATGGCACGGCTAACGATCTATTAGAAGAAAGTAAAAACAACTAACGACAGTGGAGGCAGAGAGACGTGGAGAAGTGCAGGAGTGCAGTAGTGCAGTAGAGGGGAGGGAGCAGCGAAAGGAAGCAGAAACAAAAGAGACAAGGCTGAGACGCCTACACTGAGACACACTCCACTCCACTCCACGAGGTGAATGCAGCTGTCAGCTGTTGTGAGAGAGAGAGAGAGAAGGAGAGCTGCAGAGGGAGAGTGCGGCGGGAAAACTGCAGCAGATGCAGCAGTTGCAGCCGTTGCAGCCAACGCGCGACTCGACTCGACTCTCAACTGGTTTTTCATTTTGACTCGGAAAAACCACACATTGGCATTGCCCCGTTGCCATTTTTAGTGGCAAAAACTGACTGCATCATAATGAAAGTGAAATGCATTGCAAAGATGGCAGTTACCAGATGCAGCACGGACAGAGCGACGGCGAGAGAAAGAGAGAGAGAGAGAGAAAGAGGGAGAGAGAGAGGGAGAGCCAGAGAGTGGCAAGTAAGTCAAGTGCAGCAGCACCAATGCACCAACTGCAGCAACAGCCGCAGCAGCAGCAGCAGCAGCAGTTGTTGCAACATGAAGTGCCGCCGCCATAAACGTGCTGCAAAACATGGATTGGAATGCGCGCACGCGTCACCGACAACTCCATCGGATCGCATCGCATCGCATCGCCAACTCGTCTGCCGGCCCGGCCCGGCCCGTGGCGCCTGATGTTCACTTATTTGGCTTATTGAGTTAATTGGCTAAATGCGAGAAAGAGGGTTAAGCAAGCACAAGTGGCTAAATTATGTCAACAGCAGCATCTACAAGGCATACCATGCCATGCCATACCTACATACAATGCATAACGCATACACGCGCACAAATGTACATACATACATATGTATGTATGTACATATGTTCATACATGCGTACCACCACCTCCCATCTGCAGGCCGGCCAGTCCAGTGTGTTCAATGTCAGATCAGCAGCCCCCGAAGGTCATTGTCGGCTGCAACGATCGCATTCCGTTTTCCCCCGCTCTCTCCCCCCTCTCGCTCACTCTCGTATGTTTATCTGCCTGGCTCCGGCAGCATGGATACACACATTGCATGCAACAAGTACTTATGTGTGTATGTATGTGTTTGTGTGTGTGGAGTTCTGGATCACTGTAATTGATTCCAATAACATGAACGACTCCGACTCTCGACCATTGCATTTGCGGTAGGGCCAAGCCATGCCATGTTCATTTATTCGCACAGTCAAGAGGATCGGATCCGATCTCTGAATCATCCGAACTGCAAAGATGCTCCATTTTTCTTTGAGGTTAGCTTTCGCAGAGTTGCCACATCTTCTGTGGCAACTCAGGGAATTCCCCCTCAACGATTAATGCAGGCAGACTCGACTCGACTCGACTCGACTCGGAAACTTTTACAGAGTTCCCATAGAGCATAAGGCCGCCTGCATCCTTGTTTGTTATCTTCATAATATTTGTATAATTTATGGACCGCAGTTGGTTTCCCCAACTGCAGTTTCTCTTGTCTTGCATATTTGATGCGCCTGCTCTCGGCTCAATCAAGTCACAATAAATTAACCTCTATTTGTAAGCCAAGTGAATAATGCAAACAGCTAACAGACAGCCGAACACAATGCAACATCAATTCACTCTTTTTTTTATTTTTATTTATTTTTTTTGGTTACATTTCACTGATTTTGAAAGTGAACGCTGGTCCAGGCGGTGGCGGCAGGCGGAATCACGACTTTGTGGGCAGAGCCTCTCCCTCTCCCTCTAGCTCTCGCTCTCGCCGCGCTCTCTGTACGTCTGTTACTCTCACTTGCAGTACAGTAACCGTTGGCTTAGATATCCATGCATTAGGCAGACTACGGATTAATATTTCCACCATTACGGAGCTTTCCCTGTACAATCCTACAATCCTAAAAGCTGATCTTCTGTTGCCTGAGCTGTTCCTACTCGTATCCTCTCTTTTTCTGTGGAATTCTTTTGAAGAATATGGAGGGTATGCATACAGGTTCTGCTGATGCTATTAAGGTGTCCTCTGCTGTTATTTGTATCTCTCTGTTACTGCCACTGTTACTACTGCCCCATGGCTCCGTTGCCGCTGCTGCTGCTGCGTGGGTGAAATCCAAACAGACATAAATTTGGCGTCGTGTAGCTGCCGTTTTTACTTACTTTTCCACCGCGAGAGCAAATGAAGCGAAACGTGGGTTACGGTTTTACTTTATTTTTCGGCCTGCACAGCCACATCTACTGCAGTACGAGTACATGTACGATATGTACATCCACAGCTGCTGCATATCTTTTTGAGTTACATATTTGCCACGTCTCTGTGGGGCCGGATAGACAGCGACAGCGACGCGCCGCGACGATGTGAACGTCGGCTGCGTAGGCAGGCAGCCAGGCAGCCTCTCTGTGCATCAGGTTGACCCAGTTTTCGCTTTCTGTCTTCGTTTTGGCTATCTTTTTTTTTTTTTTTGTGAAAATTATACGATATGCAACTCTAAGTAGACTTGTTTCATGTTTGTCCGTTAATTTATGGCACTCACTGTCCCAGGGAGCCTACCAGCTTCCCAGCCTCCCTGCCTCACAGTCTCCCAGCCTCCCCCTGTGGCAGCTCTCAATCAATTTAGCACACATTTTCCCGGGGCCTGGACCCATCAGTCGTACGTACAATCTGTTCCATCTCATTTATTCAATTAAGTGCCACGTAACTCTGTGGCCACACAATGCAAGCCATCGCAATTCCTACTAAACTAGTTTTTTAACAACCATTCTTTTCATCTCCTTTCGCTTCGTGTTTCGTGCTTCATGTTTTGTGTGTTGTGTGTTGTGTATTCCTTTTGCTCGGCAGATACAATGTTGCAGATTCTGCTTTGCAAATGCACCAATTTGAGGTACAATGTCGAAAGCTATTCTTAAAGCTGTAAAGCCTCAAATTTGACTACATTTATCATGATTGCGGGAGTGTTGGCTCGACAACAGCGGGGCGTATACGTAATGCGACTGTAGGTGTACTCGTAATACGTTAAGTCTGACAACTGATGATGAATGGTCAAAGTGGTAAAGGTAGTGCCAGATGTCAACGAGTTGAATGATAAAAACAACGCGGCAACAGGCTTTACTATAGAGCATATACATCAGCAGAACGATACTTTCTAGTACAGTATACAGATTTCAGAATCACTTTTACTCACAATTTGTACATATATACTATACAGATGTACATATACATATATATAGATCCTATGTGCAATAAGGAATGGGTGCAAACAATGTATAGACAGACCCCTCTCCCACATGGCTCTTTCCTTTCACTCAGGCACACTCATTAAATAATTCACACACAAATGAGAGCCAAAACAGACGCCCCCGACCAGCATATGTATTTGAATAGAAACCCCCCCCCCCCCCCCCCCCACAATGGTTAGCTAAATAGCCAACATGTTGCGCTTTATGATACTGCATTTTTCATTCTGCAACAACTACAACAGCCACAGACAAAATTACAACAAATTGGAATTGGCCGTTGCAATGTGGGTTGGCCGCATGCCACACACACACACACAAACGCACACACATGGTGGAGAGGAGAGGAGAGCAGCCATAACAACAGGCAGCAAAGTCAATGCACTTTACAGACACACACATACACACACGCACACAAGCGAGAAAGTGCAATAAGAGCGAGTGAGAGAGCAAGAGAGACCGTTAGATGCGGCCATGTGTGCGTGCTTCGATTTTGCAATAATTTCATTTTCATTTCAAATTGGAATTTCCATTTGGAAATCCTTGGGGAAGCACACACTCACAGAGAAGAGAGTGATGCAAATACAGCGGATATCCAAAAATAGAATTCTACGATGGAACTGCATTTTCCATCCAATCCTGATCCTATTCCTATTCCGTTTCTAATTCTAAATCGATTCCAGATTTCAGTTCATTTTCTTTTCTTTGCGGTCTCCATTTAAATCCCTGTCTAGACCACTTTTCCGCGTAAATGCGCAATATGTTTTATGTTGTCAGTTGTCTTTGGTCTGTGCTCTCTCATCTCACCCCCAAACCAATCCAACCCATCTCCCATTTACTCTCGTTTCACATGACAGAAAGCTCTTGCCGAAATTAAAGCTTTTGAGGGTTGTATTTTGGCACGATTTCTTTGTCACAGACACTGGAACATTTGTTGTCGTAGGTCAAAGTACGAGACGGGGGATGTAATTGCGTCAGCGAAGGAAGAGAGAAAGATGTGCAGGAAATCAGATACAGAAGCACTCACACACATACACATGCCCATGGAAGATTAAAGCTACATACACATACATATATTAATGTACATACATATGCATGTATGTACATTTTATTTCTGTGCAGCCAAGCAAGAGGAAGCTGTGTGGTGTGTCCCTCAAAAGAGCTTTTAATCTGTTGCTTCTTCTGAATTTTCCCTATTGCACTTTTTGTTCACTAACTTTTCCTAAAACCTCCCGAATGCGCATCGAATCTACTACTCTTTTTCACTTGAAAGTGCAGCAGAAAGTGCAAGTAAAGAGAGAGATGTCTTGTGCTGCTCTCCCAGATGCAGTTGCTCTCTCTCTCTCTCTGTCTCTTGCTCTCTTGTGGCTGCGCTGCTGCTGCTGCTGCAGTTGAAAGAGCTTTGGCAAAGAGAGTGCGCAAAATTATTGGAATTGCACAAAGAAAAGTGAATCGAGAGAGAGAGAGGGAGAGAGCGAACGGAAGAGAGAGAGAGAGAGAGAGAGTGATGTGCAGAAGTGGAGACAAGCAGTGAGGAGGGAGGAGTGTAAGTGTACCAGCTCTGCTCTGCTATTGTGATTGTGTAAGTTTTACATGGCACAGGCACACACATACACACAGGCATTCCTCTACCAAGATAAAGACAAAAACTTGTTTTATTTCTGCTATTTATTCTTGCATTCTGATTAAGCAGTGGGAGGGGGGTGTACACTATTGAGGGGGTTGGGTGGTGGAGGCCAACCCCTAGGCAACAGTAATTAGAGCAGTTCTCCCAATCTTTGCTGGCTCTGTTGTTTCTGCTGCCGCTGCCGCTGCCGCTGCCTCTCCGCTGCTCTTCTGCTGCTGGTGCAGTTATCAAAGCTCTCTGGCTGCAGCAGAAACTGCGCTGCGGCTGCACTCGTGTGCGTGTGTGTGACTGACCTATCTCAATGCAATGCTGCTTGTCCGCTGCTTCTGTTACACACACGCACACACACACACAGAGTAGCATTTGCGCCAGACGGTTAAGCCTAGAGAGAGGGACAGAGAGAGAGAGAGAGATGGCCAGACAGTTGTGCTCGTATAACTTTTATTTTTTGTAGTTTTTGTTGCTATTTTTGTTTCTGCCACTTCTCCCCTACCAACCCTCCCCCTGGCACTGCAATGATTTGCATTTTACATTTATTATACACATTTTACCCCCTCCATTTAACAGCCTTTACTTGTTGCACCCGCCCTCCCGTTTTTGTTTTTGTTGTTGTTTCTGTTCTTATTTTTGTAATTTTAATGCATTTTGCATTTTTTTAACACGAGTAAACTTGTTTGCTGCAGTTGTTGTAACTGTTGCTAATCGTTTTTGCTGTAATTTTTATGACCCAACTAAGCGAACGCATGTCTAAGGCTTAGACAGAGAGAGATAGATATGGCTTGAGTGCCAAAGAGAGAGAGTTTGAATAGTCTGTGACGTCGATTTGATGGCTAGCAGATTATTACTTCTGTTCTGAAATTTGAGACAGTGGGTATCATATTTTTCAAGAGAAAGAAGGACAGTGAGCGAGATGAAGAGCGAATGGGAAAGAGTATAAACAAAATGGTGAGAGAACCTTACATAACTGTACCTTGATTGAGCAGAAACTGTGTTGTCGCTTGGGCGATCTCGGGCATCCAAAAAAAAGAATTCCTTAGCTTTCTTGTCCTTGCCATGCCTTGCCATAGAGAGGGGTAAAAGTAAATCCTGCTGAACATAACCTTAAAATATATGTACGCTTTAAAGTAGTTTTCAATACGAATAAACTACCAATAGCTAATTTCAAACTCTTATACTTTCAGTCAGCAGCCCAGCCCCAATACGGACAGCGACAACGCCCAAAAACTGACAAGTACGTAAGTTGAAAGCCAAAGAAACACCAAGAAAGTCCCCCAGTCAAATTCTTTTTGGGCAAACAACTAATTTAAAATGTAACGCCTTAAAAAGACAGGCGCCAAAACAGATAGAATACCAAAAGAAAACAAACAAAAAGTGCCAACAAGTGGAAATTTACAAAAGAAGAAATCGCAAAAAAATAAGATAAATAAAAAATTACAAACACGCACTCACAACAAATTATGCATGGGTTGGTTTTTTTCGTTTTTTTTTTTATGCTACTTAAACAATTGAAATAATTTTTTTGGAGTGCCTATTGAAAAGACTGCAGATAAAACCAAAACCAAAAAAAAACCATACAAAAAAATGTTAAGTACTTTCATAAACAAATAATCATGAGTAATGAGAATTATGAGCAGGGCTCTCTGTATCTGTATCTGTATCTATGGGCCATACGAGTGTATCTATTGCCAGAACTGTGGCCGTGTCTGTTTTCTATCGTTGAGGTTGAGGGAACCACTTGACACTTTGAGGAGGACAGATACTTCAGATGGGAATCGAATTGCTGGGAGGGGGCAGTACTCGTACTCGTATTATGCAAATGAGCCAAACTTTTTGCGCATGACCGGGTTGAGGGGTATGTAATTGGTCGCTAATTGGAAAAATAAATGCAGAACCTACAATGAATTATGCCAAATTAGCCGCCATCCCCGAGCGAAGCTTGAAAACGTGGAAAATCAGCAGATGACAGCGAACCATTTATAAATGCCATAACGGTACCAATCGCGTCAGAGTACCTTTTGGGCCGGTTAACGTTAACACCATCCAGCCCAGCCTTAGATGGTCGCAGTGGCAGTGGCAGTGGCGGTACAGGGCACAGGGCACAGGGTCCAATGGTCCAATGGTCCAGAGCCTGGGCACGAAAAGCCGCTTAAATCAGCAGCTCAATCAATCAGACAGAAATTTCTGTTTAAATTAAGAATATTTTTCTTGTTTCTGAAACAAGGTTTCTTTTTTCCACAGAGCCAGCACAGTGGGGCAAAAGATAATGCAAATTGTAAGCCAACTGAAGGAAATCAACAAAAATATAAATATTAAAATATATTTGCATTATAGCTTGGGTTAGCACTTAAATAGGATTTATTTTTTATTCTGAAACAAAATAAAAGGTATTAAATTCGATTTTTGATCGGTTGTTATGGAAAAGAAGGTTTTCCAAAAGACTTCGATTGCATGATGCATCATTCGTTTATGCCTTTTCTATTTTTTTGTTTAAGATCCAAACTTCTCGAGCATTTTCCGGCACACAAGTCTTTCGGCTTAATATTTTTATTCATTAAATTTTACAATCTTTACACACACAATTCAAAACATTTTAAGGACCTTCAGGCCACAATGGCTCTACAAATATTTTCATTTAAGAATTAACTTTAACTTTATTTAACAATTTCATTGGGATTAAGAACTGGACCCACTGCCAGCTCGGAATGACAAATGTAAACTGTTCTCTTTGGCAAAGCAGAAAGCAATCCGTTTCTCATTTATTCTGTATTTCTTTGGAGCAATATACATCCCATATATGTGCCTATATAGGTAGTATATTCAGGAGTGAAATAAATTTGAACATCTCTTTTTTGTCGGCTGGAACGGTTCAGAGCGTCACGTCAGCGCCATGTACTGATCTTCACGCCAGATACTTGGTGGACGGGGAGAGGGAAGGGAGAGATTGGAGACAGAGAACCTGGGGGATTGAGAACGGTTACCAGGTAGCACTGGACGTGGACGTGGGACCTGGACCTGGACCTGGAACTGGCACCGACTCTCCACGCCCGACTCCGACTCCGACTTAATGCAGTTCTCGCGGAATGCCTTTTTGATTGCATTTCATTAAGTCTTCTTCTGTTTTTTTTTTCGATGATTTCTTTTCCTTTTTTTTGTATTTTGAATTTTTGTTTCGGCTTTGGCTGTTGCGGACATTTCAAAAATTTATGCACACTTGACTTGGCTGCCATTTTGAGCTTGTTAATTTTCCTTTATTTTTTTTTTATTTTTTTAGTTATTTTGTTGCGCTCTTTTCGGTTTGAAGTTTTTTTATTTTTATTTTGTATTTTTTTGTTTCGTTTGGTTTGGTTCTGCTTTGGTGTTTTTTACCTTTTTCAGATTTTTAACAAGCGCCGTCAAAAAGGAAGTTTTGTTTCTCGCATAATGGAAAGCAACAGCAGCCGTGCTCCACAAAAACAAAAAAAATAAAAATAAATAAAATATATGCACACTCAGACAGGCAGATACGACAGATACGATACGAGTACGCGCTGTACAGATACACGAAATTCGAAAAGTTGTTTACTTGCGTGAGCAATGTGCAGGTCAGATACCCTACAGCAGAAGATTGAATCGAACTTAAAGCAGAGTTTGCCAGAATAGTGTTACAATAATTCCCTCTTTGTCTGCCTTTTTTCCATGCTTTCGATACCTGAATTTCTGTCTATTTTCGAGTAATACTTTGAACACGCATTTTCTCCGTATTATCTGTTCAGATGCTT
Source organism: Drosophila helvetica (assembly GCA_963969585.1). Taxonomy (NCBI): domain Eukaryota; kingdom Metazoa; phylum Arthropoda; class Insecta; order Diptera; family Drosophilidae; genus Drosophila; species Drosophila helvetica. The sequence continues at coordinate 57,454,859 of OZ018401.1, forward strand.
ATCCGTATGAACCCATCAGAGCACTCGTATATCCACAGTCACCGAATCCCAATTGGATTTTAGCCTTTTGTTGAAAATGCTTTAAGTATATTTTGTCATTGTTTTTCGGGAAGAAGGCCACACCCTTTTGTGATGCCATGAATCAGGCAAATATATGTGCATATATACATACACACATATGTACATATGTAAACGCGCTGCTCAGGGCATTTACATGGCTGTTCCACTTTAAAACCACCCAAAAGAGCAAAAAACATATCCGCATTGAAATATAATTTTTATAATCCGCACACTCGAAATGTTTTGCTGCGTCCCCTTTTTTTTACCCATTTTTCGTTGTTTGATGCGGGGCGTATAAAAATCAGATGAATTTCCCATAATAGGATTTGACAAATTACAAAGCCCAATTAATCAGAAAAATACTATAGACAGAAAAGGTTGAGTCATGCCAGTGGCTACTACAAAAAAAAATTAAATAATTTCGGCACTTTTGAGCACTAAAAAAACCGTCTCCAGTTGGGTTGATATACAAATTATATGTAAGTACATACAGAGATATGCATGTATGTGTATATGCATATCTATAATCGCTTGTCCCAAACAAAGTTGTGAACTTTTGTTGTTGTTGTTCTTATGCATCCGAACGTCGTCTAACATTTTGCTTACGCAAATCAAGGTTCTGGTTCAAATTTCAGTTCTCAATGTGAAGGTCAAAGTCAAAATACTCGCCACACACACATAAACATACATATACTCGTATGTATATATGTATCTGTATCCGATTGGCCAGAGAATTCGAGACCCTAGAGAAATAAACAGAACAGAATGACTCAATGACTGGCGGGATAAATGGAATACAGATAAACACATTAAATTTTAATTCGAATATATGTAAGTAAAAAATATAAAGAAAAATAAATTAAGTACTGAGGCATAGAATTGGTCATTATTTTTAGTGGGTTCACAGTCTGCCATAAATTTAATTTCGATCCCTGGGCATCATCAGTTCAGATTCTTTCACTCAGATCCCAAAATAAGAACTACAAATGCTCTTCTCCAAATCCAAAATTGTATAGAATTACCTGGAGATTTATCTGTGGTTCTGTTCTGAGTTAAGACCCGCTTGCTCTGCCAAAAATTACCACTTAAGTCTCTCTGTAAAGATCCATCCACCTCAGATAGCACAATCCACAGACACAGCAGCCACAACAGCCACAAATGCAGACAAGTTCTAAATTGTTTCTATGCTAAAAGTGAAATGTGGCCAAACCACTTTTTCCAAGCTCTTTCCACTTGGCTTGTTGAGACCCAGCCTCAACCCTAGGTCTAGAGCTGCAGCTCCATCTCCAACATAAACTTGGACTTGGACTTGGATCTGGATAGAGAGAGGCATCTGGGGACTGGTTGGGGTCTGCAATTTACTTTCAATGCCGCTTCTGGCCATTGTTCAGGCTTTCTTCTGTGGCTTTTGCACTTGTTTGTGGCGGCTGCGGCTGCTGCTGCGGCGGCCCCTGTCAGCGTCTAGTCAACGCGTTGCCCGCGTGTCTGGTTTTGTTGCATGTTGGCATGCAGCAGCCACAGCCACAGCCACTGAGCTGCTTGGTATGCAATTTGCAATAGTTGCGCTTGCGCAATTCAAATGCTCACCACCTCACACACACACACACACACACACACACAGTCGACAGACACATAGATACACACTCATACACATACAAAGGCATACATAACTCAGTTACGTAGTCGGAGCAGCAACTCTGACGGAAGGCGGAAGAGGGAAGCGGGAAGACATGTTGCAAGTTGCAAGCTGCCAAGAAAACCGGAAAATCAACACGCATTGAGCAAAAAAAAAGCTACCCCCCACCGCCCCTCGGCAGGCCTCCTCTGGTGCCTAGCCATGAGATTCTATTTACACTAGACCAACAGCAAATCGGATATTTTTGAGATCATTTTTTGGATATGGAATAAAAGAATATCGAAGAATTTTTAAGAACATACTAAAAATAGTATGTATCAGTAATATGTTGTTAGTAAATAAATGTATATACCTAAATGATATAAATAATATTCCAAAAATGATTAAATCTTTTTCAAACATTTTACTTAAAAATGTTAATGTTTGGGTAATATATAGATTAAAGTAAATAACTTTCCAACTGAATATCTAATTATACAATAATTAATCAAGTTATCCAATAAATAAATCTGATTATTGAGCACTTTTCCTGCCTTAGCTTTTCTTTGTCCAGAAGCATATGTACTGCTTTCCCGATAGCTTTATATGACCCATAGCTATCCTTCGACTTCTCCCTTCTCAAAGTTGTTGTATGGTGTAAAATCAGGCGTCGTTTTTCTCACATCGTTCCCAATGCGCGATAGCTGTGAGGCTCAATTGAAATGGAAAACTCTGGTTCAATCTACATATCGATCTATCCTATCCAGCCCGCTATCTGCCTCTGTCTCCGTCTCCGTCTCCGGCACTGTGTCTGTGTCTGTGTCTCTCTCCACCCGTAACTATCTGGCTACCTATCTCTTCAATCTGCAAGCGATAGTTTCGTAAACGGGGTGGTTTAATTGCATTTATTATGATTGACACTGATAAATCGGCCATCATCTGGCTGTCATCTGTGAACACTTGCAGCAATTTGAACAATTAACCATCCATCAAGCCAAATTAAAGCCAATAGATGGTCTAACACTTATATAACCAGCCATACCAGGCCATATGTACAATAGTTCACAGCCTGCCCCGGGGATGCCCGGGGATGTCCGGGGATGTCCGGGGATGCCCGGATGCCCGGTTCCCCGTTCGGTGACGGGTTCAATGAGCCTTTGCTGCAACTAAAACTGGTAACTGCAGTAGTTTTTAACCTCAGACTCCTTCCTCCTTCCTCCTTCCGCCTGCCTCCTGCCTCGTGTCTCAGGGATAAGCCTGAACCACTCTCTGTTGGCTGAGGGACCGGAGCTGCAGAAAGAGATTACTTGACGATGGCCAGAGCGATAAGTGGGGGCTGAGTACTAAAGTACTCGCTTTGTTGTGGCCATCTACGTCACCTTACACTTACCTTACCATCATCTACCTGTAGATTGAGCCAGCTGGGAGATGGCAGTGGCCATAGCGATCGCACATACTGTGGGAAAGTGTGAAGCAAGATAAGACAAGCAGATACGGATACAGATACAGATACAGATGGAGATACAAGTAATAGTATGTCTACACTGATAGAAAAATGGCATAGTGAAAATAAAACACAACCATATTTCAATTAAATATTCGAACTAAAATAGAATTCTCTTTGATATAAACACACATGCAAGCAAAAGTCTGATTTAATCTAAATATAAAACACTTTAAAATAAATATGACAAATTCAATATGTGGGAATCCTACTAATGTAGAAATGTAAGTCAAGAGACTTCCTTTCTACAATTTCCACTAACGGAAATGTAAGCTCTGGATGTTGTTTGTATTAGAAATGATTACAAAATGTATAATTATTAGATATGTTTGGATTAACCGATATGCAGAATGTTTGTTAACCAATTTCCTTTAGCTTTTCTTAACAGCAGTAGTAGCTGAAATTTATCGCTAGAGATACATACATGTATGTACATATGTACCTTTAAGCGATTGCCTGGTCAGATTTCTATAACTACGTCACACACAGGCAAATCTTCCGCTGGGCAAACAGCATCCCTCCTCCCAATCGACTTGATCGCATTACCAGATCAGAATTGCTAATTAGGCACGTGCTCCCTCCATTCCGAGATCCCTAATTGTGCATAAATAAATACGGGGCACAAGCAATACATTCCAGCGGCACACCACACACAGCCGCAGCGGCAAAGTACAGTACAGTACATATACATACATACATATATTTCAAACAAAATCAAAAGCGCAAAATGCGCAATAAATAAAAACAGAGAAAAAGAGAAATAAGAGAGAAGTAGGGAAACCATCAGAAGCCCCAGCAACAACAACAACAACAGCAACAGAAACGCCAGATTCAAGGCCAAAGTTTATGACGCCTGCCGCTAGCCTATACCCTCTGCCCCCTACCCCCTACCCACTACCCCCTTCACCATGGCTGCACTTCTCCGCCACGCACACTCCACTCTGTCTATACACTCAAAGAAATTTCACTTTCCTTATCAGCGAGGTCGCTAGCACTGATAAGATTCGCGGAGTGCAGGCAGCACTGTCATTCCGATTGCGATTGCACCGCGACAGAAAGTGAAATTATATTCAGTCATAGCTTTTTATACTCGCACACACACACACACAAACAGATATTTCTGTGTGTGTCAAAACAAAAAATTTAGAAGCAATAATTTTTTGGCGAATATTTGACATTGAAATATTTTTTGCATGAACAAAAAAAGAAAGAAAACGGCAAGGCAATAAGAGATACGAGCCGAATGGGACTTTGGCAAACTGTTTTAATATTTGTTCAGCAAATGCGTATTTATGGTGCATAATTATAAGAACACTTGCTGAGAGTCTACCATAGATACGATCATATCTACATATAGAATATTTTTGGTGGAATTAGAATTAGTTTATAGATGAATAACAGAAATACATGACAGATCTGAATAGAAACGCATGAAAATGAATATAAATATAAATTAATTATAAATGTTTAGAGGGGCTCATGTTAAATAATCAATAAAAGCGACTCTAAGTGAATTCAATCTAAATGGAAATCCTTATCAGTCTCAACCTTGAATTCTCTATAGCTGCTATCGATTTGCCAAAAATACAAATACTCTTTTATGTTTCTTGTCATTTCTGGCTTTGCCTAACACTTTGTCGCGTGCTGTACTGTACTCTATGTACATACATATAAACGGCTGCGTTTTTAATGCCATTTCCAGTCAGTCCTCCAGTGCACACATACTTATGCGTGAAGCTGATAAGCTGTTCTGTTTCCAACTCTCACCCCTCCTCTGCTCTATGTACTTGCGATTTTTTGTGCAGTCTTTCATGGAATTTCTGTTGCCTTAGTTTCATTTCATTTTCCAATGATGGCAGTTCTGTGGTCCTGTTGAAGAACAAAACAAATTTTTTTTTTTTTTAGATTATATTTTTAATTGCAAAAAGTGAGCATAATTTAATTTTTATAAAAATGATCGTGTTTTGCTATAAAAAACGGATAACCAGCCTTACATTTCCATTAGCTCTCAGCATCAAAAGTTTTCCTTTACAGTTTTCCAGTGAAATATAATGCCTTTCAATTGGTATACAACCTTTTTTCGATCATGCTATCGTACCAGATTATATGTGTACAGAAATCTAGATGCTGTTCACCATGACGTATACGTTATTCTTCATCTACATGCACATGTCAATGTACATTACATGTGAATGTGTATAACATGCAAATGTAGAATACAGAATTTGTGTTAAATATAACTTAAATGAAAGAATAAAATTAAGCAAAAATACAAACAAATAAATAAATACAAGCGGGCAAAGCCCCCTGCGCACCCCAACCCCCGTCCCGCTTGCCTTAGCAACAAATGCGATGGACCGCGATTTATCAAGAATTTATGTGCAAAAATTATGCTTTTGAATAAAATATAGGGCGATGATCCATAACAAAATAATCAGTTTGAAAATCTATTCGAAGCGATATTTAAAGAGAATAGGAGTCTTTTAGTTTTGTGGTGGAAGTGGAGTTGTGTAACACCCAGAAGGAAACGTTTATGTATATATGTATGTATTTACCTATGTACATATATTCTTGATCAGCACTATTAGCCGCGTCGATATAGCCATGTATGTATTCTCTGTCCGTCCCGATGAGCACTTTGATCTCAGGGACTGTGAGAGCTATAGCAACGAAATTTTTGTTGTATTCCAACTCCTTTGATATCGCACTGTGACAGGTGTATTTCAAAATTTCACGCCCACAAAGACCAAAAATCTGTGGCATCCATAACCGAGTCTGCAGAATCACAGAGCATGACCATATCTACCAAATCTGGCTTAGATCGGATCATTATTATAGCAAGAATGAGCAAGTCGATGCTACTGCTTTCATTCTCTCTCTCTCTCACTCTTTCTCGTGCAGTGTGTGTCTCCTGGCGTAGGGGAGCGAGATAGCAACACAGCTGGTGTTGGTGTGAGAAATGAAAGAGAGAGAGACAGATGTTGCAGAACAGAGAGAACAGAGAACAGAGCGGAAGAGAGCATGCGGCGGTCATAGGTTCCGATACAAATTCCGGAGCATACGTACAATTACGTTTAAAATATATTGCATAGATTACATGAATCATAAGAATACAAACATATGTATGTTTATTATAAATACATACTTTCATATATACTGACTGAGTATTGGGTATGGGATAAATGTTCCTTTTCTTTTTATTTTTTGTTTCTGTTTTGAATATTTCAGTGCATAAACAAAGGCGCACACATAGTGCAAGGTACCTTAAATTTGAAATATATAGAATATATGTATAATATATATATGGAATAATATATAGAAATGTATACAACAATACATATATAAACTTTAGTGAAATTTCTCTGAATTTATTCTCCAAAGAAATGGACTAATTTGAGACTTTTTTCTCGTTCTCTCCGAAACCAGATAAGCACTGCCATATTGCAACAAAGAGCATCAAGAAATAAAACTGATATAAAGGACCAAAAAACCCATATATCAACAGAGCAACCAAACTACCTCGATTGCTGCTTGACCCCCAGGAAAGACAACAAAAACATACAATTTAATCGAATGAAGAACCAGAACCCCAGTGAAAGACCATCTCCAATGTAGGGGCGGAAAATGGAACAGGTGATAACCAGTAGCAGGACCACTTAAAGGACAAAGGACAGGACGAAACCAGTACAGTTTCGCTTACACAGAACACTCTCCAAACGCTTCCGCTCCGACTCCAATTAAGTCACGCAGACGCACTCGATCAAAGAACTCCAGTAGGAAGCAGATCCCTTGAGGCATTATGAAGAGCAACGGAGATGTGGAGGCGGCAACGCCTCAGCCTGTGGCAGGATCAAAGGCCAGCAATGGCCATGGTCACGGCCAGAGCAATGGCAATGGCAATGGCTACCATCAGAACGGAGGCAGACGCGACTCCACGCAGGCCTTTACGCCCCTTCTCGCCCAGCACAATCAGTCTAACGGCGAGGGGCTGGGCAACCAGGCCACCCCGGCCACGCCCACAGGCAACACCGTGCTGTACGAGAGCACGCCCAGCAACAACAATGAGTGGAAGGCCTCGGAGGACATCAACAACCTAAAGAACGGCCTCGGGGGCCTGCTGAGCAGCAACAACAACGGCACCGGAAACGGGCACAGTCTCCGCGAGAAGTACGCCCACGAGCAGGCACCACTGACTGGCGGCTACAAGCTGCCGCCGCGCTCCAGCGAATCGGAGGAGTCGGACGACTTTGATTCGGACCTCAACGGGGGCGCCGACGAGGGTTCCAGCTGCGGGCTGTTCGGCTGCCGGCCGAGATGGGCGCGTCGGTTCGCCTCGACGCACGTGTTCATGGTGGTGTTCCTGCTGGCGTACATCCTGCAGGGCATGTACATGACCTACTTTGTGTCGGTGATCACCACGATCGAGAAGCTCTTCCAGATAAAGTCCAAGACCACGGGCTTCCTGCTCAGCGCCAGCGAGATGGGCCAGATCTGTACGGCCATGCTGCTCACGTATTTTGCGGGACGGGGCCATCGTCCCCGGTGGATTGCCTGCGGCATGGTGCTCTTCTCAATAGCCGCCTTTGCCTGCGCTTTGCCCCACTTCATATTCGGGGAGCAGCTGATGCACTCCAGCGTGATCCTCCAGCAGCAGCAGCAGGTGCTCCCGGCGCAATCGGAGTCGTCGTCGTCGCTGATGTGGCACAATGCCACCCGAGAGCTGCTGAATCCGAATCTCTGCCATTTGGGCGGCAATGGTTCGCTGGCCGGCAGCGAGTGCAACGAGGAGCGGCAGCTGGAGCAGGCCTCCCACTCGAAGATCACCGTCATCGTCCTGTGCATCTTCTTTGGCAGCTTGCTCAGCTCAGGCATTGGCCAGACGGCCGTTGCCACCCTCGGGATACCCTACATCGACGACAATGTCGGCAGCAAGCAGTCGCCCATGTACATGGCAGTCACCATTGGCATGCGGATCCTTGGTCCCGCCTCCGGCTTCATCTTTGGCAGCTTCTGCACGCGCTGGTACGTGAATTTCTCGAATCCCGGCTTCGATGCCACCGATCCGCGTTGGATTGGCGCCTGGTGGCTGGGACCCGTGGCCATTGGCAGCCTCATGCTGTTGACCTCCATTGCCATGTTCTCGTTCCCCAAGCAGCTGCGGGGCAAGCAGCAGACCCAGGCCCAGGCGGTGGCCGCTGCGTCAGCTGCTCCCGAGCCCGAGGAGAAGCCCAAGCTCAAGGGTAAGTGTGCGCGATCCGCTACCATTCGATTAGCTAAGTGGGTATCTTCTCCGTCCTGCATCTTTACAGATTTCCCCAAGACAGTGCGCCGGCAGCTGAGCAACGATATACTGATGTTCCGCACTGCCTCCTGCGTGTTCCATCTGCTGCCCATTGCCGGCCTGTACACGTTCCTGCCCAAGTACCTGGAGACACAGTTCCGGCTGGCCACCTACGATGCCAACATGATTGCCGCCTTCTGCGGCATCCTGGTCATGGGCATTGGCATTGTCATCTCCGGTCTTTTTATACTGAAGCGCAAGCCCACGGCCCAGGGTGTGGCCGCCTGGATTGCCTTTACCGCCTTGGTCTATTCGGCGGGCATGATCATCCTGATGTTTATTGGCTGCAGCATGGATGACTTTTCTGGCTATAAGGCTGGAAATGCCCACAGGTGACATAATCTGATCACAATACCTCTTTGGCCATCTCTTAACGCCCTCTCTTGACCCCTTTTGCCCCAGTCCCGCTCTGATCGAGCCCACTTGCAGCGCAGCAATCAACTGTACCTGTGATAAGGAGAACTTTGCACCGATCTGTGCCGATGGGACGATGTATATATCGGCCTGCCATGCCGGCTGCAGCACCTCCTCGCTGCGGCCCAGCGACAATCGCACTCTCTACTCGGACTGTGCTTGCATTCCAGATGGTGAGTCCTATCCAAGATCCTTCCTCGGGTAGTTAAGGTCAGCTCTTTAACGATCTCCGCGATCTCTTTCAGCTGCGGAGGCGGTCAACGGTTACTGTGATAATAACTGCAAGAACTTCATCTACTTTATACTGATCTTTGCCATTTGCGTATTTATGCATTCCACCTCCGAGGTGGGCAGCATGCTGCTCGTCATGCGCTGCACACATCCGAAAGGTACGCCCAACATACAATATTCCATATACCATATATCTGGATCATCCGGTAAACTAAATGCTCTCTTGACTTGTAGACAAGGCCATGGCCATGGGGGTGATACAGTCAGCCATTGGCTTATTCGGGAATGTTCCTTGTCCGATCATATATGGGGCTGTGGTCGACTCGGCGTGCCTCATCTGGAAGTCTGTGTGTGGCAAGCACGGCGCCTGCTCGCTCTACGATGCGGATACGTTCAGGCATTATTTCTTAGGTGAGTGAACGTCCCCTGCTTTTCATTATTTAATCCAGCATTATCAACTTTTAAACCTTTTCCTCTCTCAGGAATCACGGCCGGCATTATGTTTCTGGCTTTTCTGATGGATCTGGTGGTGTGGCGCAAGGCGCATCGCATTGATATCGCACCCGAAGATCCACAGGAAGGAGCAGCAGCGGCCAATGGCCGCTCCCTAGATGTGTCCGAATCCAAGCAGCCCATTACCCCGGCACCGGACACCACTGTCTAGGTGGAGGATAGGGCGGGATCAGATGGGACAGGACGGGACACAGACAAGCATTGCAGGAACTCTGCAAGATTTCCAATAAACGTTAAACCTTAATTGTTAATTAGTTATCATTTTGTCTAGTTTTGTAGCCTAGTGCAAGAGTTATGTAATTAGTTAAGTGGCATATACCCCATACCCCTCTCCTTCTCTTCCCAATTCTACATACTCGTAGGACCTAGGGAATGCGATTTTGAAATCTGTGTAAATCTCAACGTTATAGTCGAAAAAATGATCGAAGAAAATGTAATTGTAGAAACACTATCAATATATATCTATATACATATATATACATATATATGTATGTATATCGACAAATGATCGAAAATTGTGCAAAATGGCCAGAAAAAAATTGATAAATCTGTATGTATGTATGACTACTATATATCTATATGTTTTTGTATGTATATGTAACAGCTATCTGATGTATCCGATGTATGTATGTATGTATGTTTTTTTTTACACTTATACATATGTATCTGTAATTACGAGTTATATACTAGACATTTACATTTACATTTACATTGTACATTGTACATTTACATGTATCGTATGTATGTATGTAATTGCAACCTATCTGTGGTAGTTAAATTTTAGTTAAAATTCAAATTAAATGTCTAAGTTTGTCATACAACAGCAACAGCAGCAACCAGAATATACGAAAAGAAATTAAATTGAAAACTATATACAAATAAAATGTTTTGCGTTTCATTTATACATACCTATAAGATAGCATAAATGCAGGTATCATCATATCCGGCACTGAAGGACGAAAATCTGTTGCACATTCACATTTCTGAAGATAACAGAAAGATTATACGATATCCATATTCGGCTCATAGTACAAGTTCTTTCACAAAAACACAAAACAACACAACATTTATACCAAAAATGTTTGTTTTTTATTAACAATTTCTATACAAAAAAATCCTTAAATTTACGAACAGCATTGTCTTGGATGCGATGCCGCCTTTCGCCTAATTAAAACAACATATTGTGTTATACAAAACGAAAACTTGAAAATGTTTGGGCTATTAGAAGAGTCTCTGTAATTCAACGAAAACAGTAGGGTTGTGTGGTTGTGGGGTTGTGGGGTTGTGTGGTTGTGTGGTTGTGTGGTTGCGTGGTTGTGTGTGGGGGGGCTTATGGGACATAGATGTCCGATCATAAAGTACACAAGAAATGAAGAAAAAATGAATCAGCTATCGGGCGACCAGAGTTTAAAGGTGCGATCGAATGATGTGGTGGCTATATACTGCGAATTGGGTGATATATCCACGGAAATGACCTTGTTATCGTGTCCCTGAAGCGTCTTGAGCGGCTGCCACGTCTTATTCGACCAGATCTTGGTGGTCGAGTCGTAGGAGCAGGTGACCAAAAAGCTGCCACAGTCCTGCTGGTACTTCACATCCGCAATGAGATTGGTGTGGGCGGGAATGGTGTAGACGGGCTGACGGCGTCGCAGATCCCAGATCTTGCAGGTGTTGTCCTGCGACCCGGTGGCAATGTGGAAGCCATTAGGCGAAAAGTCCACACCAAAGACGGCGCCCAGATGGCCCTCTAAAAACATGATACAGCGTCCGGTGCGCAGATCCCAGACACGCCCGAAGGCATCCAGGCCGCCTGTGACCAGTACACTGCCATCGGACTGGTAGGCCAGGCAATGCACCGGCTTGGCATGCCCCTCCTGATGCAGCACCTCCGTCTTCTGCTCTAGATCCCAGAGGCGCCAACTGGAGTCGTAGCAGGCTGTGGCCAGAAAGCGTCCGGATGGATGGAACGCCACCTTGGAGACACGATGCGGCATGTGGCCCGTGATGTCGGCAATCGATTCCTCGTTGTTGAAGCCCCACAGCTTGACGGCGCCGTCATGGCCCCCGGAGGCCATGGCCACCACATTCTCCTCATCTGCCTTGACGCCCGGACGCAAGGCCACGCCTCCAACATAGCTAGCATGGCCACGCAGGGTCTGCTTTAGTTCACAGTCGGGCACACTCCATAGCTTGCAAAGGCCCGACCACGATGAGGTCAGCAGTAGCGTGGAGTCTTCGTTGAAGGCGACACCGCTTACGGGCCGCGTGTCGCCCACTTGGGAGCAAAGAGGAGCTAAAGACTGAAGCTTCTTTTGCATCTCCACCATGCGACCAGCCCGCGTGGCACTGGGCACATCGAGCGCCTCTTGGGCTCGCACCAGACGATCGCGGGCACGCGGCAGCGAGTAGTCCGCCAGCCAGAGGCGTGATATCCGCAATGTTTCGGGTCCTTCGTGATACCATGTGGCCTCCTGTTCGCGCTGCTGCATCTTGCGCTCCTCCTCCTCGGAGCTCTTGTTGAGGGCATTATCGCCCAGATTGGCCAGTAGCTCCTTCAGGCGGCGTCGCCTTTCCGCCGGACCCTCGCCGAAAAAGCAAATGGGCTCGTTCAGCTGACGGAGATTGCTCTTGATCTCCGCATCGTCCGTGGACACGTTTATCTGCCGGGCTCGCTTCTTGCGCTCGAATTCCTCCAGAAGCGCCACCTTGTCGCGCTCCATCTCCGTCTCCAGATCGAAGTAGTCATCGTTGATTTTGTTGGCCAACGAAGCCGCCGTTGGGGGTGGGAGACTGGCTTTTGTGCTGCTTACCTTCTTGCTGGGCTCCTCGTAATCCTCATCTGATTCGATGTCCTCCAGCTGGGCAGGAGTTGCAGTGGCCGCCGCTGGGTGGGCCGATCCCGCCACCGATGTTTGGGACGGCGTTGTGCCCGATGCGGCTGTGGTTGTTGTTGCTGCATTTGTTGCAGACGACGCGCTGCCGGCATTTTGCCGCTTGCGCTCCGTCTCCTCTAGCGAACCGTAGTGGATGGTTCGCGGCCGTTTGATGTATTGGATATCGTCATCATCGGACATTCTATGATGCTCCTAATCGAAAAGAATTAATTTTAAACTAAAATTTCGCCGAAAAACGAAAGAAACAACAAAAATATCCCTCAATGAAAACGTTTTTAGGATGAGTGTTGGGTAGCGCAGCAAAAAGGAGGGCATTAGAGGTGGAAAAAAGTCGATGTTTGTTAGGCCACCACAGATAATGGCTTCCAATTCAAATGCCGATCAAGCAGCTCAAAAAGTTTCGGACCAAGATTTTTTTATCATAATGTCCAAAACTCCACGACACAACAGCCAATAGCAACCTGAGAGGAGCAACTAGCACATTGTATATTCTGTAAACCAAAGTGACCAATCAAATACAGTCTTCCCGCGTGCCTCGTGTTGAGGCAAGTGAAGAATAGAGGCAAATTATTTAGCATTGTTTAAATATATAAAGAATTTTATTAAAAACATCTATGTTATCGGTGTTTTCCCACTTCTAACAAGACCGTTTTGCAGCACTGTCATACAACATTTTACTGCTGGTGTTTACCATCACTTAAATGCTGTATTTTTCGATATAAAATACTATTAACCCATTAATAGCCACTGTACACAAGTAGGTACAGAAAAATAGCCAAATTTTAAGAGCTTAATTTGGTTTGATCGAACCTCTCTTCATGGTATGTTGTTGTATATTCTTGGCCGTTTTAAATAGGGTATACCAATAAATAAATATCTTGTTTGTATGTAGCAAATTTGTAATTACCGCGTAGTGGCCATGTAAAGTATGGGATATTTCTGTTGACCTTCTTTGTGTAAACTTAATTTTATAAAACATCCAAGAAAAGGTAGTCCTTGAAATTAGTTATTCTAGCTAACTAGTTATATTAAACCGAATATCCAAGTCGAGAAATATGATTTTCATTGGTATATTTTAAAAATGTGACGGTATATTTCTGAGGGTCAGACGGTATATTTTACCGATAAATCCGATAAATACTGTACACTGACACTGTCTAAGAAAAAATTTTCAGAGTATAAAATTTTCATCACATCACGCACTGCTTTGAATTCGCTGCCGAAAGTGTAATTTAGGCGGTAACATTTAGGATGAGCGCACCGAGCAACAAAATGTCGGCCACAGATCAGATGCGGGCTATGCTGGACCAGTTAATGGGCACCACCCGTAACGGGGACGAGCGCCAGCTGAAGTTTTCGGATACACGCGTCTGCAAGTCGTTCCTCCTGGACTGCTGCCCACACGATATACTGGCATCCACACGCATGGATCTCGGTGAGTGTCCCAAAGTGCATGATCTGGCTTTTCGTGCAGATTACGAGAGTGCGGCCAAGTCTCGCGACTTCTACTACGACATCGAGGCAATGGAGCACCTGCAGGCCTTCATTGCGGACTGCGACCGACGCACAGACTCAGCCAAGCAGCGGCTGAAGGAGACACAGGAGGAGCTGACCGCCGAGGTGGCCGAGAAGGCCAATGCCGTCCACGCCCTCGCCGAGGAGATTGGCAAGAAGCTGGCCAAAGCCGAGGCCCTGGGCGAGGCCGGTGAGGTGGAGGACAGCATGGAGCTGATGAAGGAGATCGACGAGCTGCGCAGCAAGAAGATCAAGGCTGAGCACGAGTACCGCACCTCGATGCCCGCCTCTACATACCAGCAGCAGAAGCTGCGCGTCTGCGAGGTCTGTTCCGCCTACCTGGGGATCCACGACAACGACATCCGTCTGGCGGACCACTTTGGTGGTAAGTTGCATCTCGGCTTCCTCACCATTCGGGAGAAGCTGATCGAGCTGGAGAAGACCGCTGCCCCGCGCAAGGTCGAGCTGAAGCGCACGGGTAAGATACCAGATCGTGACGAGGAGGGCCGAGGCGGCAGAAATCGCTACTTTGTAGGTGGCCGTGAGCTGGACCGACGATCCCGGGTACATCGCTCGCGTTCCAGGGAGCGCCAGCGTCAACGGGAAACGGAGCGCGGCGACCGGGATCGAGAGCGAGGCAACAGCACCAGCAATGGGAAGGCCGAAGGCAGCACTGAGCGTTCGTCCAAGGAGGCGCCAGAGGGACCAGAACGTGGCAGCGGCGGCGGGCAGCGTGGTGGACGCGACAATGATCGCATCAATCGCAACAATGACGGCCGAGATCATCGCGACCGAGAGCGCGATGGACGACGGGACAGGGATCGTCACATGCGCAACGACAGAGGACGTTTTGGCGGCGGCGGTGGCGGTGGCGGCGATCGCCGCGATGACAGACGTCGCTCTCGTTCCAGAGACCGATCGCCGCGTGGCGAGAGGCGAAACTACAATCATTTCGCTGGTAATCACAACAACAATCATAGCAACAACAACAATCACCACAACAACAACAATAACAGACGTCGCTCCTACTCCCGCGAGCGCTACCGCCGTTAGGAGAGTCCCCCTGCGCACGTACGTAGAAATAATCCGAATCAGAAAAAGAAAAACAGGCACTACAATCTGAAACTAAGAGAACACTAATGAAACACTCAGAAATTACAAAAGGAAAAAAAAAACCCCAAAATAATAAATTAATATAGCCGCTCCTCCAGACAGACACTCCGATGTAGAGATGAACATTTGTAAATTGTTAATAATCTCTTATTTTTGATCTTACTCTCCCAACCTCTTAAGACCGAATAAAGCCTAAGCTCTGTTAACCAAACCGAAAAACCCAATCCAATCCAATACATCAAAAATTAAAAAAAAACACCGAAAGCGAGAGAGAGATATGGCCTTACCGAAGCATACATACATATATGAGAGTGCATATGATAATGATTTGATAGTCCCTCGATCCTCGTTGAGAGAGGTTTTTTGGTATGTAGAGACACACCCGAATGTAGAAGAACCCACCCCCCAGTACCCGAACGACATCACATCACAGTGTTGCCAATTGTAGTATAGATATGATATTGTAGAGTATACATACATGCATATATAGAACTAGGCGAAGACCTCCCCAAACGGTACTGTCCTCCGACTGTCTAGACTCTAGAGAGAGCCATTAACTTCAACTGAATGATGTAGTACCACTGTACTCTATGAATATCGGGCATAAAGGATCTATATTTATATAGTATATATGTATCTGTGAAGGAGGGACCTTTTTATACTAGTTGGTAACACTGTAACAACCCATTCGACTCGTAATATACTCGTAATATTCCCAGCTCTTAGCTCTATTATCTCTCTTTATTGATTCCAACCGAGGCGAATCGCTGTACGAGCTTTTGGGGTAAGCCTCAACCATATATAAAAACTCTTTCTCTATCTGTAATCTTCTCTACTTGAAGTTCCACAATTTTGCAGCCCACACTCAGCTTTTTTTGGTACGTATTGAGTAAATAAATATCCATATAAACACCAAACAGACGTACGTACGTCCTACTCTAGCATTAACGTTAGTGTTGTATTGGCAGATACTATATACTCATTCGTTCGTTCGTACACGCATTTGACATAGGTAATATCCAATCCAGATAATCCAAAACGATATACTATAGCTTTGGGTACGTATCTACTTCGGCCGTTAAGAGAGAGACAGAGAGAGAGAGAGTGTGTTCTGTATTTCGTTTCGTTTTGAGTTGGGTACGTATTAACGTTAGAGAAGAAATTATATATGACATGATATGGTAATGATAATGATCTAGAGATCGCAGCTATGTGTGGTACGTATGTATACTGTAATATATATACAATACAATACAATACAATACTCAACCGTAAGCAGACAGACAGACAGAAGGCTTGTATAGGGGTTGTCGGAGATGCAGATCCCAACGTACGTATTCCTTCCACTCTACTCTCATTCTCTGAACCCAAAACCAAAATACACAAAGAAAAACCAAAATGAAAATATGTATTCTTTTTACTATAAACTCTCGTAGCGATTTAAAGGAGTTTTTAACATACAATAATCTCGTATTTCTCATGCCAAATGGTGGTGCTCTCTGCTCTGCTCTGCAAATGCCGCAGAATCGATGCAGCCTCTGGGGCCACACCGATCAATTACATACTTCATGCCCATCTGTGAGTATTCGGGTCGTCAACTACAAAAACAAAACAAAACTACTACAACTATTATAATATAGCAATCATTATAATCAATATACAAACCAATTATTGTTGGTCTGGGCCTGGGCCTGGGCCTGGTCTTTCTGCTAACGTTTTCGTTCGTTCGTTTCTTTCGACAGCCAAGGATTGTAGTGGGATAATTGTGAAAGAGAGAGAGAGCTACAATATGTATGTATAAAAAGAGATTGTTTGTGTTTGGCCTAGTTTAAAAGTGGGTAAGAATTATCAATAAAAAATAAAATTAAATAAAAACTCTAACTGAATTTTCTATCTGATCTGTCTTATATGTCTACAACTTATTATCCAATACAATGGCTATTATTTTTTTTATCTACTCTTAAGTCAACAAACACGATTACACACACTCTCAAGTTATTCACACAGAAACACACACAAACAAATACACACACACACACAAAATCTAAAATCTATATTAACTTTTATCTTTATGGATCTAAGTGGATTGTAATAAAATTGCACTTGAATTATAATGCTCTGTCGTTTATTTTAGTTTGGAACTGCAGAGGGGATGGATTTCCCATACATATACATATCATGATAAGTGGTTGAAAAGGTTTAAAATCTGGTGAAAATGAATACCTTTATGATTTTCTTTTGAGAAACCTTCCAGAGAACAAGATAGCGGATAGCGATAAGCCAAAGAAAGACCTCTGTCTCTTTTTTCTGCATACCTGCACACTTTTGGCATCTACGACGTAAGCATGTACATATGTGCATATCTGATCAGGTAGCAAATATCGGTTTCAAGGGTGAGCTCTAAAATCTGAGGAGATTAACACCAAACCGTATAGGAGTATAGGAGCTTAGCGGCATCCACTGTTATACATGAAACTAGAGAATGGGGTGAAATGAGATCAATCTTCGCAATAAGTTTAGGTAAAAGTAGTAATTTCTAAGAAAAGAAAAATATATTTGGAATCAGCTCTCCTTGGAAACTTGTGGCACCATGTCCCGCCCAACTGGCCGAGGGGCGCTGCCACATGACGCGCGATGCGTATAACCAAACCGATCGCGCACATGCAGGAAAGATAGATGTTATCGGGGGATAATTATAACTAAGACTGAATTCCAAATACAAATAAAATCGCTAATCGCTTAAGAAAATGAAGGGCATTAGTAGAAGATATAATATGGTAGAGGAAATTATAATCCGAACATAAGACCCCAAACGTTTCATGCAAGGAATAATTCGATCCACAAAGAGGAAGGGAAGGAATCCAGGAATCACGCCTCTGATGTTTGTAGCCCGTTCCAGAGGCTATATGTATATACATATGTATATAGTTCTGTTGAAATCCCACCAAGAAAAAACACATATATGGGGGCAGAGTTTTGTTTCTTCCATGAGAAGGCTTCTCGGTGTTGTTTGTATTTTAAGTATTGCTGTTTCGCTTTGAAAGGGCTTTGCTTTTCAGTTGGTGTTGTTTTGTATATATTTTAGGTTTTTTGATTCGCTTTCTTTTCTTGTTTCTGCTTAATTTTGAGTTTTACACGTTGTTTTTGTTCCAAAAGAGAATTTCTGTACAATTTGTTTGTCTTTTCTTTTATATATATATATATATACGATACTTATTTAAAATTAGGTCTTCATTCTTTTATGTTTAACAATTTCAATTGGCCCGAAAGATGGATAATTATAATTACAATTTTAAAGCGTTTTCGAGTACCCAAAAATGTCTGGATTGTTTCTTGACATTTGGGAGGTTTCTGGCGTGTTTCTGTAATGTTGTTCTTGTTGTTGTTTTGTGGATTAGAAAACCTTCTCAACTGCTCCAACGCTTCTCCACTCAGTACATCCTTAGTTCAAGATCTTGTCTCTTGTCTTGACTCTCCTACTTCTAACTCAAAACAGTCGCTGCGGACGGGGGGGTGGGGGGCCCGGCTATAACTCTCAGTTAAACACTATCTCTATGATGAATGGAAATCTAGGAAATTGAATTTACTTTGATGATCATCAACATGAATGAGCTTTAGAATCTAATTTACTTTAATTATTATTTATACAACAATTTCATTTCATTTGGATATTAAGTTTAAATTGTTTTTTGTTGGTTAAAAATTTTGAACTATTTGATTGGATTTAACTTGATACACAATTCCTCGATCTACAGTTTGGAATTTACATTTAAATATTTCTGTACTGTTGTGTTTTTTGTGGTTTACTCTCTCCAGTATTCGATGGGTAAAAAGGTATGTATGCTCCTCTCTTACATAATAGATCTACTAGACAATATAGAAAGTGTACCCTCTGTCTCTGTGTGTGGTATGGTTTGTAGCTTGTAGTTTGTGGTTCGTGGGTTGTGGCTTACTGTTGCTTTTGCTGGTTGTTTGTTTAACATATTTAAACTCTTACGGAATCTCTTAAGAACTAACTTACCTACTGGTTTGATTTTATACTTGGATTTGTATTCTGCTTTTTGTGTAGTACAATTAGTTGTTGATTTAATTCTTAGAATTAGACATTGAATTTGGCATTTATTGCGCATTCTTCCCCACGTACTGGCTCTTCACAATAATTAACATGATCTTTCCCATAGAGTTGTTATTTACAAACGATTTTTTATGCCTGATTTGAAGATTTTACTGATGGTTATTTACGTTTAAAGACCACATTTAAAGGCGGGATGTATGGTAGGAGGCAATGGGAATGCAAATCAAAAAATTAAAGGGGCATTGAAATATAATTTAAAATTAGTTCCTAAAGCTTTTGAAAATTGTTTTAAATGCTGGACTAGCTTTTCAGAACAACGAGGAAATCAAATTGACACAATTTTGTTACAAAAATGTTAGGAAATTACAAAAAAAAAACCTAATTATATAGATAAAATTATAGATTGGCAGCTTTTTTTTTGAAGGATGACGAGTTGTAAGAGAGTAAAGCAAAAATATAATAATTATTAAAAAATATAATATAGAGGGGGGAGAGGGAGTGGGTGGGTGTGTGTAAACTATCTTAAGTATCTAAATGTATACGCGTCGTTGAACAAAATGTTGAAATCGAGTTAGATATGAGAGATAGAGAGAAGGAGAGAGGACTTCTAAGAGCTAGATTCACAGGAAACTGATGGACTGATGGATCATCTCATCACAAGTGTGTATGGGTGTGTGACTGTGTGAGGATGGGTGTGTAGTGTAGCTGTGTTAGTGTTGTTGTTCTTGTTGATTGATTGATTTGATTGCTGTTGTTTATGTTTGCTGTCGGTTATGTTTTTGTTGTTGTTGTTGTTGTTTCAGTCCTTTGAGTGAATCGGTATCACATATTTATGTCCATACGGACTTTTGTACTTAATGCCACAATCACGATAGAATTTATCCGGTATACCTAAGTTACATAAATACAATTTGCCACAATTGTTCGTTGATGAAGGGGTTGCTGGTTTTGCAACAGCCGCTGCTGCTGCTGCTGCTGCTGCTGCTGCAGCAGCCGAAGATGTGCTCGGTAGGGGCGTTGGTGTTGCTGCAGCCGACGATGATGATGATGCTGCTGCTGCTGTTGATATGCCATTCAATGGTAGTATAGGTAATATAGAGTATTTGATTGCCACATCGTTAATACCACACGGTGGCGGATCTATGGCAAGCACTGAGGCGCTGCAAAGCAAAAGAGAGAGAGATAGAGAATTTCCATTTAGATTGAGGATCGATCCTCCCACCCGCAAGACTACTTACCGATTCAACCTGAGCCAATTCTTGATTGCATCCGATAGAGTAGCGGTGTTAGTCGATAATATCACAAGATCTGGCGTGGGTAAGGCTAGAGTCGAACACAAAAGGAATATGGTTAATAGAAGATTTCATTAATTCCAACCACTCACCATCCACGGCATGAACTATGACATTGTCTGTTGCCTTGAACAGGGAAATCTCCACGCTCTGGCCAACCAGCTGCGCCTGCTCCACATACAGCAACACGGTCAGGCCATGGGAGGCCAGCTGTCGACCCGTCGCGGCTCCAATATTAATTGTTCTGCAAGAAATTCGTATTCGATTAATACGATAATAGTCAGCAACCAAAAGGGGGGGCTTTCTGCTCACCTCATATTCTTGACGCCATCACAGATGATGGCTATCTTGGGCCACTGATGATTGTTGGCCGGCGTCAGGCGTCTAGCACCGCCCAGCAGTGTGATGGCCAGGTCGCTGGCCCCGCGCGCCAATATATCAATCTGCCGCTGCAGCGACAGACCCGACTTCTCGGCACACAGCTCAATCTTGCTGCGCACAAATGCCGGTATTGTTGGTATAATCAGCCCATCATCAGTCACAAAGTCCTTGCTGCCATCAAAAATGCTCTCTATCTGGCGTAACTGAAGCGGCTTACTGGCCAGGATGTTCTCGTCGTGACGATACTTCTGCTCCGGCTGATGCTGATGATGATGCTTCACGGCTTGCCGCGCTGCATCGGGTCGCGTCGACTCGATGTTCTCCCAAATGGCCTGCTTGTCGAACAGCGCCAGATTCCCCTCGAAATCGAACTCTTCCTGGAGCAGTGGATCATCTGCCTCGCTGCCAAATGTCTGCCGCATGCTGCTCTCCCGTCGCACCCTATTACGTTTATTTTTTCCGTTGCCGTTACCATTTCCATTCCCGTTTCCATTGCCATTGCCATTGGTGTAAGAGCCGTTTCCATTGCCATTTCCATTCCTTCTGCCGTTGCCGTAGCTGGAAGCTGCCTGCGGCTGCTTGTAGTATCCATCGCCGTTGCTTATGATATCGATGGGCCTGCTGGTGACTACCGCCGCTGCTGCCTCACCACTGCCACTGCTGCCGTCCGCACTGCTGCTGCAGTAGCTCTCCCGATTGTTACCAATGTAGCCGGGTGCAACAGCAGCAGCCCCCAGCTTCACCTCTACCTTGGGCGGTATCATGTTGCCAAAGAATGCCGCCACACTGTTTGGAGTTGTCGACATCTGCTGCTGCTGCTGCTGCTGATGTTGCTGATGTTGCTGCTGAGCGCTGGGCGCCCGCGAGTTCTGCGGAGTTCTGTGGGGATATTCCAAGAGAATTTAAAGATTAAAGTAGAGCATTCAGAGCCCAGGCTTATCTTCTGCACTGCACTCGAATTGCTGACCTCAAAGGGGTATATTGAGTTATACAATCAATTGAAAGCCCACAATTGTCGTTTAGTAGTGATATGCCTCGGATCTTTTATAAAAAGAGTGTTCGAGTTCGAGTTGAGTGGGAAAAAAGGGGACTATGGATCTCTACAAATGAGGAAAATAAAAAGGGAGTAAATCGTACCTTCGTGTACCATTGAGTCCATTTGCCTCCATGAGCTTTAGTTGGTGCATTTTATCGCTAAGCGCCGAGGTAGCTGCACTGCTACCACCACTTCCACTTCCTTCTCCTCGCCCATAGCCGTTCGCCTTGCCTCTGGATGTCAGTGGCAGATCCTGTTCTTGCTGCTGCTGCTGCTGTTGTTGCTGCTGCAATTGGAGTTGCTGTTGCTGCTGTTGTTGCTGCTGCTGCAACTGCTGCTGCTTGCCGAGAATGTTGGAAAAGTGCGGCAACTTGACGGGCGTGGGCTTGTTCATCACCGTGGGCGTCGTGTGCGTCTCCACATCCTGATTGACCGGCTCGATGAGGTTGATGCTCCGTATGTCCGTGCACTTGAGCACCACCTCGGCGTTCTGCTTGCGCAACGGGACGCCATTGCGGAAGGCGCGTACGATGGTTATTTCCTCCGCAGAGATTTGCTTGATCAGACCCTGGAAGACGCCCAAGACTTCGTCGCACGTAATGGACACCGCACAGCCGATCCAATCTTGATCTGTCAGACCCATGAAATTAGCTGTTTTTGTTGTAGTTCCTGTTGTAAGGCAATCGCGACCAATCGGTTAAGCTTTTGGGTTTTGGAAATTTTTGCTGCCTGCGTCTGCAGTTTTATATATGTATCTTTTTTCGAGGCTTTCTTTTTCGAGCCGTAGTTGTTGTTGTTTCGTTTCTTAATACGCAATTTCGCCCGTACTCACTCACTCACACACACGCACACTAACTAACTACGCACCACGCCGACCGACCCTGCGCTTCTTCTTCTCGTGGACAGGCCGTTGCTTTTCAAGTCCTTGCTGGAGCACACAAAATAAAATTGGGAAATTTTTCTTCTGATTGTTGTGCTGCTTCCTGCGTGTACGATGACCTCGATATTTTGATTCGGTTTTCTTTAAATGCACCCCACTCTCGCTAAACTTATTAGATTTTGTTTCTTTTAGATTTTCACTACTTTGGTATGGCTGTTTTGCGGAAGTGACAGAAATACCAATTTGCGAATATACCAATATATTTTTTCCGATATTTTTTTGGACCGAGCTTTTCTGCTATGGTGCTACTAGTTCGATCGCAATATTTCTCTCGCTCACTCTCCCTGCTCTTTCCGTATGGTCTGTATATCTGATCTCACCAACCGCACACTTTGACTGCACTGACATCTGGTGTTCTGGAGTATTATTTTACTGAATTGGCTGCACGTGGGATATGAAAAAGTAAATATTAAAAAATTCCTAAGCTCTAAGCGCGAAATCAAAAATGTTGCTATTGCCACATACGATAAATGCTGAAATATTTTTTCAAATAAAAGTACACCGAAAGTAAGGTGCTTTTTTATTGCGGCTAGAAATTAATATAATTTATCGGTAATTGTCCTGTACATTTTTGTGGTCTGGTCTGTTAGTGGGTAGTAATTTCGCCACCTTCGAACAAGTGCAGTGCGACGGAGCTACGCGGAAAAAACATTTTGGTATTTTGTTCTTAGCTACACGATTGTGGTATTATCGTCCCAGCGATAGGCAGTCACACTGGCACACAGTTAATTTCGTCGCCGTGCTAAATTCTTGTTTTTTTAATGTTTTAATTGTGATTAAAATACTGAGCAGCAGAATAGCTACGACAAACAACGCCCTTGATCGGATCAAAGCAATGTGAGCTGTACCAAACAGCACGCGAGTTAGAACGCAGTGCAAACGGGCCGTGTGAGGTGAACATCGAATTGTGCCGTGTGAAAAGTGTACGTACGTGAGGATTTTCCGCACATAGTGGACTTAAAACGAGCATTCTGACACACACACACAAGGGCATATTTACAGCATAAATCAAGCGATATTATAGTGCGAAGCTGTCACCACAGACAAGGCGGCGGTAACTGTTTGTGTGTGAGCGTTAAAGCAAAAGATAAACGTAAGTGGAAAACTTGGAAAATAGTTTTATTCTGACCATAAACGAAGGCCAGAGCACGCCGGCCAGGTCTGACCGACATGGCGTTGAACCCTTCGCGCTTGGCTAATTACGCCCGGAGCTTGGCTTTTATGCTCTGCCTGCCTTTTCTTCCCCCTTCTCTGTCATATGCACATACACCCGCACACACAATGCTGCCGGACAGACAGAGATGGCATCTAGTACAAGTACCGTTTCCCCATTGTGCACTTTGTGTGTGGTGTCGTCTTTGTTGTCTGCTCAGCCATGCTGCGCTCTCACTTTGGCCTTGCCGGCGCGTCTCAGCCTCCAAGTTATTGTCACACGTCACCCACCCCGTCCCCTTTGTCGGACGCTTTCGTGCCTTTTTTCGCTTAATTTGCACTTCCGTCACTCCTCACTTGCTCACTCTCTCACTCTCACCCTCACCCACTCTCTCTTGCTCTCTTCCTCCCATTGCAGTTGCTTTTGTGAGCCATGTCGGCACGTTCCAGCGGCTCTGTGGCTGCCGTAGCCGCAATGTCCGCCGCCTCATCATCATCGGCCGCAGCATCCGGGGGCGATGTTCCGCGCCCACCGCCTCGTCGCCGGGCCGCCTCTGTTGCAGGACAACAGCACACGCGTCAGGAGTTTGGCAATGGACACACGCCACGTCGATCGTTGGCTGCAGTGGTAAGTCCCAAAAGAACGCCTGCAGGGGGATTTCGGATGGGCTTATCAGACTTGTGTCTGAATGGGTGTTACTCTATTTATGGTGCTATTTTCACTGCTAATCTAATCTGAAGCTGGAGCTTGCCAAACAGCTATGTCGTGCGGACGGATGGGACCTGGCCGTGCGTGGCGTAGAGCCACCTGTTGCACACCCCTCCTTTCGGAAATGTTGATGAAAACCCTTCTTAAAACAATTGTTTTAGGGCATCACACATCATTCCATGGAAAGCAACTGTTCTTTGGCAGAGTTTCCAGTTTCGAGTGTACTCCTTAATGGCTTTTCTTTTATTTAGTTTTCTCTGCCACTTGTGTAAACGAGCAAATACGCAGTTGCTCGTGATCTCAGCCGCAGACACAATTAAACAGAAAATTCGTTTGTTTATTTGCTTTATTTTGGCGAAGGGAAAGAGAAATGAATGGCACTTGGAAAGCAGTCATCAACATCTTGAAATACAATTGAATGTATCAACAAAACTCTTGGCCAGCTCTTGTTGAATCAACTCGAGTACTGCCTGAACGGGGCAGTAATTGTGGCTCTGCGGCATGTTCACGTGTGGAATGCACATATGTATGTACATACTTACTTACGCCATCAGCAATCAATTTAAACTAATGCTGTTGTTTAGTTTACCCAGTGCTTAATTTACTTTCGTTTACTCAATGAAATGAGAGTGGCAGAACGATTTGCAAGTTCTGTTTGCCCAACTTATTTTCAGGCTAGAGTGGGACGGACAGACAGACAGGGTAGGCTGCTTATCTTCATTAGTGGGCACATCCCAACGGTTTTTGGGGCTGTTGCTGGCCTGCTACCTCACACTCGCTTGCTAACTGAGACGCGTCAAATGCTAACGTCGCTTGGGGCAGGCACACCACCTGCCTACGTCACTGTATAGCGGCAATCCCGCAGACGAAAAAGTGGCACTAATGGGGACGCTTATCAGTCAACAGTCGAGTATTTATTTTTATCCGTTGCGTCAGCCCTGCTGGCACAAGTCAAATGTCAATTTTAATTGATGGCTTCAAAATGATTGTTAGTAGAAGGGGTGATGCCCCTGTCCTAAGCTACTCCAAAGATCAGAAATGCAGTGGCAGCAATGCTCTCTGCACCCAAAACACACAAGCCCACAGCCCACCCACACCAGCAAACGTACACTGAACAGCTGTTTTTGTTTTG
Organism: Drosophila helvetica; assembly: GCA_963969585.1. Taxonomy (NCBI): domain Eukaryota; kingdom Metazoa; phylum Arthropoda; class Insecta; order Diptera; family Drosophilidae; genus Drosophila; species Drosophila helvetica. Next base: position 57,480,776 of record OZ018401.1, read on the forward strand.
TTTTGCTTTGGACACTTGTTCGCAGGCGGAGCAGCACCAGCAACTGTCAGTTTGACAGCTTTTCAAAAGCTTTACTCGCTTCAGTGTTGTAAAACGGTTAAGGCGAATGCGGTATTTTAAGTCGAATTAGGTATTTTTAAGTTGTGAAATATTGAAGAATTACACCTGTTTCGTGTTGTTAGTGCTTAAATTTATGTTTAGCAATTGGTATTCCTATTACCCCCTGCCTACCTGCTACTTTTGAACCACGTATGCCGTTAGTTTCTGTTAAACTAACGTTTCAGTTGTCAAATGCGTTTTACGTTTTACCAAAGCGTTGCATACATTTTTCTACTACCCGGACCTTGGTCACACTGCTTTTGGGGAGCTGGGGAGCTAAATTTTATTTTAGCTAGAACGCGAAAGCGCCAATTACGTGCAACGGCCTGACGACAAGTCGGGGGAGACCGACGTCACCTAGTTGTTGTTGTGTTTGCACTTACACTAGCACACACACCAGCGAACACCCCGTGAGGCAGGGAGAAATTCACGCAGAACATGTTTTTGCAATAGTGTTGGTGATTTTTTGTTATTGTTGCTGCTGTTTTTTCCCGTTAATAGAAGATAAATAGTGAATAATTGAATAATAAATATATATATCAAGTGTTCGTCTACATGCACAAGCGATATCTACGTGTGAATGCATATTAATGATTGCTAAGAAGTGTTAATTATATAAAGAAATAAATAAATATACATACGTGTGTTGGCAAAAGCAACAGCTTCGTCGTGAAATAAGAATCAACGGGAGTCCAAGTCGTTGTCGCTGAGAGAGAGGCGGCTCCCGTCCCCTCCTCCGAGTGGGGGGCGCAATCTACGGAATCAAAGATTCAGTTTGTGTGTTCTTTTTTTCGTCCCTCTATTAGTCATGCATGCCAAAAAGACTGGTGAATGCGCGAGTGTGTGAATATGTGTGAGTGTGTGTGTGAATTTGAGTGCTGCGACAGGGCCAAGGAAAACCTAATTCTGACCAGGCCCTTACCAGTACCAGGCCCCGCATACCAGTAAAAGCGGAGCGTTGCGGCCTTACGTATACGCAATAAACGTAATAAAAACAAAACGGCAAATTGTTGGGAAACCTGTTCCTCACCTCTGCTCCGTCGCAGTAGCCGCTGCAGATTGCAGCCAGCGTCGCAGTCGCTGCAACAGCAGCGGCAGCAGCAGCATTCTGCATAAAAAAAGCTCGCGGCGGAAGACCAAAATAAATCTCGAGTGCGCCAAAAACAAAAACAAAAAGAGTGTAAAGAAACACAGAAGAAGCAAACGAAAGAAAGAAACCCAAAATAGGAGTATATAAAATTCCTTACGGCCTCAACTTGTTTTGTGCAGTTAAAACCGCCCCAGAGGAATTTTACCATATATTTTTTTATTTATTATAACCCCCCACCCAACACCTTTATACGGTTTATTGTTTGATTTGTAGTTTTGTGAAGAGGCGAGGCGTGCAAATAAATTAACACAAACGCGAAATACTACATCAACAACAACAAAAACAACAAGAAACGGAAACCAACGTAAACAAGAGCGGAAAGAGGAAGAACAAACAGCAGGAGAAGCAGCAGCAAAAGAGGAGGAAAAAAAAACAAATAATTAAAAGTTTAAATCAAAAAATTCAAAAATGGCTGAATCAACAACCACATCGCCGTCGGGGACGAGTGAAGATGGCCAGATCCATGGCTATAACAACAGTGATGTAAGTAGCACAGCTGAGAGGTGGGTGGGGGAAAGATACTGTGCTCCTCTCTCTCTCTCCCTCATACCTCACATACATATGCATATGCGTGCGTGTGTGTTTGTGCGTTTGAGCTCATTTTCTTGAGCCGCTAATTGAGCCGCCTTTGATGCGGCTCACGTGCCTGCTCCCGCTCCTCACCCCATCCTCCCACTCATCTGTTGGCTCTTCAAGATCTTTTTCTGCTTCTTGAAAAGTTTTCCAGCTCAGGGTCAGTTTTATGTACTGGGTTCTGTGGAAAAACATGCGATAAATGTCTGCACACAATGACTACTCGTACCTGGATATTTAATTAAATATTGGAATATATATCTCCGATATTATGCCCAGATTTCGTTGGAATGAAGTTTTTAATAGAGTTCGTTCTATCTTCAATCTTTCAGTTGATTCGTTCTTTTGTAAACGATTGTCCTTCTACCATTATCTAAATAAATATGGAATATTTATAACTTATTTACATTTCGAAAATATTTGTTTTGCCCACATTCCCATTCAATTATTGACCATGAACCCTGCTCTTTTAATAACCAAATATATCCAAAAATATATAGAAAGATTTCTTATATTTCTTCAATTGCTGCCGTGTGGGGGGTTTTCCTAGGATGAGTGAAAATTGATTCTTTCGGGTCTCTGTTTGAGTGGATTGATGGATTTCATTCCATTCGCATCTAATCGAAATGGATGGCAACGGTTCAATTTGTGTAATGAATTTGCATTGACCTCCGACCCCTGGGCAATGTGACAAGTGAGGGGCAGTCAGGCAGGGCAGCCACAGCCAATCAATTAGGTTAATGGCGGCCTCTGGGCCTGAGGTTTTTTTTTTTTTTTTTTTTTTTTGTACCCCATTCAAAGGCCGAGAGGCAAGAGCTCTCCCCCGCCGCATTGAGTGCGCATTAAAATTACATTTGATATTAAATGTTGCTTTAATCTTTTGTTTGCCATTCCCATTCCCGTCTGCCTGCGTTTCTCGTGTGAAATCTATTTGGACAGTCGACGAAACAAAGTGTAAAGAGCGAGAGCCAAGAACCAACCAAGAAATGTACTTCCGTTGAGAGCAGCAGCAGTAGCAGCAGCAGCACTTTGACTTTGACTCCACCACTCGTGCCACCCCCCCGCCCCCCCTCTCACTCTGACTCTCAATCTTGTGTGCGCTTATCAGCTCAAAGACCCGCAGCATGATTATTCATATAGATATTTTTATAATTCATTATTCATTCAGTTTTCGCCAGGAGAAACTTCCACGAAAACTGTGTGGAAAAGTCAAGCGGAACGACGGGAGGGGGGTCAGGATAGCGGATTGATGGGGGTGGGGATACGATGGTAGACACGGTACACACGAGTGTCACATGGTCATCCAAAATGCTAAAAGTCAACGCTTTGGCCCTGATAATGAGGCACATTTGGTTGTGGTCTGCCATTTATTGATAATCGAATTTTCGGCTACCGCTGCTGGCTGATGGCTAATGAAGAGCGGAGTAGAAGGAGGAATAGGAATAGGAGTGGGAGTAGGAGTACAAGAGTTCCTGGAAATGATTGAAAGATAAAAGCACAATTTACATTTGAGTTTTTCTTATCCCAGCGCTTGTCCCATGACTGATAACACAATAATGAAACGTTCTATAGGCCAATTTTTTGTTAATCAACTGTTTGCAGTGGTTTAAATAGAAAAATCCTTTGTTTGGCTAGTACTTTCTTCGTTTCCTAGTCCATAGACGTCGTGTTTCCACAGTATATATATGTTTTATTTAATAAACCTGCCAATCAGTGCAATTTTCATTAAATCTGTATCCAAGTTAATCAAATTTTCCTTTTTAAATCCCAACTAACAAAAAAAGCTGTGGTCTAGGTTTCGACTATAGGATACCCAGTATACTGTACACATTTATACGGCTATTCATTAAGTAAAAGATCTACTTAAACTAGAGCCTAACATTCCTGTAATGGCCAACCGATAAGAGGCACTGCATTTTAGGTCCTTCCATATTATAGAGCACCGTTGGAGCGTTGATCTTCCCTCTTCCAGTTCCCAGTTCCCATTACTCCGTTGCACGGGGATCCACTGCATGCTCTCTCCAGGCGACACTCGGAGTCCGGTCAGTCGGTGTTAAACTCTTTAGTGCTTTAGTGTGGCATTCCGATGCCTTATGCTACATATGTCCATATGTATGTATATGTGTTTATACCCATTCGATCTCACACGCAAATACCATGTACAACAAGGCAGTGGGTCTTAACCACAAAAACATTTTAAGCTAATTTCCCCTCAGTAACCAGATTTAATGGCTAAAAATCAATTTAATGCCAGCCAACGATGCGGCTCAGTGCCTGCCTGCCTGTCAGTGTCCCGTCTATCGTATTTGAATGCATGTTTCCAAGTCCCTGCTGCCATTCGGGGAACCCTGACAGCTGGAGGAGGCGAAGCTTGGGGAACAAAACAGGGGTGGCTGCCGCCTGGTGGAGAGATTACTCAAGTCCAGGGCCAGAGAGCTCTGGCTGATTGATGGGACACTTGGCCAGCCAACGGATAGATAAGCGGAACTGGCCCTGGGACTTGAACTACATTTCCATCCAATGTGGCCGTTCGTTTATGGGAACTGCCATGGCATATTCGCGGAGTAAAACTCCATTAAAATGATTACTAAACACATTTAAGGACAGCTGCTAAGCACCTCCACTTTTATCCGCATATTTAATTATTGCACAAGTGGGAAAAGCCGCAGATATTTTAAAGAGAGACAAGCTCCGCCCCCCCCCCCCCGCCCGACGTTGCTGAAAATCAATATCGTGGAGGGGCTACAAGTTCATGGAAAACGCGGAACCGAAGCACAAGCACAAGCAGAACTGAACAGAACAGAAACTAAACTACAAGCCGAAACAGCAAAGAATAGAACCACACAAAATACACATAGTTCCCTTCCCCTTCCCCAGAGAAAGGGAGATAGAGAGACTGAGACTGAGAGGGAAAATGGCACATGTAAAAATACTAATACTGTAGGGAAAAAAGGCGAGAGAAAACAACACAAAACAAAAAAAACCTCCGTCAGGGTCACAGAGCCCAGAGCCCAGAGCCAGCCGCAACATGCGAGTGCCTCTGATATGTGATATGAGATGGGGCAGGGGGCATGCGGGGCTGTGGCGCCGTCTGGTCAGTCACAGCCCCTGAACGAACCGAAGGGGTGGGCGGGGGGTGTAAGGAATAGAGTGAGCTGGCTCTTCACTTTATAAACAATGTCGGCCAAATTGAATATTCCATGGGGTAAAAGCCTTTTAATGGATACAAGTGTTGGGCTCTTCGGCTCTCCAGCGGACAGGGCAGACAGTGCTGGGGGTACTGGAGCATTGGATAGAACAGGCTTTGTTCTACAGCTCCCAGCCCTAAGGAATGCAGCGCGTTTTGCAGTAGCAACTGGGGGCCATGAATTGGGTGCCCAAATGGAAATAGAGAAACAGAAAGAAAGAGATTCCGAAGGAATTCACAGAGTTTCTACCGAAGAGAATGAAGCCTAAAGGAATTCAATGTTATCTGCCTCACGCACAATCTAATCCTCGCATTAAAAATTACTACCCTCTGCAAATTCTGTGATTGAAGCGGCATTAATTCGAAATAAAAGCAATGCCAACAGAAGGGGAGGGAAAAGCGAGCGAGAGAGAGAGAGAGAGAGACCTTCGGAATGGCAGAGACGACTTCTCTGAAACGGAAAATGCCAACTGCCAGCTGCCACACGGAGAAGAAACCGCAATCGACAAGCCCCGAATGAATCGGGGGCACACACACACACACACACACCACAAAATTTGCAAGTTTTCGGGCCACATTCTGCACTCTAGACTAGAATGGCTTGACGACTCACTTGAACTTCTTGAAGCACAGCAGGCCGTGCCTCTTCGCCTCTGCACTCTGCCCCTTCTGCTGGTCTGCTGGTCTGCTGGTCTTCTGGTCTGTGGTCTGTGGTCTACGGTCTGCTGTTGAATGTTGAATGTGTCAAGGTCGTGAAAATTGTCTAGCTACGAATGCGAGAACAATTATGTACGCAAATGTATAATTCGAATCCTTCAGAGAGAGAAAGCATTTATAATGCGAAATTACTCAATAATTAAAGAAAAACCAGTCCTGTAGGTGGCTGGGGAAATTGCGGTGCCTCCCGGTAATGCCTTGACATCCATAGTCAGGGCTCGAAGGATGCAAGCGACTATTTCCTGTTTGCTGTCTGTTTTTGGCTGCTCAGCCTTGAAGTTTGTTTAAAAAAAGTTGCCGTAAAGTGGAGAGTAAATAAGGCATAGAAACACACACATTTTAAAGCGCTCTTTCTCTCTCTCTCTCTATCTATCTATCTATGTAGCCCCCCGCTCTCTTTACAGTCATAAATATGCAAAAAAGCTGTCCGAAAGGCTCTGGACTGCGGCCAACGCGGCGTATGCGTAATCACGGGGGAATTAAGCATACGCCGCATAAGCCAGCGCTGCTGTTGGGCCCTGCGGCTTATTTACTTACAAATTTTAACCAGACCCACGCACCGACACACCCCTCCCTCCCGACACGTGCTAGCCACCTTTGTGGCATTGAATTTGGTGCGACACTGGCGATGCGTGCACAAGTATCTCATTTGCTTACGTTCCTGGGATGATGAGGAAACGCTAATTTTCCTGCCTTGTTATCCGGTTTTTCATTTCATTTTTGCACACTTTCCTCACCCACAGAACGACTCTGGCGACTCGTGTCATCTGCGGATTGTGGTGCTCAGCGGCCAGTCCCTGGCCAAGAAGGACATATTCGGCGCCAGGTGAGTGACAGAACCGTTTGCCGCTGGCAACTTGTAAATTTTCTTTCTTTTGAATATCCGCAGCGATCCATATGTCCGAATCGATTTGAACACAATCAATGGTGATATTAATATTGACTCGGTTTTAACAAAAACAAAAAAGAAGGTAAATCAAATTAGAGTTAATCCATTTAGCCATTTGCCATTAACGATTAACATAAGCCCCCCCGCCCCACGTGACATAGCCCAAAACGGAATAGAAGAGCGAAGAGCGGACTGCGGAGTGTTGCTTATCTAATCAGACTCCCAGCCAGCATTTTCCTCATTCGCCATTCAGGAAAGCCGCAACGCGATATCTAAGGGTGGAATTCGTAGGCCTTGATTGCCCGATTAGAAATGTAAAGCCCACGCCAGTCCACCCCCCTCTTATCTATCTCTGTGTGTATCTCCATTAGTCATACAGAGAGCTCTTCTATCTCTTATCATTCAAATGTGTGTATTCCTATACATACATACATACATGTGTATTTATATTGTGTGTTCCTCCAAAGAGCGAACAAACCTCTTGAGATAGCTAATTTGTAGACTGCTTACAGCGTACGCTGTATTTCAACATCAGAGCATTCGATTAAGATATGAATATTCGATTTAGAACAGAGTTAAGATCACTTTTGAAGGTTTTGAAATGTTTTTCATTTGTTTCAATAACTACCCAATATTTTATTTGATCATTGTTGGATGAAACAATACTTCCAAATATCTGAATCTAAATAGAGAACTACCCCCAATGTACAAATGTGTCATGAAGCACTTTACATTAAAATTAACGATAAGTTCTGTTCTTTCAACCTTGTAATCGACTCGTGTGTTTTTCTCCCACACAAACTTACATATAAACATCCCTCAGACTATTCTATTGCTATTCGACCTGCGACTGGCATCCGGTCTAGGTCCCGCCAATGAAATAACCAAATACATGTCGTGTACATGACAAATAATTTGTACAGCCTGTTAATTTTCTTTGCAACTTAATACTTTTACCACTTATTTGCAATTTATTTTCCCCTTTAACCTGTCTCATTCTCTCGTCTCTTCCCTTTTCCCATAAACAGACACTGAATCCATCCTGGAACGAAGAGTTCATATTCAGAGTAAGTTGTGGCTTGTGGTAGGTAGGTGGGTAGGGCTACCTACCGACCCTTATTAATGATTCACAGACTAATCAACTCTTGTTTTTGACACCAGGTGAAACCCTCTGAGCACAAGCTTGTCTTTCAAGTATTCGACGAGAATCGCCTGACCCGGGACGACTTCCTGGGCATGGTTGAGCTGACGCTGGTCAATCTGCCCACAGAGCAGGAGGGTCGCACCATCGGCGACCAAGGCTACACTCTGCGTCCGCGCAGGTCAGTAGGGTATGTTTATTTCATTTTCCGTTTGATTTTGTTCCTTTAATTTCAGTTGATTAAAACACACAACTACAACATATACCATATACCATATACAATATAGTATATATATAGTATATAGCCGTAGCCAAAAACTAGTCCAGTCCAAAAATGTGTTCGAGACTAAAAGTCCATAAGACTAAGACAGAAATTGTATAATTGATTGATCGATTGATCGATTGATTCATTGATCGATCGGCGGAGGAACTAAAACTCTCTCTCTCTCTCTCTATCTCTCTCTATTCCAAGTCGTAGTCCGTAGAAATTCCGTTTGTAGTTTAGTGCCAGAGTTTACGTAGTCTGTCGCCTGTCGTCTCCGCCTTGTTTATTGTTTAATGTCACGCCCATTCCAACCTCACGCTTCCACCACTTCCACCATTTCTGCTCTTCCAACCCCCCTGGTCCGGTCCCCTGGTGCGGTCCCCTGGTGCTGTGCTGGTGGGCGGCAGTGCACTTTTCGATTGCAAATGTAACAATTCATTTAACAAACATTTCCACGTAGTAGTCGCTGTCGTCGCTGCAGCCCAACGAACACTCTCTCCCTCACTCACCCATTAGATTAGACTAGAATTCCGCGTCTCTGCGCAAGTGTGCAGCGCGGTTCGAAGCTGTAAAGCACTCTAATATACAAAGTACATGCAACGGTCCGAGGAAACGGATTAAAACTGCTGGCATTTCTGGGATAGAGTAAATCCAAACACTTTGATTCCTTTAAAGATGTGCACTTCGAGGATATTTCGAGCTATCGTTTCATCGTTCTCTTGAGAGATTTGATCATTGATAAGTGAATGGATCGAACTGATTGCTTATTTCCTGTCGTATCACGATATTGTTTTCGTTCGAAGAACTCTGGAGAAAACGCCGCTTATCCAATGACCGATGACTGATTGCGTTAACTGGAATCATGCTTTGAAAATTGTTCAATGCCGCGTCGGGCACTGCTTGCCACTGCTCCGAGATTTGTTCCTTGGTAGTAGACAAGACGCACAAGCGAGCAGACTCAAAGGGAGTGCCCCGGAATGCAGCAAGTCTTTTCCATGCAGTCGTGCGTGACTCAGACATAGCGATTCGAAGAGTGTCGCTGATGAGGATCGTTTCTTGTTGATTTGATGGTTGCTCAAATATCAGTTGATATCAGTTGATCATGCCTAACAGCTTCGAAACGCACTGTACGGTACTTCTCCGTAATACTGTATAACTAGTATATTCCCTTTTCCCCCCTCTTACTGGTGTTTGTGTACCTTTTGTGCTTTTGAGTTTATTTTTAGTTAACGCTTTGTATAATTGATATTGTTTTTTTTTTATCAACCTGTATCTACTTACATTTGTATGTATCTGTATCTGTATCTGTGTGTGTCTGCGTGTGTATCTGTAGCATTGGCGGGGGGTGACGGTGTCCATTTGATTTCTTTGAATACATTTAAATTTTAATGCTATTCATGTGTATCTCCCCAATATAAAAAAATATAAAAAAAAAGCAGCGCCAAATCCCGCATCAAGGGCAATCTAAAGATCTATCATGCCTTCATCCGTGAGACGCGCGAACAGAGCGAGCCCTCGAGCAGCAACAGCGATGGGGAATGGGAGCATGTGGATGCCACCAATGCCAGCGATACGTCAGCGCAGCCGGTAAGACTCCTAAGGGCTTCTTTTTGGCGGAAATCCAACTGAATAGTCACATTTGCAGCATCCGTTTCCCACTGGCGGCAATGATGCCCTGCCCGCTGGCTGGGAGGAGCGACAGGATGCCAATGGGCGCACATATTATGTGAATCATACGGCACGGACGACGCAATGGGATAGACCCACTGTGTAAGTGGATGGGATAATACATATGAACAATTAAAGTCCCTTAATTGACCGACCTTTAACCCTTTGGTAGTTTGAACAGCAACAACGGCCAGTCTGCTGATCAGCTGGCCTCGGATTTCCAGCGACGTTTTCACATCAGCGTCGACGAAACGGAGACGGGACGTTCGGCGGTAAGTGCAACCCTGGTACCCCCCTGGTACTCTCACAGCGCCAGAAACAGTTCGAGTCTTACGAAAAAGTTTAAGCATTTATGTATACATACATATATCTACTATAAGATCTAACTATATATACATACACAACTGCATGTGTGATAAGCAATTGATATGATTTTCATGCATGAATCCCACACATTCAACACACACACACACACACACAAACCGCACTCGAAACTAACTCAATAACATACACACACACGAAACAAACACGAAACAAACACAAAATAGAGATCCAGGAGCAGCCCTGCAGCACAGATGGAGCCTCTGGCCAGTGAAGAAGAGGATCGGGAACGGGCCAACGATGAATTGAATGAGCCAGAGTCTGAGTCCGAGTCCGAGCTGGCGCCAGCTGTTGATCTACAGAATAATCAATCGAATTGTCTGCATTGCGGCGAGGCACATGTTGAGGATGAGGAGAATGTAGATGCGGATAGCAATGCGGATGCCGATGGCGATGCGGAGGAGCAACCCATTTCCAATGCTGTGCAAATCTGTGATATACTCGATAGAAACTTGTACCTGAGACGCATATTTGTAATGGCAAAAAGTGTTTTTGTTTCTTTTCCAACAAGAATTTTCGTAGACAATATCCCGCTAAAAGAGATGCATAGATTTAATTGTAAAATTAGCTGGTAGAAAGCTAGAAAGCCAGGTGTCAGTTTCATCCATTTGAGAATCATTATATCCCTTATTGCTCTTCATCCACCCCATTGATTCTTCGTGATACTATCCTGTAACTGTATGTATTTTGTGAATACCCAGGATGCCGTCAGTCGTAATAGTTTAGAGGACGAAAGCACACCAATAAACACTACAGAAGCAACCACACCAACCACAATCTCACCACCAAACACCACACCAACGATCCACAACGAGAACAATGCCAATGGCAGAGGCAATGACAATGACAATGACAATGGCAATGGGAATATTTTGAACGATCCGCCACAGGAGACAAGCAGGTTAATATTATTGGCCATCGTCTGTGGCCTGTAGGCTGTGGGCTGTGTGGCAGCATCCCTCCCATCCCTCTGTTGGTGCTGTCCGAACCTCCGCACCCCCCCTCCGATAAGCAGCTGCTTCACTTGTCCACATTCCACCCACTGATCTGTCTTTTATGTATTCAGTTTTGTTTACAATTCCCTGCGACATCCTGTTGCCGTTAGGCCACCCGAAATCTCAGCCACCAGTTTGCAAAACGATTTGCGTCCGGTGCGCCAGGCGCCCGAAGTACCAGACGTTGCCATGACCACGATCCTGACACGGCGGGCCATCGACAACATGGCCTACAACCTGGGACGGCACGAGCAGGAGCATAACCAGCAACAGCAGCAGCAGCAGCGGCGGCGCCAGCAAATGCAACTGCATATACAGCAGCACCAGCAGCGGCAACAGCAGCAGAACAGACAATTGGTTAGCATGCGGTCCAGGCACCAGCCGCCACAATTCCATATTCCATACTCATCCACCCTCATCCCCATACGATCATCCACATTTATTTCACTTGTAGCCTGAAGTAGATCTTCGCCAGCAACGACGCCGCCAGCAACAGCAGCAGCTCCAGCTCCAGTTGCACTTGCAGCCACATCTGCATCTGGTCAGCACATAGCATCTCCCCTCACTCCACTCCACTCCACTCCACTTGTTGTAGTTCGATCTGATGTGTCGTGTCTGTTCGATTGTTTGTTATAGATCAACTAAAAACCATTATAGCGCCGCAAAATTTGTCAAGTTTAATATTATTGGGTCGAAAAATTCACGTTTCTGGAGAAGCCACATGGGGCATGGGTTCTGTCAAGGAAGGGATGAGCAATGGGCCGCCTCTAGCTAGCTGTACGACTGTATTGTGTCTTGTATGTACTCGTATCTCAGTGCTGGTTGCATGCTGCATGCTCAATCACTTACACTCGATTAACAAAGAGAATACTAAACCTAATAGCGCTTTTATTTGCAGCTTATTTTCTACTTTGGTTTGCATTTCATTTGTTTAACGCTCTATTCAATGTTTAACCTAATTGAATGTGCTTTTTGCTGTGTGTTTCTGCTTTTCGTTTTCCCACCAACAAGAAACGATTGCAATTTGAGGAATTTATTTTTAATTTGATCAAACAATTTTTTCTCTTCTGTTTCTTCCAAAATAAACTATAAAAAACCGAACATAATCAACTGCAACTGCAACTGCAATGCATCCATATATATATAAATATATATATATATATCAACATTATATATTATACAAACTAATCAATGACTAGAACGAAGACACCGATCACACAGACAGCCACAATTCCTCAGAGATCTCAGCTCCGCCCACCCGACGCAATTCCGAGGAAGACAATGCGGCTGTGCCACCCCAGGATCAAGTAAAGTTCAATCCTCTTTTATCCGTGACCCTCAAATGCACTCGAAAATTACTCCATAACAAACATCCTGCCATGGATAGCCCTGCCATGCATAGCATCGCCGACTAATGTGTCTCTCTGTGATCCATTTTCTCTCTTTCAGAATGCTGGCGGCGAGGAGGAGGCACTGCCACCACGCTGGTCCATGCAGGTGGCGCCCAATGGCCGCACCTTCTTCATTGACCATGCCTCGCGTCGCACCACCTGGATAGATCCGCGCAATGGACGGGCCAGTCCCATGCCAAACCAGACACGACGCGTCGAGGACGATCTGGGACCCTTGCCGGAGGGCTGGGAGGAGCGTGTGCATACGGACGGACGCGTATTCTACATAGATCACAGTAAGAGTTTCCTGTAATCACCAGGCTAGGATGGCTTCTTAAACCCATCTGTCGTTTCCATCTCCTGATAGATACACGCACCACACAGTGGGAGGATCCACGTTTGTCCAATCCAAACATTGCCGGACAGGCGGTGCCCTATTCGAGGGATTACAAACAGAAATACGAGTATTTCAAGAGTCACATTAGAAAGCCTGTAAGCATTTCAAACGAGAGATCTCATAAACACTTGAAGTGTTCCACCAATGGCAGAGAACTAAACTAATTACGATATTTTTGTTTTTGCACAGACAAACGTACCAAATAAACTTGAAATACGCATTCGTCGTACATCCATCTTGGAGGACTCGTACCGAATCATCAGTTCGGTGACAAAGACCGATCTACTGAAGACTAAATTGTGGGTGGAATTTGAGGGAGAGACTGGTTTAGGTGAGTCATTCCCATTGCTCCATTCAATTGGCAGCGTACTCAATTCTGGCGTGTGCCAATGAATGATCATCGACAGATTACGGTGGCCTTGCTAGGGAGTGGTTCTATTTACTATCCAAAGAAATGTTCAATCCATACTACGGACTATTTGAGTACTCGGCCATGGATAACTACACATTGCAAATCAACAACGGCAGCGGTTTGTGCAACGAGGAGCATTTAAGTTACTTCAAGTGAGAGCATTTCGATTCGCAGCCGATCCTGAGCTGCGTCTTGAAAACGTCTTTTAATAACAAAAAAAATCCTCAGATTCATTGGACGCATTGCGGGCATGGCTGTATATCATGGCAAGCTGCTGGATGCCTTCTTCATTCGTCCCTTTTACAAGATGATGCTGCAAAAGCCCATCGACCTGAAGGACATGGAGTCTGTGGACACAGAGTACTACAACTCTTTGATGTGGATCAAGGAGAACGATCCGCGCATTCTGGAGCTGACATTCTGCCTGGACGATGATGTGCTGGGCCAGAAGAGCCAGCACGATCTAAAGCCGGGTGGCGCCAACATAGACGTAACCAATGAGAACAAAGACGAGTACATCAAGTGAGTGTCACAGATCCGTTTGGTTTGTCATTCCTGTACCTTGATATTCCCTGGGTATCCTTTCAGGCTCGTAATTGAATGGCGCTTTGTCGCGCGCGTCAAGGATCAAATGTCGTCCTTCCTCGACGGCTTTGGCTCGATTATTCCCCTGAATCTGATAAAGATCTTCGACGAGCACGAGCTGGAGCTGCTGATGTGCGGCATCCAGAACATCGATGTCAAAGATTGGCGCGAGAATACGCTATACAAGGGCGATTATCACATGAATCACATTATTATCCAATGGTTCTGGCGCGCCGTTCTCTCCTTTTCCAACGAGATGCGCTCTCGCCTCCTACAGTTCGTGACCGGCACCTCGCGCGTGCCCATGAATGGTTTCAAAGAACTGTACGGCTCGAATGGCCCGCAGATGTTCACCATCGAGAAATGGGGCACACCCAACAACTTTCCACGGGCACATACCTGGTGAGATTTTAATATAAATGCATTTCTATATCCAAGAGCTAATCGACTTCCTTACTTTTGCAGCTTTAATCGCTTGGACCTGCCGCCCTACGAGGGTTACCTGCAGCTGAAGGACAAGCTGATCAAGGCCATTGAGGGCAGTCAAGGGTTCGCGGGTGTTGATTAATAACACCGGAAACGGGGATGATGGCGAGTGGCTTTGGCGGGAGGTGCAACAGCAGTTTCAGCAGCGCCAGGAAGAAGAGCAACAGCAGCAGGAACAACGATTTCACACTACATCACCAGAACAACAACAACGACGACAGCAGAACAACCGTAACGGCAACCTCATTGCATTCACGTGGAACAGCACCGCCAACAGATCGTGTACTTATTTGTTCGTTTGCTTTTGTATTATAATCATTTTTGCTAGTTTAGTGTTATTTCGTATGTACTTTTAACTAGGCGCGAACACAACCACACACAGAACACAGAGACACGCAGATACGGAGACGGAGACGGAGACAGAGACAGAGAAAGATAGCGACACAGAATCCAAATAAAATCCTAACAAAGAGTCCAAACTGCATATGCATATATATATATATATATATTTATTACACATTGCCGACAATTGTAAAAAGTTGTGAACGTTTTACAAACTATAAGAAAGATAGAGAGAGATACCCCCTCCACCCCTACTATAACTATTAAATGCTTGGAAAATATATATATATATATGTACACCATATACTGATACCTAAAAAGTCCGAAAGTATATCTATTATGTATATGAGAGAGAACCTTTTTATAATTGTTATTTTTATGCGATATTCCTCTGTGCATCGCCCCCTCCCAAAAACAAATGCCTAAAGGCGATGGGATCTAAAAAATAAAAAGTAATCGCAAGTTATGCATAAAACTGTACTCTGATGGACACATATTTAAAAAAAAAAAATAATTAAATTTTTTATTCTGTATAATTATGTGTGTATTCAAAATAACAATAATGTTAGTCTGTATAAGTGTCCCTTTCCCCCCCAACCCCCTCTTTACTATTAAATAAAAAGACAAAACATAAAATATATATATACAAAAACAACTACAACAAAAGAAGAAAGAAAACTATGAAAAAATGAAAAGAAACCATTTAACCCGATTTATATTGTAAAAAAAATGTTAATTACGAGTATTTACACCCACACACACACAAACACACATTCCAAATGTTTATTGCGAAAGAGTATCCCACGCGGGAAGGATGGCAGCCTCAAAGATAATATGATTATTCAAAGTACCGGAAGTCTATCAAAATTAAATTTTAAAGTCAAATTATGGTGTAAAATGCATGGACTGGAGAACCTCACAGTCGGAGAAAGAGTGAATACTGAATACAAATAAAACAAAACAAAAAAACTAAAAAGAAGTTTCAAGTTTCAAATCGGAAATCTTCTCTTATTGGGTTGAACTGATACCCTACTATATCATGAACGGATTAGCGGCGATCAAACTTTGAGCTGTTACGTGTATCCACCCATTATAAGGAGATTAAGGCAAGATATCTGTCATGGTCTTTATGGCATCTTAACTATCAGGGCCTACGATAGATCGTCGTCTTGCTCTAGATTTTTAGCCATTCTCTGTAAGAAAGAATATTTAAACAAATTGCTTCATCAATTGGATCAGATCAGGAAAGAAAATGATTCTATTTTCGGTCATGCCATTAAACCACTTCAAAAATTGCATTCCACGCGGAAAAAGCTGTCCTGGGTTGAGTAGTACATAGGACAGAGTTGTACATCAGTGGATGGAAATATTGTGTGCAAAAGTGTTTCATTCATTCATATTTCTTTTCATTTTTGTTTGTTGTGTGTAAATATTAGCACTATTTTTAGAGCTCGGTGGGAGGGTCCCATTCTAAAAGTAGTACCTACGTTCAAGAATGTATCACACGCATACAGCAATAATTCCATGTGGAACATCTGTCATCGTTCTAACGAGTGGCTCAAGGTAGAGTGCTCTCTCTCTGCCCTGGTCATCGTTTTCCGTCATCTCTTCTACAGTACTGGCTAGAGCCTCCGCCACAACGGACTGACTAGTGATGCCTAAAGCCGATTCGTTACCTTCAATAGGTCTCGCATTTGGTTGGATTTTGTGCTTGGCATGTGCCACGCTCTTTTCCACAGGTTTTGCCCAGGTGGACGACATTGACAATGCCGCCAACAGCACCATCAACGATACAGAGACCATCCAAGAACTTCCCAGTGAAGTCCAAAAAGCGGTTTGCACTGTGACTGCTGGTGAGATCAAGGCGTCTGCTGAAGCTGTTACTACAAAGACCCTAAAGGGAGTCTGCGGATCGGGTACGATATACAAATGGAATCAATCAGATGGCATTTAACATTTTTTGTTGCTTTCTTGGTCTAGACGAAATGAACTTGGCCTTCCGCAACCTAGAGACCAAACTTTACGCTGAGCTTCGTGAAATAAAATGGCTATTGGAGCAACTGGCAATGGCCAATTCGGTGGAAATAAGCGCTGCCCCTCCTCCACCACCAGTGACGCAAAGGAATGACCTTCCCAATAATGTCGAACTAGATGAAATCCTAAAGGCGATGGAGACAAAGGCTATCACCAAAAAGATGCCCATACTGAAGGAGCTGGCGACGAACCAAAAGGCCCTGCAGGGAGTGCGAGATGAGGAGGTCAATAAGTTCAACAATACCATGCTGGCTGACCAGGACTTTAAATTGTTTACATACTACTGGAAGTTGGATAATTTCACGAACAGAATTAAAGACCTCTCGACGAGCATTGTCAACAGTCCAATATTTAGCATCAGAGGCGAGTGCTTTGCATTAACAATTCCGTTATTCCATGAGTAAGGCTTAGTTTATTCGAAATTACAGGCAAATCCCTTCAGCTGAGGTGCACCTTTCATTATTTGAATCGCGACCTACTGAACCTTCAGCTGGGCTATGCCCATGTTTTGCCAGGCGATCAGAAGAACATTGTTTTAGATACGGGCGGAATATTCAAGACGATGAAACATTGGACGGACAGCACGCCATTCAAGCACAAAATCTCTGTACTGGACCAGAATTACAGTCACCGGAAGGCAAAGGACCTCAGTTCACAGGAGCTGACCAAACTGGAGACGGGCTTTTCCATACCAAACAGTGCACTTCTGGGCAGCACGTACATCAAGCAGAACTCGCTGTTGATACAGATCATATTGTATTTATGAATGACGGAAACACAATTTTATTCGGTTCAGTTAATAAATCAAAGAGAGACCAAAACCACGTACTATATGTTTATATTGAAGAATCTTCGGAGTCGCTCACAGTTTACTGCGTGCACCCTTGGCCTTGATGTCGAGGAATGGCAATGCGATCGGATACAGCTCCTTGCACGACTTGAAGGCCACAATGTCGCTGATGGACTTGTGCCTGTCCATATTTGTAATTTCCAGTGGCTCTTCCTCCTTGGAATCGGATACATTCTCGTCCGTCTGCTTGGACACAATGTGCACGGACAGAACGCGACGCTCGCCCCCGTCCTTTGCTATGAATTTCTGTAAAAATTAAATTTTTGTTTTAGCTGTTGAATCACATTGATAAATATTTGGATGGCACCTTGAAATAATCCACAAAGTCGGACTTTGTTATCTTGCGGAGTATGGCGACCTCGGCCTCCTCTCGCTCAAAGTGATACGTTTGCATGGCTATTTCACCATAGAACTGGATAAATTGCTGGAATATGGTCTTCGGTTTCTCAAGCTTCTTGACGGCCAGCGCCTCTTTGTGACGCTCGAATTCATCCAAAGGCATATCCTCAATGGCTTGCTAGGGGAAAAAATTACTTTAACATTTAACATTGATTTAAAATATAAATAATATCTACGGATTGCTTACCAGATACGTCTGTAGGAAGTTCTCGATACGATCCTCGACAAATGTCGGATGTTTTGCCGACTGCACAATGATGCGTATACCATTGGCACCGTTTACCTTACGGACGCCACTGAAGACGATATACCCGAGCTGTTCCTTGGTGCGCAGACAGTCGTAGCAGGGCTCGGACAGCACCTGAGACACTAGATTGACCATAATGTTTGTGTGATCCGTTTGTGCGCCACATTGCAGATAGAGCTGCGTGCAGGAGCTCTTGTGGTACTCGTTCTCTTTTTCAAAGAGATAGCTGTCGCCTATTTAAATAATAAAGAATACACGTTTCAGATTTAGGTTTACAACTTTTTATCTATGCAAGTGGCATACCAGCTAAAAGCTTATATTCGCGCTTCTTGAGCATCTGGCGGGCAAGAATGGGTAGTTTAGAGGCATTGGTGGCCTCCAAGCGTGTGTTGACGCGACCAGCTACCTCAGTGGCATGCTGCTTGGTCACATTGCCAAAAATAAAGCACTCTGTGTGCAGCCGTTGGAAGAACTCTTTAGCAAAGTTATTGACTCGATCGTAGGTGACAACTAAATGAACAAAAATAAGGTTAGAAGCTATAGGTAGCTATAGGCGGATGGGGATGCTTACGTTCCATAGCGTCCAATAGCTCAACATTCGCCCAGGCATTTTCTGTCAATAGCAAAGCTAAATAGTAGATGGAATGCTGATACGGTTGCTCGGCCTTAAAGTTTTTCAGCGAACGCACGTATTCCTCCTTCAATATATCGAATCTTTTCTCATCCACGCGAAAATCAAATAAGTGATCCAACAGTTTCTCCAGCAACACTACTTGCTTGTCACTGAAGCCATGGATCGTAAACTGCCAAAATCATCCATAATTAAATAATTGTCAGCACAACGGACTGAAAAGTAGATATGTATACGTACATCAATGCCACCTGATTTTCCCACAACACTCAGTTTCAAGTTTGCCAATTCTGCATCGTACAGATACTCGTTGAGTTGATCCTTCAGGAGCATAACCATCATGTGATTTAAATTACAATTAAGTGGGTCCAGGGAGGCAATCGGATTGGACATGTCGAACCGCATGCACGCCTTGGGCTTGTTAAACTGATTGTCCTGTTTGTGCCATACCCTCAGAATGGGCGTGTCCAGGATAATGGTCGGATGCTTGGGGCCGTCGCTTGGAACATCGGCAATGTCGAAATTGGTTGGTATAAAGCTGTTTGGCAGTGACAGTTTGAGGTTCTCATTCAGATCACACTTGTCCCAGCTCTGCAAGATTATCCGATATTATAATAATATTATAGACTAGGGGGCTAGCCCGAGCACACCCGCTTCGCTTAGATTGAGTAGGAAGAGTAGAAGGGCCACAACATACTTGCACAATCTCCGTGGGTATGCGCTCCAATCCGTACTTGGTTTTGTAGTAGGGCTCTGCCAGGTCACAGGTCGGCTCAAAGCTTTGGCTAACAATTACGATTCGACTTTTAGAGGGCCTCAACTCATCCAGTAGGCCACTAATCAAATCTGGTCGCCATTCGTTGCTCAAATATGGTGCAATGAGGACTTCTTCCAGAGGAAATATCTGCATGGAGGTCACGGCATGCGTGACCAAATTCTCCGGCTGTTCCTTTTCCTTGAACCGAAACCTCATTTCATTTAGCTTAACGCACTCGTCAAATATCCACTTCTTGGGACCCTCTTCGCGCAGCATGCGCAAATACTGAAATATAATATTCACAATATCATCCACATGCTCCAGGCCCTCCTGTGTCAAGTCCACCACAATGTCAAAGAACCCGAAGCCGTTTTGGGTGTTTTGATGTCCGGCCATTAGACTGCGAGAAACCGCAATTCAAATATTAAAATCTAGTCGAATGCAAGTCCATTGAAGTGCCTTAGATGGAACACAACACTTACTCGTTACACCAGCCGAGCCGTCGCAGCTCAGACAATATGCTTCCTTTTCCCTCGTGGCCGATAAGATGAGTCAAATAGTTGTCGGGCTGTAAGAAACCACAATTACAGCAGTATTATTTTTGTATTTTATTCAAATGGATATAAATAAGCCACATGCTTGTGGTACCTTGAACTTACGCCCGATTTGTAGAACTTGGTTAAATCGTCTGTTGTAAAGCTGATCGTCAACGAGCGGACATCCTTGATGGGGACTATTTTCACCTTCTGTCCGTAGCGATCCTCCCCATACGGGTGACGCGGCCATTCTGGCACCGCCACGCTTTTATTCTCAATTTCAGAGAACTTCTCCATGACCATGCTCTCCAGTTCGTTCAGGGATTCTATAAATATTCATTTTGTATTTCTAAATAGCCCAAGGCTAACTAGGAATACCTTTTCCAATGACAGCCAGGCACATAATGTTGGCCGAATACCACTCTTTGTGGAATTTAAGCAATTCCTCGCGCACATCAATGTTCAGGGACTTGGGTATTTCGGAGAGCGTGGTCTTATTGCCACTACCAAATTTACTATACGCATGATCCGGCTTGGCCAGGTGCCGATGCACCTGTTTAATACGCCACAAGTCGCTGGGCAAATTCTTCTCATGCTCCGAGTTGACCTGCAACAAGTTTTTTGTTATTGCCCATATCTGGATGAATCGAAGATGGGGTTGGGTATTTACTGCATTGATTTCCCTCTCTGTGGCACTCGGCGTGAACAGTGGAGCAATAAAGAACTGGGCAAAGCGATCCAAGGCTCCGTCAAGCTTGTCAGGTGCCACGTGGAAGTGGTACTTCGTCATAAGGGGATAAGTGGCGGCGTTGCTGCTGCCACCGCTCTGCGAGAGGTATGTCGTGTAGCCATTCTCATGTGGATACTTCTCGGTGCCCAAGAACAGCATGTGCTCACAGAAGTGAGCCAATCCGGGAAGATTTTTTGGGTCAGACATGTGGCTGCAATTGACCCGATATGCATTAATTAACAAATCCCATCCACCTCGTGCGACATACATACCCGACTTGAACGGATAGTGCAGCTGCTGACACATCGGTATTTGGATCACTGATGAGCAGTACTTTAAGGCCATTTTCCAATTGAAGGCCTCGGTAGTCGCGGGTGTCCTGCTGCGATTTCTCGATGTTGTTCAACCTGCAGGATACATAATACATACTACATGTTTGTGAGATCACCAGCAAAAAGAATAGTTGTTACTCTACCGCAGAATGGGCTCCATTTGCTCTGGCTTTTTCGGTGATATTTTCTGGGAATTTGTCTCGCCCGGAGTCATCTTGGGTTTAGGAAAGGAAACAAATGATCGCTGAGCAACTAATATCTGTGTCTTTTGTGTATTCAACCTGCAAACGAAACTAGTTTGAAACTTCGATGTCTTTGATGTAATGCACGCAACGAACCGTCGACTTAGAAGAGCTGTTATGGTGAAAATCGATTTTCTACAGGAAAAATACATTGAGTGGAGTATCTATACAATCTTTTCCGGCCTCAGCAAGTGCCCATGAAGGATTCTCCTCCAATAAATTAATTTAATATAATTTTTTGCAAAATATTTAATTACACTATTCGTTTCGCAACAACAAACATATGTATGTCAAGAGTTGCCAGATCGATACAAAATTCTGGATCGATATAGAATCTTTATTTATTTATATTTTTGTTAAAGCCACAGGTCTTATTATTGTTATTGTTTTGTTACTTTTTTATTATTAAAAAAAATGTGTGTATTGGTATATTTTGACTGTAAGACGGTATATTTCTGAGAGCCTGCTTGATATTTTTATACTTTTCTAGTATTTTTGAGTATTTTCATTTACGTTTTTGCATACAACCGTATGCCTGTTTTTCAAAAACATCTCCTCACGTTATGTTGAGCAGAAGGGGTGGATTTCACCTTGCAGGCGTTGAATTTTCTGGGAGCTTTGCCTGTTGTCCATACCCGCTTTCTTCTTCACTTCCCCAGCAATTTCCCAGCGGGAAATTATATAAACTTCCCTTCACGGATAGATATTTCCCAGCGGGAAGATTTGAATGAACAGAGAAGAGTTTCTAAAATCAAAGTAAACAGTTTCATCCGGTGATTAGTTATTCTTTGTTTAAACCTATTTTATGCACAATCAAATACAAGAGAGTCCCTAAAATGTAGCCTTGCAGAAAATTGATTATTTTATCAGATGCAATTACTTGGTCTGTGAGTCAAGTTGTAGCTTTGTATTTAAACTTTGTAGTGTAATTCTTTTAGTTTCTCAAAACTATGTAAATCTTGTAAATCTCGAGGAAAGTTGCCAGTCCAAACCCTGGTATATTTCAGCGATTTCATCAATCTATTAAGGTTCATCGGTTATTTTCAAAATTACCGCCAATTGTTTGAAAATATCGATGTTTTGTTGCATGGCTCCATCCATGAGTATGAGCTCATACTTGACACGCAAAAATTAGCGGAAGAGCGTTATGGAGTCGATTCGAGAGCCGATCGAGCCTCTCTTTGGTTTGATCGAACCATCAAACCGCTGGGCTATGAAAAGGTATGGTCAACAGGCAAAAACAGCCAAGGGAAATTCCAAGGCTCGTACGAACCTCACCTAGCCGTCATTTTTCGACGATAAACCGTGAGGACAGGCCTGTCCTCATGGTATGTTAAGCAGATGGGGTGGATTTCACCTTGCAGGCGTTGAATTTTCTGGGAGCTTTGCCTGTTGTCCATACCCGCTTTCTTCTTCACTTCCCCAGCAATTTCCCAGCGGGAAATTATATAAACTTCCCTTCACGGATAGATATTTCCCAGCGGGAAGATTTGAATGAACAGAGAAGAGTTTCTAAAATCAAAGTAAACAGTTTCATCCGGTGATTAGTTATTCTTTGTTTAAAGTTTAAGCCCTATTTTGTGCAAAATTTATGTAATTGATACAAACAAATTTTGTACATGCCGTCAGAACCAAAACAAAAACTCTCTCCCTCTGTCGACGGTTATCTCAAAGATCGTTATTTTTAGAAATTGGGGCCCTTTGGGGGCATTGCAGGAGTACCCCTTCGCACCGAAACTATCGTATCAAAAATACAAAATATCGCCCCCATATCGATATATCGAGTCAATATCAACAATTGGCAACTTTTGCGGGCTTTAACTGCAATTTATCCGTTTATATTCATGGTACTCCTGGTACTCCGCATGAAATAAAACCTAATGAGTCAACTACAGTGCAGCGGAAACGCAACGATGGCATTTTTCCTACCGTGAAGCGCGTATAACAAGGACCTGTGTTGTGGTTTATGTGTTGGTACGAAAATAAATGGCAATTTGTTGTAAAAATGTTGTGCTCTAGTGTGTGTGTGTGTGTTGATGATAAGTGCAATACGCAAAAGTAAGAACGTTGGGCCAAACGCATACAATTTGAACCTGTGTGGCAGGCAGCTCAAGGTATGTGTTCACTGTATCTCATTTATTTAGTTGCTAATCATCCAGCTGGACCGACAATCAAATCAATTGCCAATACAAATTGTTTATTCACCGTGTGCACCCACACCACAGCAAGGTAATGCGTGCTAAAAAGTGCAAGTGAATGTCACATCACATTGATGCTTGCTTCGGCATAAAAGCTGTAACTTATTTAATACATGCCATGTAAGATGGTCGTGTCCGGCGCTGGATGGATGGATGTTTAAACGGTTTCCTAAGATTTCCCTAAGAAAACCAACCTCAGAGCAGAGCGTGAGTGTGGGGGAGCTTTAAGATCCATATACACTTCCACTTCTATTAGTGTAGGTGGGCCGTGTCTGTGTGCGTTCGTGCTCGTGCCATGTGTGCGTGTGTGTGTTGGGGGGGTAAGAGAAAATCAATAGGCAAGCAAAATAAAAAGGAGACATTTCGGCATTTACGAAAAGATGGCAATCAGAGCATGATGCATGACTAAGACCCTTGTGATACCCTTCTTTTGGTCTAAAAACAGAATCTCCTCTGGAATTTGAACTAAATCAAACCTAGATTACCCATAATTAAGCTTTTCGCTATCTTTGTTGACAATGCGAGCGACCGACCGACCTCTTTAATTGCTATCTCCTTTAGCGTAATTCGCAATAATATTATTTACTTGACTTGACTTGAGCTTCGCCTTTATAAATTACAATTACATGTCAAGATTGTGCCCAAAAAACAAAAACAAATCAAGTGAAGCCACAGCCCTAGCCTAGCCCCTATCAATTGATGGTTGAAAATCTCGAGTTGTTAATCTGTTTCTTAAACTACAGAACTACAGAAGTTCTAGTACTTGTATGTATCGATTGTGTCTTCCTTTGTTTGATTTAATTTTAATTGTTCCGATTCCAAAAATAGACTGAAACACTCGATCTCAAGATCGGATCGCCCGACTATGGAGATCTTACACATGCAGTGCATTGTAGTGCATGGTGTGTGTGGTCTCTTTGTCGCTGAGGTTTGAGTTCGGATATTGTTATTGCAGTTCCAATTAAATTCAATTAGGGACGAGACCAAAAGAGCTGCTTGGACGGCAGCCAGAGTGTGCTTGGGCAGGGGTCAATGCATCATCATTGTCTGATGGGATAGGATCGGATCGGATAAAGAAGATCATTCAAAAATGCGTACCCCACTTCTGCAGTAACCTAACAATAAACGACTGAATTAAGGTAATTTTTTCTTTCAAATTTAGGTAGATAATATTCAAAGTTTGTTTTCTGTCCGGTTAGTTATCGCCAGTCGGGAATATCGACTTCAGAGCTCTTACTTGCGTCTGTATTTAATTAATTAATTATCATATCTCGAGTTCACGAGATTGTTGAATAAAAACTTAGCATGTGCCCTCGAATTTATCCAATTCAGATTGGATCGATCTGTAAAGCAACAGTAATATCCCACTGTATAGAAAGATTCTTAATTGTGGCTTGCTGCTATACGCCTTTTACTGGTTTCCATTGAAAAACATAAACACAGCAGAACCAGAACAGGTACAATTATTACTCTAGTGACGAAAGCACACCCAACCGTATGGCATCGTACCCGTATGACCGACAGGGCAGGGTTTCACTTGATTAGCATATGCCGAAAATTGATTTTCTTCTCTTAATATAATTAAACCAAAGAATAATAAGAAAAGCTTTAGTCGAACGTCTATTCCGCAATAAAAAGGGTTCATAAGGACAGAAAGGGAAATGTCTATAACCAATTGCTTTGTTCGTTCCGCGGGTAATAACTGAACGATCTTCGAAAGCAATCTTTAATCCAACCATCTCTATTTACATTTAGAGATAATAATATTTAATTTGTTTCTATAGTCCAGAATCCAGTTGTGGGAGTATCCTTGGGAACCCGTACCCGTACCAGAACCCGAACCATTCCAGTTGGCTTCCTGTCGAACATGGATAACGAACAGCCCCATCAAGAGCTGGTTAAGTGCGTACTGGTGGGAGACACGGCAGTGGGTAAGACGCGACTTATCTGTGCACGAGCCTGCAACAAGCATGTTTCGCTCTCGCAGCTGCTTTCCACGCATGTACCAACCGTGTGGGCGATCGATCAGTATCGCATATACAAAGACGTAAGCTGCAATCGTTCGTACATGTGTGCGTTCCTTTATAATTCCTTTATTGTCTTCAAGGTACTCGAAAGGTCATGGGAGGTGGTCGATGGAGTGAATGTCTCGCTGCGGCTGTGGGACACATTTGGGGATCATGACAAAGACCGACGGTTTGCTTACGGACGGTTGGTCAACGATTATATAGAATGATTCCCCTTTCAGGGCGTATCTAATCTCTTGCGCCTTGTCTTTGGCAGATCCGATGTGGTGCTGCTGTGCTTCTCCATTGCGAGCCCAATTTCATTGCGAAACTGCAAGGTTATGTGGTATCCCGAAATTCGACGCTTTTGTCCCGATGTGCCCGTGATACTCGTGGGCTGCAAGAACGATCTGCGTTACATGTACCGCGATGAGAATTATCTCTCATATTTTGGTGAAAAGGGTACATTTGTGCGGTATGATATTTAACAAATCTCAACCTCAAATCTGCCTCAGATCTTTACCCGGCCTCTTTTGTTTTAGGGCCGCCCTCAAGAGCGACCTGGTCATGCCGGACGAGGCACGAGCTGTGGCCAAGGAGCTGGGCGTTGCCTACTACGAGACCAGTGTCTTTACGTACTTTGGCGTCAATGAAGTGTTTGAGAACGCCATTCGTTCGGCGTTGATTGCCCGGCGTCAGCAACGGTTCTGGATGACGAACCTGAAGAAGGTGCAGAAACCGTTGCTGCAGGCACCGTTTAGGCCACCAAAACCGCCGCCACCAGAGGTCACCGTGATGGTGGGTCACTACCGGCAGGATATCTACAACATGTTCCTGTCGCAAGCCTACACAGACCTCATCCTGGTGGGGGCGGGGGGAACCAAGTTTGCCGTGCATCGGTTTATGCTATCTGCCGCATCCAGTACATTCCAGCGTCTCCTGAGCACAGAGCTGAGCGACATGGGCGGACGCAGCAGCAGCGAGTCTAGTATGGTCAGCTCAACGTTCGGAGAGGCGACCATTGCGGACTTCAACGACGACACTGAATCCCTTATCCGCTACGAATCCCGTACACAGCGGTATGTGATGACAGTTTTCTTTTAATCTCGAGCCTGGGCTAACATGCTTTTTGCATTTTCGTATGGTCACAGGATGTGGGAACATTTGAAAAGACGCTCTAGCTATCAGGCCCTGCCTCTAGAGTCAAAGCATTCCAACGATCTGTACAGAGAGCTGCATCATCCTGTTCTGCAGAGCATACGCCTGATGCAGGTGGAGAATCAGCGCGGCGTCAACGGACTGCAAACAATTGTGACACTCAGCAAGCTCATCTCGCCCCAGGCCCTGCACCAATGCCTCAGGTTTATTTACACGGGCACCATTGACAAAAGCTGCAACAATCTGCAGGTATGGAAAGCCAACCATTGTGCTTCTAATGTTATATTTTCAATCGATTGTCCTTACTCACAGGAAATCAGGGATGCAGCCGATTTGTTAGAGCTGCCGCAACTGACGCAGCTTCTGTCCAAGCCACAAACTGTTATGGACAGCTCCTCCAGTGATGATCCGAATCCGCACATTTGTCTTGTAAGCTATGCCTTCTGATTAGGCGTATTCCTGTTTGACTCGCTGCCTCCTTGCCATTTCAGCGCATCAAAGAAAGTCTGGAGCGTCATTGCATTGGTGACGGCTGCTTCAGCGATGTCACCTTTGAGCTGGATGACGGTTTAATGAAGGTGAGAGGATATACGTATATTTAGAGCCCACGGTAGGCACGTCCTTGCTCTGAGATTTAGTTATTGTCCGACAACCGAAATCTACCACACGCTCAAGCGCAAAATGCAAAAGAGAACGCCCGAGAAGGCACTTTGATGCTCCACATGGGAAGCTGGAATCATGTCTCGCTCCCACGAATGCAAACAAAAAAATACATGTCGTGTACATGACTCGAGTCGAGGCTCGCTGATGAAGGTTTTATTTATTATATTTTTTTCAACTTATAAATATAACGAGCGGGAACGTTGTAAGCCGCAGCAAGGGTCGCGGCTCTACATTTATACCCGTTACTCAGTATATGTATGTATATGTGAGCTTTTTACATCTGTCTCTCTCATTCTCACGCCAGCCGTTTTACCTCGCTCCCCTCCACCAGAGCCCGCAGACTGAACGAGAAAGAGTGTGACAGGGGTAGAGAGAGAGAGAGCGCGATATGCTCATTCTCTATGATTCTGTAAGGAAGGTAAACAAAATTGTGGCAAAATTTGGAAACAAACCTGATTCAGTTTGATATCATGGGAGTCTGTCTGTTCACAAAATTTAGTTGCTCTGGCTCGTATAGTCTCTAGGAACTGGGCGTCGAACAGGACGGACAGACAGACATAGCTATATCGACTCGGCTATTGATGCTGATCAAGAATATATATGTATACTTTATGGGCTCGGAAACGCTTCCTTCCGGGTGTTGCACACATCCGCTTCCACTAAAAATCTAATGAAGCCCTATACTCTTTGAGTATCGGGTATAAAACACCTGCCCACCTCTACTTTAAAATATTTGAAAAATTTCTAAGTTTAATTGTGTTATTTAACAGGCACACCGGGCTGTACTGGTGGGACGGTGCGACGTGATGCGCGCCATGCTGCTAGGCGACTTTCGCGAAGCCCATTCCAATGTGGTAAGAGTCTTAGATGAGGATTCTGTAGTAGTATTTGACAATAATACAGCGTTTGTGTGCGTGTATTAACGAGCTTAAGTTTCTCTGTGTGTTAGATCGTATTCCCTGGCGTTACAATCTACACATTCCATAAGCTACTGTGCTATCTGTACACAGACCAGATTCCACCTATTTCGGCCGTCAAATGTCTCAATCTGCTAGAGCTAGCCAATCGATTATGCCTGCCGCGTCTGCTCAATCTAGTTGAGTGCCGAGTCATCGAGGATCTCACACTAATTTCACAGAACGAAACCAATGAAACAGTGGATCATTGCTTAAAGTTGCTGGAGCCAGTAAAGGTTAGTAGTTGAAAGTAATTGAACTATTTCCATTACCAATAGCGCTTTCCCTCGCAGCTGCACAACGCACATCAGTTGGCCGAATGGTGCATGTCGTATCTGTGCGTCAATTACAACATTATTTGTAAGTTCTCACTCAAGGGCCTGAAGGCGCTGCATCAGGATAATCAAGAATATTTGCGGGAACATCGCTGGCCACCCGTTTGGTATCTGAAGGACTACGACTACTATCAGCGCTGTTTAAACGAGCTGAGCAAGGAAGTAAAGCTTAAGAGCTCCCGTCGAGACTCGCCCAGCGATGACGAGGGCTGTTTGTGCTTTACAGGAGGTAAGTGGTCACACAAAATCTTCATTCTATCTCTCCCACATCCCACATCCAAACATGTGTACCCAGACATCCCCAAAAGTTCGAGCAAGTTTAGGCTCTAATCGGACTAGTTTTCACACACAATTTTTGATGTTTTTGAACATACTTGAGTACTTGGGTGTTGGAAAAAATTACGGTTTGTATGTATATACATATGTAGTGTTACCGGTTCTGTGAGGCCTCGGTATGATTTTCCTTTGCTTATAATTTCCTTGCTCTCTCATGCAAAAACTCAAATCCATCTTCGCGATAATTAATGTGCAAAATTGGGAAAAAGTGTTCTCTTGCTGGCTGCTAGGTAAATCGAAGCGAGGTACGGGCGGAGACATCAGCGGGACCACAGCGGGGCCAACGGGAAACAACAGCACATCCGATAATCAAATCTTCAATAGCACGGCCAACTCGATAAACCATATTGATCTGGAGGCTGACATGGATCTGAATCTCTGACACCCGGCCCTAGGGCAAGGAAGGTTCGTGAAACATAGCGAAAGAAAAGAATCATCATTCACCTAATCGCTTTTGCTTATATATTTGCAGATCACTGCGTTTTATTGTCATCCTGCCGGTACTGATCTGCTTTATCTGTACGATTTTAAGTATTTTGATACTTTTCCAAATCCACACATAACAAACCCTATGGGACTGGACTGGGATGGGAGTGGCGGCGTGTCTGCAATACATAGGAGCGCAAATTTGCCTTAGTGATTATTAGATTTATACATATATAAGTACATATATAAAGGCCGAACCTGAACAAAGAAGCATTTTGAAAAGTGCTTCGGATTTCTTATATTTATACGCCTATACATACATATATGTATATATAATGCAAAGCATGGTACGAGTATTGGAGTATTGGAGCGGCACATGCACCTCGGGCGATGCGAAGCATTTCGCTGTATTGCCTTACAATATATTGGATGTACACTTTTCTCGTTCTGTATATGATACTACAATGGATAGGAAAACAAACAACAAAACATACGATTAGGTATCTGCCTAAAGCATGTGTCTCGTGTATTTTCGAATTCCTACTTATGGAAACATTTGTCTAGCCATAGCCATAAGTCATAGTTTATGATAAGGATGCATTTTGTACAGAATGAAAATAGAATAAAGCAAATTATAAACGTACATTTCGTGCTGAATCTCTTTAATACACAAATCTAGGCCCAAAGTGATTTATGGCATAACTTAAACACAAATTATAAAAAAAAGAAACGTGAGTTTTGGGAAAACTCAAATTCAAAGACTAAATCAGGCGTTGTTAAGACTTTTGCAGTGTTTTCAGGGTTCTGGTACTTGATAGAGAGAGGCTAGCATCCTCAACATCAAGGTTTGCCAACATTTCGATCAACTCTTGATCGCTAATTACGAGCTCCACATTCTCGTTGTTGTTGGTAGCAGCTGCATTTGATACTGAGGTGGTAGTTTCCCCACACAGAGCGCGCAGCTCATTTTCGAGCTGATCATCTTCCTGGCTGGTAGTAGTATCTATCACGCCATTGGACAGGACATCTTGAACCTCTCTGTGCTGTTCCAATGTTTCTCGCACATCGGCCAGAACTTCATCGACACTGTCGTACTTGAGGCCAGAGGTGGAAAGAACTTTTTGCAAGGTACTGGAGCCAATTTTATATGCATCGAGAACCACGCCACTGCTTTGGGCCTCCTCCACGCTGGAAAGGAGAGATTCAATGTTGTGCAGTGAAATGCTGCGACGCTCTGAAAAGCCCAAATGAAAGAATTTAAGAACTGCAGCCAAGCCCAATAGGGATCATTTACACTACCGTGATTCTTTTCAACCAGATGCCTTTTGCGGAGGTACGTCTTGGCCATTTGCCGCTTATTCTCCTTTATAAACTGACGCGCCTTTTCGTCGTTTGCCTTGATTTCCTCCTCAAGGTTTTCCAGCTGCTTTAGTAAATCTGATTGTGTGATCTGTAGATTGTGAACGGCATGATCTGTTTCATTGATGCTAAGATCGTCTGTTTCCTTAACTACATTGAATAAAGTTAGGGATGGGATTAATATTAGCTCTCCGTTAAGGTCGGTGTCTCAGCACTTACGTGGTATTTTGATTAAATGAATTCTGCGCGCTTGCTTTTCAGTTTTGAACTCCAACCCAACCAGATGACGGGCATGCAGATTGATCAGGCAAGCAAAGATGTCCTTTTTCGTATGGATGCGAATTTCATGGACGTCGCAAAGGGACTTGAACCCATCAAAATGAAACAGTTTTCCCCGGTTCTCTGGCAATAGCTTCTTAGAAATAAGTTCGCATATGTCCTGCATGGGAATGAGCCAGAGATTAAAGGCAGTTCAAGTTATTGTCTGTTCTCCTTACATTTAAAACCTCCAGATGTATCCATTCCACTAGAGCCGCCGCCTCTACATCCTCGCCCACAACGCTCTGCTTTAACTGGAGCCAGCTCCATGATAAAGGTCGTTTTACCAGGCTGTTTATCAGCCATCCAGTCCATGTATTTCCTGGATCATAATCGTACTCGGTGCGCGGTCGGATCTGTTTCTGCTGGTGCATCTCCAATAGCACTGTATCCAGACAGGCAGGCAGTTGGTCGCCTCTCAAGAACTTTAGTTGCAGATCCCGCAAACTGAACGTGACTTGGCCCCAAAACTTAAGGTATTGTGTTACAAGATCTTTCCAGAATTTCATCTTTGTGTCATAATCTTCAATGCCTAAATGACGCGGGCGAAACGTCGCGAAACGAATTTGCATAGCTCGGCCGTCTTTCCAGCATGCAGGAAAACTAAATTCCGATTTCTCTGTATCACGAGGCATTGCGGTAAGTTTACTAATCCACTTTTCACAATAAATAAATTAAATGCGTATTTTCTATGCGTCTTGTTCTATGCTCTGTGTTTTGACTGTTTTGCCAGCTGCTTTGCAGTGCTGGAAAATTTAAAAAGAAGAATGTAAATAAATAAAGAGACAACACATACACACGTACACTACAGTAACTTAAAAATGGGGCCGTAATACCTATATCGGCCCTATTCCGGGTTTCAGGTATTCAGTCCATTTCCATTTGTATTAATATTGTTTTGTTAAACAAATTATAATTCATTAATTATATAATAAACTAGAATTTGTGTAATAGATATTTTAGTAATATGAATATGCCTACATACATTTTTTCATCAACTGAATTGAAATTCATTTAAATGCGCTCATGGCAATACATTTTACACAATTAAATATTATAAATGGTAAAAAGCTATTTAGCCGTTATGGAGTACCCCATATTTTTGTATCTGTAAACACTTATCAGCACTGCCATTTTTCGACAGACCATTTACGGTATATCGCTATATAATGGTATTTTTCATCCATTTTATTAAAACGATCTTATATACAGGAAAATATTGTTTTGTGTTATCAAAACTAAGCAAGAAAGCAAAGAATATCTCAAATAAAGGAAAATACTGGTTTGTTACTTTTTGTATCATTAAAAATAAATGTTTGTTAATCGGTATATTTTGAAAATAAGACGGTATATTTCGGAGGGTCGGACGGTATATGTTTATCGGTAAATCAGCTGATCTGATCCCTGAAAATTAATAAATAGATACTCATCAATGTTTTGAAGCTTTTATTGTGAGAGCGTGGAATAAACAAACAAAAATGGTGTCAGTTCAATAGAACAGCTCTTATATCATCTTTCCGAACGCGTGGGAAAACAAGGATACATCTTATTTTGCACAAGGATTCGAGGGCATCAATTCCAGCTCCAACCGTGCCACATACATACACACACATATGTAGAACTGCACGGCCCCAGCAGCCACCGCCGCCTAGCACATTATTTGACGTTCTAC
The DNA here is from genome assembly GCA_963969585.1 of Drosophila helvetica. Lineage (NCBI taxonomy): Eukaryota > Metazoa > Arthropoda > Insecta > Diptera > Drosophilidae > Drosophila > Drosophila helvetica. The sequence goes on from OZ018401.1 coordinate 57,513,639, forward strand.
GAACCCAGATCTGCCATTGCTGTAAACACTTGCGAAAAGAGTAAGCATTTGTGTGCGACCTGTTGGCTTTCTATCCTATTGTTCGGTAGCAGTGGCTTACGCCAATTGAATATTGAATATCAGCATGATAGAGGATGATCCGATATCCCTAAGCTACCATTTGGCGAAAGGTAAGTGTTTCCTACAGTGGAAATGGCAAAACAAACTGTCTTGTCTCATGTTCTGCATGTCTTAATCTATATATGGGATGGACATTATCGAAAGTGATCAGTGAACTCTCTGTGGCAGCATCCGAATGTCGGATCTATGATAATTAGATTTATGTGCAGTTACAGTCTGATTTTGAGACTATGAACATATGAACTATGAACTGTCCCATGGACTTTCGCCGCCCCAGTTCCTCTTATCATGATGTGGCCGCTGAGAAAAGAGGGTCTGAGGTCCGACCATGAGTGAATGAAGACTTGCATCTAGCATCAGACAGATGAATGATTTTGGTTCCTCTTCTTGTCTAGGCCTTCTCGTACACGCACACTAAAATGCTAAGCTCGACCACGTCCCGTGCCGTCCCCTCGCGAGGGTTCATACTAGGTCGTTGTTGGTTTGGATTGGTTTTAAATGTATTTTCGTAATGTTTAAGTTCATTTCGACTCGACGATGGCCCGCTCATTAATACGGTTATACGTCTCGTATGTTTGTATATATGTACATATGCATGCATATACATATGTATGTACAAGAAGAGCTTATACATATGCGAAAGCAATGATGATGACGTCGGCACCAGCGCTGGCCTGCCTGGCGCTGATTTACTTTCGGCGTTGCTGTTGCTGTTGCCGCTGTTGTCGTTGGTGTTCGGTTCGTACGAAGTGACAATAAAATTTCATTCAAACGCGTTTCATGCCTGTTTTCGAACGGTCTACGGATCGGATCGCGCGATTGCCCGTCGTTGGCTTTGCTGTTCGTCTTTTCTTCTCAAAGCAAAAACCCAAATAGAGACGAGTCTCGAGTCGAGTCTCTCCACAGAGCCATAGCAAATTTAAATGAAATTTTGTCTAAATCTGAAGCTACATTACGTTCGCTGTAAATAAGCGGCAATTGTTTGCTCCAAGCAAAGCCTGTGATATAGTTGTGCGTAGTACTTTTTTTTATTTTTTAGAGAAAATCAGAAAATCAGCAAAAATGAAAGTTCCGGCGCGCGACTCAAAATATTCATTCAATTTGAAAATATTCAAATTGCATAACGATAAGAAATCCACAAGCGCCTCGCTGGCACCCACCGCCTCACCTCCACCTAGTAGTACATCACCTGTGATCTCAACAAAACGAAACTCATGGCGCCATGCATGGCGTGAGGCTATGGGAAGCGGCTCTAAGGATTCCTCCACTTTGAAGAATGAGTCCTCGAAGAACGAGAGGGATGCAACATCTCCTCCATTGTTTGAACAACAACAAAAAAACAAGCGTCAAAGTTCCTCCGATTACATGTTGTCTACGGCAGCCACCGCCAACGGCAGCCCAAGCCCTGCCGCTTCCCCTGTAGATGATCTGATGTGTAAGTTTCCACTAGGAATAATACGAGGAAATTCCGTCAGAGTTATACAGAGAGGGGGAGAGATTTATTATGTCTTCTTCTGATAGAGATACTGAATAGTCACCAAACATATAAACTAAACATATATGCGTCTTTGCTACGGAATATTGGGACAAACATTTTATTGATAGATTCTGTAGTCTGTTCAATATTAAAGTGGGAGATGCCAAACAAATAATATTTTGGATATGGAATGGAAGAGAAGTAAACTTTGGTTAAACTTTATTCTCACTTCTCTCCTATATGTGTGTTCTATATAGCAGATAGGCAAAGAAATTGTTTTACTATGTGCAATCTCTTGAACTATGATCGATTCGTAATGATCGAGGCACGGCACTAGTGGGATGGTATTCTATGGTAGTTAAAAAAAATACTGGTACTTGCGCGCATGCATAACATCACTGTCTCATTGAGTGGTCAAATACTCGTACTTGGTCATTTTAGACATTTATTCAACCTGCGATAACCGACGCGAGCAAAGTGCAGATAAGAAACGGTGTATTTACTCGCTGACACGCCCTTTCGGGGGGCGCACATGTTTCGATTCGATTTACCCAATTGTTGGCAATATTCAATAGCTCTTGACGGCCAATAAATAATCCGTCAGTCTCAGTCGTCAGTTGGAAGCCATCGACGCGTCGTGCTCTCGGTTGTGTGAGAGTTAAATGTTTCCGGTTTATGGTCGGCCGCTCTAATCGCTCTACCTATACGATTACATACCATACTATATCTGTACATAAAGTGTAGAAAAAGTTATAATCACTTGCACATTCATACACACATGTACATATAGTGTATGTACCTCAAATACGCACTTGCCTGTGTGTTCATGTGAGATTGGGTGGAACCAAATCAAATCAAAAAAAAAAAAAACAAAAAAAAACAAAAAAAAAACAACGTTAACCGTAAACCGTACATGAAACGTGTTAGATTAAAAGTTCCGTGTTATTTGCAGTGCGTTCTACGCCTCTCACTCTCGTACCACAACTGCGGAATAAAGTCGCGCTATTTGCATACACTCGCATTCCGTCCATAATAATAATAGTAATAGTATTACGGGTTACATCATGCCGGAGGCGCTACATTTTACATCGATCTTTGATCTAATCATCCAAAGCGGTGCGTACAACTCCAAGATACACCCATAGAGATATCAAATACAAATACATATAGATACATATGTACATATATAAATACATACCTGCATTCATATGCTTGTGTGTGACATAGTTTCGCGGCCATTTCGATCTTGACACAATGAACATGAACCGAAACGCTTTCAAACATTCATTAAGCCCGGCCAGCAGTTTGAAGTTCGATTTCTTTTCTTTTTGCTCTTGTAATGTTTTGGAAACTAGTTGCTTGGCTTTGGTTTGCGCGAACTTGGCTCGGGACTTGAATTTGGTTGGATATTACAAGTACTAAATATGTATATTATCCAGTCCAGTTCCCTTTGACACAAATCGGTTGCTGTCAAAAGATATGCTCAAAACAACAATGAAAGAAAAAACAAAAACCTTTCTTGCACAAGACATGTAATTTGTTGTTTTATTCTTGGACACACTCGTTGGCAGCAATCGCTTGTGCGTCCCGAGTCGAGCATCAATGTGACGCTTCATGTGGGATCTATAGCTATATTTATATGTACATATAGTTATTCCAATGTATACATTTTTTAGTGTTGAAATGTCCTGTTCTCGAGGTTGGACATTGGAATGATTGCAACCCTAGACAAATACATATACAAAATTTGACAGTTAAAATTTAATCAATTTCGGATAGCAGCAATGATAATTGTGCAAAGTGTAGGGTGCCACGGTTTTCGCTAATACACGCATAGATACAAGATATAGTGAACAAACAGGGACAACTGGAATGGGACTTACTTTTGAGACATATGAAGGGGCTACAACGCAGCGATATCCTCTGTCAAGTTCATAGAGGGGCAGTTGGGAGACGAAAACTCCTGATAGGTAAACGCACAGCACAGCACATCACAGATTTATAAAATTTCTCAGATTTATAGGGTGAACGGAATTTGGCTGAAGTGTTGCGTGACCCAATATGGAATGGCATCATCTATAAATATTGTCTTGTTTCTCCCCATTATTTCAGCAATGCCATGGTTTGGCATGGACATTGGCGGCACCCTCACAAAATTGGTGTACTTTGAACCCAAGGATATAACGCCAGACGAGCAGGATCGCGAGGCGGGTATTTTGCGGAATATACGACGTTATTTAACCAAAAACTCTGCATATGGCAAAACCGGACACCGCGATACGCACTTGCAGGTAAGATGATCCCGCTCCGCTCACACGAGCAGACAGACGGAAAGCAGAGTTTGATCAATGATTCAAGGGCACTCATATACCATATACCATACTATTATCACCTTTAAAGCCAAAGCATTTTTGTTTATCTGACGACATTCGTTGCATTTCATAATGTATACTGGATGGATTGGGTGTGGTGTGCCTTTTGTAACGAAATGTGGAAGAAGCACTTTTGAGGGGCATTATAATCATTATCATCTAAAATATGATCAAGAGGCGATATTTGCGCGTCTAGAGTCAACAAAGTCACCTCGTGCAGGTCGGTATGGGTCGTCATCTGATGATTTCATATGTAAGCCTGCCTCTCTGTGTGTCTAAGCTTTCCGTTTGCACAGCATCCCACAAGTGTGCTTAGGGCTGTGCGTCGTTACACAAAGATTCGGGTGAATCCCCAACAGCTGATGTGGGAGATTTAGGCTGGCTCAAAAGAGCAACTCTTCTGCTGTATTTCGACTGTATGTCAAATCAGAGATGCACACGCTGGCTGGCTGGCTTTTGAAAATACTTTTGAAAAACTACTATCCAATAAGGCGGCAGTGCCAAAAGGTATATTGAATAAACAGCAAAACTACGGAAACATACATACATACATATAAATGTATACGTACTCGCATTGTAGGAAGGGAAGGCTTTGACGACAAAAGCTTACATGGCGCGATCATTGACTTTTGCACTTGTGGCTGTTGTTTTTTAATGGGGCCCGTCGAGTCGTCAGTCTATTGGCATATTTATGAAGCTTAGTGCACTCGTGTTCCTGGCCAAAAAAAACTGGCCTCTAATATATACGAAATAGTACTTGGAATGTTCCATTTGTAGGCATCTTGCACAACGCACTGTGACGCACGAAGCAATGCAAAAAGAGCGAATGTCTGGCTTCGTCATAGACCCGAAGATTCAGTGCAAAGATTCTTTGCATCATAAATAAACTCTTATAAACGATTAACTCTTACCTTAATCATCTCTCTTTCAGATGGACAATGTGGAGATACGTAAAAGACGTGGCTCCCTGCATTTCATTAGGTTTCAGACCACAGATATGGGCAACTTTCTGTCCCTGGCCAAGCAAAAAGGAATGGCTGAACTGGTGACCACTGTGTGCGCCACGGGCGGAGGCGCGTTCAAATTCGAGAAGGATTTTCGCGATCAGGTCAACATGAAGCTGGCCAAATTCGACGAGCTCGATACGCTAATCAAGGGCATACTCTTTGCCGATCTGCACAATCGCACCGAATGCTACTACTATGAAAACGCACGAGACATCATGTAAGTAAAGGTCACACCACATCAGACTTTATATTGTATTTATATTACTATCTGTGCAGATTCGATGATTCTCTTTCTTGCAGCAAAAGCGAGAAGCGTGCATTCAATTTTTCGCAACCATTTCCATTCATATTGGTGAATGTTGGCTCCGGTGTCTCCATTCTGGCGGTCTACGGACCCGACAACTACAAGCGTATCTCAGGCACAAGGTTGGTAAATGTCCTACTAGAGTAAAGGATCCTCCTCCCTAATTCTTTGGCTTCTCTTTCTATTCAGCTTGGGTGGCGGTACATTCCTCGGACTATGCTGTTTGCTTACCGGCTGTACAACCTTTGAGGAAGCTATACAGCTGGCTACCAAAGGCGACAACAGGAAGGTGGACAAGTTGGTAAAGGACATTTATGGCGGCGATTACAATCGTTTTGGTCTGCCCGGAGATTTGGTGGCATCCAGGTAACACACGATAAAAGCCGCGCCTCCCTCCAAAGCCAGTTATTGTACATACTCCGATACGTTTATTTTCAGCTTTGGCCAAATGCACATCGACGACAAGCGGGTCTCAGTGTCCCGCGAAGACCTGGCCAATGCCACGCTAGTCACTATAACCAACAATATTGGTTCTATAGCACGGATGTGTGCCCTGAATGAGAAAATTGACAGGGTTAGATATTAGCACAAGGTCGATTGGAATCACAGACTAACTTGATACATCTTTTAGGTGGTCTTTGTCGGAAACTTTCTACGTGTAAACCCCATATCCATGAAACTGCTGGCGTACGCTATGGAGTTCTGGTCGAATGGCACAATGAAGGGACTCTTCCTGGAGCATGAGGGATATTTTGGTGCGCTGGGATGTCTGCTGCAGTTCAATGGCGAGCTAGCAGCCGCTCTTAATGAGGGCCTTGACCATCCGCAGTGCGCTGAGCATACAGTCACGGATGCGAGCGCGTGTGCAGCAGAATCGCCGATCCCTTCCACAGCGGATAAGCCGTCAGAGAAAACACCGCCGTTTTCACCAGCAAACAAACACTCTACTAGGTAGTCACTGTAGCACCATGTTCCTCCGTGTACAGTAGACCTAAGATTACTTGGGCAATGGAAATATGGAAAATGGACCGATCCTTTACAGACCATTATCTCGGTATTCACCATAATTTTTTTTTCGGCTTAAATTTATATACGTTTATACATCGAGAGGTTGCCGCCAGTTGTAAATGCATGAAATTACAGAATAGATAAAAGTGCCTGCTTAAAATAATCGCGACGAATTTTGGCCCCTAATCTGAGCCGAACTTCCGCTTTCCTCTCCTTTCGTTACCGATTGGACGTATGTGTACGTGTACATTCAAAAGTGAATTTTAATAACATAACATTGTAAAATACGAGTATATGTTACAACGATTTCTGGTAGTTTTAGTTTAATTTTCTACAGTGATAGATTATAGCTCACGGAAACGTATTACAAATACAACTAGACCAGGAAATTGCAATTTGAAAGTCAAAGTCTCGCGCGCAACGTACAGTCCATGTACATCACGTATTACATACATGCATCAAGGCACATATGTATGTCTATATGTAGCTTTACGATACGATATTCATGCATAACTTATAAGTTTCTATCATAAATTTTGTGTACATGATTTTTAAGTGGATGTTTTAAAGTTTCTAATTTAGCAATTAAGTTTTGTGGTTCCAATTTGTCGGCAGGTCAATAAAATTTGTTTTAAAAAACATGCTGTTTTTTTTTAACAATTTAACATTAAATATTTGTTTACAATTTGTTAAAGCAGCTAAGAGATATTTTAAGGTTATTTTCGTGTTTCGGCTCACATTATTCTACATATTATTGCCACCTCGTGTAGATGGAACAGAAAACATCAGAACCCATCATATGTGAATGCCCTGCACTCTATAGAAGGAGATCTCAACAAGATTTGGTAGATCGGACCTGGAAAAATACTCCGCTTCATTAAAAGCCTCAACTACAGGGATCGTCCACATAATCCTATACAGATTTGAACTAAAATTATGTCACAGGGTTGTTTTCAACTTTCCCCAGCAGTGGTTATTGTAGTTCTACTTCGGGAGCAATTAATACATATATATATATACATATATACAAAAATGGTCAAAGTGCAACGAGGATTTTTTTTTTTAATAATAATAGACATCTGTGGTGATGACTGTGTGTTCTATTTTCTATCGGATGGTATCTACTAACTATATAGCCTTATTCGCTTTTTCTTGGCATGGGATTCTTTGAACTCAAAAAGGATGGCCTAATGGATTTGTTTGAATATGAATATCTGGTGCATAAGTCTTTCAGGATGCTAGTTCTGCTATACATTTTTTGGTCATTGATAATTGTAATTTAAAAACAACGTTTTTTGCTAGCCATTAAAATCATAAATGCGGCTATAGTCCCTGCGAACACCACAGTTGGCTTTGAAGTCGAACACCCGCAGATTGTGGTCCGTGGCCACAAACAAATATTGGCTATCACAGGCTAGACTATAAACGGGCGACTGGCAAGTCTGCTGCCGCGTACGGCCAGGAAAGAACAACTGCACATATTTGGGCATTCGAATGTCGTAGAGATTGACACGGGCGTGTCGATTGGTGCCGCAGAGTACCGCATACAGGCCATCGTACTCGAGGCAGTAAAAGGACGAGTCGAACGGATCCTCCCAAATGGCAACATCTCGATCGATGCGTCGGTCAAACATTCTAAATGTTGTATCGAAATTGGCCGTGAAAAGAACGTGCTCATCCTTTATTTTCAGATCATATATGGAAATGGTGTTTGAGCTGTGAACCACCTCCTCGCCACTGTGGAAACAATTCGGATCAAATCAGCATTATTGAAAAATTAGCGATCTGTAAATATATAGCTACCTCTCCACGTGGATGGCGCGCAATGCCCGACGACCCTTGTCTGTGTAGAGGCCCCCATAGAGCCATTCACCATTAGCACTCAATTTCAGAGACTTGAATGAATGCTGCAGCTTCATGGCCAGATCAAAGTGCGTCAGTCCAAACTCTTGGGAACGCTGCCACACCTTGCAGCAAGCATCGGTGCTGGTGACATATACATCATTTATGAAGTCGACGCAGTATAGGTACTCGTTGGGCTGGTGCATCTGCTGTTCGGTGATGCCATTCTCATCGCACAGAAAGCACGCGCCACAGACGCGACCCGCAAAGAGTGTGTCTTGCTTCTTTACAAAGTCCGATATGTCGCTTCTCGTGGGAGTGGTGATTTCTTCGTCAAACAATCGGGGCAGCGCCTCGGTAGTGGGTCGCCGGTATTTGCGCAAATAACTGTCATGCGTAACGTACAAGGCGTCTTTTTCGAGGCACAACTTCGTTGGGAACAGATGCGCATGGTGATAGTAGGGACGTTCGCGGTATGTTCCGCTCAGCCAATTTCGCGATACTTGAAGTCTCTCATGATAAGTAAGATGCGTTTTGTTTCTACACGATGATAAAATATGCTGTTAACAGACACTGCCTTCGCATCCACATCCCAATTAAACATTCAGACCTTTTTTCCACACAAGGTTCATTTCTATGGCCGCACAAGAGTAGGTCCCTCGTAAGTGGGTAAAAAATGTGAGCATCTATAATCCTTCCTAGGTACTGGTTAGCCTTGCCCAAGGACATCAACTCGCTCTCAGAGCAATATTTGAAAATCACCAGCAGACAGTCAACGTTTAGATCTGTGATCTTCATTATATTTTCGATGGAATTTCGCCAAAATATACTTTATTTACATTTTTTTGATCAAAATAAAGATTGCAGTGTGACCGAATCCTAAGAGCGCAAAATTCGTGGCAATATACCAAGAGTTGAAAAGACGAGATAGTATTTTATTTGCAAGTTTTTGTTTGAAATTTTATTTATTGCACTAAGGGTATTCCGTTACTTTATACCCCGAATTATAATATTAAAAATTTATTGCATTTCTGTATACCCTATACTTAAGGAGTACAAGATGGCTTAATTCGAAGGGCCTGTAAGAGCAGGAGCAAACGGATTTTATATGGAGAATCCATACTAACGTTGAAACAAGATTCCTCTGAACTTTAGGGAATTTGGAAATTCTGCTTGGCCTTCTGTAGTATCTGAATACAAATTAAAATTCAAATATACGAGTGGCGTGGCCACTTTTATTAATTATAAAAACAAAATTCAGAACGTCACGCAAGAGATTTGCATCTGTCGATGTAAGCCGGCTGTAAAAATAAATGAAAAATAATGAGGAACTGCAAATTTTTGGGACAGTGGTCCCGACAATATATATATATATATATATTGTATATACATACAGTATGTATAATTGCGTCTGTGCGTACAGTGCACCTACATATACTATAAAAATGTGCAGTTATTTAGTACACAGCTTCCGCAATTAGTCACGAGTCTCCGCCGAAATACTTGTGCTAAATACCTGAAGAAAACATTTGATTGACTAAAAATGTCGTGGAGAATGTTTGATCTGTCTAGAAAGTATATCACATATCGTTCGAGATTTGTACTTTAATTCCGAATAAATCTATCTCACGTAATTGATTGATTTTTATACCGTACGAATGAAAGAGCACTTGGATGAAGAAGGAATAGCGATGCTCAAACCGAATCGGAATAGTGTAGAAATTGGAAAGCTACAGAACAGTTAACGAAAGAAACTACATAAGTGGAACGGCTTTGAAAGGTTGGGGTCAGCGAAAGTAGTTGACATGGTTCTAGTCTACTTTATAGTTGTACTTAAATGCACACTTTAATGTTAGAGCTGTGAAAGTGAATTTTGTTTTAATTTGAGATTCCAACTAGTTTAGTCAGTTATAAGTCAAATTCTGAAGCTTCCTGATGTTCCAAGTTATGGTATTCGTTTATCTACTTCTATCTATTGAAAATTGTCACGATTGCATATTTGGGACAGCCAGAATGAAGAAATTAAATTTCGATAAATATATATATATATATATATATATATATGCAATCGAGATGCTTTCATAACGTTCTTTCAATTTTTAGCCAACTTAAAATACTATACGTTCGTTGCTTACCGTTTTCTGTCTATGCCAATAAGAACTTTTAACATTATCTGAACATTCTGGAACCTATAACTGATATCTTAGAACAGGCATTGAGCTCCGAAATTCGAGAGTCATAATGTGCGAAGGTGACGTCGCTGTCAGCAGTTTTTGCGTTTTGCGCAGTAAGCTCGCTCGCAATTCTCATTCAGTCGGCAATTTCATAATCTGACGACGATGGAAGTGTTGTGCTCGATCACAGGTAGGTCGGCACACACACACATGTGTGCATACGATGTACATATACAATCCGTAAGCATGCACACATGCGAAACCCCTCGACACGTCGGCATGTCGGAAGACAGTGGTGTTGGGGAATCTTGTTGATAGGAAAATACCCTGCCGTTTATAATATCAGTTAGCCCCAGTGGCGTCAGTTTATTGATATTGCATGGCAAAAAGTAAGCATGGTGCTCTGGCAGTCACGTTCGCCATAATGGTAAATACTAGTATTCTTTCACTTGAAAACACCTTTCTAATGCATTATCAATTTGGGGACTCAAAAAAAATATACTGTGTACACACCAACTCCTTATGACCATTTGACATTAGACTTTGCTAAATTTGCTGCGAGAATAGAGACAGGCATGATAGAAAACATCCAAAATTAATGTTCGTAGTAGTCTCTAAGCACGACTCCCGGCTATCAGTGGAATAACTGAGGCCCAATTTTTAACTAAATAATGTTTTCAAAAACACTCAGCCAGTCAGCAAGCTAAATCGTATCTAAAAAGTATAGTAATCGATAAACTCTGCCGCAGCGCTGCTCCCAGCTCAACTGGAAAAACAAATGGACGCATATATCTCTCTCGCTCTCACTGTATGCTTTTTGCATAAGGCTATCTCTATTTTTGCAGCTAGTGCAGCTTCAAAGTGTAATGTCATATAACAAAATAACAAAACTAAATTAATTTCAACTGTATAGCCTTTTTTGTATTCCAAGTATTCCAAAATTTCAAAATGAATTTTTAATTAATATTTAATTTAAATCCAGTAAAGATAATATCATAAGCGAGTTTTGCGATAAGAGTTTTGCCTAAGCGAAACACAGTCTGCCAATAGGTAATAATACTACAGTACATCTGAATGTTGTTGGCATTACACTTAAATTTAGGATGTTCTACATCTAATAGCTAGTAGCAAACTATGTACATATTGGCCAACTATAGTTAGTCGCCACGAGCCACGTGTTCACACAAAATGAAAGATAAGCTTCAATGGAACTATACTTTCGTTGCTACATATACTATGCCTCAAGCCCTTTAGTAGGCTGTCCCCAAGGGAAATATAGATAGGTATGTAGTCAGTTTGGTTCTTGGTGAGATCAAATTTTAATGTATTATTATTAGGTTTCACGATTTTCTGTTACAAGATTTCTAATAGTAGGCAGACCAAGCTAGATACAAAAAAAAATTATATTACATAATAAATAACAATTTGCATTCGTTGCACTTTTAACAGGGAAACAAATGTTTTTAGAGCCCAAAAAAAAAAAAAAAATTCAGGGCGACTGTCTTTTGATAAGATCAACAGTTTACAAAAAATTATAATGTTTATATTGTACATAAGTTGGTTTTTGTTTTAGGAAGAATCGGTTGCTAAGGTGAGAGTGCACGCAGAACGAATTCATAAACGAATCTCCGTCCTCGTGTTTATTGGAAGGCAGTGAGTTCTTGTGTCTGAGAGAGTTTAAGCGAGGCTTTAAGTCTTTGTTGGCAGTACCACCTGCAGGAAGATGTGGAACGCATTCAGTTTAAGCGCGCCCCGAACCGGATCGGATCGGACCGGAATGGTGTGGGAGCAGCAACCCATAGCCACAATTGCATAGCCATGACACCATCCGGCGAGGCCTTGTACGATTTTGTTTCCTCAGCTGTCACTGAATGGAGGAGCAGCTAACGCCGCTTCCAAGCGTTCCATGAAAGCAACCCGTGGGGGACTTCCGGTGCGTTGATCAGCCCATTTCCACGTCCGCACTCAACGCATTGGCTTGGGCCATTTGCAGTGTACTGCGCGTATAGTCGAGTGGCTCTACGCCGATATCCGCATACTCGTTCTTTTCCCCCAGGGGACAGGGCCCGCCTTCATCCTCGTCGATGACTGCAGCACCATCATCGCTGTCCCCCGTTTCGTCCCAATCCTCGGCCACATTAACGGGCAGGTAGAGATGAAACGGACGCTGCTCCCGCAGCCACGGCGTCAGGAAGATGTGAGTGGCGGTCATGCGTTCCATGTAATCCTTGCGTAGCAGCGACAACAGGAGCCACCGCACCGACTTGGAGAGCGAAGTGGGTATCTGCACGTTGCCGTGACGGATCACAGTGATAAGGTTGCAATTGGCCTTCTCGTAGAATGGATACTGTCCGACGAGCATCGTGTACAGAATTACGCCGAGTGACCACATGTCCGCTGGTTTTCCCTTATACGTCGGCTGGGGACACAGTAGCTCCGGTGCTGTATATAAAGGACAGCCGATTTTATCACTCAGTGTGTCGTCTTCGCCATCAAGTATCATCGAGCCCTCCAACGATTCATACTGCAGTTTTGTTCTGTAAGGAGAGAAAAATTTCAATTTTACTTAATTGCACATAACGCCATATACGCTTTAACTAAAATCCAATATCTCTACATTCTTCCGTAACGTAATCTGCGGTCTCTACACTACATTATGTGCAATCTCATTACGTTGCATAACTTCGATTTGATTTTGGGCCCGCGCAATGCCGAAAAGACTCAAATCGATCGGCGACGCCGACGCCGTTGACAAGTCGAAAGGCAGCCAGCCAGCCCCCGAGTCGAGTCGAGTCGAATTTGGCCAAGAGCGCAGTCGATGACGAAAGCGAAGCTCGCGACCCCAGACACCCATGAACGACTGCCTCGACTCGGCCATCATTGACATTGGCCCACTTTTGAATGCAAAAAAACAAAAAAAACAAAGAGGAAAGAGGAAAGACTAGCTCGGGGGCCGAGCTACCCTAGCTTGATACCCTTGAATATCGATCGTTCATATTATGATTGAGCTAATCCGATTGCGATCTTTTTTTTCAGAGTTATGTAAAACAAAAATACGTAAGGATTTTCTTTCCAATATATACTGAATACTGCTTGAAGCAAAAACAAGGATTTGAATATTTTATTTATATAAAAATCGCTGGATCGACTGGTTGATCCTCTAAGAGATTGGTAAATGTTTCCTGTGTTGCAACCTCCTGGCGAGCATCATAATACCCTTTGGAAGTGACTCTACAAGAGAGTGATGCGATAGCTGGAAGAAACATGATCAAAAAAGTACCGAACGGTTAGGAAGGCCTCTATGAATCTAGCAAAGCAGCATACACAGATACAGTCACATCTGTGTCTGTACATGTGTATGGGTATCGTATCCAGTATCGAGCATGGAAAGAGCACATTTTGAAAACCTCGCGGCTGACCCTGAGCAAAAACTAGCTTCGAAAACGCAGCTAGCTCTTCTCTCCCCCCACGAACAGTGCACGAAGTTACAACAAATGACCTCGTCCGCCTGGAAAAGGTTTTCGGGCCGTGAGCGGCCAGAGAGCGGAGCGTCTTCGGTGAAGAGAGTCAACGCCAAAGAGAGCGAGAGGGAAGCGAGCGAGTATGTATGCGCTCTCTCGCTCTCTTTCTCTCTCTCGGTTCGATGTGAATTTATAAACGAAAATACGGAAAACGGGCGACAGATAATTATTGAAACACCTTGAAAAATACCAACACATGTGGGTATATATTTTCAAGGTGCTTAAACGTATACATGTATATTTACATTACAAAAGTACTTATATGTTTCCATGTAAAAGAATACATAAAAATATACCACCATACATATGTATGTCTGTATGTATAAGCATGTTTGGATATGTTTTCTGCATACCGAGTAAAATACTAATAACTGCGTCTTCGCGTGAGCACATGCGCACACACATACACACATACGTGCTTACGTACAATTTGTGTGTATAGAAATACAGAAGATCAGAGTCAGGGCCACTCGCCGCATTGTGACCTTAAAATATCAATTCGTTTGTGTGCGTATGGCGTTAGAGGGGAACATGCATACATGCGTACATAAGTATGTATGTATATATGTATTTATGAATCAACCAAAATAATACGCAGTCTGTTTCAATGGAGTTATCTATACATACACACGAACATCACCCTATAGTATAATCGCACCTCTGACTTGCAATACTGTTAGAATTGAAACACGTCATCGAAATCTGTTGTTTTTGCCATTAATTAGGGCGAAAATGTTATCTCAAGCAAAGAAAACAAAATTCCATTACCTCTGCCTCTGCGAATTTCTATGTTAATAGATATGAGACTAGACATCTACATACATACATATACGTGTACAAATATTCCCTTACTAAATAGTGCTTGTTTAAATCTGCCCAATATTGCATCAGCGACTGTATACATACAGTGTGTATGTACATATATACATTTTGATGTACATACATATAAATTGAAATGCATTCATTTGGCTACACTCAAACACACACACACACACAGTCACCTCATGCGCACAAAGTCAAAGGCACAGTGGTTCTATTATTCTTAAAATAAGCAAGTGGATGGCTGAATACGTACTCCATGGTACTCCATGATATGAACTGGTGGCAACATGCTCGCCACGACTGTAGCAGACTGGGCTCAGTATGTATACATCCATATGTACACACACCTATAGTGTGTATGCTCTGTTCGTGAGTATAATTGTTTTTGTTGGCCTATTGGTGATTCGATTGCAACACTTGTTAAATGTTCAATGTTACCCACAACGACGACGCCGCTGCCGCCGTCGACGACGACAGCAGCAACAACAAAAACATGGGCCAATAACGAGAGCAACAATTGTGGCACCACAACCAACACCAACAAGCTCTCGCGGCGCATAACGAGTTTTCATCGAATTGCAAAATAAGCCGCTGCCGAGCAGCACATGCAGGCCCCCCCCCCCCCCCATTCCATCACATCCATACACAGCCAGCAAATGGTGGCGCTTAAATTTGAAGGTGTCTTGCCAGAGAGATAATAGCGTTGGAGCAACACGACAACGGGCAAAGGGGGAAGGGGGGAAGGGGGCAAGGGGAGCCACTCACCTGGCTTCGTCGATGAAATAGAAACGCTTCAGCTTAAGGTCCCGCAGGATGATGCCGTTGCGGTGACACACCTGTACCGTCTGGCATATCTGGTGGAAGATGGCACGCGCCTCCGCCTCGCACAGACGCTTCTCGTGCCTGATGTAGGTGTGCAGGTTCTCGTAGACGCCCGTGAGGCAGCCGACAGAGTCGCGTCCCGGCTGCGCTTGCGCAATGATAATGTAGGTGCGGTCCTTGGACAACGGCACAATGTCGTGCACGGGTCGGATGAGCGAGTGGCCGTAGATGGTGCTGCGGCACAATTGTTCGTCCTGCTGCAGCTGGAAGTAGGCCCGCTGCACCTTGTCCAGTGGCTCGTTGATGATCCGGCAGAGGAACTGCTCCCCGCTGAAGACGTCCACGCACTTGAGGTTAGAGGACGTGAGATCGATGAGATGGCGATACGAGGCGGGTGTTTTGGCCGCCGCAGCGGCCGAAATGTGACTAGGTTGGGCACTGATCAGGTAGCGGTTCTTGATCAGCTTCACCGGCTGCTCCCCGGCCAGTCCACGGTCAGTGGGCTCGGCGGCGATGCCCAGGGCCAGCAGCTCGCAGGCCCCACCCGGCGTGAGCAGCTTCTCCCGGATCGTCTGCAGCATCTTGGCGCTGGGAAACTCCTTCTTGGGCGTGAAAAGTGAGCCCGCATTCATCGTCATCGTGGGTGACAGGCGTTCATCGATGCCGCTGCTGCCAGCTGCCGAGGAATGATTTGTGCTGCTGCTTCTGGCAGGGCCTGCCCTGGCCGTGGACGCGGCTGCTGGCGAGGCGGGCTGGGAGTAGATGACTATTTTGTCGGCCTCGACCGCCGTACTGTTATTCTGCACTCCACTGTTATCCATCTTGCATGTATTTTTCACTGTTGTTGCTTTGCTTACACTGGCGTCGTTTATCACAATTTTCGCTCGGTTAGGATTGGGGGGCACGGACTCTTCGGTGGGACCGACGATTCGATTGGCATTTATTGCAGCCTGCAGGTTAGTTAACTATTTTGACATTTAACGACGCATCGTTCGGCACGTTTTGCTAGGCGGAATACTTCGATCCCTTGCATGTATTTCGCAATAAAAAAAATTCTGACGAAACTCTTGCGCTAGCTGGCACCGTTTCCCGTTCCCGCAAGCACAGATTTTTTGGTCGAACCGAACGGTTTGGCGTTTTTTTTTTTTCTGACAAAGTTTTGGTCCGTGTTCGGGTTGGTTTTTGTTGCTCATTCCGTGTTCATGTTGCTCCATGTTGCGGAACATTGTCGCTCATTTCGCGGAACATGTTGCTGGCCCATACAAATTAATGCTGCCAACGGTAAAATACGTAAGTGAGTGTCGATGTTATTGCGATGATGTTGCTAATGTTGCGATGATGTTGCGAACATAACATAGAAATACATCGCAAAAACATCGAAAACATAACATATTGGCAAACGGTCGGTGAAATTTTTTGGCTTGATGACAAACGGTCGGGGAAATTTTTGGCTTGAACGGTCGGGGAAATTGTTGGCTTGTTGGCATCGGAGTGGGATTTTTGTGAGTGGGGGAATTGTCTCTGGTGGGAAT
The DNA here is from genome assembly GCA_963969585.1 of Drosophila helvetica. Classification (NCBI taxonomy): domain Eukaryota; kingdom Metazoa; phylum Arthropoda; class Insecta; order Diptera; family Drosophilidae; genus Drosophila; species Drosophila helvetica. The sequence goes on from OZ018401.1 coordinate 57,530,640, forward strand.
TTTCGGCCGAGTGCTCATTTTTGCGCTTATTCATGAGTGACTTAACCCGCCTGTACTTAATATCAGAAAATAATACTGTTTGTTAAGTCTTCTTTTAGACCCATCCTTCCTCTTTCCTTACAAAATATATTCCACCTGAACTGCGCTAAAAGACTTCCAGTTTCATAGTTTTTGCTGAGAGTACCCCCTGGTCGACAATGGGTTAACGTTCTCTGCAATCATTTTCCTTGATTTTGATATCCTAACTTGCAAAGATTCTCAGCCCTGAGCATATACTTTTATACAAATGATTAATCAATTTTCCACAATAATGGATTGTGTTTAAAATACGGTTTAAGCAAAAACGGTCAAAGCCAAAGCGCAAGTATACATGTTGCTGGTATTTGAACACTTGTTGCTTTCAACCGGTAGTATGGACATTTGTATACCCTATTTCCTTTAATTGATTAATTAAAATACTGTTCTCCAAACTGCTTTGAAACGTAATCTATATACAGATTGACATTTATGGACCTGTTTATTGCCCGTATTTATCACGATTCCGATACCTATTCCTGGTCTCTGTAACCTTGAACACAAAAATTTCATGGAATTAGCTTCATAACAGAGACTGACTAGTTTCGGCAATCATTAGAGCCTCGGATGACAAACATTTCCTCAATTCTATAATATCTTTTTTGCAAGGGTATCCATCAGTCATTTCTCGGCACATGCTGCTGAATGTTGCCAACAGATGCTCACTTCTGCAGGGATATTGTTGCTGGCCCACCACGATAGGAGAGCAAATTTCCACTATCTTTCTGTCTCTCTCCCTCGTCTCTCTCTCGCTCTCTTGTCACACAAGGCTGTTCTCGCTTGTGTGTGTGTGTGTGTGTGTGTGTGTGTTTGTATGGGAACGAAAGCAACGTCATCCATCGTTATTTTTGAAAACAATTGCGTGGAACGCTGAAATTCCTGGCCTTTGCTTGTCTCTCTGAATGTCTAGAAACGTCATTGTAAAAAACACACACACACAGTAAACTACAAAGTATGTACATATGTTTGTATGTATGTATTTCGAAGAGAAGCGAGGAGACGTTAAATTTGAATGCCAAAAGAACCGCTTTTATTTGTAATATATGTAGTTATATGTATTCATTTCGCAATAAATAATAATTTACCTGTATGTATGTACAGGCAAGAAGGAATTGATCTACGCACTATATTTCAGCCCCTCATTGTATGTATACATACATACACAAATACATACATATGTATGTCAAAAAACATCTGCGATCTTACATTCAGAGATTTTAAATTACTCATATGTATGTGTATGTGTGTATGCGTGCCTGTGTGTGTGGAAGCGATTTACGATTGTTGTTTGCAGCTGTCGATCGGTGGGAAGGATCTGCAGGTCGCAGGTAGATTTCTATTGCCCAAGAAGAGAAGCCAGCTGTACCACTACTTCATCCCCTAAGGTATGAACGTAGCGCTGTGGGGCACGGCTGTACTTGCATGATTCCCAACCACCCGAGAATGTACAGTGGTGTGGTCGACAAAAGTCATACGATCCGACCCCTATCTTTGCTACCTCTCCTCTGGAGCAGTAAAAGCATTTTGAAGAAAAGCAATGATCTAGTTTTATTGTTTATGTAACTATGTATGCTTATGTACATATAAATATTAAAAAGTATTGACATTTAAAGAAGCCTCGCATTTGTATACATCCATATTATTATTTCATGTTGAAGTGGCACGTTAATAGCCATATACATAAATATGTATTTAGATATTTTAGTTAGAAGTAATATCTTCCGCCTCAAGGTGAAATAAAGGAATGTTAAGTCAAGTGCAATTTATTGATAGACTTTTGTCGTCCACTGTGTTTAAAAATGCACATAACGTATAAAATGCACTACATACATCTACACATACACAAGAAGTTGTACGAACGCACGCGTTTTTGGCGCTTGGCAGCAGCACGTTTTTCAAAAAGTAACGATCCCGCGTTTTAAAAAGAAACGTCTGTTTCGCCTTCTCTTCTTCTTTTTAGTTCAATATCCACACAAAGTCGCCGATAAATATGGGACTGAGACCATGTGTGTGTGTGGAAAAATAAAACAAAGCTTCGGGGCGAAGGTTCTGATACTCTTGCCGGATCGCGAAGTTCTCCGACACTGATTTGGTTCTGATCCAATTTATCTGGCTATAAACTTGTACATAAAGCGAATGATTGGTGAATGGCAGATATAATATACGGCTACAGCAACAAAGGCACCCATCAAGTAATAAAGTATTTTCTTCTCTGCGTTGTCAAACATCTGTCAAAATTATAATACAGTCTGCAAGGGTATTCCAACCGAAACAACCTCATATTCGCTCGCACTCTTTCTCCGCAGTTTCTTTTTGTTGTTTTTGCATCTGTTTTCTCATATGTGTATGTGTATGTATGTAAGCATGGAAAGTATGTGCGTATGTGTATGCAAAGCTCGTTACCGTGTCACCACACCATACAAAAATGATACAGAAATGATATCAAGAACAATAAAAGTATGCATTGAAATAATCGAGTTTCATCAGATCTTTCTGCCGGTAGTTTTATTTCATTTTTTGGCGAAACAAAGCTGCTTGCTCTTTTCTTAAATAATTTTGATGAGCTGAGAGGACTGTGATTTCAGAAAATACATATGTACATAAATACTCTATCCGTTTTCAGTATGTTTTGTGTGAAATATCCTTGGTGTTAGGCTTAAGAGAAGATATTAAAATGCTATACCCTTTCTGAGAGTCTTCAAGAGTCTGATAGGCGATATATTAAAAGCAAGTCTTCTCCTTTGCTATAAGAATTGAACATCGTTATTGCTTATAAAGATTATAGAAGTAAGATAAGATGTTGAGAAGATGATAGTGATTTAGTATTAACATTTGAATAGACAAATAACATTTCACTGGTTGTCGAAATGAATAGTGTATAGGAACGGCGACGCACTATATGCGCCATTATGTTAGCCCCATGCGTCACCATGGCTGCGTCATCGTGGCGTCATCAAGTTAAGTTTTTGCTTCGCCTTTCCCCCCACTTTCTTGTCTGTCTGAATCATGATCCTGACGACATTCTTCTCATACACGCACACACACAAATACAGAAAGATTTAAGAACTCTAACTCCACTAAATAGCATAGAAACTGGTATTGGTTTCAAAAGATTTCAACGTTGCTATCCGAATGTGTTGCAGATCGAACAGTACGAGTATCCACAATAAGCCATCCAAAAAGATTAACATGTCGCTAAGCTGGTGGCTGAGAAAATTACTTTCTCGATACACGATTTTGGTTGTAAACTTTCACACTGGGTCTGCGAATCGCCATCAGCCAGTTGGGTGAGATTTCATCAGTGCAATGACCCACTCGAAAGGGGGCCCCCTCCGAATCCGAAGGTCAGTGCTCCATTAGTAGTTGTGAAATCTAATTGGGGATCGGATCTCCTTTTCGGAGATGAGGCGTAATTGTACTTGGATAATCCCGCATATGTATAGACTGATCAATCCGATTAGTTTTAATAAAGCAAACAGTAAACCTTAAATAGTCTAAAATGTATAATATTTGATATAATTATTTACAAAGTAGTTCATATTTTTTTAGACATTTACTATCGTTTAACAAATGCGCTGCGTGCATACCGTTTAATAAATATATTTGTACGTTTTCCATATACATATGCATATAATATAATATTTAATATATAATTTAATACATATAATATGTAGGTATAGACTCGTATATTATAAACAATGATTTATAACTGTAAGATTGGTATAAATAATTCTCAGTAGACACGGGCTAAATATGTATATAGTTTTATGTGACAAAGGTACTTCGCTATTGATCAATTTTGATTCGATTTCCCTCGACCTCATAAATCGGGCCAGGCCATTAAGGAATGCATCGAACTCGGATGGGATGGGCTATGTACGAGTACTTATAGAGACTTCGTGCTTTCGGAGTATAGGCCGTTTGGTTTAGGAATAGCCAGGAGTTTCATTATCGCTTTCTTCCGCAATCGGTTTTTTGTCTTCTGCCTTGGTGCGACCCGTGAATCTCTCTATGGCAGTATGCCTTCCCACTTTCCCAGATGCAAAACCTTTGACCGAACCCCACGGCAATTTCCCAGCCTCTGAGGATGTCATCAATATGGAATACGAGGTGCACGTTTCACCCTCCTTGCTGTGATGAATTCCATACAGAAAATACACCACCATCCCAATGCATACCCAAACGAAAAAGCGTATCCAGGTCACAGCGTCCAGGTGAACCATCAGCAGAATGTTGCAAAAGATCCCAAGAGCCGGCACGAATGGCACCAGCGGCACCTTAAAGACCAAGCCGCGCGTATTCTGATTGTGCACCGCCATGACGGCGACACAGAGGCAGGCGGCAAATATGATAAATCCATAGATGAGCAGGGCCCACCAGGTGCCAGAGTACAGCTCCGTCCAGGAAACCTTGAGCTCCACGCAGATGGCGAAGCACAGGCCGATGAAGAGCATTACAGCGACAGACACCACCGAACCAGGCTCGAAACGTCCCAGCAATGGCTCCAGGTAGCGGAACTGTGTCTTCAGTCGTCCGGCCAGTCCTTCCTCGATCAAGAAATTCGTGGGCGAAGATGCGGTGTCCAGGCTCGACTGCGACATCGAGTCTTCGTCGGAGACATCATCAGGACTGCCTGGGGTGTCGGGTGCCCGTATGGGATTGTGGAGCTGTGACATGGGTCTATAGCGCAGTATGATCACGCTGGCCGAGACGATCGTATAGGCCAGCAGTGTCCCAATGGACATGAACTCCACCAGCTTGGCCAGATCGAACACCAGGGCAAGAGTAGCACTCAGGACCCCGGAAACAGCCAGATTCAGCAACGGAATTTGCTGGGTCTTGGCGTTCACTTTGCCGAAACAGCTAAAGAGCAAACCGTCGGAGGCCATGGCGTACATACAGCGGGGCAGTGCGAATAGCGAGCCCAATAATGTGGTCGTCATGCCGCACAGAGCTCCGATGGAGATGATGTACTTTGCCCAGGAAAGATTCAGTTGGCCGAATGCCTCCGGCAAGGAGGCCGCTGGATTAATATCGCTAATCGGGATCATGAGTGTCAGAGCGGCGCTTACCAGAATATATCCGACCGTGACGACGCACAGCGAGATTATCGTGGCTATGGGTATGGATGTGGCGGGGCTCTTGGCTTCCTCCCCCGAAGTGGCAATCGAGTCGAATCCCACAAACGCATAGAAGCAGGTCGCCGCCCCCGCAATGACACCTCCCATCCCGTAGGGGAGGAAGCCCCCTTCGGCCTCTGACCAGTTCTTGGTGTCCGCATACCAGAAGCCGACACTTATGACCAGCACCATGACAGCTATATTGACTAGGGTAAGCAAGCTGTTGAACATCGCCGTTGCCTTCACTCCGAAGGCCAGTGCAGCTGCGTACACGATGCAGACCATGAAGGCCAGTATGTCCGGATACTGGGCCAGACCCGGCTCATGCATGCCGCCCGTCAACGCCAGCGTAGTATTGCCAATCCATCCGCCCAGCATGGAGTCCACGTAGCCGCTCCAGGCCCGCGCCACCGACGCCGCGCCCAACATGTGCTCCAGCAGTATGTTCCAGCCAATGACAAACGCCCAGAACTCACCCATTGATATGTAGGTGTAGACGTAAGCGGAGCCAGCCTTTGGCACTCGCGTTCCGAATTCCGCATAGCAGAGGGCCGCCAGCATGGAGATGAAGCCAGCCAGAACAAACGACAGGATGATGCCAGGGCCTGCCATTTCCTTGGCCACCGTTCCAGTCAGCACATAGATGCCAGCCCCTACCATATGTCCAATGCCTGCAGGGAAATATCATTTCATTAGCATCAGTGGGATGACTGGGGGGGACTGGATTAGTCGAGTACCAAGTAGAGCGATGTCAAAGGTGTTCAGACAACGATTCAGCGGTGTCTCCATTACGTCAGTGGGCACCACTTTGGTGCGATTCATTTTGCTGCACATTCCGGACAATATGTGTTTCATGATGGCACGTCTTGAGCTTGGCATATTGATGAATTTGATTTCAACCCAAGCTCTCAAATGCGCTCCTTCTTTTTCTGGATTCGAAAACAGAAAGGAATTAGTTTCTTGATCGAACTGGAGTACCGAGATGATGCGATGCTGTTTATTTTATTTCGTATTCTGCGGCATTCGGATTACCTTCTCACTTGTTGTACACAAGCAGCTGTGACTGTATTGATTTTTATTAAAGCTCCACTCCACAATGTTCTATGCGACAAGGGGGAAATATCAGCTTTTGGGGTTGAGCTTTTCTCTTGAGTTTATCGCGAAGAAAATCCAAAGGATTTTTATTCTAAAATTAACTCTTAAATTAATTATTAATTATTTTACCTTAAGATACAATTATGTATTAGTGGCTCGTAGTTTGTGTATTAATTAAATGTTTTTGATGAGCGCCAAATCAATTATAATGCTATTTACGTTGAGTTTTAATCAGTAAATTCATCAATGGAATAAATGTCCCTACAAAATTGCAAGTAACAGCGGCCTTATGTCGCAAAGTAGCCGTGAAACATTAATCAATCTGATTCTGATAAGGAATCATTTTTAAAAACAAACGGTCCGATATCCGTTGTGTTATCCGATATTATTCATGAAATTCTATTCGATACATTCGATTCTAGATGGCGCCACACAAGGCGGGTACAGTGGCGCTTAGCAACACAAAATGTTGCGCAACATTTTCCGCAACATTTAACGCTAAATGCTGCGCAACATTTTACACTTTACGCTAAATAAACGGAACTTCTTATCACATGGGGTTTAAACTTTAAAGGGTTCCAATAACAACAAGATAATTCCTTAACTCTGGAAATTAAAATCATCAAATTTCTATAACAATAAAAAAGCAGTGGGAAATGTAAGCAAATGGTACTAAATCAGTCTCGGATACTGAAGATCAAGTCAATCTTTAGAATCAGCTTTCAAATTCAGGTTTTTATACCGGAATTTGTAGCCCTATATTAACAAAAACAATGACAACAATCGAACGTATGGGCTCAAAGATATAAGCCAAAATATGACCTGACGTTACGTTACCAAAAACAGAAGTGGTTGAAAAACCTCGTATCAAGAATCAAATTTTTTGAAGGAAAACATTAGTACAAAAATTACAAGAAAATAACGACGCGTTTACCGACCCGAACGCGGACATGCGGGAAAGATAGATGTTAGACTAATATTCGGGGAATATGAGAACTTAAGGTAGTCACTAAGCATGCATTCAAAATACAAATGCAACAAGGGGCTGGAACGATGAAATGTCTTTACTTTTACCTTTCAAAGTATTAAGGAGTAAAAAATCGGAGATCGGATTTCAGGCGAGAGTAAAATGAAATGTCCTTAAACTGCGCACAGAGCTTAACATTATCCACATACTATACATATATGATTACTCGATAGTATGTTAAGACCGAAGGCAGGTCATTAATGAAGAGTTTCAAACGTAAGGGGCATAGATGGCTGCCCCTTGGTACTCCAGAAGTAACCTTAACTGGTGGATACATCTCCGTCAGGACATAAATATTCCTGCTAAGGATTACGATTGTAGGTACTCGTATGTATATACATATATATCTACATATGATTGCCTTTATAATTGTGAGAGGTCAATAATATTACAAAATGTTATATTTAGAATCCCAGATATAGACCACCGATCTGTAAATATTTTGTAGATCATTTTATTCCGAAAAAATACGATTATGTCTCACCGCGGGTAGACTATACAAGTTTGTCAAAGAACATTAACATTAAAATATGTATGTATGAATATTTGTAATCTCTTGTCAATTCGTAAGATCGCCAGTTATCCTTGAGAGGAACTTACTTGTTTTGCGATTCACTGGCATTGACTTTTTCGTTTATTGAACTCTCTTACTCATGCGGCGTGTGTTTAAGCATCATAATTAACCCAAAGCCTATTACTCGAAACAAATGATAGGTGGATATAAAAAAAGTATTTCAAGTTGTCCTGTATACAATGTGCAATTCTATGCGAAAGATCACCGAAAGTTGCAAATTTTAATTGCTGTCTAGGTTACGTGAGGTTTCGTCAAAAGCCCTAACACCTAGGCATCTTCATCGGCACGGCGCTGATATCGTGATTTCATCGTACGAATATGCACAGGTAGGTAGGTATAGGCTACGGAGACAACAACACAACGGTGGCTGAAAGCGCTTATCCGTATTCTTCTTACCTTCGCGCCAAGTTCCCATGGCGACAAACCGACGAACGGCAATAGCATCGCATCGCCATGACCGATGCCATTTGGTTAAAATCTATCAGCATCACGAAGCGGACGTTGGGCTACCAAAGTTTGGGATCCCAATACCTGTTAGGGATGACCAGGCGCATCAACTTGGCCACGGCAACACCACACCACACCACTCGTCGCCGGTTGGAGTTGCATGACAACATTGAGCCGCAGTGACAGTCGGCCACGAATATACATACGTATATGTGGCTAGTACAATGACGGATTTTGACTCTTTGGCCCTAAAAGCATACAGGCGAAGGCGCAGCGCAGCATAGCGCAGTTTTTCAGCTGAAAATGTTCCAGTCGCGCGCGCTTGGGTCAAGTCAAGACAGCGGACGCGATGTCGGCGTGTGGATGCTGCTCACGCGTCTTCGCTGCCCACGAAATCAACATGAATGGAAAAAATCGCAAGAGCCATCCCCCCTTAACGTTGGCGACTATTCCATACTCTACAAATCGTTGTAAGTGCTGTCCGTAAGACGTAATACATGTGTGGGAAAAATCAACTTTTAAGATGATGTACTCATTGGGGATTTTGGAAAAGGGAATCATCTACTCGCTACTGACGTAGCTTACGTAGCCATCAGATGGCTGATAGATCGATCTTCGCGTTGTGAAGAAGTCGCTATACCCTGATGTGATCAGGGTGCGTGTAAAAACACCACAATCAACGTAAAATAAACAACAATATATGTATAGGCTACTAGCATGGGATGGGTGTTTTTTGTTGCTGTTGTTTTACTTGCTGGGGCTTTGCATTTTTATAGCAATATCCAAAACGGATTTTGTTAAATCATACCTCGTGTGTATATAAACGAAGACGAACCTCTTCGAGGCTTAGTGCGGCAACGTCCACTTAACCAGCGACAACCAATCGCATACCCCCAGTAGGTCTCAACAAACAAGTGCAGTAAGTCAGAAAAGCCGCATCCCATCCGACCCGATCCCGTCCCAACCCATTCCATCCACAAGACGATGGACCAATAAATTAGTCGATTCAGCGAGTGCTTTTTTGTTTTTAATCAAAAAAAAACCTGTGTTCAAGTGAATTTATAAGCGCCGCACAATAGGCTATTAATTATAGCTACCCCACAACCGAAAAGAATATAAACCAAGTGAACCAAGAACAGGCGAATCCTCCTCCAAATGTGAAGTCGAACGATTTTTTGTTTTTGTTGTTGTCAGTGAACCGATAATTGCAGCAAAGTGTAAAAACCCCACACTGCCATAAAGGAGTGAAATAAATTACCGAATTTATAGGAACCCTCCGAATATGTATATGTACATGCAATATAATTCGCAGATTGAAAGAAGATTTATTAATTAAAGCATTTGCGGCGATACTTAAAAAGCATACTAACGGGTATTTTTAATTTACTCCCCTGTTCTGTTCAAATACCGACAGTTTTAAATACGAAACAAGTTTTACGGATCCCATCCGAACCGATCCGATCTGATCCACTGTTCTTACAATGCGCAATAATTATTTTTGCGCATTTGCGCTTGAGGCATAATAAAAATGCACAGATTTTGTCTTGTCTTGTATTTTTTTCTAAGTATCGCAAAATCTAATTCGCACGTTTTTAATGAGAAAGATGAATTATAAATGCAAATTTTTATTGATTTGCTTAATCCGGGATGGGACATACAGGTATTATAATTGAAAAGCCGTTGGTATAATGGTATATACATATGTATGTATGTATGTACGTACATTCCAAAGCAATCAAGGCTCGTGTGGTCACATCACAATACCCATAACATACTGACGCCTCTCACACTTCTTTTAATTCATTGCGTAACTTGCACCGAAATTCCCCATATTTGATTCGCTTTTGCATAAAGTGATCTTCCATATATAGACAGTATTTATATATGTCCAATTCCGTTTTTAGCTCGTGCTCTTTTATGACTAAATACAAGTTGATGGAAAAATATTACGTGGTAAATTGAAACGACAATTATATTATAATATCCTTCGACTGTCAAAGGAAGGATGATTCTCCAAGAAATGTAGCTCATTCAAATATGAATAAAATATCGTTTTAGTGTTTCGAATTGCTGCCATAAGAACGATCAATTTGGGGCCTAAATTACCATTAATAACTATCCCCCAACTTAAAAATGTATTAAAAGGAAACCAAAAACAAATGACCCAATTAACTAATTCCGATTAAATTCGTATATAATTATGGGTTAATATTATAAAATTGGCATGTTTGAGTTCAATCGTGAATGCTGCGAACAACAAAATATAAAAAATAAAAGATAAAAAACTAGGTCATGCGCGTATGCAGCGAGAAATGGGAACATCAGCAGAAGGGACCAAAAAAACTAACAATCCATACAAACTAACTTTATTGTCTACAAATTATATATTATATATTCGCATGTTTTTATAAGTATCTGCATGTCAGCAAAAGTCCAAAGAACTTATCAGAAATGGGCTCTATTTTATTTTCGACGAAATTTCAAAGAGTATGAGTACGATGATGTGCGAGTACAAACATAATTATTCGGGGGTCTTTGATTTCCTGTGTTTATGACCGTTAATTATCCATAATCATATTGCATTGTATAAATCTAGTTATCTTAATGCTGGCGATCTCCCAGCAAATGGATCTTTTTGTGGAAAAAGTGCCTAATACATTAATAATACATTCGGTGGAAAAAACACTAGCCAGCCAGCCAGCCAGCCAGCCAGCCAGCCAGCCAGCTAGCCAGCCATCAAATTGCAGAAGCCAATGCCACACAAAAGGCCTCAAATTGGAACCCCTTTATCAAGTGGGTAACCAAATAGTAGGCAATGGCTACTACAATATTTGCTTCGCGTCTCCCTTTGCTTCGTTTGGTTTGTGTTTTATGTGTATGGATTTTGAAATCTGCAGCTTTTTTTCTTTTTAAAGGTTAGTTGTATTATTCAAAAAGCAAACCAGTTTTTGCGAAGCAGATGCATCACATCAGCAAAAGAGGTCCGGCCGCGTCCGGCCCAATGAAGCGTTTGTAAATATTGTACGCTTTAGCATGTACTCAATTTACCTAGTTTACGATATAGTAGATCTTACCTCACCCAATACAAAATATTCTCCGATATTTGTACAGTGACACACTTAATTATAATTACGCGATGAAACAAAAATTTAATTTTTTCTGTCGACAAGCTGAAAATATAAAAAATTTTGACGTGTACGGATAGACCCATGTCAAAGAAAATAATGTGAGGAAATTATTTATGGTTATTTCTTTGGGTTTTTAACTGACTTTTTGTCTTTGCTTGAAAGGTAGGGTCTTGACTCTTGAACAACACTTTGCAGACTCCCAGAAGAACTGAATACAATACAACGAAATTTGAAATTTGAATAGATGCTACTACTAAATCCAAGAGGCTAGGACAATTTGATAGGACAAAGGAAAGGTTCAGCTTCGGAAGAATCAGAAATCTATGCAGGCTGAATGAATGAACACTTGAATTTGTTAGCAGATAATTTCCTTTTTAGAGACTAATAGGCAGACCATAATTGCTATTATGATTAATTTTGGCTCAAAAAATACGCGTCTTACAGGTTGAAGTTAAAGCAAACACATCGAATATGGCCAACATTGGCTACGTGTTTATATGGACGCTAATAGTGGTATGTATATTAATAAAAAGTTGTATTATTTCCGAGACGGATACTATCATTCTTTATTATTTTGAAGGTCATTACTTCAGGGACGGATCTAAACAATGATGATTCTCTTAATGATGTCTTAAGCTACTCTACGCCCATATTCAATAGTGAGACATCTTTGTCGGTTCAAAATATTGAAAAGATTGATGTCAAATGCGACCAAGGAAATGGCATGACGGTGGAAGTGGACTTTTTAGAAAACTTTAACGGAATAATTTACAGTCAGGGATATTACAATGATCCCAAATGCACGTATGTATTGTTTTAAAGCTGAAGATGTCTAGCATTTTGTGGATGCATTATTTAATGTATTATATTTCATTTCATTTCAGCTATGTGGCTGCCAATAATGAAGACAGAAAGTTTGTATTCAATGTGCCTTATGACGGTTGCGGCAGTAAGCCGTCCTGTTCGATATGCTCTTCAATTGAGAACGTCCTAATTATACAAAATGACAAAGAAATTCAGAATAGTTGGGATATAGCGCGAAAAGTATCCTGCAGCCGCAGCGAGGAGCAGGAGAAAACGGTTTACTTCAAGCCGTTTGTCGTCGATATGCTAGAAATAGTTTCCGTTGATACCCCAAGCGGCCCAGTGGAATGCTGGATGGAAATTGGTACTGGAATACCACCGAACATCAAACCCATTAGTACAACCCTGAAGCTTGGCACCGATGTAACGTTTACCATAAATGTGAAGCATTCGACTCAAGCATGGGATGTAAACATACTGAAGTGCTATGCCTCAGATGACATGAACTTTGAGGCAAAAACCACCAAGACGTTACAGCTCTCCGATAAAAGAGGCTGCACTATAAAGGAAAAAATATTTGGCGAATGGAAAAAGTTGGAATCTCAGTCCAGGTCAAGTCTTACCTCCACGTATTATAATACACTCAAAGCATTTAAGTTCCCCGACCGATCCCAAGTGTATCTCAAATGTGATATTGAATTGTGCAAGGGAGCATGTCAAAGAGAATACTCATGCAGCAGTTTAAAGACCAGATTACCTACAGACGAGCCCAAACCAAGCTGTTACCCCGGCTCAGCAGATCCTGCCTGTCTTTCTACAACATTTTCGCCACGTCCTTCAACGCCACCTTCTACTAGGAGAACCCCAACTTACTCGTCTCCGACGACGACTAGAGCTCCCATAACTATAGAAACACCAAAGTGCTATCCAGGATCGACTGATCCTCGATGCCCACAGAAGCCCGAGACGACAACAAAGCCGAAATGTTATCCTGGTTCATCAGATCTAGAGTGTCAGCCCGCAACTTACCTGCCACCAACAACGATAAGAACACCAACAAGGTGCTTCCCAGGCTCTACCGATCCTCGATGCCCTCAAGTACCAGCGTCGACACCGAGGCCACGTTGCTATCCTGGCTCATCCGATCCTGAGTGTTCTTCACCGCCACCTACAACTAGAAGAACCCCAACTTACTCGGCTCCGTCGACGACTAGAGCTCCCATAACTATAGAAACAACGAAATGCTATCCAGGATCGACTGATCCTCGATGCCCACAGAAGCCCGCGACGACAACAAAGCCGAGATGTTATCCTGGTTCATCAGATCCAGAGTGTCAGCCCGCAACTTACCTGCCACCAACAACGACCAAAACACCAACACGGTGCTTCCCAGGCTCTACCGATCCTCGATGCCCTCAAGTACCAGCGTCGACACCGAGGCCACGTTGCTATCCTGGCTCATCCGATCCTGAGTGTTCTTCACCGCCACCTACAACTAGAAGAACCCCAACTTACTCGGCTCCGACGACGACTAGAGCTCCCATAACTATAGAAACACCGAAATGCTATCCAGGATCGACTGATCCTCGATGCCCCCAGAAGCCCGCGACGACAACAAAGCCGAGATGTTACCCTGGCTCAAAGGATCCCGACTGTCTCAACTGCTTCCCAGGATCTCCTGATCCTAGATGTCCTAAGGTGCCAACAACTAAAAAGGCAGGTTGTGAGGAGAACTCAGATGACCCCAGATGTCAACCTGCCACCTATTTACCGCCTTCCACTTATCGCACTCCAACACTGTCACCTAAGCCAAGGTGCTATCCTGGATCCAGAGATCCCGAGTGCCTACCAGCAACTTACCAGCCACCAACAACGATAAGAACAACAGTCCCACCCAAACCACAGTGCTTCCCAGGGTCCACCGATCCTCGATGTCCTCAGAGGCCCGCGACGACAACAAAACCGAGATGTTATCCTGGTTCATCAGATCCAGAGTGTCAGCCTGCAACTTACCTGCCGCCAACAACTATCAAAACTCCAGTTGATAAACCCAAGCCTCGGTGCTTCCCAGGATCTACCGATCCTCGATGCCCTAAAGTACCAGCGTCGACACCGAGGCCACGTTGCTATCCTGGCTCATCCGATCCTGAGTGTTCTTCACCGCTACCTACAACTAGAAGTACCCCAACTTACTCGTCTCCGACGACGACTAGAGCTCCCATAACTATAGAAACACCGAAGTGCTATCCAGGATCGACTGATCATCGATGCCCACAGAAGCCCGCGACGACAAAAAAGCCGAGATGTTATCCTGGTTCATCAGATCCAGAGTGTCAGCCCGCAACTTACCTGCCACCAACAACGACCAAAACACCAACACGGTGCTTCCCAGGATCTACCGATCCTCGATGCCCTCAAGTACCAGCGTCGACACCGAGGCCACGTTGCTATCCTGGCTCATCCGATCCTGAGTGTTCTTCACCGCCACCTACAACTAGAAGAACCCCAACTTACTCTGCTCCGACGACGGCTAGAGCTCCCATTACTATAGAAACACCGAAATGCTATCCAGGATCGACTGATCCTCGATGCCCCCAGAAGCCCGCGACGACAACAAAGCCGAGATGTTACCCTGGCTCAAAGGATCCCGACTGTCTCAACTGCTTCCCAGGATCTCCTGATCCTAGATGTCCTAAGGTGCCAACAACTAAAAAGGCAGGTTGTGAGGAGAACTCAGATGACCCCAGATGTCAACCTGCCACCTATTTACCGCCTTCCACTTATCGCACTCCAACACTGTCACCTAAGCCAAGGTGCTATCCTGGATCCAGAGATCCCGAGTGCCTACCAGCAACTTACCAGCCACCAACAACGATAAGAACAACAGTCCCACCCAAACCACAGTGCTTCCCAGGGTCCACCGATCCTCGATGTCCTCAGAGGCCCGCGACGACAACAAAACCGAGATGTTATCCTGGTTCATCAGATCCAGAGTGTCAGCCTGCAACTTACCTGCCGCCAACAACGATCAAAACTCCAGTAGATAAACCCAAGCCTCGGTGCTTCCCAGGATCTACCGATCCTCGATGCCCTAAAGTACCAGCGTCGACACCGAGGCCACGTTGCTATCCTGGCTCATCCGATCCTGAGTGTTCTTCACCGCCACCTACAACGAGAAGAACCCCAACTTACTCGGCTCCGACGACGACTAGAGCTCCCATAACTATAGAAACACCGAAATGCTATCCAGGATCGACTGATCCTCGATGCCCACAGAAGCCCGCGACGACAACAACGCCGAGATGTTATCCTGGTTCATCAGATCCAGAGTGTCAGCCCGCAACTTACCTGCCACCAACAACGACCAAAACACCAACACGGTGCTTCCCAGGCTCTACCGATCCTCGATGCCCTCAAGTACCAGCGTCGACACCGAGGCCACGTTGCTATCCTGGCTCATCCGATCCTGAGTGTTCTTCACCGCCACCTACAACGAGAAGAACCCCAACTTACTCGGCTCCGACGACGACTAGAGCTCCCATAACTATAGAAACACCGAAGTGCTATCCAGGATCGACTGATCCTCGATGCCCACAGAAGCCCGCGACGACAACAAAGCCGAGATGTTATCCTGGTTCATCAGATCCAGAGTGTCAGCCCGCAACTTACCTGCCACCAACAACGACCAAAACACCAACACGGTGCTTCCCAGGCTCTACCGATCCTCGATGCCCTCAAGTACCAGCGTCGACACCGAGGCCACGTTGCTATCCTGGCTCATCCGATCCTGAGTGTTCTTCACCGCCACCTACAACGAGAAGAACCCCAACTTACTCGGCTCCGACGACGACTAGAGCTCCCATAACTATAGAAACACCGAAGTGCTATCCAGGATCGACTGATCCTCGATGCCCACAGAAGCCCGCGACGACAACAAAGCCGAGATGTTATCCTGGCTCAAAGGATCCCGACTGTCTCAACTGCTTCCCAGGATCTCCTGATCCTAGATGTCCTAAGGTGCCAACAACTAAAAAGGCAGGTTGTGAGGAGAACTCAGATGACCCCAGATGTCAACCTGCCACCTATTTACCGCCTTCCACTTATCGCACTCCAACACTGTCACCTAAGCCAAGGTGCTATCCTGGATCCAGAGATCCCGAGTGCCTACCAGCAACTTACCAGCCACCAACAACGATAAGAACAACAGTCCCACCCAAACCACAGTGCTTCCCAGGGTCCACCGATCCTCGATGTCCTCAGAGGCCCGCGACGACAACAAAACCGAGATGTTATCCTGGTTCATCAGATCCAGAGTGTCAGCCTGCAACTTACCTGCCGCCAACAACTATCAAAACTCCAGTTGATAAACCCAAACCTCGGTGCTTCCCAGGATCTACCGATCCCCGATGCCCTCAAGTACCAGCGTCGACACCGAGGCCACGTTGCTATCCTGGCTCATCCGATCCTGAGTGTTCTTCACCGCCACCTACAACTAGAAGAACCCCAACTTACTCGGCTCCGACGACAACGAAAGCTCCCATAACTATAGAAACACCGAAATGCTATCCAGGATCGACTGATCCTCGATGCCCACAAAAGCCCGCGACGACAACAAAGCCGAGATGTTATCCTGGTTCATCAGATCCAGAGTGTCAGCCCGCAACTTACCTGCCACCAACAACGACCAAAACACCAACACGGTGCTTCCCAGGCTCTACCGATCCTCAATGCCCTCAAGAACCCGCGTCGACCCCGAAGCCACGTTGCTATCCTGGCTCAACCAATCCTGAGTGTTCTTCACCGCCACCTACAACTAGAAGAACCCCAACTTACTCGGCTCCAACGACGACTAGAGCTCCCATAACTATAGAAACACCGAAATGCTATCCAGGATCGACTGATCGTCGATGCCCCCAGAAGCCCGCGACGACAACAAAGCCGAGATGTTATCCTGGTTCATCAGATCCAGAGTGTCAGCCCGCAACTTACCTGCCACCAACAACGACCAAAACACCAACACGGTGCTTCCCAGGATCTACCGATCCTCGATGCCCTCAAGTACCAGCGTCGACACCGAGGCCACGTTGCTATCCTGGCTCATCCGATCCTGAGTGTTCTTCACCGCCACCTACAACTAGAAGTACCCCAACTTACTCGGCTCCAACGACGACTAGAGCTCCCATAACTATAGAAACACCGAAATGCTATCCGGGATCGACTGATCCTCGATGCCCCCAGAAGCCCGCGACGACAACAAAGCCGAGATGTTACCCTGGCTCAAAGGATCCCGACTGTCTCAACTGCTTCCCAGGATCTCCTGATCCTAGATGTCCTAAGGTGCCAACAACTAAAAAGGCAGGTTGTGAGGAGAACTCAGATGACCCCAGATGTCAACCTGCCACCTATTTACCGCCTTCCACTTATCGCACTCCAACACTGTCACCTAAGCCAAGGTGCTATCCTGGATCCAGAGATCCCGAGTGCCTACCAGCAACTTACCAGCCACCAACAACGATAAGAACAACAGTCCCACCCAAACCACAGTGCTTCCCAGGGTCCACCGATCCTCGATGTCCTCAGAGGCCCGCGACGACAACAAAGCCGAGATGTTATCCTGGTTCATCAGATCCAGAGTGTCAGCCCGCAACTTACCTGCCACCAACAACGACCAAAACACCAACACGGTGCTTCCCAGGCTCTACCGATCCTCGATGCCCTCAAGTACCAGCGTCGACACCGAGGCCACGTTGCTATCCTGGCTCATCCGATCCTGAGTGTTCTTCACCGCCACCTACAACTAGAAGTACCCCAACTTACTCGGCTCCAACGACGACTAGAGCTCCCATAACTATAGAAACACCGAAATGCTATCCAGGATCGACTGATCCTCGATGCCCCCAGAAGCCCGCGACGACAACAAAGCCGAGATGTTACCCTGGCTCAAAGGATCCCGACTGTCTCAACTGCTTCCCAGGATCTCCTGATCCTACATGTCCTAAAGTGCCAACAACTAAAATGGCAGGTTGTGAGGAGAACTCAGATGACCCCAGATGTCAACCTGCCACATATTTACCGCCTTCCACTTATCGCACTCCAACACTTTCACCTAAGCCGAGGTGCTATCCTGGATCCAGAGATCCTGAGTGCCTACCAGCAACCTACCAGCCAGCAACAACTATAGAAACACTAACGGAGAGGCCGAAGCCAAGATGTTATCCTGGTTCCACTGATCCTCGCTGCCCTCAGGAGCTCCCTTCGACAACAAAACCGAGATGCTATCCGGGATCAACCGCTCCAGACTGTCTAGCACCAACGTATCTGCCACCAACAACAAACAAACTCCCAACCTCCAATACAATTACAGCTAAGCCAAAAACAACAGTGACTCCAAAAGAGGGAGAAAAGTTGAGATGCTACTCTGGGTCGCCAGACCCCCGTTGCAAGCAGGACAGTACTGTAATACCCTCCTATAACTTGATTACTTCCACTCAGCCACCCGCAACAACGCCTACTTATTGTTATCCTGGATCTATTGATCCACGCTGCCCCAACAGCGGATACAAGGGCACGAGTCGCATTCCTGCAACATATCTACCGCCCTTGAGTGACCCGGGCTACGACAGGACTATTCGAAATGCAAAGAGCTCTTTCTTTAAGGAAATAAACCAATTGGCATTCACCGATAATAACATTTTTGAGATTGATGAGGACGAAAGCGAATCAACTAGAGTTAAGCGGGAGTTAAAGGCTGCCGACGATAATCCTTTGATCATTTCTCAAGAGGAAGACCTATTATCGAGAAGAATTGTTAAGCGTGAGTTCAGTGAGCGGCCATCAGAGAAGGAAGTGATTTCTCTGACTCTCGGTGTTCGAACGGGGATCAATGTTAATTAGTCATGGAAGTTAAATACCTAGCACTAGCAATATTATTATAATACCCATCTTACACCGATATGTATTTTACTTAGCAAGATATTCATTAAATATAAATCTTTGTACAAATTGTAACTAGCCATTTTTGTCTGTTTTAATTACCATCAGTTTGGCATCATCGAATGGCCAAGACTTCGCTGAGCTATGACTTTCGGCTTCTCCTGTCTGTCCCTAAGCTCCTGAATGCGACTTCCACGCCCTTAGAACTTCAAGCCAATGTCTTGAGTCCCGTGCACAACGGGATATACAGCGCGTCGGCACAACTTTCGACTTCTTCCTTGTCCCTCTCTCCTGTCCATCGTAGACTTCTCCTCTTTGCATGGATCAGGTTGCGTTTTGCTCTGCCTGGGACGCAGTCACTCCTTTAGCTTTGCACACATCACGGAATGCCATATATGTAGCCTGCCCTGCGTAACCGACCGACTAACCTCTAACTAACTATTTGGATAGAAAGTAATGTAAAGACTATGAGCATTGTGCTTTACTTTTTAATATTTAATTTGTATTCAATGAATTCGTTTAATACTCAGAGTAAGTTTGCACATCTTAATATTGAGAGTTGAGTTGGAAGTTTGTTTGAATGCCTGTTGTAAACAGAACACGGACAGGAACAGAAGAGGAACGGGGTGCAATCGTTGGAGGTTTCGGATTCCCCATCTGGTTGCTTGGTTTAGATGTTTAAGACTATTTAATAAACAATTAAACCATTTTTAATGTTATAATACTTTTGTAACCATTATCTTGAAAAATCAGCTCCTCATGATAAAGGAAATTTCTCTGCTCTGCCTCTGGTTGAATTATTTACGAAATTTATAAAATTCCGGGTGTGGTGTTTCGATAAAGTATTTAAATATATTTTAGGTAATATATGAGAACAAATCTGTACTCGGATTTGGGCTCTTTAAGACTCTGGATAGCGACAATACGAATTGCTTTCAATTGACTCATGTGGAATCCACTCCTCATACAATGGTAAGCGACTCTTCAAGGTCTCAATTTCACGTAAAATCCTCATGACATTTCCACCAACCAGCTTTTTTATAGCAGCATTACCCCACACCCTATCCCGCGCCAGCTCTGCCAGCAAAAGAGCATAGCTCTTCGGTGCTCCGCCAAGTCCAATATGATCTACTCCGGATACTTTCCGTACATAGTTAATGGCATTAATCGCCTCTCGAACGCTTAATGTTCGATCTCCACACCGTTCCAAGTTGAGCAAAACGACTCCTCCATTCTCTGGCAAGAGGCTGTAATAAAATAACCACATTCTTTACTTGCTCCCCAACTCCTTATAAGTAGGACCAACCTGAGCACGTGATCCGGTATGGAAGCAATACTTGTGCTGTTGCAGATAGAAAGTGGTGTAGCGTTTGTTAAAAGAACCGGAGCTTTTGCGGATCGCAAGACGGCAAGCATCGCTGCCTCGCTAAGCTGAGATATCTCCACTAACATTCCCAAGCGATTCATTTCGAGAAGCATTTTCTGAAATAAATGGGATAAGCAAGACTTCCTCTGACTCATCCTCTGATTGGTACCCACCTCTCCGAATTCGTTGAACGAATTCGTTACATTCTCCTCTATGAGATGATCTCGCCTGCGTATAGCAGCTGCAGCCCATGGTGTGGTGCACTCTAAGCTAGTTATGGCTACAAATCGGGCGCCCAGCAAATAAATAGAGCGCAAAACTGCCAGACTGGTGCCCAGAGCATGGCCCCCACTGATGCCCATCAGAACAGCCACTTCGCCCCTGATATGAGTTTGCTCCATTTCATCGGCCGACTCCACAATATGCATTAGGTCGCTGGCGGCAGTAATCCGTTTTGCCTTATCGATGCCCTCCAGGGCTAGCTGCACCGCGTCTAGGTATTGCGCACCACAAGGCACGGCAATAGGCCACAGGACTGCGCCTATGTGATTCTGGCGCACCTCGAATAGGTTGCTGCTGTTCAAGTTCGTCGTAGTTGGTGGCTTCCAGGATCCCTCAATGAGAGGCGATTCTGTCAGCAAGCGCCGAATGAATGACAGGCGGGCCTCTAGCAGAGAAGAGGAGCGAAGTTGTAAGGCCAATGGAATGCCACCAGCCATGCCGATGCATAAGAGTACCAGGCCCACGCCCAGCAGAATCTTTCGGCCACGGGACCTTTCTGGGCGCTCCCCAGATAGCTCACTGCTCGAATCCTTTTTGGAGGTGTAAGACGGAATGCCGCCATTGCTGCATCTAATCTTCTCGTTGCCACCACCGAACTTGGTTATTTCCGCGGGAAGCTCAATATCTGATATTTCTGTGAAGACAAAACATTGCTGCTTGCAATGCGGCTGATGCTGGTGAAGCGGATGCACTTCCAAAAATTCGCGACTCGGTACTGGGTTCATTGCATCATATAATATCTATATATATATTTCCTTAGCAGTTTTTTAGCACTAACAGAAAGATGCAATGGCTTTGTTTATAACAAAAAATAACACACGCTAAGAAGAAAGTTTGAAACTGAAATGATTATTGATTTCTGACCAATTCCTTGGCGTATCCTGCACCTTGTGGTAACCCAGTCATGCGCGCTACGACGCACAGTGGTGCCTCAGCGGAAAAGAGGTGGCAAAAGTCAAAGAACTTTATGAGCGCTTTGGATAAAACAAATACACGCATCTAATAAACAATCCAAATCTTTAAAAAATCAAAATTTCAAGCTGAATGCATCTTTAAGGTGGAACAAAAAGTAAACTATATATGATTCTGTTTTTGGGTGTTTTTATTAGGTGTATTCACTGTTATCAATAATCAACACAAAAAACTGGTCTGTTCCATAAACAGTTCTAGAGAAAAGCATATTTCCTGTTGTTCTGTCCTTTGAATATTTCCATACCTAAGTTCAAAAGGGCATTCTGCGGTTCAGAGCGGTTTGGCTTCCTCGCACGAAAAACGAGGCTTCCACAGGTATAAAATACCATACAAAATCGTATGTGGACGGTTTTTTTTTTAATCCAGTCAAGGATGAAAAATAACTAATAAATTAAATCCATATACAATTGGCTCTCGCTCAACACGGACTCTTTTAGCACGAACTGGGTCTTACACGGTTACAAATTTGCTCCCTTTCCCCTTTTAACACGCTGAAAAACCCGTTCTTACACGATTGCGAAATATCATTATAATTTTTTTTTGTCAATTAATGCGTGAGACCTTTTTTGTATGCATCAATATGTATTTCAACCTCTAGAAAAAGGCGAATCCCACATTTGAAAAGTAAAGAACCTTTTAAACTGCCTCAATATGAATTTTGTCTCGCTCAACACGATTTCGCTTAACACGAGGTTTTCTAGGAACGTAACCCCCGTGTTAAGCGAGGGCCAGGTGTACTAGCAAAACCATACATTTCATATATTAGACATGTGAGATATCAAAATAAATGGGCAAATAATTATTCTTAGAAAAATTAAGTTTATTAGATATTACTTCCAGTATGGATGATTATTTTACAAAATTAGAGGTTTATAATCAAGTGCAGACTACATTTTTTCTTTCAAATTTAGTTTATTTTATAAAGATACAAATGTATCTTATTTCGTTCAGAAGTTATTCATTTAGCAAGCTGAAACTGCCGCTTGTCCCACTGTGCGACGATACTTTTATCAGTGTGGCAACACCCGAAATCGATAATGAATTAACTTCATAATATAATACTCAACAATTTCAAAAATGAATTATATATTTATTTTAAAAAATGTATAAATTTAACTATTGCCAATAATATTGATTAATCAGGCATTTTTTATTCCTAAAATATTAAAAAACTACAGATTTTTATGAGAAGCTATAACGATGTCCATGAGCTTGTGGGTCGGCAATGACTCTAATACGCACAGGAGCTGAATCTGATTTGTTATGCAGTTTGAGCAAAGGGCGATCTGCACAGCTTGCGCGAACCGTTCCATGCACTTCTGATACGCAGCATCCGAATGTGGATCCACACTAGATTCACCTAACCGAGCACAGTAGTTCTGCAAAGACTTAATAATCTGCATCAAGTCCTGGAAGGGCAGAGCGGTCGACTCTCCACTAGTTACAAGTTGTTCGAGCGTTCGCAGCACAGATAAATGTAGGTTGCTATACGTGGGTCTGTTGGAAACCAATGGCGCAAGTACTACCCATCGCAAGAGACCAGCCAACGGGCTAGCGAATGGCATTGCAATAGCACCAGCTGGCAGAACCAGTGGCTGCTGCGATGCTTGACACAAGGTTGGATTCTCAGTCATCCATTCAGTAATTGCATCCAAAAGAGCATCCGGCGGTGGCGTTAGTGCGGCTGATCTCTGCTCATTAAGGTAGAGATCGGCCACAGCAACCATAAAGTTTGCCGCAAAGTGCGGGCCAACCATAGGCAATTGCTTCAGTTGCTCGGGCGTCTTTCGAGAGTATAAAATGAAATCACTCACAATGTTTTGTGCAACTTCCAGACTCAGTGGGGTCTTGCAGCCAACTTGTTGCATCCACGTACCGGCCGAGGAAAGCAGTGGTGCCACTGATCCAGACACTGCAGTACTTATTAATCTGGACAATAGCTTGGAACGTTGGGGTGTTAGGTGGCTGCCAAAAAGGGATAGAAATATAGCATTACGCGTTGCATCCCGTCCTGGCCTCGAAAAATATTCAATGAGCGCAATTATCAACTGAAACTCTTGAAACAATGTCATCTGGCTAGTCGGCAACGACTGGGACTTTCGCCCGTCTCCATCCTTGTTTCGCTCCAAGAATATATATTCAGAAATAATTTGCATTACTAAATTTTGTTTATTCCGGCTAGCAATAAGAGTTTCTGCAAAAGCAAAAATTATAAGACAGACAATAACATAATCTAAATTGATCACCATACCTAGTCGAGTAAGTGCCTCCACAGCACACGTTGGATAGTTTTCCACTTTCAGGTCTAGTTTCCTATGAGAGCCCTTGCTGCTCTCTATTGACGAAGACATTTCAAACAATATCGTTGGTTCTTAAAACGAATTACAAATGCAATTGCATGCAGTCCAGTCCTACGGCCTACCCGCACCGAAAATATAGTTGTTCTGGAGTGGTGGGCGAAACTGGCAGCGCTGCCATCCGCGATTGCGTTGCTATTCCTCGATTTTGATATTCGGGTTAATATTACTAGCTAGCTAGGACCCTCAGCCCCGAACATATAATTTTATTCGATTGATGAATCAATTTTCTACAAGGTTGGGTAACTTTAAAGACTCCCTTTTATTGAATTGTTTATAAATTGAGGTTTAAACTAAAACGGCCAAAGCAAAAACGCAAGTGTGTACGGAATGAAACGTAAGTGTGTACGGAATGCTACGTATTGTTGCTGGCCAACCCGTGTCAGCTATGAGTATGGACATTTGTATACTCTTTTTCCTTTTATTTTTCACTATTCATGCATTTGATTTATTTTCTGTGTATATACCTCAATACCGATATCTCTTCTTGGTCTCTATAACAGACCATAAACTGCAAAATTTCGTTGAGATAGCTTTAAAATGGAGATTTACTATGTTCTGTTCCAATGAATGGAGCTTGGAATGACAAACATGTTCTCAATTCTATATCATTTTCCCAAAGGTATGCAGAATGCTGATCATTCCGTTCCTATGTTGCGGGAAAATGTCGCTCATTTCGGGGCACATGTTGCTGGCCCAAGGTAAAAACGTAAGAAAACGTAAGTGCATGGATTGTTGACAAAAACTCCCTTTTCCCGAGGGTATGACAGCTGCTTTTAACATATCGAAAATTTGAGATATTTTCGATAAGCATTTTGCCACATGTTGCTGGCCCATACATATAGGGTGTTCCTGAAAATTAGTTAGACTTGCTTTGAAGCGAAAACGACAGTCTCGATCATTTCCAACAGTATATTTTCTATAATATTTCATTTTATATAAATTCAAGTCAAATATATAACTTATAATATATAGTATATATTTTGTCCACTATTTAATTATAAATAAATTCAAGCCATACAATATATGTATATAATGGATAATATAATCAAAAATCGTTTATTTCACAGCCAAATTCAATACGGACTTACTTAAATAAATGTTAAATATAAACCTACATACAAAGATTATGTAAAATTTTGATTAAGAAATTTGTTTCCCTTAAATGTAGTTTCTTAAAACTTCTGGCGATAATATATAAATTTCAAAACCAATTGGTCGAACTGAAAGACTCGCGTTTAACTGATCATGTTAACGGTTACCAAACAGACGCATAGAATAGACCAAACAATAACAAAAATCAGCCAAGCACTTGATTTGAAAGGACTTCCGAAACTGTTAACTATACCACTTCCCAGAAGTTCTGTACAAGTGCGTCGCGCGAAATAAACCAAAAAGACAGGGATAATGTACTGTATTCCAGTTCCGGCATAGCTCCCTGTGAATGCCACAAGACTTGCCAAACTTTCCGTAAAATATGTGACACAAAACGGTGGAATAATTGCGCATAAGGGGAAGAGTATTCGAACGAACGGACTATACGTATCATAGCGAGACATGTCTAGAAAAAGAGTTTGAAGATTGTTTTTCAGTGTAACCGCAATAATTGGAAAACTGGTGGACAAAGTGAAAATAGGGAAAAGTGCCAAAAAATAGTCAATGCC
Source organism: Drosophila helvetica (assembly GCA_963969585.1). NCBI lineage: Eukaryota > Metazoa > Arthropoda > Insecta > Diptera > Drosophilidae > Drosophila > Drosophila helvetica. The sequence continues at coordinate 57,556,484 of OZ018401.1, forward strand.
TATTAGCAGACCTGATGCAAAGTCTGTGTAGTCTACATCGTAGGGAAGGAAGTTTAGTGTGTAAAGGTCTTCAATACGATCAAAAGCAAATATTCCTGTCATGGCTAGTACTATATAAAAAGCACAAATGATAGTATAATCAAATGAAAGTATTTTCGATACCATTAACTTATGCTTAAGTGGCGCCAATAGGCTAGGAAGTGAATGGTGGCACATGAAGGAGTATACACAAGCGCCAAACAGCGAGGGGATACCATATACATTAAAGCTTACTGGGTGCCCTCTGGGTCCTCTTGAGATCAACAGCTTCAACGATATACAGATCATCAGAATAAACGCTGTGAATGAGTTTGACTGCTTTTCAAACTAACAATTTACAAAATAAACTTCTTGCTTACCAGTCCAACGGAAAATAGCTGTGAGAATTTGCAAATATTTGGTTTTCTGAATACTGAATGCAGCAAATGGACCGAATATGAGAGTGAATCCAATCAAAATCACTCTATACACGCTTAATCGCGATATTGTGTGTTCTTTCCAGCACGCGTGGGCAGTATTATTCCCGAAGTCTCCAGGCCAAAACATCAGTCTCGAATTGGGGGAATCTGTAGCATTTGTCTGGTCACTAAAATAATGACGTTATTTAACGTTCTGTTGGTAATTGAGATTTACATCAGATCTTACCATATAACGTCCCGGAGACTCCTTGATACAGCAGCAGAATAGATACTCAAGTCTCCATAGAGATAAACAATGAGGCACAAGAAAAACAAGATGCGGCCGAATTCGTTGAAAAAAAGTGTCGCCATTTCGCCCAATTCGAATTTATGTGACAGCTGATAGTAATGATTTTCAGCATTTTGAATTGTCAATGGAACTCGCTCGAGATCTCTAAGATCTGATCCTTCGTCGTCAGCAGATGCCACATCATCATTTTCGCTGCTTTCTGCAGAGCTTCGACTATGATGACGTAGGGCCTGAAGGGTTTGCCAATTCTTGATAGCATTCGCGCAAGCCATTGCTTCGATAATAAAGGTGACTGTCATGTAGCTTATTGTGGCTAATAATATAATTACTATAAGACTTAACACCCATCCTGCTTTGGCAAACACTCCGGGTAAAGTTAATGCTCCCGTTCCAACAATTAGATTAAATATGAATATAAATCCAACCTGTTGGTAAAAATTAAATACAATTTGCAGATATATGTACATACATATATATGAGTTCAGATTCACATTGATCAATGGAAGTTTATCTAGTTCTGTGGCTGTGGCAACGCATACTGTCATGTAAATATGTACATACATAAGTAATATGTACATATTATGTTCTCAATGCCAGCTTCTAATGTTCTGATAATGGCATTCAAGTTTAAAATTCCACTGAATCATATATTTGCTTAGGTGCTTACCAAATTCGAATAGGTGGGTGCAGGCTCAGGCCTGCTTATAAGGCGCGGCATCTTGTAATGCAATTTCTTTGTTTTTTACACACGAAAAAAAAACAAAACAAAACAATTGTCGAGCTAGCAGCTGTGTGACCGCAGATTAATGATAAAATATACGGTCTGACACTCAGAAATATACCGACATATACAGTCTCATTTTCAAAATATACCGTAAATATAACGATGAACGAAATTTGATTTGATTTGAACGAAGACTATTTCTTGATTAGTCGAAATAATACAAAATATTATTTTCCACATCTGAACTAATTTTGATACTATTATATTTTAGCCTGATATTGCAATATACCGGGAAATGGATCAAATATACAAACGAGCGGGAATGTTGTATCTCTTCGCGATCTCTCTATTTCGCTCGCACGTGTCATGAGAGATGGGGAAAAACATAGACAGAAAGAGAGGAGCACGATTGCTAGTTATGTTCTAAAGTTAATTCTTGCAATTGCTTCATCCTCTTTCCATCTAACTAACTATTTGATTCGAATTAAAATATTTTAATGTCTCTCCCACGCTTCTCACAACAGCAGTAACCGTTCTATATCGTTTTCCTCCACCGGGGCGCACTGCACAACTAAGAGCGAGAACGAGAGAAAGATAGAAAGAGAGAGAAAATGAGTAAGCGCGTGGAAGGCGTAGCGCTGCAAGTGTACTTTCATTTAGTTTGCTCGTGTCCTTGAGATCTAGGCGTTTATCAACAAGAACTGACAGATGGACGAACAGACAGACATTGCTAGATGCTGATCAAGAATATGTATACTTGATGGGGTCAAAAACGCCTCCTTCCATCCACCACAAAACTAATATGTACCTAAACTCTTCGACTACCGGCCAAGCCCCTGCTTCTTCTTCCAATACTCCAGCTCGCAGTAAACTTTATAATTGTAATTAAATGAAATATTTATGAACATGTTTGCATATCAGAATGTATTTTAAAAGGTTCCGTTTATTGGATCCTAAGCGTTAGGCAGCACATACTAATAATTTTGTGAGTAGATTTCTTATGCACATAAACAACGTTTGCTAGAATTGTTCTTTATAAATGTATACGCATATATACATATATGTACATATACCACCAACTGATGCAATGCATACGCAGAAGGCAACACTTACAACATTTATATCGAAAGACTAGGCCTTATTCGGATAAATCAAAAATTCTACATATCACGAATTAAACTAGTTTTTTGTTGCACTGTCGAGTTTCGATTGGTTTGCTTTGCGGTTCGCCAATATACTTGATATAAAGAACTCGCCAGCTTTGTACGAGCTGCGGACAAGAGGGCCACTGGCTGTATAGAGGAATCCCAAATCGTTTCCGCGCTCTTCCCAATGCTTAAACTTCTCAGGCGTAACATACTCAATGACTTTAAGATGCTTGTTTGTGGGCTGCATGTACTGACCCAAGGTCAAGCACTCCACGCCAGCCTCTCGTAAATCTGTCATAGTTCTTTCAATCTCTTCATCAGTCTCGCCAAGACCAAGCATAATGGAGCTCTTTGTGATGAGATTGGGATTAAAACGTTTTGCTTCGGTAAGCACCCGAAGCGTTTGCCTATAGTGAGCACGTCTGTCTCGAACGTAGGGCGTTAGCTTCTCTACGGTTTCAATGTTGTGCGCATAAACGTCCAGACCGCAGTTTGCAATCGTTTCCACACAATCCAGATCCCCACGAAAGTCAGGGACCAGACATTCGACAAATATATTAGAATTACTATCAAAAGAATGGCATCGTTAGCGGGGACCATAGAACAAATTCTAGTTCTTACCGAGCTTTGATTTCTCGTACCGTTTGAGCAATATGTTTCGATCCGCCATCTGGCAAATCTAGGGTACATGAAGAATTTCAATTAAGTATCCATTGCATATTCGAAATACGAATACGAACCATCACGATCGACTGATGTCAGCACAATGTAATCCAATCCCCAAGACGCGATTGCCTTGGCGGTGTTCACGGGCTCATTTTCGTCAAGAGGCGGCGGTATGCGTGCTGTTTTTACGGAACAGAAACGACAGCCGCGTGTGCAAGTGTCTCCCATAAGCTACAACGAAATATGTACATAATAAGCACGCTTAGTTATCAGTAAGGGGTCAAGTAGCCTCACCATAATCGTGGCGGTTTGAGTTCCGTTTTCACCGCCGCCCCAGCACTCTCCGATGTTGGGGCAACGAGCCTCCTCACACACCGTGGATAGCTTTAGTTCTCGCAGCTGCTCTTTTATCTTTGTGTAGTTCTTACCCATTGGTATTGTGGTCTTCAGCCATGGCGGCAGACGCAAGCGTTGCTCCTCTCCCTTCTCACGACGCAATTTTCCATCATAGTTTTCGCCCACATTCTTTAAATTATCAGGATTTTGAACAAAGTCCTGAAAGTTTGGCCCTTTAGCCAAACGTTCTCGAATCTCTTCGAGTTTTTTCGCATTTGTAGATGCCGCACGCTGCAAAATTGATTGACAATAAATGATTTCTTTGTATCTAAAATATACACCTCTATTTATTCTATGACTTACAACGACAATTGCTGTTGGCGAATTAGGTCTAAACGCTGTCAGCATGTTTTAAAAATATGAATAAAAATTTCTGTTTTGTTTTGGACAATCTTACGAAATGAATAGTGTGACCAATTAAAATCATTTGTATTTTGTGTGTTGCACACTTTGCAATTCTCTTAGATACTGAAAAAATACAGCAAAGTAGAATCCATGTAGAAATGCTATATATATTAAGGTGAGATTCATTCGTTTTACAGCACTAGCTGGCTAAGACGTTCTGTGGGTATAGTTATAGTTTTTTTGAATATTTTAATATCAAATGCTCATGCATACTCAGAAACATGGCGACCTGAGAAATCGACATTATTCAAATTAGTATCAACGTATCAAAAAAAATGTAAACAGTCATTTTAGAAAAAAGGGTATACAAATGTCCATAGTCCTAGCTGAAACAGCAACATGCAATTTTACATAAATATGTCGCAAATGTGTAGTTACCATGTTAAAAATTGACATTTTTGTTGGCCGTTTTTGTTTCAACCCTATTTTATAAACAATCCAATAAACAAAAGTACTTAAAATTAGCGAACCTTGTAGAAAATTGATTAGTTTATGAGATAAAATTATATTTTCAGTGCTAAAGATACTAGCTAGCTAGTAATGCTTGTGCGAATATCAAAATCGAGGTATATCATTTCCGAAATGGACAAAAATGAACGATATAGGTAAGAAAAAGTACTAATTGGTTTTACAGCACTGCCCCGCTTAAACGCGTCAAGAGTAGATACACTTTATTTATTTATGCTCTTTGTTTTGAAAATAGAATCGGTATCTCAGGACTTTAAATTCATGTTTCAGCAGAAACGTGACAAAACAATATGATACCTGAATAATATTCGGTTTCAATAAGTGTGTGATAAGCATTTGGAGTGAATTTTACCACAGTAAAGCGGAGGTTGCTTTCAGCCTAGGCTCACACCTTAAAAACTTGTTTTATACCACCAACTGAAGCGATACATACGCAGAAGGCGTCTCCGTAGATGCAACTTACAAATTGCGATACATACATACTTACATGTATGCACTTGGATTATTAGAGTGGACAATTTAAATGCTCCAAATTTACTTTCCAAGCTCGTAACAAGCGCAGTTTAAAATGGGTAAGTAAACAAATAACTCAAAACACATAAATATTATTTAAACCATGAATAAGATTCGGGCCAACAAAAAACATGACTTTTGGGACTTTTGTATACGTATATGTACTTACGTACATATATACTTATGTTTGCATATGTAAGACTTTCTCAGCTCATGAGCGTTGACTCGTAAATTATGCGATGGATTCAAATAAAGTAAAGACCACATAAGCGAATAATTATAAGAGTACTAAGTGTAAGCATCTTCAATCCACTACACTACCGTAATAGGCATTCTTGATCAGGTTGATCTTAGTCGTCCACGCTTTAAAGCTACCTCAACAAAACATTGCATTGTCGTTTGTCTGCTTTATCGAAATCCGAACCAGAAAATCCAGCCGAATCCTTTCCTGATTGTGGCAAAAAGCGAATCTCATTTTCTAACTTGCCAGTTGGAAATAGACTTAAGCAGCTGTGATTATATACATAATTCGTGCTTACAACACTAAAGCTGGATTTTCAATAGAGGCAGAGCAGTTAGTTAATTAGTCGCTCCTTCTAGCTACTTATATGTACATATGTATGTTCCCTTTGAATTTCATGTAAATACAAGTACATATCTATATATTGGTATTTCCCTTTAATGTTGACACTAATTGACCCTATACAGAGCAAAGAAAAGAACTTATCCAAGCGATCTTGCAGACTGTATTAATTGTCTGTCTCATTCAATTGAGGGCCGGGCCTGTGCCTGTGCCTGTATGAGCAATGTTTTCCAATTTGCAGCGACGTACGCATCCATGTATACCCGCACAACACACATGCTGTATGAACACATACTATATTTATACATTCATATACCCGTAACTACTTATCGTTGATATAGAGAGAGAGAGAGAGACTGAGGGGAAAAGCGTCACATTCTGTTCCGAGTAAAAAAAGTTAACAGAGAAAAGTTATCAGTCGCGGTCGACTGAAAAACATTTCGGAGTTGAACTGAACGAGCGCCCATTCTGAGTTTGCTCTCTGGTACGGCGACGACAGGTGGTTGTGGTTCCATGCTCACTCGAAGTATTATTCATTATATCGGGTACCGTAGAACGCGCAGTATATCTGTTTTAATATTCGTGTATCTGTTAATCCGGAGGGCAGCGAAAGCGAATGCCTCTGATGACGTCGGAGTGATTTTGATTGTGTGATTCATGTGCAGGCAGGGCAGCTTAAACTTATACATTTTATTGACAATAGCTAAAGCGATTCCGTAACTTCTGAATTTTGCAAGCGCCTGATCAAATTAAGATTCCGTTGTGCAATATGCCTGGCAAAATGAACGATCGCGATCGCATACGAGATCCCCGAGAGGAGATCCTACTCGAGACGAACTTTGAAGATGACGGTGGTGTGCTAACACGTGCCTACAATAACAATCCCTACAATGGGGGAAACATACAAAATCGACGACGCCCCTCTTACCGATCGGATCACTCCTTGGATAGGTACACAGAGCGTGGCGGCGAAGGTACGACAAAGTCATTGGATATATTGGTTTTGATTCACGAAATCAATTTTATATATAACTTGCTCAAATTCTCATTGTTTTTTGTGGCAATACGTCACTAAGAAATTGTTGCACTCTCTCGCATACCAGTACTACTTTGCTTTACGTGAATCACTCTGTTGTAGGCAATCACCTCTGCCCGTGCTACATTTTGTTATCTTATCGATTTCTAGTACACACATACCTACATACATATATATTCCCTTAAGATAAACCTTTTTCCTCCGTATGGCACCTTTATACACCATATATTGAATACCTAATTGAACAAGTTAAAGTTAAAATTGTAAGATGTACCACAGCACGAGCACTTATCAAACATTTTTTATTATTTTTGTTTTGTTTATAGTTTTGACGCCTGTTTAACTATTCTTGTGTAAACAATTATCCGAGCCCGTCGGTCCGTTACCTTTTTAAATAAATTAGAAGAATCCATTGAAAATATCTTCCATTGCTTCCACATGGTGCGGCATATTAATGCTCGACTCGAGACACTCAATCAAATGCTGTAAGAGAGAATGCCCGCGAATATTACAAAGAAAAAATTATATGTCTTGTGCAGAAGTGGGGCACTCGAATCGTGATTCCCTGAGAAGGTTTTTTTTTTGTGGTTGTTAGACTGCTCGCAAATTAAAAAAACCCAGTCCGCTCTAGGGATATGCTACCAACGTTACCTCCATTACGGAGTTTTTCTGTATGATCGATTTTATTGAGTAAATCATTTCAAGCAGTAGAGTTTTCTGAACATTTTATTCGAGCTTATAAATTGAGATAAAGTCATTTGACCCTTTTTACTCCTATTTTTCACTTTCATCGTACACATATTCTGTACGTACATATGTATGTACCTTTAACAATGGAAGATACCTTTTTTGCTTACATTTTATAAAAATATATATTGCAAATCCTTGTAGGTGACTGCTGCCAATCATGCATGGCGCGTATTCCCTACGCCACAATGATAGCCACTCTCATGTGTCTCCTGGGAGTGGGTATCTTCTGCTTCACCATGTACCGAGGCGCATCGCTCACTGTCATTATGGTAGACCAAGTATTTCACTTGCGATTAATATGGTAAGCCAAACCCTTATACCAATTGGCTGAAACATGTTTAAGCATTAATAATATTTCAGGATCGAAGCTGTGCAGATGATATTTGTAATAATTGGAGCTGGCATGGCAGCTCTTGGATTTATGATACTTTTCGTTGGCTTTCTGGCAACTGGCGCCACGCGCTATAAGGTATACAGAGCCTGGCGGTCCCGCGTTGGAGGCCGGATCTCCTGCGCCGTACTGATGGGCATCACGTACCTACTCAATTTCGTGTGGAGTCTTATTCTCTGTTTTCTGGTTGTTGTCACCTTCATATATACCATGTTCTGGAACATGTGCTCCAGTGTCGAGCACTCACAGAGCTGCATAGATTTGACACAATTCCGTAAGTACATATTTTTGGCCGCAACCAAAAGTCGAAGTAAATTCGCTAATGCCTCGAATGATTTTTACAGATTTTATGTTCCCGCCAAACACCAAGCTCGAGGACATGAAGGTGTGCGAAAAGTATGAGATCAAGGCTTTCTGTAAAGATGGTGTTGAGAACGCTGAGGTTATGTTCATACTGGCCACGCTGTCCACCCTTTTAGTCATTCTCAGCCTGGTTCATTATCTGATGTGCCTCTCGGCCAATTATGCGCACATACGGGATCACGAAAAGTTCCAAGAGCTGCAGGAAATGCAAAACCTCAACGAGCTGGAGTACAGTGCTACGTCCAAGGATCGATTCTAGGACATATTTCAGAAGATTCAATTTGAGCTTAGAGAGAAGACAAGCGACATTTGAGAACGACATTTTGGCAAACTTTACAACGAACACAGCACTAGTGCAATGCTGCCAACACGATACAACTAAGATTTTTTTTTAGACCTAATATTAAGACTACACTTTTTTTTGTATACATTTTTTTAATATTCATTTGACCAGTTATTGGCAATCATTTTGATTTGGTTCGACAATAGTTGTATGGCCAAGCTATTAATTCGAAGTATAACTAAAATCTAGCTGAGTTTTCTTTCAATTTCATCCATTGTCGCTTTTTTCATTAATTTTTATCATTGCCGATGTTTTCCGTTCAAATGTTTATTTATACCGTCCATTAAATTTAGCTTCGTACGTCTATTATTTTTATGATCAAACATGTATTTTTATGTTTTAAAATCAAATGGCTTAAGAAATAAATTGAATATACTTTATGCTCAAATTGATTCTTCTGAATTGCTGAATACATTTGATTAAAAAGGCAATTTACTCAGTACATTAAATTATAGTGTAATGTAATCCATCCGTGCATCTATCCATCTGAGGCATTATCTTGTCGTTGCCGCAGTTATATGAACATTCATAAAATGCATAAAATACGTACAACATATGTCTGTCACTGTTGATATCTGACAATGAAACAACACACATTAATCTTAAATTTATTATACATACGACTATATACAATACAATATTTTATACTTTTCTAATAGTAATATGTATACAAAAAACGTACAATGCTAACCCCGAAACTTTACAACTAGATTTTGAAACACTGAGCACTTCAATAAATGATTTGTTTTTAAATCTGAAAGTGTTGTAATTTTGAGTTTTTTAATGGCTAAAGCATATAAAACAACCAAGATTTCTCTCACAGCCGCTCTCCCATTATACATTATACGTTTTGGCCTGGGAATCGCGCGTAACAGCATTCGGCTGGTGTCCCATGGGCCACTTGATGGTGCAGTCATTGCACGTCAACGTCCAAACAAAACAAATTTTGAAAAACAGGATTTCCGTCTGTGGTTTTTTAGAAAATGTAGAATAGCCATTGCAGTAGTTATGCCAAGACCACGATTAAAAATGCAGTTTTAAATTCACAAAAGGTTAAGATATAAAAAAATATATTTAATTTTATTTTATAATACAATATTAAACGAAGAGGGTTTTTAACATAAAATTTCAATATGAGATGCACAAATTGTCAAATTATCATGCGATTGTAAAAAGGCGTTGTCGATTTGGGTGTCATTAAATGGCAGTCTACATTTCTAGCGTTCCCCAACAATGGAGCGCACTTTAACTTCATCTGCAACTGTGGCATTTGATTGATTCGATCTCTGACCGCGAATGGCAAATCGTCGTTATTGCCAAAATGGGTAGATAGACCGTTGGCTTGTGTATACGTTATGCCTCCTCCTTGCACCTTTGGTATTACCGAGATCATAGATCCATCATAGAATTGCACTTGCACAACTCCATGGGACAGCTGAAATGGTTCGAAAATTATCATTTGCTGCAAAATAAAATGCGAAAAATCTTACCTCAGTAACAATTCCAATTTCGGGAACGGTGATACGTTTGATTGGAACATTTTGGTGGGCAGCCAACATGTTGAGTCGCGGTGTATTTGAATTGTAGTCCGAGGCACTTCGAGTCGTCGACATGGTGCTCACGGAAAAGTTAATTGAGCCCTATAGGAATAGAATAACAGTGAGTAAGCTCTCTAGAAATTTCCATAAATATAGGTAAATTAGGTAAATACCTGATTTGATTTCGGAGTGGAGTATGCAAAGTTTGTTGTGTCCCTAAGACCATCGAAACGTTGACCCGCGTGCATATCTGTGGCAGGCCGTCGCCCAATTGTGACAGGAAAACACGTATTCTCTTTAGTCTGGGCGAGCTCTAGAGCATTACTGATATTGACGCAATGGGAGAAACATTCATTTCCGTGGTCAATTAAGTTTCGTGCCTCCACACAGCCGTTATCCGATATCACTGCTCCATTCACGTTGAACACCTTGACACTGTCCGTGGCGGACTTTAATAGCTTAGCCCCGGAATAGAAGCGAACCTCAAAGTCCGTCATAGTCTCCATAAGCTGGCATTTTCCAAGGCTACTGAAAAAGGTGATTTTCGGTGTTTTGCTCTTCACCAGGCTCACAAATCGGGCAGCGTACACATATTTCTTCCAGTGTTTATTCGGCAAACTCTCGTAGTTATACACACAGTTCTCGCTTGGTATCAGAGGATCTGGTGGGTGTTCTCTTATTGGTAAGCCTCTGAAATAACAACAATGTTAGCTGAAACCACAATAAAAGAAATTTTTGTTGTATTTGTACTCACCGTCCTGGATCCGGCTGATAGATTATAATACGGCGTCCATCTTCAGATATGCGACAAATATCCGTAATACGATCTTCATTAAACTTGGCCTTAAACTTGACAAACTCCAAGACAACCTCACCAGTCCGCAGAATACTCATTATAGCATTTTTCGTTTTATAACGCGTCGGTTGCAATCTTTTTGTTTCTAAGGGCGGCACTGAGAGGCGCTTCTCCACCATTGGTGACGGTATTATTTCGCTATCTGATGTGAACGGTGCCATGTTGTTTGTTCCTGGCCATTTGGCGTCTCTGTGTTCCAACTGGCCGCCTGGCGTTGGTAGATATAAGCCATGCTGTTCGTAAATGGGTCGATGCTCCTGCGATTCGTAGCCTAGATTAGACGGCAAATATTCTTCCATTATCTGTGGCATCGATTGTCCTGAAGAATTGTCGACAGACCGAAGCCGGTGCGATTTTCTAGAGTCACCTTTAAAACGATTTAGAATTATTATTCAATTTTTGCGGACAGTTGCATTACTTACTGCTGGCAAATGTTACGATTCCGCTATCGCTACTGGCAAGACTTTGACTGAATTCATTCAACGCGCCAGGCGTTGTACTATACGATGAACCACCAGCCGTTCTTTTCAGAAACGGATGCCGGAGGACTTGATCAAGGGTAATGCGTTCGTGTGGGCTTTTCTTGAGCAGCTTTTGGATTAGGTCTTGGGCTTCGAAGGACAAATGTGATGGCATCATAAATTCAGACATCACAACTTTGTTGAGCGTAGATTCCACACCTTCGGTTTCAAACGGCGGTCGCCCCACCAGCAACGTGTAAAGCATACACCCAACACTCCAAACATCCGCTGGCAGGCCGTGTGACAATCGGGAAACTACCTCGGGGGAAATATAGTTGGGAGTGCCGCACATAGTCATGTGCCTTTCGTCTGGTCGTTTCAGCTGAGTTGCGAGGCCGAAATCGGCGATTTTTATGTGCATTTCCTTGCTGAGCAGCAGGTTGGATAGCGAAATGTCTCGGTGCATGATGTTGTGGGAATGCAAGTACAGGAGGCCAGCCACCACCTGCTTCAATATAGTGGCCCCCTCGGATTCGGTAAAGGGACGCGAAAGGTGCTGCTTCATATAGCGCTGCAGTTCGCCGTTGTGGGCCAACTCCAAAACCAAATACACGTAATTCACATCTTGAAAGAAGGTGTACAGCTGCAGCACAGAAGGATGCTTTAGGCGAGAGTGAATTTCCACCTCCTGTCGAACACGGCTCGTGAGTCCTGTCCCCTGGATTAGTTTCTTGTCGATCTATGGGTATACAAACTAAAATATATTCCTTAAACAACCACGCCTATCACTTACCATTTTGATTGCCACATCTTGATGCGAGTGCAGGCATCTTGCTTTGTAAACGCTAGCAAAGCCTCCTTTGCCCAACAAGTGCTGTACCTCGTATTCCTGCAGACGCAAACAATTGAAAATTCACATTTGATAGTCACTTTGCATGGCATTCGTCTGCTCACCTCAATTGTTTCTCCGAAATTTCGAGTGGACATCATAGTTTACTTTGTTAAGTACACAGATTGACCACTTATTAAAATAAATTCCCACAAATGCTACATAAAAAAATAAACAAGCCGAAAATTTTTGAAAGAGAACGCCAGCAGTAGTGTTGAAAAAAGTGAAAACGATCTGGCTTCACTTACCAACACCATGCGCCGATAAAAAGTTGTCTAAAATACAGATGCAGTATTTTCTTTGACGTTCCGATAATTGTTTTATTTCTATTTATACGTGGATAGGAGCAGTACAGTATAATTTTTCTATTCCAATTTCCATTTTCTATATTCCTTGCAATATTTTACATATTATTTTCGGTATATAAATAATACCTGGATTATACAATACAAGTTTTCATTTTACAGCACTGACGATAACATAATACTATCGCCAGCCATTGCAAATGCAGAAAAATCATGGCATTGTTTTTCTTATGTTAATAATGCCGAAAAATGCCTAATGAGACATGTAATTTGCATTGCGAATAAATTTCGTATATATTTATGCAATATATAAGCAATTGAAACAAGCGCGATTAAATAAGTCGTACTTTAAAAGCATAAACAGCGACCAAGTACGACTCGGCTTACCGGAATTCGTGTTATTTAATAATTTACAAGACAAACGAGTGCGTGTTCGCTCCCCACAATGCCGAGTAAATAGAAATCGGGCTTGAAAGTACTAGTGCTGGATTCACAAAGTGGCGTTTGCATAATTAATGCATAAAAACTGGTAAGTAAGTCATACACATCCGATGAACAATAAAATGACCCATATATCCGTTTTTACACATGTATAAGACATGTGTGTGCATGCAAGTTTCCTTGTGTGCAAGTGTTCGGACATTCTATATGTTATTACACATACAACTTTAGGTCACATACTACATACGTCACCGACGCGCAACAGTGTAAAAACAGTGCTATAAAATGTGTTTCGTAAAAAATTGAATTTTTTATTAAAAATATTTAATATTTTTTTGTCTTTAGTGCATTTTTGTTGTTTTTCGTTAGCCAATATCGATACCGGAACGGAAATCTTTTCAACTTTAGACTGTGTTTAAATAGAGCAAATTCTGTACAAATTCGATAGGGAATTGTGGTAATACAACAGTAGAAAGCAGTAATTCTTGAATTTCTTATATAATAAATTAAAATTGATATGATATTCAAAGTGAATAAAAATTCATATCAAATAATTTTTTTGTGGCGATGACCAACATTATTTATCGCCTTAAATATTTCTATCGCTATTTTTCTTGTAGAGGATTTTATTTTTCATATTCAATGTTTGGTCACACTCGGCCATTCTTTATAACCTTAAAATGACAAGTAATAATTTTCGATTTTATATTTAGGGGACTCGGACTCGAGCTTTAGATGTCCGCAAATATCAATGCACGGAGGAACAGCATATTTTCCAGCCGACATTTCTAGATTTTCATGCAATGGCACATATCACAATCATGTGAAAACCCAAGTCAATGTGATATGTGGTGGCTATTCAAAGCAGCATTGTAAATAAAAGACAGGGCGGATATTTAGATGGTGTTTTCACAAAACATTCGAGTGTGACAAAAAAAAACAAACAGCGAAAGAGCAGTGGATAAATTAAATTCAACGAATATTGACAGTATAAATAAGCAGAGGGAAGACACCCGTGGTGGTGTGCCTACGGCCCTTTTGAGTTCTTAGGCGAAGGACGCAAAGATGCATGCATCGTCTGCAGCTGCGACAGCACTGGTGGAGTACTCGGATGTTAGCTCAGAGGACTTCTCCGATCCGGAAGCAGGAGAAATTGACTCGGACGCAGTGCTGACGAACAGATGTGACGCCACAAATGCAAAGAAACCAAAGCCACCGTCGGATAATCAGTTCGCAAAGAGTACTCGAGCTACATCAAAGCCTGAAAAGGAAGGCTATGATAATTATAGGTAATATATGTGCATACGATAAATATTTTTTCCAGTGAAACTGTTTTTTTTTCTTTTAGAAAAAGGCGGACTGAAGAAACTGACGATCTTGAGGTGTCTGGATCGAGACCAACTGGTGGAGGCGACACCTTGAATAATCGAGAGGAAGCGCAAGCTTCTAATACATCAAAGGACGAACTTTGGAGTAGACAGATCTACATGTCTAGCGATTCCATTGACACGGATGAACTGGAGGCGGAAATGAAGCGACAGAAACGCAAGAAACTGAAGAAGGACAAGCATAAACACAAATCTAAGAAGAAGTCAAAGAAGCGTAAGAAAAAGAGGACCAAATCGTATTCCAGCATTGGGTCAATGTCGGATGACATAAATGCCCTACTGGATCGACGATACACACCGCCAAATGTTCCGAATAAGATCAACGAGCGGACAGTCAGCACCGGAACTTCATACACACCTCACACGCATAAGGAAAGCAGCCCCATTTCCCCGGGCACTCCGCCTCCCACACGGCGTCCAAACAGTAATAACGCCTATTATGGCGAAACCATTGGTGATGCGCCAAACACTTCGCTGGGCACTAATATCCAGGTGACAGTTACCAATAAGACGAGCAATCGCCTGCGTTCTCCCGCACGCATTGGCGGCAATGGACCCCGCTATGGCACCTCTCCTCGAACTCCGCCACAAGTACTCTACACCGCCTCGGGCGGTAGCAGTGGTGGAGCGGGAATTCATACACGAGATTCGCGCAGCTCCCGATATGTACAGAGTCCACTCAAAGACGATCTTAATGCGCACCATCGGTCTAGCCATGATCATGGATATCAGCCACGATATTCTTCGGGCACGGGACCAAGCGGCAGTCTCGATTCGAGAAAAGTTAAACGTTTGTCACCGGGTAGGTGTAGGTGTTCAGTGTTCAGGTGCACTGAAGCGATAAGATGGCCGATGAGCGATAAGAGAGAGCTAGCTAATTGTTACAAATGTTTTCAGAGATGGATCGTTATAATCATCAGCCGAGTACACCGCCCCACAAGCGACGAAAGTTCAGCGATGGCAGGGATATGAGCATGACGAGCTTCGAGCATAGCAGACACCATTCGGCTAAATATGATCGTTATAGCAGAGAGCGGTATTCAAGGCGTGGATCCAGGTATGGATTGGATTTTGGGTATATTTTCTGAACAGTAATCATATCGTTATTTTAAACCTTTAAGGAGTCCTAGTGTACAGCATTCTCGTGGTCGGCAATCGCCTGGTGGCGGCATGACCTCCAGTGGAAGCATTTCAAATATGTTTAGGCATGGTAATAGTCACAAACACAAGTACACTACACCAAACTCACCCACGTCCGTGCCGACGCGGTCCTCTAAACGCGCCTCGGGTACTGGCACCTCCGCTGATCGGTATTCGCGATCCCCGAGGGCTAGCTCGCGTTACTATGAGACTTCGCCGCCATCATCAGCTGGTGCTTCAAGCTCTCATTACCATCATCATCGTCGGTCTCCGAAGTCGCGTCTCAGAAGGACCAGCAGTCGCAAACGCTCCCCCAGCTCGGCCAGCAGCGGCAGCTCAGCTTCACGCAGTCGATCGCCAGCCTCACGAGATCTGAAGCACAAGCGCGAGGAATACATTAAAAAGATTAGTGAAACGAGTCTGTTTGCCGAACTGGTGAAGGATCGTCATAAAAGACAAAAGGCCTTGAAAGAGATTATCGAGCGTCAAGAGGAAAATAGCAACAGCAACAGCAACGGCGCCTTGACAATAAACGATAACAGTTCCTCGATAGATGGCAATACGCCGAATGTGACCGATTGCAGACCTGCTGTGGCCAGCGTAGGTGGTGTAGGTGCCACGCCAGCACCAACCGTAAGCGGCGGCATGACTTCAAATGGACTGGAAATTCCTAGCAGCTGTGGTGGTGGCAGCAAACCGGATTTGGATATAAACAACATTCCCATGCCAAACAAAGAGCACGATATGCTTGTGCAAAATCCTGGCCCCAGCTCCGATGTCCCAGATAGCTCCTCAACTGCTTTAAAGACAACAACAACCACATTGTCGGCAGCAATCTCAGCGAATAAGAATAACCACAAACCGAAGAGTCTGACATCGTTGCCCATGCCACCCGGCATGAACGCGTTGGACCTTGTTAATGCACCCAGTCCATCGCCCCCGCATTCGACACTCAAGAAGGAGTACGATGAGAAAACAGTTTCCAATTCCAGCGCTAATAAAAGTCTCCTGAACCTACCGATGCCACCGGTAATACCAGGCAGCGAGGAGCTCAGCGGCGACGATGATATGATCGATAGTCCCGAAGATTTTGATGCAACTGGGGCTAGTGGCAATATGCATGGCCACAGCAGTGGGCAGAGCGGCGCTTCGCGTCGTCGTCCAGTGATACTGAATCGTCGGGATTCACGTAATAATGTGCGTGACTGGGGTGAGCGATGTGTGGACGTATTCGAAATGATTGCACAAATCGGTGAAGGCACATATGGACAGGTAAACTGTGGCACTCTTCTATATTCTATAGATTTTTAATTTGATTTCTGTTGTATATTCATTTAAAGGTGTATAAGGCTAGGGATCATCATACGAACGATATGGTAGCATTGAAAAAAGTCCGCCTAGAACATGAAAAGGAAGGTTTTCCCATTACGGCTGTGCGCGAAATCAAAATACTTAGGCAACTCAACCATCGTAACATTGTCAACTTGCATGAAATTGTCACAGACAAGCAGGACGCCGTCGAGTTTCGCAAAGACAAGGGCTCATTCTATCTCGTATTTGAGTATATGGATCACGATCTCATGGGCCTGCTCGAATCTGGCATGGTTGACTTTAATGAAGAGAATAATGCTAGCATTATGAAGCAGCTCTTAGACGGCCTCAATTACTGCCATAAAAAGAACTTTCTTCATCGGGATATCAAGTGTTCGAATATATTAATGAACAACAGGTATTTATCATAATTTTTGTATTCTTCGTTTGGTTTGAAAAGTGTACGATTGTACCGTAATTTTGCAGAGGAAAAGTGAAACTGGCGGATTTTGGATTGGCCCGTCTCTACAATGCCGACGATCGGGAGCGTCCCTACACGAACAAAGTGATAACGCTGTGGTATCGGCCCCCTGAGCTATTACTGGGTGAGGAACGGTATGGCCCTTCCATAGATGTGTGGTCGTGCGGCTGCATACTCGGTGAGCTCTTCCTGAAGCGGCCACTGTTTCAAGCCAATGCGGAGATGGCTCAATTGGAGACTATATCTAAGATCTGCGGCTCGCCCATTCCCGCTGTGTGGCCGAACGTAATTAAGCTACCACTGTTTCATACTCTTAAGCAAAAGAAAACGCATCGCCGTCGCTTGCGTGAAGATTTTGAGTTTATGCCAGCAGCATCACTTGATCTGCTTGACAAAATGTTAGACTTAGATCCGGACAAGCGTATAACAGCAGAAGATGCGCTCAAGTCCCCGTGGCTAAAGAAAATCAATCCAGATGAGTGAGTATGCCTAAACCTTTTGTTTGAATGAGTACCACTCTCATACTTTTGTTATTATTTACAGAATGCCAACACCACAATTGCCTACATGGCAGGACTGTCATGAGCTTTGGAGCAAGAAGCGACGTCGTCAGCTGCGGGAACAACAAGAGTCGCTGCCACCAGCGGTGATATCCTCGACCAAATACCACCCACACGGAGCAGCAATGGTGGGAGATGCTTAGCATTTAATGTATGCTTCAATTCAATTCAATTTGAGGGACAGCTGTGGTCAGAGCGAACCGGAGTGTGCCGCCTGGTGGCATTAGTAGTATCCAGCAGCTGCAGCTGCTTTAGAAACAAAAGAGGTGGATAGAGACAGGGCCAGAATAGGTTGACATTGACTTTCCCTAGGCACTGTGTAATTTTAGACAGCTTCAATAAAAACATGGCTAACAATTATTTAACTTTTGGAGCATTTTAAATCAATAGCTGTACTGTATAAATGAAACATGTAATATATACAATTGCAGAGTTCAATATTTTTTCAAAAAAATGTTTTTAAATATTTTGTTTCCAATTTTCATTTTTGGTTCTCATTTGTATCTGATTCTAAGCTGAAATTGGTAATCAAAAAGAGATCCTGAATGTACGGGAATGCAATATGTAATTCAAATAATTCACATAACAAATATGTAAAAGCTAGTAGCACAGCACAGTACGTACATATAGTATGGATCGCATCGCTAATTCAAACGTGCTGTGAACGCAGTTTGTATTTGCTACGAAGTAAGCGTATATAGTGAAGAAGTTAAAGATTAGCATTTTAATTTTTATAAATTGTTATATATTAATAAATAGGCTAGAGATAGTTGTATTGATAAGTTTAGCCTCTATTGCTAAGTATTTAAGTTACATGTAAATTATAAATGAATTTGTCAAGTAAATACAAAATGAGTATGTACTACTAATTCACCTATTTCCCAGGTATTTGAAAAGTTTATATTTTAATATATAAAAACTGTTTAAAAACAAGCCGTATGTACATATACACCCGTATTATACAAGATACAACATGCAAGATGTGCGTCAGACTGAAACCATTCAATCCAAATTACATGTGTGTGTTTACAGGTTGAAAAACATTTCTACAATATTATTGAGTAATGTCTCAAAATGATAATCAAACGAATATAATCTACCCATATACTTCTTGAGTACCGGGTAGAATCCACTAAATTGATTTTCGGAACATCAGCAGATAGCAACAATAAAAGCGAAATAAAATGCATGTTTTATGAATACAAACTTTTTAACGGCGAAAAAAATACCAATATTCTGTATTATTTCAGGCCTATTTACCTCCGACTGAGATCCAATTTGCGTAAATACATAAGTCTGCATTGAATGGGCTGGGGCCAAATAGTTTCAGCCTTCTTTGAGATGCCCCATTGTTGGCTGATAGACCTGCACCTTTGCTGTCAATTTCCCATAATATCTCAGCCATATTCAACCATTTAGTAAAAAATAGCGCGTTACAAAATGGCCAAATACTCTTTTAATCTATCGCTTCATAATATCTTCAATCAGCTTTGTCATATACATATATTTGTGTATTTTCCACTCGTTCGTCTGAGATGCCAAATAGTGAAAGATCTCGCGCACCCTAAAACTTGGAATATCTTAACTCAGTTGAAACTTTGCGTTAGTGCGTGCTTAATACTTAAACCGCTTATTCTTAAGCCTAGTACTCAGATCAGAAAAATGTTCAATCGATGGATAGTGCCATATATTGTGCCATACATTTTTCAATATTTATATTTTTCGGTGACCATTGTGACCAGATGTGCATGTTACACTGTCATGCGTCTGTTTACAAATAAAGTCAGCTGAGAATGCAAATTTTGTCGTAATGTAATATTGGTGGGGGGGACTGTGGCGCTGGAGGGCGACACGCAGAAAACTCAGCAAAATTGGATAAATCAGTTTTTGCAGAACAATCAACAAATGCAGTCAACATTTATTTATCTAATTATACATTTTAAAAACGAGTACGAATATCATACTTGATTCGATTAATGAAAAATTTTTCTAATCTGATTACTAGGCTTTAATCGGTGAATTCGGTTTTAATCGTAAAAATAGTGCAAAAAAAAAAATATTTGCTGAATCTAGTTGTTCATAGGTATAATAATATGACTCGAACATAATGTACGAAATTATGAATAAGTCATGCCATCGATTGCTTAAGAAATTAAATAAATAATAATAGAGTGCTGTTGCGGGATTAAATTCTTAGCAAAAAGCATATCAAACACATTTACAGGGATAACACTAATGTCCACTCTACGATCTGTCTCTTCGGTTCAGTTAGTATTAGCAATTTTTAGGTATACGGCCACACTAATTGCAGCATAGCAGTCGAAATATATAAGAAGCTAAGTGCGTTTCATCACCAAATTTGTATGTATATTGTGTCAATCCGTCTTAGTTTTTTAATTGAGAGCTCGTACGTTCATAAATAATTATGGGCTATCATGCAAAATAGTTTAATCGAGTGTAGCCTATTTAATATCGTCTCAAAGGACCATAAACAATGTGTGTATGTATGTATGTGTAAGCTTATATATTACGATGCACTTTGTCCAAAAGAGAAATGCAGGTGAAAATGTGTTAGAAAACCCATAACAAAGCAGACACCAACATGCTGGGGGTTTTTTTTTAGTTTTTTGTTTTTTTTTTTTTTATAATATGTTAATTTTGACTATGAACACTAACACTTGAATGTGCATAAATACATACAGATGTAACGAAAACAAAGCAGAGTTGATTAATATAAGCCCATGCATACGTATGTGCATACAAACATATACACACGCAAGTGCATTTCTGGGGATGTAAATGCGTACATATTCACATGAATACGTATGTGATGTATGTTTATACATATTTGTGTATGTGCATCTATACGCATTGTTTAATGTATTGAAAATAAAATAAAATGGTCGAATGTAAGTACTCTGTAAGATCCAATTCAATGAGTCTTAATCTGACATCTGGCCCTATAAATATGTACATATGTACACCCATAACTTTAGGAACCTACATACGCGAGTATGTATTTCCATGCATACATGAATGAATACAGCTTTGTGTAAAAAAAGTGCCGTATTATGTACATCTCTACAAACATATGTACATATATACACATACGAAAATCGGACAATGGAAAATTTGTTTGAGCCTCGGAAAGTGTATTCTAACTGCGCTATAAAATGTAAAGCGCATCAAACATTTATATAAAGTCGTGCACTCTCCCAATTAAATATTACTTTCATATACGAGGGTCATCACATATGTATAACAAATACTTTTGTCTGATTAAAAGCTATACGCAAGTATAAACAAAGACTGGCCATATCTAGTCTTTTTTCCTATTTAGGCAAGGTAGGATCGGGGTACGTTTACATTTAGCTACAATATGAAAGAAGTGAAGTCTTTGTACGAAAAACTACAGATAATCTAAGCAAACGTTTCAAAATTGCAGGACATATAATTTCATTTTACGTAACTCAAACAAAGTTAATCCCAAGTAGAAAATATAGATTCGTTTATATGCTGGAGTGGTGCTCTCCTCCTGGTGAGAGCAATGTACGACGAGTAATATCCCGAATATAGAGGTGATTAAGTGATAATGTAACTTTTCTACAGATCATAATATTATATTAATAATAATTATTCGTAAATCGTAGGAATATTCTCTAATTCATGAATTCTCTCTCTCTCCCTCTCTCTTATGATTTCCTTTTGCGCTTCGATCTCCCTTCGCAGTATGTCGGTTGCAGTTGAGCAACTTGAAACTGTTATCAGCGAGTGCAATCAATTGCCAGAAACAGAACCGTAATCGCGGCAGATATACTACTACTGCACGAAATTAAACAAACGAAACAAAGGCCGTCAGGCAGCGCCCTCGAATCAGGGAAAGAGAGTGACAGACAGACAGACGTGTTACGGCTGGAAAATCTGAGATCCGCCAGAAGGCGACAAGTTTCTCTTGTTGCTGTGCGGTTCCTAAAAGTACTCAAAATTGATAGAAACACCAAAAAGGTTGCTGCAACTGGTGCCTCAGCCGAGGACCAGCCGCCGCGCAAAAAGGGTCGTCGTTCAGGAGCCTCATCAGCTTCAACATCAGTTTCTGTCGTTTTGGACACCACCAGTACAGCTACAGTGCCGCCAATAGATGCGGCATCCACATCGAGAGCGGCCCTTCTGTTACAACAGCAACAACAACCACAACCACAATTAAACTCGAATTTGGCAGGTTCAAGCACATCAATCACGGGCAACAGCGACTCACCACAGATCGGTGATAACAGCGCGGAGACATCAACATCGGCTAGCAGAGTGCAACAATCTTCATCCTTAACGCCCCCAGTCGGTAACAGCAGCAGCGGCAGCAGCAGCAGCAGTGGTAGCACCGGTAGCAGTAAAAAAACAAAAGCCAGTACCAGCAGCGGCAGCGGCAGCAGCAGCAGCAGCAGCAGCAGCACAAGCAAATCGCACAGCAACGAGTGCAAAAATTCTGGATCGATTATGCAGAACACATCTTCCACAGCGACCGGCTCCAGTTCCAGGGCTACAGCAGATGTTTCAACGCTAAATTCTGGCGGCGGCAGCGCAGAGAATGTCAGCCGTGATACGACTGGCGGCGGTGGTGGAGGTGGCGATGATAATCCCGCACCTGCTGACGAGCATCCATCCGGCAGCAGTACCAGAAACGGTCATGATGCCAAACAAAACGGTTTTGCTGTAAATAACAACGGCAGCTGCATCGTGGATGGGGAGAACAATCGGGATAACAATACCAGTTACCGGGCTGTTCAGTTGGACAAGTCAAATCAGGAGATCATACGCCTGATTGGTCAGTATCTGCATGACGTGGGACTCGATAAGTCCGTCAAGACACTGATGGTAGAGTCTGGCTGTTACTTGGAGCACCCATCGGCGACCAAGTTCCGGGAGCATGTGTTAATTGGGGATTGGGTCAAGGCCGATCTAGACCTCAAGGTAACGAACGATCTGCAATGAACGGCTTCAAAGTATTTTATTCATTTACTTCTTCTGCATACTCTTTTGCAGGACTTGGAGCCACTGATTGATAATGGGAAACAATCAACGATAACTGAAATGAAATTCATATTACTAGAGCAAAAGTATTTAGAGCATTTGGACGATGCCAATCCGCTGGACGCACTGCATGTGCTGCGCAGCGAGTTGACCCCATTGCAGCACAACATATCGCGTGTGCATCAGCTGTCCTCGTATATGATGTGCTCCACTAATCAGGACCTCTATCAGCGAGCCAAGTGGGAGGGCAAGGGTATCTTGTCCCGGGCGCTTGTCATGGAGCGCCTGCAAACGTTCATGCCGCCTTCGGTGATGATGTCGCCGCGCCGTCTGCGCACCCTACTGCAGCAGGCAATAGAATTACAAAGCCAACACTGCCCCTGTCACGACATGGCGTGGGAGACTAATTTGCAAACGGTTTCGTTGCTCACCGACCACTGTTGCACCACAGATGGATTCCCCATGCAGACAATACAAATTCTGACTGACCATTGCGACGAAGTTTGGTTCTGTAAATTCTCTCCCGATGGCCTAAAGTTAGCTACAGGCAGCAAGGACTCCACTGTGATCATTTGGGACGTAGACCCATACAAACTCACGCTCAAGCATCGTCGCGTCCTGGACGGGCAGGCGCATCTGAGCGTCAGCTTTGTCAGCTGGAGTCCCGACTCCAAGCTCATTCTGGTGGGTGGCACCGAGGACTCCCATGAGCTTTACATCTGGAATGTGGAGGACGGCAAGCTGTTTGTTAAGTTCTCCCAATCTCTAGAGGACAGCCTCGCCTGCGGTGCCTTCAGTCGCGATGGCACTCGTTTCGTTTGTGGCGGCCAAAAGGGTCAGCTCTACCTATGCGATCTAAATGGCACCATTGTCGACTCCTGGGAGGGAGTTCGGGTCAACAGCATAGCCTTTCGAGCTGACAATAAAACAATATTGGCGGCCGATAATCATTATCGCATCAGAGGGTGAGTCCCAAGTGCATTTTCCATACACGAATTAACATACATTTTTTGTCTTTTTAGCTACAACTTTGATAGCCCACGCTCGGACTTTGATATACTGAGAGAGCCGCATCCGATTATGACTTTTAGCATCAACTCTGCCGATCGCTTGGCGTTGTTGAATGTTTCCAATCAGGGCCTTCATCTTTGGGATATTGAGGACAAATGCCTCGTGCGACGATTCCAGGGCATACGCCAGAGTAATTTTGCCATCCATTCGTGTTTCGGTGGCATCAATGAGAGCTTCGTGGCCAGCGGTAGTGAAGATAAGGTCGTATATATTTGGCACATTAAGCGCGAAGAGCCTCTGGCCAAGCTGGCTGGCCACACAAAGACGGTGAACTGTGTGTCGTGGAACCCCGTTTATCCGTCATTGCTGGCTAGTGCCAGTGACGATGCCACCGTTCGCATTTGGGGACCAAAGCCGAATGGAAGCAACGCCACGACAGAGAGCGACGATTGCTCCTCAAGCTCCTCCTCGTCATCGTGGAATATGACTTAGAAGATGGTTAGGAGATGATTAGATATTGGATGCTGACCTAGTAATATAACGCTCTAATTTCGATATAAATGCAAAGTTTGTCCTGCCCCTCCAATTGCGCGTCAGTGTCGTCGTTGCTACAAACTGCCATTACAACAAAATGTATGAGCAGCATGACTTACGATTAGCATTAATGACTTACTTAAGTACATTCATACGAAAGGAGATACTCTCTCCCTATAAACAAACAACAAAACAAATCAACAATTCGTTCTCGGATGTCGTCTTTTATACCGATATTAACAAATTCAAATTATTCTTTTTCTGACTATTATTATCAATTGTACTTTAGCCTCTTAATTTAACTCATGAAAGTGGTCAACCTCCTGTCTGATTTATCTTCATTCGTCACTTGATTGATATAATACTTTAACGCAGTTTCTCCTACATTTAGTATGTAACGCGATTTGACGTATTTGAAATAACATACATACGCTCCCCCAAAACAATAAAAATAGTTCTATATATGTTTTTAATAGTGGAATTTTACTTGCATCAATTATAATTTAATGATATATCGCTTGCTTTCGTTTTGTCTAACTAGAAACCGTGTCTGTGTCCTTTCAGAAAGGATTCTATTCCATTTGCTCAGACGGTTTCTGGGCTTTGCGTACAACACTTGCCACAAGGTAATACTTTCATGTAGGCTAGCGGTGGGCAGGCTTTTTATATTATTTTTTGTACTATTCTCGGGCATTCGCTTGTGCATCCCGAGTCGAGCACCAAAGTACCGCGTCATATGGTACTGATGAGAAAAACTACTTCAGGCACAAATGTTAGAACCCCTCGGGAAGGTTGCACATTTCTTTGGTTCAAATTTGTACTAGCAAGTAATAACAGAGACTAATATATATTTAAGGTCTACGTTAAATGTAACTCCAGTTGGAATGCGGCATAATGTCTGATGTATTCCTTTAAGACAAATGCAAGAACTACCAATGTAATGGCCAGCCATCGAAGCCGACTCTTGATAGATCCGGCTGCCTCGTACGCAAGGACCAGCGAACAGAGGTGATGGCCCATGACCAACACATAGTGTATGCTACGTCCAAACACTGTCGTATTATTGCGCCAAACCAATATGGGGAGCAGGAAGAACTTGGATAAATTGGATATAACGACAACCTTGATAATAGTTAAAGTAAAACTGCGAAAACCCACTTTCTTCATCTGATCAATGCCAAGTGCTGCCGTAATTAGCAATAGAAAGAAGGTTATAAGCAAATAGTCTGTAAAGGATATTGATTAAAGTATATAGAATCTTCAATATTTCAACCAATTGCCATTTCTTACCACCAATGTGATGCAATGTGTATGTGTAGAAACCTTTTTCGTGAACGTTTAAGCCATCATTGGCGGGATCGCTAAGCTTCTGGCGGCACAGTGCAAACGACTCCAAGAGCAAAACCACCAGAGAAACTTTCCAATATAACTAGAACCGCAAAGATTGGGGGAAAAAATCGAATTCTTTGAGCTTTGTAGACCTCACCTTAAAGTCGCCATTATATATTATGTGGCGAAATGCAGACGAGTCCAAAAGAAGTGCATCTATCAGGATGATAAACTCCTCAAATTCGATGTATTTGTCTGTGACCTGATGGCATTTCTCCTGTGGAATGATTACAAAAATTAAATGTACCGATTGAACAAGACGAAAGTTTCCTCAACCTCAAAGGGCACTAGTCTGATTTTTAAATATTTGTATAAAGGCTCTGGATCTCGGAGACAATGAGATCTATAGTAATAATGTTCTAATGAGACTGCTGACCATGACATCCAGTTGTTCAAAACAAAGTATTTGCAGTTTAATATGTACAATGTACCATTCAACTCTACGAGTAAGGGTTAAGAAACCAAACCCCAAACAAAACAAATGCATTTTCAGTCCGATTATTTTCTTACGCAATTCGTAGTCTTTAGAGTGTTGCTGTATTTTTTGTATAGTGCCCGCACTCTGTGTCCACAGTTTATGCACACCGATAACTTTCCCCCAATCATATTATCCTGGAAATAAATTTCAATTAGTAGCCGGTTAGGAGTTTTGTTTTTCAGAGAAACACAAACATTTTAAGACGTCATAAGTGTGACCAGTTTTTGAAATCGCCGTAATGTATTGTAGCGCAAAAATTTCGATTCAATATTAACATAAAATAACGGATGTACGTAGACGGACGACTAGATATTGAACCCGTAAATAAGAATACAGTCTGGAAAGTACGAAATAAGTATATATAGCATACGCTTTTATTAATATTCATTTATTCAAAACATACGATTTATAAGTCACTTTTGAAAATACCCTTAACATTATAGTACAAAAAATTTGTCAGTGCATTTGGTCACATTAAAAAGCAATGAAAAAATTGTGATTGTATTTCAAGGTGCGCATAAAAGGACAAAGTTAAACAATTGTAAGTGTTCATGGCGTCAAATAAATCTAAGCTTTCTGGAAAGGTTAACTTAACTATCTTGGTCAACATAGATGCACGATATTGTATACATATACACACATGTATTTGAAAACGGGCATTAGTTACGCCTATAAGAATGTCCACACATAGTAGTACACACATACATAGCTACATCGAATAATAATGATGAAAAGCGATCTAAGTTTAGAAAAGTACATTTTTATGTGCATAGATATGTGCAATTAACGTTTATTGACTTTTTACCCTAATATCTGTCAACTAGTGAGCTTCCCAGTTGTGCGCATCATTTCATCAATACAGTCAAATGTCTATATGTATGCATACAGTGCACGCATTGTATGCACATATGTATGAAAGATGCAAGCACATGATTAATTGTGTTTGTGCTTTCATGCACATTTCTATGCATGTATTGTGTCATTATGCGAATGTTTTAACTTTACACGAGACGAACGGAGTTTACAGTTTTTATATAATGCTTTTATTTTTAGGTCATCGTTGAGAATTGTCAAATTTTGAAATATCAAACCCTTTTGCAATTGTTAAACGTACAGAGAAAAATGAGTGCCGTCGCCAACAGCGATCCAGCCATTCCCAACATGGCACTTGGGCGAAGTCAAACGATATGTCGCTTTTATCTGCGCGGCATTTGTCGCTTTGGAGAGCTCTGCCGTTTCTCTCATGATTTAAGTCGCGGCCGTCCTGAGTGTGCGGAGCAAACGCACATAACCACAGATAATACTGAGAACATTAAGCCAAGCACAAGCACCAGCCAACGTAACTGGGCAAATGCCCCGATATTTGTGCCTAGCCAGAAGCGCGTGCTGGACCAGAACGAGGATGGGGAGGCAGCTTCTGGAAGCGTGGCTTTTCAAAACGGAATCTCCTGGGCCGAAGTAGTTGGTGGCCCGACTGTCGACGTGAGTTGCTGCGAACCCGCATCATTGGACGAGGTTTGTCCATATGAAAGTCCGTGTCCTTATGGCGAGTATTGCCCCTATCGTATACACATGGAGCTATGCGAAATGTGCGACCAGTATTGCCTGCATCCCACGGATCAAGCTCAGCGTAAAAAGCATAACCGTGAGTGCTTGCAGCAGCACGAACAGGCCATGGAACTTTCCTTTGCGATCGCTCGCTCTAAGGATAAGGCTTGTGGTATATGCTTTGACACAATCATGGAGAAGGCTGGCCGGGAGAAAAGATTTGGCATCCTGCCCAACTGCAACCATATCTTTTGTTTGGAATGCATTCGCAAATGGCGTCAGGCCAAACAGTTTGAGCATAAAATAACGCGGTGAGTGAAAAGACAATTTATCGAAAATTGGGTCTACCGATATCTATTGAACGGGAAATTGGACTATAGAATTCTTGCCTGTATTCAAATGTACATACTATTAGGTATATTATATATGTACAAAATTTACGCTTAATTTTAGTGCTTGCCCCGAATGTCGCGTATGCTCAGACTTTGTCTGTCCTAGTGCGTTTTGGGTGGAGACAAAGGAGGAAAAGGATAAGCTCCTCAATGATTATCGCGCTGCTTTGGGAGCCAAGGATTGTAAATACTTCAAGAAAGGCGAGGGAAAGTGTCCCTTTGGAAACAAGTGCTTTTACAAACATGCCCTCCCCAATGGGGATATCGTTGATGTGGGCTTGCCAAAGCGAACTCGAAAGTTACAGGGCCAAAATGAAATAATCGATTTACTCGATGTGAGTATCATATATCCTTGTATTTTATATACAATTTTCATTTACTGATCAATATATTGAAAACTTATCATATTTAATAGATTTATCTTTGGGACTATGTTGATAGACGCGATTATCATTGGCTGGAGATATTTTCAAGTGATATAAGTGAATCTTCAGATGTCTCCGATGATGAGTAAGCGTCTAAAGAAGTAAAAAAAACACAAACACACAAAAAAAGCAAAACTGTAGACCCGAAACGAAACAAAATGTTGGATATACAGTCCCAGATATAACCTAATCAATATTCTAGCGATATATACAGATAAAATGATACAGAACCAAATATTGAAGGCAAAATTTAAACCAACACACACATGTATTTGGGTACCAAAATTTAGGTTTATATAAAATATTTATTCTCCACTTAACGCAACGAAATTTTCAGCAACTTTTCCGTAATTGTATTAAATTTAAATATATTTAATACCATCCAAAAAGTGGTTACCATTAAACCTTAAAGATCAATGATATATCATTACCTATGTATACACAATTTTAGAGATAATAAAATAAGTAAACAAATAGATTTTTCAAAATAGGTGATATCAAATGTGTAAACAAACTATGCCTTTCAGACTGAATTGTAAAGATAACAAAATACAAACATTCTTTAATCGGGTTTCCACTCATTTTTTTTTCGAAGTTCAAAAACGATAACTAAGTGAAACGCACATAGCAAACATAGAAAACATAACAATATGCATACTGTATGCGGTATCCGGTAATTGAAAACCTTAAATTTCTGATGTTGTGCCGATATAATGTATCATAACTAGATAACTACATACATACCATACTATACCTTTTCGTCAATGAATAATCAATAAATTTTTGTTGCTGTTATGATTTTGTGTTAAAGTATTACTGTTGCATACCTGTAATTCAGTATATTTCTAAACGTTTTTTCACAAGTTCCACGTAATACCCTGACACAAAAAACTATGATTATTGTATGTATAACATTTACTGTAATATGATTTTAAGCCTATACTTTCGAAATGTACCTCTTTAAAATGTTTTGTTTTTAATGATAAATATGTTAATGTACACAGAAATTAAATGAAATAAGGAAATTACCATATAAACCAAACATGTTCAACATTTAAAACTACAAAAAACAAAAAAAAAAACGATAATCATGTATTTCTATAAAAGATCAATACATATTATAGGATTATATGACTGGGAACATATTTCTATGCGACTCATCCGTGACAGTTACAAATTATGAATGTTATATGAATAATTGGTAATATATATTTTAAAAGCAGGCATTTGATTGTTAACCCCTTAAAACAAAATGTACAAATCAGCTTGAAAAATGCTTGATATCTCAAAAAAAGAAACAAACAAAAAAACCTACATATGTATGATTCAAATCCTATATTATTGTAGTATTTCTTTAGAGCCTCTTCTTTCAATTAGAATTTTTGTTTAGATATTGGCCGGAAAGTTCAACAAATTAATCAATTGTATCATTGAATTGAATTGAAAGGAAAATAATTAAAATTAGTTCGGAACAATATTCTGTATACACATTTGAATTGACAATTGAGATCCTCAAAATAACACACACCTGTACAACATGTTCTGTTAAGTTGAACAAATAGTTTTCTCATCAATTTGTATGTTGCTGACGGGCTTATTACTGATTGCATACTTATTGAATATGAACAGTAGATTTAGTGATATTTAATAGCTGCTTATTTACGTTAACACATTTTCATTTTGTTCCGATGATATTAAAACATATTTTTATACATCTATGTATGTATCCAGCAGTGATATTTTCTCTATACTTTCGAAATAGTTTAAAGATTACCATAAATAGACGGTGTAAACTCGTAAATCAAAAGACCTTTTGAAATCGCTAGCTTACATTTTTAAGGTATTACAAGAAAAAAAAACAAAAAATCAACAAATTGCAGGTTCGTTTCCACAAATAATGAATATAATATCTTAAAGGTATTTATGAAACAAGCCTTTAATCAAATACTAATTGTGCCATTTCCCGTTTTAAAATTGTTCAAAACAAAATAAAGAATACCAATCTGGCTGAAGTTGTACCTATATTAGATTAAAAATAATAACAAATTTGTAACATTATAATAAAAAACAGTAATGAAACAAATAAATATTACAAAATAAAAATACAATTCGATCACCGAACAATACTTTGCTCATAACCACGCAAATATACAGTGTTTATTTTGTTTCATACCTTGCGGGGATATTATTATAATTTTGTTGTGATGCTCAACGCATAAACAGAGTGATATTCAGGCTATTGATTATGATTGTGTCTGGAGTTTCATATAATTCATATAATCAGTGAAAGACGGATATTCTTTTTATAACTCCACTTTCCCGTAGACCTTTGACCAGCACCTTTGAAAATCATTAGGATTTGCCGTTTAAGCTAGAGAATAAAACGAGCTTGTTATTCCAGACAATTATGCTAATTGAATTGATTCTGTTGAAGCATTGAGGACTTAATTACTTTGATTCATTACCAAACCCTAATGATAATAGATTGAAAAGCCCAATAGACTATGTCCCATTTGTAAATACTTATGTACATATATAAATACTTGAGTGTTGCAGGAGAGCCACAGTCTAACACCATGAATTTCCTGAGGAGAGTGCAAGAAAAACTGTGGAAAAATGGTCAACAACGAAAGCAAATATTTCTAAGAAATACATCAATGGAGTTCTTAAAATACGTCATCGGTGATAGACATTTATGGTGGATAAAGCTATACTTTATAATAATTTTTGCTTCGCTTATTTATGTGGCCGTAAATTTTGCGGTTCGTGTTTTTGTTAAATGGGAAGACACGCCAGTGATTATTGGAATTAGTTCAACTATGACTCCAATAAATAAGATTCCATTCCCTGCAATAACCGTTTGTAATATGAATCAGGCAAAGAAGTCAAAAGTAGAAGACTTAATACTGCAAGTAAACCGAATATATATATATATATGCTCTAAGAGGGATAATAAAAATAATTTCAGTGGATCGCTGGGGTATTCCATGCTACAGAAAACTTGTTATAAGGAGAATACTTATGGCAATTATACAAAATCGAATAATCACTACAAATACGAAACGTTTCCCAACTTTATACTAAATGTTTCTGAGAGATGCGAAGATTTGATAGTGTCATGCATGTTTCATAAAAAAAAGTTACCATGCACTGATATCTTCAGAGAAATCTTTGTGGATGAGGGCTTGTGCTGTGTATTCAATTTGTTGCATCCGTATTATTTATACAAGTTCAGGTATGTGTTAAAAGCACAACGCAGAAAAGCTCGTGTGAAAAAAGTATTTTATTTGAAAGGTCAACCTACATTCGGGACTACACATCGACAAATAGGTTTGCAGACATTGCAGTGGATTGGAATCCGATATCTGGGTATCCACAGAAACTACCGTCCAGCTATTATCCGCGGCCAGGAGTTGGCGTTGGCATTTCCATGGGCTTACAAATAATACTCAATGGTAACGTCAATGATTATTTTTGTTCCTCCACAAATGGACAGGGATTCAAAGTTGGTTATTTGAAGATTGTATCAGCATGTTAATAGTTTAATAATAAAAGTCATTTAAAAATTGTTTAAGGTGCTATTGTACAACCCTATCGATCAACCACGTATAAAGGAATCTGGATTACCAGTAATGATCGGGCATCAGACAACATTTCGTATAATCGCGCGAAGCTTTGAAGCCCTGCCTAGGATTCGTAACATCCATCGAACGAAACGTCAATGTATTTTTAGTGATGAAGAAGAACTTTACTTTTATCGTTATTATACGCGACGCAACTGCGAATCTGAATGCGATGCATTGTTCTTTCTTCGACTGTGTGATTGCATTCCATACTATCTACCGTTGGTGTTTTCCAACGCTACTGTATGTGATGCGGCTCAGTTTGATTGCTGGAATAATGCGGAACTACAGATCTTTGACAAGAAAAGCTCTGAATGTAAAGACTTGTGTCTAACCAGTTGTCATGATCTGACATTCTTTCCTGATACTTTTACAACACCTTTTAGCCAACAGGACCTGAAAGCCCAGAGTGATTATTTAAAGAATTTATCAAATGAATATATCCGAAAAAACTTGGCAGTAGTAAACTTCTACTTTGCAGAAAATTATTTTAGAAGCAATGTGAGGACTTCGTACACCGGACCAACTGAATATATGTGTACGTTTCCAAAAAGATATTATCTATTTAGTAAATTATTAACATCTTATTATTCTCCTTTTAGCTTTAACTGGTGGCATCATGAGTCTTATGATTGGATTTAGCGTTATCTTTATTGCCGAAATACTTTATGTTGTTGTGCTATTTTTCATATTATTATTTTTCAATCTTTAATATGAGCAGTCAACAACGAGCTATGTACTAATTAACGGTTAAGCTGTACAAGTGACAGCTGAATTTCGTTTCCAAATCAATTCAGTTCAATGCGTTTATGGGACTACAAATGAGAGGAACAAATTATTTATTAACCATTTTTACGAAAGAAGAGCTCATCAGCTTTTTATTCCAAAAATGAACTAAGTGTTGTCCTTGCAATTTTCGATCTGATTAATTTTTTGCAGAATAAAAATATTTTGTTAGATAGCAGTACTGCACTCTTTATTCGGTATGGATATTTGCCGCTCGTTGAATATGTACTTTGAGTATTATCTGACTCGTACTAATCTTTACTTTCAAGTTCTGCAGGAAAACGGAACAACAAATATATGTTTCATTCCCTTGTTCCATACGAACGATAGTTGGCGCACGCCGAGTCACCTCAATAAAAATAAATGAAAACTTAGCAGCACTACTGTTTATAGCTAACCATAAGAGTAGTATATCGAGATTGGGATCGCGATATATACACAGGAAAATAAATCAAATGAATGAAAAGATAAAAAAATGTCGATCTGTAAAAAGACGTTATCAATAACGTTTCAAAGCAGCTTGGAAAACATAATTTTCATATTATATAAAGGAAAAAGGGTATCCAAATGTCCATACCAACGGTTGAGAAGCAACAATTGTTCCAGTTAACCGATTTTAAGACATTTTTTTTTATATTAAGTAGTTATGCTGAAATAATCTCAAAATTTTAAAGCTATATCAACGAAATTTTGCAGATTATATTCCTCTTACTGATACCAAGAATGTGTATCGGGGTCGAGATATTTATATGGGAATCTAATTAAATGCATGAATAAGTCAAAAACATGTCAATACGAGAAAAAGTCATTAGTTATGACCATATGACATTAGACTTTGCTAAATTTGCTGCGAAGATAGCGACAGGCATGATAGAAAAATTCCAAAAATTAATGTTCAAAGTAGTCTCTAAGCACGAGTCCCGGCTATCAGTGGAATAACTGAGGCCCAATTTTTAACTAAATAATGTTTTCAAACACAAACAGCCAGCCAGAAATAGGGTATACAAATGCCTTTAATTCATAAATATGTTGCTGATATGTAGCAAATGTGCAGTTACCGTATAGTTGCCATGTACAAAAAGGGACATTTTTGTCGACCTTCTTTGTTTAAACCTATATCATGACAATCAAATAACAGGAACTACCTAAACCTAGCCAGTGCTGTGATAAAATTATGTGTTTTGGCCAATTTTTGATATAATTGTTAATATCTATGTTAAGCTAACAAAATTTTAATTAATTAATACTAATCAAAGTTAATAGATAAAACGGCCGATTCTGCTCTATTGAATGGGTGTTTACCTCTTGGGTGGTGTGGAAAGAGTTTTTTTATTTCATAATTGCAATGTTTTTGTCGACGATTATATCAAAGATCATTAGTTTTAGAAATTGGGGCCCTTTGGAGGAAATGCAGGAGTACCCCTACTGGCTGCACAAGTTCACGCGAGGGAGGGAAAATATCGCACCAATACTATCGTATCAAAAATAAAAAATATCGCCCATATCAATATATCGAGTTAATATCAATAAATTACAGTTCAGTGGCAAAGTGACAAGCAAAAATACGAAAATGGTTCTTGAAAGTACTATGATATGGTAAAATAGTGTTTAATTATTGATAAAGAATATGCAGATAGCTGACAAATTAACGAAACCAAACCCCTGTTCGTATTTTCAGCTTTGATAACAGCGACTACCAACGCAATGGTGATTATTTTCCTACACGCCTCAACGTCCAAAAGGATGGCATCAATCTCGTTTGTCTTACAAAACTGAGATCCAATCCAGAGAATAATGTTGGGCTAATGACGCTGTCGAAGTAAGTATTGTGTAGCCGATGGTTTAAATAGCGCTCGTTATTGTTTCATTTATTAACTTAGTACCGTGGAAGTGCTGGCTACTCTGACAAGTGACGTAGGGCGGATTTTGTCTAAAATGCATCTCATACAACCAAAGGGTGAGATAAACCTTCTGACCGGGATCCGCATAGCCCATTTGGTTTTGAAGCATCGCCAAGGCAAAAACCATAAGATGCGTATTGTTGTCTTTGTTGGCTCGCCCATTTGCCACGAAGAAGGAGACCTTGTGAAGCAAGCTAAACGCCTAAAGAAAGAGAAGGTGAATGTGGATATTGTTAGCTTCGGCGATCATGGGAACAACAACGAGACGCTGACTGCTTTCATCAACGCATTGAACGGCAAAGACGGTACTGGATCGCACTTGGTTAGTGTTCCTCGCGGATCTGCTCTGTCGGAAGCTCTGTTGTCCTCGCCGATTATTCAGGGCGAAGATGGATTGGGTGGTGCTGGCTTGGGAGGAAATGTGTTCGAATTCGGAGTTGATCCCAACGAAGACCCAGAACTGGCTCTTGCCTTGCGTGTTTCAATGGAGGAGCAGCGTCAACGTCAGGAAAGTGAGCAGCGTCGGGCTAATTCTGATAGCACTGCACCAGCTGGTGCCGATGCTGCTGCTACCACGGGGCAGCCCAAAGTTGAAAGCGGCGCAGGAAACGCCGAGGCGAATTCGGAGGAGGCTATGTTGCAACGGGCCTTGGCACTGTCCACTGAGACTCCTGAAGATAACTTGCCAGATTTTGCAAACATGACCGAAGAAGAACAGATCGCCTTTGCTATGCAAATGTCTATGCAAGATGCTCCAGATGATAGCGTTACCCAGCAAGCCAAGCGCCCCAAAACTGATGAAGCCAACGCCCCTATGGATGTGGACGAGGACTATTCGGAGGTAATTGGCGACCCGGCCTTCTTGCAGAGTGTACTAGAGAATCTTCCTGGGGTAGATCCCCAGTCCGAGGCAGTGCGTGATGCTGTTGGCTCACTGAACAAAGACAAGGACAAAAAGAATGAGGAAAAGGATAACCAAAAGAAATAAAACACGTAATTTCTTAAACAGAATTTAATTTTATAAGTTTCTTTGCCCATTAAAATCATTCGAAAGCTTGTTAAATTAATCTTCAAGTGAAAATATATTTACATACTTTAACACACAAGAATTAGAATAAGTTCGTTGTTTATTTTGTCTATATATAAACTTGATCCCATTGTAATTACAAGTATTGGGCTTGCGGACCAAACATTGCGATTTCTGAATTGCCTTCATGGATATAATGTTATTGATCGGAATACTTAGAAAGACAGAGTTGAAGAAGAAAATGAAAGTAATTCCCTCCGATTAGAACGGGATAGAGATACTTCCCAACAAGACTGATGAGCGTACTGGGTTGAACCTCACCAGAGAGAAGAGACGTTTGTGGAGTTTCGGATTTTAAGATGACGCAGCCGATTTTTTTCTAAGTCCACGGAAGGTAAAGATAAGAATTGTTTAGGTACTGAGGACCCAAACACTGGAAGCATATTCTAAAATAGGCCGGACAAGGACATAAAGTATTTCTGTGGTATAAAATAAAGATCAGTGAATTCCTTAGACCATCTTTTGATAAAACCAAAGACTTTTTTGTATTGGTACGAAATTGCGGTTGTGTGGAAGTGGAGCATAAATTAGGTACAAAGAGAACACCCAAGTCCCTAGCTTATGGAAACGTTTTAAGATAGTATTATCGATTTGGCAAATCCTGCAGCGATGAAAAGTTATGACATTATATTTAGCAATTTTAAGAGGAAGAAGGTTTATTAAACACCTATAACCTCTCCATAATTATGGAGAGAGAGCGTCAAGATCAGATTGAAGAAATAGTGGGGACTCGTGGTCACTATATATATGTGGAATATTAAAATTCATTGTTAAATTCAATCTATTTTCCTTTATTCATGTTGCACAGGAGCACCATTACTATATTGATACTTTTCAAGGAAAGGAATCGTAATATTAGTTAATCCAATCACTTCTCGCCCTTATAATCACGGATGTGATAGAGAACCCAGCCAGGAATAAATAGGGCCGCTGCGCACATGCCACCACCAAGAATCACTTTCTCCTGCAAGGAAAAGTATTATTCATATCGTATATTTTCTTAACCAGACATCTAGTTATGCAACCAAGAGTAAATACTTACAGCCTTTGAGATATGCTGTGTTGGTGGGCCTGAAACCACGGATTGGCATCGGCTCTGCATGGCATTACGGATGGCCGGAACCAAAAGACGAGCAGCACTATTTTGGAACATATTTATTATTTATTTTTGCAAAAACCACGGCACCTCAACGAAAGGTTATAATGCTTTCAGTGTGACCGCGGATTTATAGATAAAATATACGATCTGAACCTCTGGAATATACCGAAATATATGTCCCAAAAATATACCGCAAATATACTGACAAATTTATTTCACAAATATTACTCGATTTTGATATTTAGTTTAATATTACTATCTAGCTAAGATAATCAGCCCTGAACACATAACTTTATTCGATTGACGAATAACTTTCCTACAAGACTGGCTAATTGGAAGTTCTCATCTTTATTGGATTGATCCCTGTTTAGGTCACACACCTTGGAGGGTTTGATAATTCGTCTAAGTATTTTAAACCAGTTCGGAGTTGGATTCCTACAAATAAAAAAAAGGTTACAGAAACGAATATGTAAAATATTGATTTAGCGGCCAACACTATGAAAAGTATGAAATTTACAAGGTGTGTGAGCTAGACATGGTAGCAAGTTGTACGGTCTGTCCCTCAGAAACATACCGAAATATACTTTCGCATTTCACAAATCTCCCGATGGAAAAAGTTAGTTTATGAATAAAAAAAGAAAAAAAACCGTATTTTCCTTTATTTGAGATCATTATTTTTTTTTTGCTGAAGTCTAGTATTAAAGTCTATATGAAAACAGTTTTACTAGTGGCCGAGTATGACCAGGTGCGCATGACCTAAGGTTACACTGGCATGTGTTTTTTTTAAGTTTTATTCAAATTTTGTATGAAAGAAAACAGAAACGGGTGCTGTGACGCTGGAGGACGACAATGCATGGATAAGCACCGAAAAGGAAAAACAGTTGGCTAGTGCAGTGAATACGACCATTATGAATTATATGAAGTGAGAATTATGTGGCTACACTACGACCTACACGAACAGCGTGGCAACGCCTACACCAGCTGTTTTAGGTCCCATGTCTGTCATGTGATATTCATTGCTCGAGAAAATCTTTCGTTTCGCGATCAGAGTTTTGTGCCTTATTTTATTATTTCCATTCCATTCGACTAAATAGCCTAGACTTCAAAATGGTTGTTCCTGACTACGTGCCGCCCCTTGTTATCACCTGCATTTGGGGATTTATTGGCATCATCTGCCCCTTCTTTGCTCGTGGCCCAAACAAAGGGTAAATACTTAAAATAAACTAAGTCAAACAAAGTAAGCAACATATATGTTTTCAGAGTGACTCAATGCTGCCTTATGCTGACCGCAGTAACATGTTGGCTGTTGTAAGTATTTGTTTAGCCCTGCCCTAGTATGTTCAAAGTAACATTTACATGCGCGTGTCTATCCTTTTGCTAAATTTTAATGTTCTGGTACATCATTATTTGTCATTGCAGTTGGCTGTGCTGTTACATGACGCAGCTGAACCCTCTGATTGGCCCCAAATTGACCATGAATGAAATCATGATTATGGCCCGCGAATGGGGAAACGAGATCAAAGACACAATGGATGTCGCTGTGTAAAATAATTATTTCACACACTTTTTGTTATTACATTTTATGTTCTTGCATTCTTTATTATTAATTTCGTTCAAATTATTCAATAAAAGGTATTATCAAAGTATGCACAAATCCCAAGGTTATCTTATATTATTATTATTATAACTGAACAATTTGTATACCTTTACAAAGGATTTATTTTACCTAGAAGCCTGCAACAAAGAGAAGGAACCACATACATTTAATATATGGTCCATATGGCTGAACTTGTCCACAGACCTTTTTTTCCACTCTCAGTAGAGGATTTCGAGCTTTCATGATCGGATCACGAGATTTCACCTGATTTTATGTGAGACTGATATTGATCGATAAGCTATACTTTTCTAGCGCTTCTAATTATGGTATAGTTATCCTATTGTGGCGGTTGCAACTTCTAGAGCGCATTTAAAGAAATATTTCAGCCATATTACATGTAGTTTCTGGACCTTTTTATCCATCAGGCTCTGCTTGCCTTATCCCAACCAGTGATTTAGCGCCCACCTTTAGTTTAAATATGTGTAGACCCTACATGATCTACAACTTCTGTTCTGTTGAAATACAACAATTTGGTAATAAGTTATTTATTTAGTAACTATGCAGTATAGTATGTATACATCAGTTTGAATAAATGACGACTAAAATGTATAATATTTTCTATATGCATTGCTATATTATTACATTATCGAAATGTTTATTTACACTTGATTACTAATAAAATGTACAAATTTTCTTAATTTATTGAAACAATAAAAAGGAAACCAAAAGAACAAAAGAAGTGAAATCAACTTAAAAGTGGTACAGAAAGAAAGAAAAATATGAAACAATGGCATATCAACTAAAAGCGTTTGACTAATATTTACAGACAATCCCATAAGATATAACTTTTTACTTAATTTCTACCGCTAGGCCAGATCCACCTCCTCACACATACACACACATTCGTGCCAATTATATTGCCGAGAATATAGAAATGGCCGTTAGTCGTGATGGTTTGTCAAAGGCGAATGAATGAAGCAAAACATTTTAGCGCAGCTATGTGTTTGCAGAACTTGTGGATGTCGGATTTGCCAAGGGCGGAGGAGCTGGTGCTTTTAAATTAGTTGGAAGCTGTGTAGCAGGAGGTGCTGAAAAGTATGTTGTAGTCGCTGGAACGTTTGTGCTTAAAGCTGTAACCAATATAGAGGTAGAGTAGATCCATTGTCGGTTAAAATGTTGACACACACACGTCATAAATATTTCTTACATTGGCGCAGAGATTTTTGAAACTTTTCGTATTCCACATAGTGTTTCAAACGCAACTCGTCCTCTTCGATGAGCTGTCTCTGGCGTAACAGCAACAACCGCTGATGTTGATTGGTGCCTAAGCGTGTGTTACACAACTGGTTGACCAATGAGTCCAAATTATGCTTTATATCCTGCAATAAATGTATATTAGCAAAGTCTCAGTAAAACGCCGCCCTACGTGTCTCTTACAGATTGTATATCGCTCGGCAATAAATGGGGATGCGTTGCAGCTAGAGATACAGGCTCTTCGGCAACTGGAATACAGAACCAATAAATAACAGAATAATTCAAAATACACACGCTTACCTTCACCGGGAGATACGTTAAAAAGCGGCTGCATAACATGTTGCAATGGCTGCGTGGGTTGTTGTGGTCCCATCAAAGTCGCCTGCTGCAGCAGATGATTGGGAACACCAGCATGGAAGCCTTGTTGTGCCGCTCCGCAATTAGCATTCTGCTGATTATACATGCCTGCAACATTCTGTTGCGGCTGCTGCATATGCGTTTGCATTTGCAGCTGCTGCTGTTGCTGCTGCTGCTGTTGCTGCTGTTGCTGCTGCTGTTGCTGCTGCTGTTGCTGCTGCTGCTGAACCTGCTGTTGTGTTACCATATGGTGCTGGGCCGACTGCATTGACTGCATGGCCGTAAGCTGTTGCTGCATTCCCGGAGACATGCCCACAACCTGAGGCTGTAGGGCATGAAGCTGATTCTGCTGCATCTGCATGAACTGTTGAGGTGCATGATTTTGTTGCGTTGCAGGCAGGACGAACTGTTGGGAACCCTGCTGTTGCAGTATCATTGGTTGCTGTTGTGTCATTATTGGTTGCTGATGCGCCACTGACTGCTGCTGTAGAGTGTTCATCATCTGAGGATGGATACTGGATGGTGTCTGTTGTGGCATATTAGGATGCACAAGTTGTTGCTGCTGCTGTTGCTGCGGCTGCTGTGTTGGATGACCTTGTGACTGAATGCCAGAGAGCGTCACTTGTGTGCCGTTCTGTGTCAAGACTTGTGGCACTACGTTTACGCCGCTGTTAACCATACCTTTCGCAGAGGGATGCATCTGCTGCTGTGGCTGCTGTTGGTAAATGAACTGCATTCCGTTAATGGCAAGCGGAACATTTTGTATGGGCGAGTTAATAAGTTCTGTGGGTGTATTCACCATACTGCCGTTATGCACAGAGCTATTTGTGGTATTATTCTGCAGCTGGCCCTGGCCACCAAGGCCCAAAGCCGACGACAAATCGATCTTTAGTTGATTCTGCAAATTCTCCTCAGCGGCAGCAAAAGTTCTCTGCTCTTGTACTCGACTGACACTAAATCGGGACACTTTACGGGAATTTGGGCGTGTAGTTGTTGCCTCATCAGTAGCTGGCTTTGGTACCGCTGTCAATGTGGCAATTTGCGGCTGATGTGGCTGTAAGTATCAATTGAAAATATCCAAAAAGTATGAAACCATTTAATTATTTACTCAACACTGCTCTTACCTCTTCTGTATTGTCACTATGCCGCAACGCTGCCAATTTCTTTTCTAGATCTGCTATAGAGTTTTGATTCAGCGATCCGTTGCTGGGGTTTCTATGCGGCACATCA
Source organism: Drosophila helvetica (assembly GCA_963969585.1). Taxonomy (NCBI): domain Eukaryota; kingdom Metazoa; phylum Arthropoda; class Insecta; order Diptera; family Drosophilidae; genus Drosophila; species Drosophila helvetica. Next base: position 57,598,123 of record OZ018401.1, read on the forward strand.
TTGGTGCTGCTAACACAAATGGACGTGTTGGATACCTTGTCCAAACTGCCCTGCTTCGAGAGTTGCTTCTCAACTGTCGTGCCGGCGACAATAATACCAGTAGTAGACGCTTCAGTTGGCGTGGGATCTGTGCTAGTGGCGGGTCCTTCAATAATGGAGGAGGTAGTACCATGAAACTGAACATCGGATCCCATGCTGTTGTCCATAGAAGCACGTCGAGAGTTGTATACAGAAGAGCCAGAAGCATTTTGGCCAATTGAAGTTGTGTATCCACTAGCGCCCACCAGATTGATCGATTTGTTTATCTATGTAAAGAAAAAGTATTAAAAAAGATAAGCAAATATTAAGGCTGTTAATTTACTACCTCTTGTGTCTGCTGCTGCTGGCCAGCCGTTAGAGATGAAATCGCTGGCGATGCCTGGTGTGGAGTACGGGTACTGATGGAAGCCACCACAGCGGAGGCAAACGCATGTGCATGCGTAATATTCTCCAGTTCGATCTTTAATTGCTCCAAAGTGTTGGCTGCTCCAGTACCTGCGGCGGTCGCTGGCGTTGTTGATGGCTGCCCAGCAGATTTATCCTTGGGCTTCTCCATTTCCACTGCTGTCACCTGCTGAGTGGTCTCTTCCGCTGGCGCCGTCATCGTTCTATTGGGCATTTTAAACGTAATCTTGACACCACTCAAGTCTCCAAGGCTCCTGGTGTGCTTTAGATCTTCTTGGATGTTCAAGTGCCGATTCAATGGCAGGTTCAGGCTTCGTGGCGTTGAAGTCCCAACAGCCGAATCCAACAGCTTTTGCATTCGAGTAATTGCATGGCCTCGTGTGATAACTTGGACACTCTGTGAGTTGTCTTTGGCCAGTGCGTCGCCCATCGTATTCAGCATATCATTACCCGTTGGCGTTACATTATTATCAGGCATGTAGTCTATCGATAGGGATGTGTATTCAGAAGCTGTGCTTGTTTTCCGTGACACCGAGCCGGATCCAATGGTCACGTCATTGCTGCCATTGTGTGCATCCCGCGACGCCGTTGAAGACGATGACATCGTAGAAGCTGTGTTTGGCGGCGTCCCAATGTTCGTCTGATGCTCAACATTTGCCAGCACCGATGTTTGCAATCTAGCCTCGCTAGTCAGATTCGTTGTGTTCGTCGTTTCAGTGGTTCCTCCTCCTCCGCCTACGCCCACGCCTGCGCCTCCGCCGCCAGATGGCAAACTCTCAATTCCATGTATGGTCGGTTCAAACATCTTGGTAATGTCGCTGGCTGTTTCATCCCGCTAAAAGATGGGTCGTGTCAAATATAGATAGACAGATACGTATTTGAATCAATTTGAATCGAGCTCAAAAATACACTGGTGCGAATATTTAGAAAATTAAAAACTCGTCTAATGTGATATGGTAACCGAAATAAGTGAAATAAGACAACCCCTGAAATCTTAAAAGGAACACAAGATCAAAAATTGTAGTGTAAACCGTTTCGGGGAAGGTACTCGTAAACTTTTATACCGTATGTCCGTTAACGTTTCCGTTTCAGTTGGTATGTTTGTATATTATTCGGTTGTTTTTGGCTTTAATTCAAGGCCCTCGTAATATTACATGTATTTTAAGCTGCTGCTCATTTAAAGCTAGCCTTTGAATACCCTAGCAGATCGAGATGAGAATTTGAAGGTTTCTTTATTATCCGATTTGGATTCTTTTTGAGCTGCACATAAGAGATAGCATGTTCCGATCGTTACTTTGAAAGTAATTTAACTGAGAGTCTAGTTTATATAGAAAAATGTACAGAACAGACGGATAGACAAATCCAGAAAATGTATATATATACTCTATCTGATCGGAGATGCTTGGAAATATACCAGATAGCGATATATATGAGACTGATGGCTATGAAGTTTTTATGTGCCATAGTTTTATTATTTGCCTAGCCAGAGGTGGGCACGATTTCTGAATTTGGGAGCAGTCCAACGACAAAAAAAAATGATGGGGGAGACTCGAGTAGAGCGTCGTCACGCAAACGTCATGTGTTTTGTTTTAGCATTCACAGGCCCGAACAAGCTTCGGTCCCAGCAGTCTCAAGACGAGCATCAATATTCCTCGACATGCACACGACATTTATTTTGTTTTAACATTCACAGGCTTTCTGTTTTGCACTTTGCGCTCGTGCGTATGGCTAGTTTAGGTTGTCGAATAATAAATCTCGAAATCTGAAAATAAATTTCATTGTGGTTTTTGAATAGTCATTATCAACTTAAATAATTATGATCGACCTAATTAATTTAATAACACTATATAACCTCTATACTTAAAGCATCCGTCCAGTCAAAAGTCTTTTCCGTACATTCACAAAATTATAGAAAACTCAAATGTTCTTTTCAATATCTTATAAGCCTTCAAAAATAAAAGTAAATGTCCTGATAAGTGAAATCATTTTAGCTATAAAATATAATATATATTTTATGTTTACATAAGCCCAGTGCACTTAACACTTACAGATCTATGTCTTTGGTGTGACCTAAACGTGGAACGCTGTCGAGTTAGAGACGCGTGACGGACCTGTTTTGTTATAGTAGAGATAGACAATCAAAAAACATGGATTTATCTGGACAAATATGAAACATTAAATTGATTCAAAAAGGATTAAAACTTAAAGCTCTTTGAAGCTTTGGTTAAAAATTCGAACTAAAAGTTAATGCACTAATTAGAAAGGACTGGATAAATGACTGTCGTCTTACGCTAATTCTAAAATCTTTGAATCGAGTAAAACAGTTTGAATGGGGGTCCCGCAAATTAAGTTCGTGATATGGATATTTTAGTATTATTGAGGCCGATTGAACAGTATGAAAGTCAGCTTTCATATTGGTGGATTTTGTTTTCATGGAAGAACTTGGGCAAACATGTTTGCTTGCGTTTGAATTACAAGTTTTTGAATACAACCACTTTCACAAGGTATTTTTGGTTTGCTAAGGGTTCTTTTTAAATTTTTGTCTTAAAAAAATGAAGAACTGCTGGTTCAAAAGTAGTTTTTAGCTCGAATGCTAATCGACAGAGCGGTGCGACACTTGGAGTTCAGACAACGAAAAGCAACTTTTCTTTTTTGTCTGAATCCATCTGCTCTGCAGCGTTTTAGAAGTCTTCGTTATAAGAAGGAAAGGACTCTGCATAAGCCTCAAAATGGTAATGTCGCATAGGAGAGCTCTGTAATAGTGGAACGCGATAGGCAATTCTTAGATCCTACCATATTTCCATGGGATTCACATTGTACTCTGGAAATAATTGTTTTGTTTTGGAAAGCCAAGTACCTTTTCAATATTGCGGCGATAATTAGTTGGTATTGGAATTTGATTGGGATTCAGTTTGACCTGGTCAACAATTTCATTAATCATTTCCACAAATACTGTGCTTTGACAATTCGAAAGCAAATCTTGGGCGATCTGAAAGACAAAAGATTCGCTTAGTGGATTTTTGGGGGAAAGCGAAAGCTGCTCTTACCAATTTATTGGCAATTTCAACGGGATTCACATCGCCAATATCGAACTTGAATGTTATGGTCTTTAGCTTGTTCTCCATGTGGCAGTTGATGACGCTACCCTCATCGACACTGGTGACACTTAATTTTGGTATCCGTTCGTTGCCGCTCCGATTGGACCGTCTTGGTTTTTGGGAGCGAGCCTGTTGCCGATGCTGTTTCTCTGCTTCCGTGGGTATTGGTTGGTCAACTTTTGTCTCAAGATTCAGCTGAAGATTCAGATTGTTTGGCGCCACAACAGTTTCAGAGGTAACAGCATGCTCCTGGCTTATAGGCTGTGCCTGTGGGTTTACTGGCTGATTCTTAATCTGCATATGTTGCTCTGTTAATTGCTGCTGATGCTGCTGGTGAACCATCGACTGTGCTTGCTGCTGCTGTTGCTGTTGTTGCTGTTGCTGCTGCTGCTGTTGCTGCTGCTGCTGCTGCTGTTGCTGCTGCTGCTGTTGCTGCTGCTGTTGCTGCTGCTGTTGCTGTTGCTGCTGCTGTTGCTGCTGCTGTTGCTGCTGCTGACTGAGCAGGAGCTGTTGTAATTGTTGCTCCAAGGGCAATGATAGTTGTATCGGTTGGGGCTGCATAAATTGTGGTTGCTGCACGGATACTGCCGCAAACGTAGCATGTTGTTGCTGTGCCTGCTGCTGTTGAACCTCACCGAGTGCCATCTTTCCACTTGGAGGGGCCATCTGCTGGCCCTGTTGGTACGGCTGCTGCTGCTGCATTGTTGGGGCTACAGATGTAGGTACCTGCATTTGTACTTGTAATTGCATGGGAACCTGCTGCTGCTGCTGTAGCGGAGCCCTTACTTGATTTCCAGCCAGAAGTTGTTGTTGATGTTGCTGCTGCTGGGGTATAGAATGAGTGTGATATTGCTGATGGACAAACTGTTGTTGCTGCTGCTGCTGCTGTGTCTGTTGTAATTGCTGATTTTGCTGCAGTTGTTGCTGCGTCTGCTGTAGCTGTTGCTGCGTCTGTTGCAGGTGTTGGTTCTGCTGCAGTTGTTGGTTCTGTTGCAGTTGCTGTAGCTGTGCAATTTGCTGCTGAAGAATCTGCTGCTGTTGATGGTTCTGGGACGAGGCCGCCTGATGCACTTGCTGCTGTTGAAAGGATTGTTGATGTACCTGAATTTGTGGATGGGGTTGGGACATCTTTTGTTGTTGTTGCCCCTGTCCTTGTTGTTGCGATGGGTGCAGCGTATATGAATGCTGTTGTGGTTGTGTGTGCGGAATTTGTTGCATTTGCTGCTGCTGAAAATATTGCTGAGTCTGTTGTTGTTGTTGCTGAGTCAAATCTGAAGGCTGTACATTCGTTTGCATTAGCTGCTGAAGCTGTTGCTGCAGCTGAGGAATTTGGTGACTTTTTTGCTGTTCGCCCCCCATTGGTTGTTGCTGCTGTTCATGTTGCTGCGGAGCCATAACAGATTGCATGGCTTGCTGACACGTCACCTGCTGCAACTGAACTTGTTGAGGTATTTGCTGTGCCAGCAGCTGCTGCTGTGCCACTTGTGCATGCTGCTGCTGCTGCTGCTGGTTGATGTTGACATGTGTCTCAGGATGTATGTTTGACTGCTGCACCATTTGATGTTGTTGTGGCACTACTATGTGGGGCGCTATATTTGGTTGCTGTTGTTGGTGTTGCTGACTGCCCGTTGGTGAGAGGACCTGCACCTGCACCTGGCTGTTGGCAATGTCCTGTATCAAGTTGTTTGCATTTTGGTATGATGCCAGCTGTGGATTCTGTATATAATGTACTGTTGACTTTTGCTGCATGGATATTGCTGGCGAGGCCAGAGGCACTTGCATCGATGGCTGCTGTTGGGTGCCGCTTGTCTGCATCGATATGTTCGATCGGATTGGAATATGTTGAGGATCAACGCTGTTCGTGGACAGGGCCAGGCTGGTTTCAGAGTCGGTGTTTAACAGATCGTACTTCAGTTGCAGCCGTTGATTCCATTTGACACCATCCTCCTCATCCTCAGAGTCCTCTTCATCCTCCTCGTCCTCATCGACATTGGTGGGGAGGCTTTCGCGTTGCTTCTGCAGGGCTAGTTTCTCCAAACGCGACTTCTCGTTCTGCAGTTTGATTTGCGTCTGACGCTGAGCCCGTTCCTTGAGTAGCGACACAACCTGAACCTTCAGGAGGCGTGCAACCGCACGAGAGTCGTCCTCTGAGATAATGTTCTCCTTCATCATTTCCTGGGCAATCTTCTCGTAGTCGTCGCTCTTTATATTATATTCAAACTGAATCGCTTCGTTCTCCTTGTGTCGGGATGAACGCTTCTTTGGGTCCAGGAATCGCAATCGGAACTCAATGATGCAAATGCTGGGATCGGAGAGGAACTGTTCGGAGGCCGTTGGCTCCACACGAATGCCAATGTCCTCGTCAAAGAATTCAGACTCCAGGAGCTCGTTGCAGCTAGGGCGATCTTCTTTCTTCAGCTCAATGCACCGCTCGATGATGTCCCTCACATTGGGATCCTCTACCTTGGCCAGAGCGGCTGGCTTTATGCCGGAAATTACCTTCTTATAGATCTGGGCCGGTCCCTTGCATTCGCTATACGGATATTCCGATATTGCCATCTCCAACATGCACATGCCGAACGCATAGACATCCACCGATTCGTCATAGTGCTCTTCGTACATTTCGGGGGCCATGAATTCGGGGGTGCCGATCACAGATTTGGCATGCGAACGATTCTTAAGTGTGGCCAGACCCAAGTCACCGATCTTAACGCTACCCGTGGTGCCGGTTATAAATATATTATCACATTTCAAATCACGATGAATTATAGGAAATTGACGAGTATGCAGAAAGTTGAGGCCCTTCAGGATCTGGCGACACCATGACTTCAATACCTTTGGGTGTATCTTTTTGAAACGTTTCAAATAGCTACAAAATAAACACACCAGTTACGTTACACGATACGCATCAGAATAAAGCACTCTTACGATTTCAATGTCCCGGATAACATCAGCTCTGTGACTAGTACAATATTCTTTTTACGGCCAATCGGAAATTCCCAATATGTATAGAATCGTACAATGTTTGGATGCTGAAGCTTCTTCAACATGTCTGCCTCCTCACGGAATCTAGTGCGTTCGCTTTTCTTCACTTGCTTATCCTGCAAAACAGAGGGGGTTAAAGGGGACTGATGGCGCCTGTTTGATTTTCTTACTTACAAGCAATTCGCACCAGGCAACCGGCACACCTGTCAGCGTGTCCAGGCCACGATAAACGGTCTTAAACGAGCCACGCCCGACCTCTTTGTCGTATTTGAAAAAGCGTCCGCATGGTGACATGGCCACCGGATCATCATCTTCATCACTTTTACTCTTTGTTAGCGATGTGCCGGACGATGTGCTCGAGACCGTCGCGGTGGAGGGCAGAAGCGACGCCGATGTGTCCACAGAGGTTCCGGTTAAACCAGAGCCCTCTGAACTTACCTCGGTGTTATCCGAAGACCCCTTGACTCCTACATCGTCAATGCTCTTTGGCTTCTTCTCCTTGTGGATCGTCTCGGTATCCTCTTTCTCCTCAACCTGAAAGCCAACACGCTTCACACCACCTGACTGCTTGTTGGTGGGTTTTGATGGCACATCGTCGTCTTCAGTCTTCTTTGTTTCAATTACAAGACTTTGTGACGCCTCGGTAATGATATTCTCGATAATACCAGCCACTTGATTTGCGGTCCCATCCGGGGCATTCGATCGCGTTGGCGTACGAAATTGTTCCTCCAAATGTTCGGCCTCGCGTGACAGCATTTCAATGTTATCATCGTAGTCGCGTGGAAATTCTGTTTCCAGTTCTACAAACTGCAACGGATTGGCATTTCTGGTCGATTGTTCAACATTCTTGCGCACAAAGCGCATGTTCTGCACAAAGTTGGCCGTTAGAGTCGTTGGCGTCGACGACTGTGGTGCCGAGTGTTGTTTGATCAACGACGATGGCTCTATCACCGTGTCAGAGGAAGACTTTCGGGCCTCCATTTTTCCTGTTTTTATTTCAGATGCAACTTTCGAAGACGACTTTTCTTTACTCATGTTGCTGCTGCTGCTCGACACTATGCCACCGCCTCTTTTTGGTTGGTGATTTTTAATTTCTGAAGTCTCACTCTTTCGCCCGTCCATGATTTCTTCATTGTATTGACCTCTGGCCTCTGATGTAGCTGTGACCTGTGCTTTTTCCAGCTCGCCGTTATTATTGATATTCTCGTTAGCTGTTGTTGGTGTTGGTTCGTTTTCGTTAATATTATTCACTGCCTTGCTTGTTGCGGTATTACTGTTACTGGAAAAGTGTCGCAAAAATCGCACTAAAATATTATTTCTGCTCTTCGAAGCTGGTGCATGAAGCCTTGGCCAAGAGGAAGGTGACGGTTGCTCCGTATGTGCTGACGATGTTGATGCTTCCAACGAAGATAAGTTGTGGCTTGTGTGTGCAGAAAGTGCCGGTGATGGTGCCAGTGCCAGTGCCTCTTGCCTTCGATGGGATTTTCTACTATTAAATGTGTCTTTTAGTTTTAGAGTCGGGTTCTTAATTTGCCTTGAGGAGGCAGACTTATTAAACGAACGGTGTCCCGACTTAGTTCCTTGCACAGTTTGCTCCTCGCTAGAAACAGAGGTATTCCTATAAGAAACAAGAAATATAATTGGTTAATGGTTGGTAATCCATTAGTAAAACTATTAAACAATCACCTTTGAGGTTGCGTGGTGCAGGAGGAAGTACCATCTTCGCTGATGGAGCTTCCCTTCCGAGCACTGTTTGGGGGTACGACCTCTTGTTGTCGTACAAAGTCACAGAGGGTTTGTCCAATTTTGTATGATTTTCAAACAGGAAAACACCAAGTTTAATCTAAAATGAAAAGCAAACGTGAAAAATGTAAATTAATATTTATTCAATTGATACTATTCTCATCCCAATGATTTAATAATACCCAGGAAGATCAATTGTGTTCTTGATCCTAAGACCAAAGTTCTTTGTGGGGTCAAATGGTGCAAGGCACGACAAGGCACCGCAACTCTTCATAGAGCAATTGCTCTGGTACTCGGGTTACGGCACAATATATACATATACGTATATGTAAATAAATGCTTGGATGAGTGTGTGTCTGAAATATCGCCTATCGCCCCTACAGCTGTGCTGTGCGGAAAGCTGTTTTTCTTTGCGGTGTATCTTTCATTGAATCATAAGTTCCAATTGCACTCCACTCCCGTCGCAGATAAGTACATACACATGATTTGTATATCCATATGTGCATATGTTTGTGTTTTAAAGCGAATTCATTTGTTTGTGTGCGTTTGTTTGTTTTTCCATATCAATTCTAGGAAACGGTGCTAGGCTCCAAATGTTTATACTTATACACATATCCAGTTAACAAATCTTAGGTTGCAGAAAAAATAAAACTATACGTGTTGGCGAAATGTGCAAATGTGCAAATCTTCACATGTTATATGTATGTACATATGTTCTTTTCTTCGGAATTGCTAGACTCAACTGTTTGCCAGCTTTAAAAACTTTGGTGAATTACACTTATACACATGAATGTTCCATTGTACATATATGTATCCTATGTACATATTTATCAATTATATCAAACTTGACGCATAAAGCATATGCACATACATATGTACATATGTCGGGAAGGGTTATGATGTCATGGCAGAAATGGATCACTACACAACTTCTTTGAAAATTTGATTTCTGTTAATGTTACTTTTTGGTATTGTTTTTATTATGTTAAAAGGAACTTCGATGCGTTTTAAGTTTTCATAATATTACACAAATGGATCTGATATCGGTCCATATGCATTGTGATTGTGTGTTTCCAGTTTGAAGACGGTCACAAAATGGTTGTGTGGTGCAAAATATTTAAGAAAAATATCAACTAAGTACTTATTTTGCTTAATAATACATTTCTTTCACAAAATTTTTCACCAAAGCAACCTTGATATAACAAATTTTACAATTCTTTTGATGTGTGGGTGTTTAGTGTGGGAAAACGTCAAACTGCGGTGAAAAGTGTTCCAAAATGGCAAGTACTGATATTTTTCACTCCATATTCTACACGTTCCGATAGGCCGGTCCCGATTCCATTTGTTTTGTTTATATTTTATGGTGTTCGTTCCTGAGTCGGATCTTTTGAAATTATTGTGCTCACCCTAATTTTACCAAATTGATTAAGATGCAAATTAATAGAATTAAAGTGGACTAAAATGGGAAGTGGATTAGAATAATAAAGTGCAGAAGCTCATTTTGTGTTGTGTTTATTTCGTTTAGTACACTATGATTCCCGTTCCACTTGTGTTATTACTAATTTTACCGCAAATTCTGTTTCAAATAGGATGTGTAAAAATGTGGTATGCATAAAATAATAAAGAACGGTACAGTTGACTGTGCAATATCCGGTACTAAACAGGCGCTGGCAATTACTGAAGGGAGCCGTGCCACCAATTTTTTTTTGTATAGCTCTTTAATTATTCGAAATACAGACTTAATACCTGGTACTTCAGGAGTCGTCCAGTTCGCTTTGACCTAGAAGAACCGAATTTCGTGTGCAGACTGCTGGGCGTATTATCTCTTCCAGTGTGGCTTATCAGCAAACGTTTAATTTTCATGTCTGGAATTCACTCCACTTTCTATATCTCCGGCGCCAACGCAAATATTTTAATATATTGTTACCAGAATCCTTACTATAACAGTATATGGCTCTTATTTCAGTTCAAAAAGCGAAATACATGCGTTAATTTTAGCTAGAGGTGGAAGCAAGGGAATTAAATACAAGAACCTAGTTGAAATAGAGGGACTGTCATTGTTGGCGCGAACAATCATAACAATACAGAATTCTTCTTGCTTTGATCATATTTGGGTTTCTACGGACGACAAAAGAATTGCTATTGAAGCCAAAAAATGTAGGTAGCCATCATTCGACTTAATAATGATCATCTTCTTGTATTGGATCATTGATCATTTTATTTTATTCTCTGTGTAGATGGTGCTATTGTGCATAATCGGCCTTCTGAGCTTGCCAGGGACGAGACATCTTCCCTAGACGCTATCAAAGAATTTTTGGATGTACACAAAGCTATTCAAAATTTTTCTTTATTTCAATGTACTTCTGTGTTTTTAAAAGAAAAATACATTCAAGAGGCTGCTTTGACATTTAAACACCATGATTGTGTGTTTGCAGCTAAGAGGTAAGGTTTTGCTTTTATAAATATATTTCACATATTCGTATTTTCACGAGTATTGCTTTGCTACATAGGTCGCATTACTTACGATGGGAATTTGTTGATAATTTGCTAGTACCCGTGGGCTTTAATTCAAAAGCCAGACCAAGACGCCAAGATTGGAAAGGAGATATAGTGGAGACAGGAATGTTTTATTTTTCGAAACGACGATTAGTAGAGAGTGGTGTTTTACAAAATAGCAGGTGATAACTCTCTATAAATATTTATCACGATCAAGTAATATAAACCAAGTCTTTTTAAGAGCTCACAAATATTGGTGCCTCATAACTGAACCTTATTATTATATTTGTAGGTGCTCAATCGTTGAAATAGATGAAAAAGATGGATTAGAAATTGACTCACCCATTGATCTGACAATAGCACGATGTATTCTAAATAATAAAATGTAAACTGAACTTATTCAAACTGTATTTGATGGAAAAATCTGTATATTCTGAATATCTAAAGCTCAAAGTCATAATTTGTAGGCTAATTGAGCTTTTCCGCTGTGTAATGGTGGTTTTTCTTTGTGGAACTATTAGGTAATTGGGTACAAGAAATGTTTTTTTCTTTCCGTTTAACCTGAAGCGGAGATAGCGATTTTGTTCAACCTCTTCTGTTTTGGGTCGTTATACATACGCTAACCTAACCCACTAACACCTTTAAGTACTACGTTGGGGGTGGGCTCTGACATTTACCTCTTATTTCAGTTGATTTATTTTTTCATAATTCATTTATTGCTTATAGCGTAATGACATTAGACCTAGGGCAGCGTCCTTTGCAGAGCGCATAGAAGAGTTTTCTGCTGCTGCGCTGCCACTCACGTACATGTATATACGCGTATATAGCTGTGGTTGGCGACAACACATATGGAGCAATATTTTTTCGTTTTTCCAGACAACGTGAAAATATACGCGCTGACCTCTGCATTAGACCACTAGCCGCAAAAACAGAGACAGCTTTATTGGAAAAGCAGGCATTGAGAGCGAGAGAGATTTATATATGCGTCCAGCTGGCTTTCCAGTTGAGCTGGATTGTTGCAATTTTCAGAACCAATTTGACTGGCTTGGTGCCTTTGTGTGTCAAACCAACTAAAAAATGGCAAGTATCCTAGATTTAAGCAGACGAATTATGCTATTTGCAGCATTTTTAATAGTCAAAAATAATAATATGATTATTATTGCAACAGCAGAACAAAATAAAGAGAGAGTTTTGGTCAGCGAAATGGCTATTGAAAGGCGAGTAAGAAGGCACTTGCACATCAAAAAAATTGTTTATCTATATAAATTGACTGAAAATAATTGTATGGGAAGAATGCGTTAAAAATGCGTCCCGCCAGAAAGTGAAACCTATGTATGTTCAAATGCTGCGGGATGTTTACCAAATGCAGCAAATTTACTAAGCCTAATTTCATAACGCCATCGAAGCCTAGAACTCAGATCAGCAAAATTTTCGTCGTCCGTCGACCAAATCAGGGATGATATTCGTATCAAAACGATCAAAATAAAGGTCAACTAAATTTTGACATCGAAATTGAGTTCAAGGTGTTTTTACAGTATTTCGGTCCATAATGGTATATTTAATTATTTGTATCAAATAAAATTTAATTTTTATTAAATAACATAGGAAATTAAACAAAAATTATCGATGGTGCCGCTATCGATGGTTTGACACCACTAATATTTGAGCCACCCCTAAAATTTTTGTATTGATTGTGAAAACACAAATCGCCCAAAAGGCGAAATAAGTGAATTTGGAGCAGTGAAACAGTTTTTTTTTTAAGAAAAATGTGCATTAAATGAATGTGTAACTTGTATTCAGGTAAAATATATATATATAGAAATGTGAACATGTACATTTTGCATCCGTAAACAGACATGTATTTGCAAACAAATGTAAATATCGCTCATTGTAGTATATGTACATATAACATACATATATACACATGCAGGTGCATTAAAAACATAGCCTAATGAACACATGTATGCGTTAACACACGCAAAGATCAGAATTAAAATTCCTACATTCATATATGGTCTATACCTAAATTAGCATGCATGTACGTATCATGTATATATGTATGTACATATGTACATATATTTGTGCACAACTATTCGCATTCGTTCGGTCGTGAGCATTGCCCACCGCTGGGTGTCGGTCGTCCTTGCGATACCGAAGGACAGGGTGGACGCTCTATCTGAAATGTTTGTTTTTTATACCCGGTAATACTCATAATATTGAATTCGTGTATTCTTTCCCAGCATCAATAGCCGAGACGTTATAGTCCGTCCGTGCGTTCAGTCCTCAGACTATAAGTGCTAAAGGGACCGAATTTTGAATTCAACCATACTGATGTAAAATTTGCCCCCTTAATGTTCAAGGCAAAACAACACCGCATATGCCGAATCAAAAATAGGGATCTTATCGTATGCAAAATCGTTGAAATCGGATCATCATAGCCAGATAATAGGTGCACTTCTCTTTTACACTCTCTCCAAGAGTGGCCTAGCAGTAAAGTGAGTTTTCATGTCTGTCCATTATTTAAAGAGAACTCCCGCTCTCTATTTAGAGGCTCACTCTAGATTAGGCTCTGGAGCAATCAAATTTGGTGTAAAAGCTTATGCAATTTTGAAAATTCCAAGTTTGTGCGTAACTGAAGAGAGAAGCCGCACTGCACTGCATATGGGGTTGAAGTATAGAAATATGTTCAATGACCTGAATTCTACAGGAAAATAAATACTCGTATTTTATGTAGGGAAATTATTGATTAAAACAATACGAAAATCTACAATAATACAATAGTATAACTTTTCAGTGGTTTTATTATAACTACCACTATACAAATATAAGCATAAAATTAGAATTTCTATACTTATTAATAATTATTTGCGAGTATCTAATAATAACTGTGTAGGTATATATAATAATAAGTAGTGCCATGTATCTTATACATAGTCGCCCAAATACATTGCAATTGCCTTTATTAAATGCAACATTTTAATTATTTTTTTTACAGCAACTCAATAACCTTTATGTGGTCAATAATGGTATTTGACTTGCAAGACGCAAAACCTTATGATGTGAGTAGAATAAAACATACTTTATAAGTGTAAATTATTGCATGGATACCCTATTAATTGCTCCAAGCGTCAGCGCAGGGCTATGGCTCGGGCTACGCGCTGATTTATTTATTTTGGTTCGCCTAAATGCAATCGCAAAAAAGGGCAATACAACTTGAGGCCCTGATACCAAAAAATTCTAAACTGCTCATATATTCACATCGATTTCAAATGAAAATCGTTTTTCATAAACTGGTGATCTAAGCTTTACTTGTTCTACAGCAGCAGATCGCAGCAGGGAAACAAACAATTCTGTTGTCGATTGCATTTTTTTAGTATTAAACGGTTACATTTATTTATTTATTGCACATTTTCTAATTAATTAAGATCTTGTATTAAAAACTACTGCGTGGAAATCAATAAAGGTTCGTTGCAATTAGTTTTGCATTCGACCTATTTGATTTGTTATGATACAGTGATCTGATTGTAATCTGAGCTGCTTTATTTAAATCCATATAAACCTTTACGTTTCACTAGATTATCTTCACTTAATCTTTCTCAGATATGTGAAAGCCTTCAGAAAAAGGTATAGTGGTCCTGGATACAAATTAAAAGTCTGTGATTTATTATAGTCGCCCAATAAGGACTAGTATTTTTAGCCTTGATTATGTAAAATACATGAAAGAGAAGCTGTAATGTAGTCTTAGATGCGATAAAAAGATTTCTCCAAAAGAGACCAATACCTTGTGCTTAAAAATCTCTTGTTTTGACTAAATCGATTAAATAAACATGGCAGACTAATCCGATAATGATCATGAGGTTTATTTTCTTACCAATTTGCTTTCTACCAATCCTTTTTTTTTTTAGAGCTTTCTGCCTTAAAAATGCTCAATATAATTTCACTACGTGATAATAAACGCGTAATTTCTAATGCACAAATTAATACATTTTTGCAATTATGAAAAGTATTGAATATTAAATGTTTCAGCTCGGGATTTGCTGTCGATTTACTGTTGCAACGCCCAAAGCAGAACAATTAAAATTTGTTTAGTAACAAATTAACTAAAATAAGTTACTTGTTAAAGTTATTTTGTAAATGAATTTCTTGCTGTGAACGAAGTTTGCCCTAAGAATAGCAGCAGATCCTTTCCAGTAAAGGATATATATAGAGAGAGAGCTAATTAATCATTGCATATACAAATATTTTTATATTTTTAAGTTACATTTGTATTAGCGCTAAATTAATATTTGGTGAATTGTGATTATGGCAGAATGTATGAATGTATTTTTAAAATGATGATTTGGTGAATACATTTTAAGCAGGTAAGAATTAAATTTGTTATAAAAAAAATCAAAAAAAGTTTTTGATATTCATCAGACCAGACATTACATAAAAATTAATCGAAAAAACTGAAACAGTTTGGCAACCCTATTTCGTAATGCTTAACACACAAAAAGAAGCAAAAAGAACCCTTAGTGTGTAGAGAAAAATATGGTTAACCAATAATCGTCCTGTATAGAGACGAGAATTTACGCGCATGCGCCTGAACGCCCGATTCGCTTAGTCCTTTGCTACACATCAGGCTGGAAATGAAATATACAAGTTAATAGAGTCAAACACAAATTTTTTTTCTTACGTGTTATAAAGAAAAATTGACGAGTCGAGTCGTCGCTCGATCAAATATTATATGTGTGCTTTATATCGTGGTTTAATTGATAAATTCATGCACATCGGAGCGTTAACGTTAACGTAATGCAATAAGATGCTTTCGAAAATATCGATTTAAGTTGGTTTTGTTCAAAAACAAACACCAGGTCAAATGTGAGAAGTACTGGCAAGGAAAAGCAATTGAATACGTTTAGAATATATTGAAATAAATAAGTATAAGCCTCTAGTAAGTTACAAACAGAACAGTGCAAAGCAAAACAATGGGATGCTTAAGTAGTAAAGACCGTTTAACTAAAGAAGACATGGAGTTTTTGAAAACCCACACAAGATATGATGAAGCCACCATTAAAGAGTGGTATAAAGGATTTAAGGTGAGTAAACGACTCCTGCGTCGACCCTTGTGGCTTGGAACAACAAAAAAACTGTCTAAATGTCGTTTATTTTTGTATATAGCAAGATTGCCCCAACGGGCGTTTGACGCCAGCAAAATTTGTCGATATGTATAAAATGTTTTTTCCATCCGGAAATGCGGAGGAATTTTGTGACCATGTTTTTCGTACATTTGATATGGACAAAAATGGATATATCGACTTCAAGGTAATTGTTTTATTTGTATTTTTTTCAAAAACACACATGCTACATTTTTCGATTCCTAACATCTGCTATTTTTGGGGAGAGGATTTTTTTTATTCGTGCAGATGTCTGCAACAGGCAGAAGTAAGAGTTTTAAAAGCGAAAAGCTATATTTCAGGCGACCTAGCTATGTCCATCCGTCACATAAATGGAATTGTATTTAATATTCAGTCTTCGTTTTTTCCATCCAAGGTGGGCCAAGGGACACCTCCCATAAATTAATAATATGGGGCTCCCTACAGCATAAGTACACACGCACCGAATTGGGGGGTTCTCTAGCTCCAGATCAGATACATATGTACATATATGGTTAAAGGTACTCGAGTCAGCTAAGGTAAAGCATGTGTTTTGGGGCGGGGCTTGCCTATTGCACATCTCTTCGATTTTATAATAGCTTTATGGGGTCGTTGCCCTTGTTACTGCTTAGTAGGTTAATTTCTTCGGTTAGTTAGTTCTCTTTTCGTGGCCAGGTTTTTTTGTTGTGTGATTAATATTGTCAGGATTTTCATATTTAAATCGATTCATCCGAAGTTAGCGCAAACAAAAATATAAACAATATAAACAAAATATACTAATTATGAAATATCTATGGAAACAATACCTTTCTTTTTTCAGGAATTTTTACTTGCAATAGATGTTACTTCTAGCGGAACCCCAGAAGAAAAGCTAAAATGGGCTTTTCGAATGTACGATGTTGATGGAAATGGTGTCATAGACATACAAGAAATGACCAAAATTGTTCAGGTATGAAATTAAAACTAGCTAGGGCACGTCCTTGATCCAAGCTGCTCTCCGTGATGCAATCCAGACGTACATGGGGTAAAAGAAAATATACATGTCCTGTGCATGACGAGACACATTGTTGCTCGACTAGCAATCAATGATCGGTCTCAGGAATGCAAACAACAAAATACATGTCGTATGCATGACGAGACGCACTGCTGCCCGGAAATCATGGGCATACACATTAATGACATTGTTAGTACAAGCTCTCCCGTTGCATAACCTTATCCATATCGTGCACTTAAATCAAATATCACTTTAGTTTATTCCCTTTGGATCCCGATGGCACACTTGGTTGTATTCATCGCACTTAATCAGGTTCACTAAGTTGGTATTTCCTCAATAGTTCCCTAAATAAAAACTGGAGTTATGTCCAACGTTTAAAAGTTCTCCAAGTTGCTCTGCTGCATCTGAACAATGTCAATATCAAATGGGGGGTCCCAACAATCTATTTTATATTTCGACTTGTCATAATCCTCCTCATTCATGCACTTATTTATTGTTACAGGCAATTTATGATATGCTTGGAGCATGCTCATCCAATCGTCCTGCAGACTCCGCGGAAGAAAGGGCAAAAAATATATTTGCTAAGATGGACGAGAATAATGATGGTCAATTAACGCAAGATGAGTTTTTAAAAGGATGCTTACAAGATGAGGAGTTGTCCAAAATGTTGGCACCATAAACAATTATATCCTACAATATGTGTGTATTTGATGAAATCAGTAATGAAATGTATAAATATTTAATTTATATTTCTTATACTAAAATTAAACTATGGAATCATTAAAATATTTGCATTGTATAAGTCTCATTCCAATTTAGAATTGCATCTAAATTTGTTCAAATATCAAAACTACTCTAATATGGGGATGCTAATATCACTGGGCCCTATGCGGAGCCGCAGCTAATACAAACTCTTAACTTTAATAAATGCTCTTTATCTAGTATCTGCTACGACGATATCTTTTAATAACTTTTAATAATAAGCGCATCATATGCGCGTATATTTATAGAGTTTTAGAGGCTATTCCTTTTGTGAAGCCATTTTTTGTTTAATACATTAAGTGTTTGTTGGCCGCGCATTTAAATATCTGTTTAATCATCAACCCAGTCTTAAACTAATAATTTAACTAAGTGGAAGCAATGCCAATTTTTATGGTCGAATATTCTCGATTGTTTGCAACATTTTGGTGACCCCGACATATGTGGCGTAGTGGTTTAAGCCAGCGGTGGTCTTGCTCCCATCACTCCCAAATTACAAATACTCTGGCCAGTTTAATTTTTTAAGTGGAGATCGATACATAAGATTATTCTCATTGGCTGTGCATTAAATGACTACGAGATTGCTCTCAGTATATGATCCTCTGCTGGCTGTGTCTGTCTTTCTCTCATTGGCATTGTCCCCACTAGTTGGCTGTCCGTTATTTTTCTCTTTTTCATATTCTATTGCTATGCTCCTATTGGTCAGAAACTGTGTAATGAGAGACTCGCTCAGAGAGGATCATAGCAACGAAAGGCGAGATAATAAGTCGAATTTTGTCTTTGTTGTGGGTGAGCGCGATTGAGAGAGAAATGTCTGGAATATTTGGGAGAGAAAGAAGGCTTCGCAAGGCTTGAAAGTCAGTATGAGAGTCAAAAGTAACTCTGCGTGCGGACAAAGTGATTATGATGAGAATTGTAACCTGGCAACCTAACAATTAGTAAACGAAACCCAACACAGCCAAAATATTGCTCAAGGTCTACTTATACTTAGTTGGGACGAGAACTAATGCGATTTGCTTATAGCGAGCTGCGTAGTGGTAAAAGTGCTGGAGCTGCTGAACACCAGGTAAAGGCTGGATGATGGATGAATATTAACTGAAGGAGGTTCTGAAATCACAAAAGAACTTCATTAAAATTCCGTTGGTGGACAACGTTACGGAACTAATTAGGCTGAACACTTTTTAACCACGAACTGCCATTGTGGCATACCTCATTTTTGGAAAGACATGGCTCGACCACTGAATGCAGGGAGAAAACATCACACAAGAACATAATTGTTGGAAATATTTCACTTTGCGTAGCCTGCTTCCTCTACATTAATCTATCTCCTTCTATCCCATGACCTAGTCTCGAACTTCTGCGGATTGAATCGGACCAACTATAGCTTTCACATCTCTAGCTGAACGGAACATACCGAGCTTGGCAACGTTGACGTTGACGGCTAAGAAGCATATCAACATGGATTCTCCACCTAATTTGCTTCTTCTTTGGTTTTGGGATATCAGATCAAAAAGTTCACGTTTAGAAGAAAAAAACGAGGTGGAACGTTGTTAAACCAATGGCCGCAAATCTACATTTATACCCGATACGCAGTCAGTAGGGCCCCCCTCGCCAGAGGGCGTACGATGAAGAGTGTGTGAAAGAGAGAGAACGATCGAGCGTGGAAAGCGTTACGTAGCCACTGAAATTCTTTTCTTCTTTCTGGCTGTAATAAATATCCGATCTGATGCAGATTCGGCACTCTGATAGATATGGTGATTCTCTATGATTCTGCGTTTTTAGTTCTCTCGTATTTTCAAAATGGCACATTCCACAGATTTGGTTGCTTTAGATCTTATATGATGCTGATCAAGAATATATAGCGGAGCGGAAACGCTTCCTTCTAAGTGTTACACACATCCACTTTCACCACAAATCTAACATACATAAATATATATATATAAGAAACAACAACCGCTTCCTCCTGTTAAAAATAAATAAGTTCCCAGGGTCTACTGCTGCGATCTTTGTTCAGCATCGTTGTATTCGTTGCTTATTTAATAGTCTAAGTTACGGTCAGGCTTACATAATAATAAGGATATATTCAAAAATCGTTTATCCTTTCAAATTATACCTCGTAGGCGTGGATAGATGGGTGCGACTTGATCGATTCGCTTAATTAATACTCGCAATGAATAATTTGTTCAGATATTTTTATAATCATATGTATGTATATTGCATTTACAGATTACTCTATAATGAAATTGGTCTAAAAAAATGGGAAAACAAAATAGTAAACTTAAGCCGGAAGTTTTGGAGGACCTTAAACAAAACACAGAATTCACAGGTAAATATATTTAAAATGTTTAAGTACAAAGTGGTACAAATTTAGGCGCTTTCTTCGAGTGCTGCATCCATGAAAACTCACCCTTAACTGTTAAGCCTCGCCGGAATAGAAAAAGAGTGAGAGCGAGACGAGAGAGCCAGCCACGCCTGGATACTCCAAGATCAGGTTATTTGATGCTTAGATCCATTAGCTGTTCCTGGACTTACACTCTTTAAGTGAGATCGAGTTTATCCTATAGTCCTTGGGGATGAATACACCTATTGTGCAAAAAACGGTCCTACGGTCGGTCTGCGTATTTTCTTTCTCCCTTTTTCGATAAATGCACCTGACATGTCCGCTGTCCATGGTTCAAAGCCAGGGTTAAAACGTAACCTTGGTGTTATGGGTGGTTTCACATAACTACATTAAAGGTCCAGCTTCCCGAAAAGGACTTGTTGGATTGGGCCTGGGACTAGATGGAAGATTAAAATTAAGCCCAGTTTATTTGACGATACACGCTCTTACAGGTACCTGCAAGTTGTGCTGTAAAAATACCTTTTCTGTGATCTTGAATGTTTTATCCTACGAAGGGTTACGGGTTTCCCGGCTTACTTGGGTCGATAATTTCCGCATGGTGTCTAGAGGGAAGGCAAGAATTTTGGGCGCTTTTGGTCTCCATGACGTTTGTGAAGGCAACAACTTGAACGGATTTCCGGACCAATCTGGCTCATTTCCGTGCACTTCCGGCTCTCTGCTTACGCTATCAAGGGTCTTGCGTTATGACAACTTGGTAGTTCCTGGAGAGGTAGCTCTCTGAAATCTTGGTATTCTCAAAAATGTAGAGCTCTAGGAAAATGTTTATACAGAACATTATAATATTTTTGAAAATAATTTTTCAGATGCTGAAATTCAAGAATGGTATAAAGGTTTTCTTAAGGACTGCCCAAGTGGCCATTTGTCTGTAGAGGAGTTCAAGAAGATATATGGAAACTTCTTTCCATATGGCGATGCGAGCAAGGTAAAGAGTTTTCCAGCTAATAGATACACTTACCAAACGACCTAATAAACTAAAACCATTTTCTTTAATTTACTCATTAGTTTGCAGAACACGTTTTTAGGACGTTTGATGCAAACGGCGATGGCACCATAGACTTTAGAGAGTTTTTGTGCGCACTAAGTGTGACATCACGAGGTAAACTCGAGCAAAAACTGAAATGGGCATTCTCGATGTATGATTTAGATGGAAACGGATACATATCGCGGCAAGAAATGCTAGAAATTGTTACAGTAAGTATATAGTAAAACGTAATAGTTTAGAGTCTTAGTTAATAGAAACTACTAAACATCTATATAAGTATCACTGAGAGAGCGCTAGCAAATGGGATAGAAGAGAGGTGGGTTCGCTCTCTGTGAATACATGCTGTTAAGCCACACTGGAGGAGAGCGCGAAAGACAAATACAATAGATTCGCTAGGTCGCAAATGTTAAAATATACTTAACAGTTGCTTGGAAATTTATCATCTACAAGTTTTTAATATTACTTTATTTTTCCTTTCCTCCTTTAGGCAATATATAAAATGGTTGGTTCGGTCATGAAAATGCCGGAGGACGAAAGCACTCCAGAAAAACGAACGGACAAGATATTTCGCCAAATGGATCGAAACAAAGATGGGAAATTAAGCTTGGAAGAGTTTATAGAAGGAGCCAAAAGTGATCCTTCAATAGTTCGATTATTACAGTGTGATCCACAGTCCCATTAACTGAAATAATATTGAAAAGCAAGCAATAATCATTTAATTGTATAGTGTAATTGCAAATTAAATTGTTTTTATTTCAGTGTGGAAATTATGTAAATTTCTTTTTAAATAAATAGTTCTTATAATATTATATAATATTTAAATTATTAAATTTGTCTTTTTCGAACCACCATACATATGTTTTATGTTTTTCTTGTGACCTGAAAATGTTTAAATGCTGAAATAGTGTTATGCCTGTTATTACTTCTGATGAATCGGTAAGGCAGGTGGTTTTGAACGACCAACGGATCATTTTGAAAGCATGTAATAGGCTTAATTTAACCATGTGGTCGGTAAGTGTCTTCTGGATGTGCTATCTCATTTGCGATATCACAAGAGGTACCTTGTCTATCTTTAGGGTTCATTGTATACGTTCCGACATAGCCGATGCCTGGCAGTACTACACAGATCAAATATTCTGTTAAGCTATGGGACTGTCCCATGTCCAAAAATAAATCAATTTCAAAGATGGTGCATTGTGTGTTGCAGAGTTCAATAGACTCGTGTCGTTAACAGTAGATTTGGTAAAACAAATCTATCACATCCAGATAAAAGAAGATAATGGAAGCCCCTAGCGACAGATAGCAAGTAAAATCTGTTATGCCTCTTATTAAAATCATCGCTTTATACTGGATTACCGCCCGACTTTCGACCTTCACTAAGGACCAATACTTGCAGAGTCGAAGTGCAGGCGACTTTTGAGAAACTTCTGCAAAGAATATGTCGACATAAAACCTCAAAAATGAACAATTCCAACCTCTAAATTGTCTGATACTGCATGAGTATATCTTCGGGATAGTACCTTCCAAAAAGCGTTTTTCTGTAATCACTGAACTATCACAAGCCCAGCTCGGTGATACTGGACATGTATTGGCTATATTCTCAATATTCAACACGACTAGCCGTCCACCCCCATATTTACTTTAAACACACCCTTATCCTCGCCCGGTAAAGTTACCAACATTCAAGAGTATAAGGAACAAAGAGAGTAGTATGGAAGCGCACATTTTTTAAAATATATTTTCACGACGGTATAGAATAATAGAAATACAATTTCAACAAGACAAAAAACAAAAATCAGCCATATCAAATGACTTCTCTATTCCTTTTGCATAGTATAGTATATAAGCATTCATTTTCAATATTCAGAGCACATTCATTCAAGTTTTGAATAATCTTAAAGTGATTTCAAAACTGTTCTGAAGCGGTCCAGAACAATGTTGGCATGGTATTTCTTGAACACCAAGGCTGGGCGGAAGCGAATGGAAATATCTCCACATCCACCTGTTTGAACACCAGTATGCCTTAGAGCGGATATAATACGATCTCTCACATTTGTATTGGTACAATTAATAGCTAAAAATGTGCCACGTCCACGCGTTGAGTTTAGAATATTCGGAAATTCTTTTTCCAAGCTTAATAATCCATCTTTTAGAACTTTTCCGGTTTCATTTACATTAGCCAATAGCTTTTCCTCCTGTATTACTTTTATGATTTCCTCCAGCAAGAGCACCTTTCCCGGGTCTCCCATCCAAGTGTTAAAAATTCGATATGGCTCATTTGGTACAAAATCATCATTATGGAAATAGCCACCCAATTGTAACTTTTTGCTAAAGGTAACAACATCTGGCGGTTGCTCGAAATTAAAGTGTTCGTGGCACCAGAACTTCCCAGTGCCGCCGCCTCCAGTCTGGACTTCATCGATTAAGAGGGCAACACCTCTCTTCTTGCAAATACTTTGAAGGCCTCTGAAAAACTCTGGCGACGCTTCATTATCACCGCCTTCGCTCTGAATAGGCTCGATAGCAACGCCCGCAACTGGATTGCTTTTCTTTGTGTATTGTTCAATAAGATCTTCCACTTCACTCAGACACTTTTCATCTTCTTTTTTGTTTTCCGCCACATTTTCATCTAGAGGATATTTGTATTGGGGAAATGATGCAACAGGCCAATCAAATGATGGAATATCCATTTTATGAATATACTTTGAGTGTGTTGTGGATAGTGCTCCTAGAGTGCGACCATGGAAGGCTCCTTTGAATGATAAAATGTTCAGTTGGGGGGAGCCTGGGGCCTGGTTTATCATACAGGAACATTTTTCCTGTTCCGTAAAGGCTGCCTTTCCACGAACTTTATTTTGATACCTGGAAAAAAATAAGTGTAAATTAAAGAATTACAAATGTATGTTGAAGGGTTTTTTTTCGCTCAAGCCCCCCGCCTTAAGGTTGCCATCGATAACGGATGGAAGGTTTCCTCTTAGTTCGCACAAGAAACCATAGCCATAAACACTCCATATATCAAATATGTTTACAAACTTACCATATAAAAATGCTTTTATATGCATTTTCGTTTGAACAGGATCCACACATCATAGTAGTTATTTTATTTAATCCTTTTGGGGCAATGTTCATCAAAATAGAATGAAGTTTTTCAGGCCATTCTTTTCCGGGGAAAACTCCAAGTGCGGGTCTGTTGATTAAAGCTGAAAGCACGAAAGGGAAATGGTCATTTAAAACATAATTTTGTATACGTTACAAAAAAAAAACCAAGGGAATGCCAGCGGCTCAACCACAGACGATTTATCGTTCCTTTATCTCCCAAAAGATTAGCCACAAATAATAATACTTGAATAAATTATTTAAAAAAATAACCAATAGTTTTGAACTTACTTTTAAGATTTTTCTCATCTTTGAAAACGTTAATGAGTCTGGGATGATTGTACCCCAGAGGTACAGATGAGATTTGGGTGTAAACATCCAGTAATACATTTCCGTCAACATCACAAATGTAGTTTCCAACGGACTTGTCGTAATCGGCAAACAACTGAATAGTACCGGTGCTCTGTAAAAGAGGTTTATGCTCTTAGTAAAGTGAACAACTAATATACATATTTTTTAATAATTTATTTATAGATTTTAATAGTCTGTTACCTGAGGAAGTAATCAAACTCAATACTGATTATACTAATATTTGAATGGAATAGGGGAATAATTTTAGTAAAAAAAGCATTTTCAGACTTATACGTGTATATACATAAATCATATTTCACTGAAGTCTGGTGTGAAGTGAACCATTCCCATTGACAACCCAAGTAACAAATCGGAGAAAAATCGATGGCAAATTCGACATGGAAACGGAACAACAGCATTTAAAAAGAAAGGACACCTGGAAAACGTTGAATTAAATAATCACAATCACATTACGCAGGTTTTTTTTCCTTTTGTTTAGAATTATGTAACAATTACATATATTTTATAATAAAAGGATATTCACTTTCATTTTCTGGCCGGTCATCACGTTTATTCTTTTATACTGTTAGCAAATCATGATTTAAACTATGAGCCAACGAATGTATTGTAAAAATGTTCAGAACACAAAATATAAGTCACCTGAACAGCATCCAGTTTATCTTTTAGCTCAAGGGACTTTGGTCCGGGTATGGCCTTGCTTTTCACTATAGGTTCCTTGGGCTCTTGGAGAGTTGAGTATCTATTGAAGCCCAATCGATACACATCTAAAACATAAATTTATTTTAATTAATTTTAACGAGCTGTAATACATATTGCATATGTATATGTAGCTTTTACGAACTTTGCTTTATCAACGTATTCAATAACAAATGCCTCATGGTTATCTTTTAATTTGCCTTTATTTATTATGAACGAATTGTTCAATAAGAGAGCTGAAGCGCCACTAATATTCAACAGAAAAAAGATTATTATCCAGAAAGCACACGTATAAATTAACTTTGTTTGTATGCATGCACTTGGATCTAAAAAAAATCAAAGTGTGCTATCTCCGAATTAGGCCACATAAGAGAATACATCATGGTTATGCGTCATTTACATATCTAACTTCACATGATAGCATAAATATTGGAAATTTAATACAACCAATTATACTACTCGACAAAATTGAACATATTTTCCCCGCTGTGGCCAAAAATTACTTTCTGATAGATTTGGAGACTTAAAAATTTGTAAGCAACATTTTTTTTTATTGTTTCTTTTTTTTTAGAGAATTTTTTTTGTTTTTTTTTTTTAAACCAAAAATACAACCGAGAAATATTATTTTTCAACCTTTTCATAAAGCTAAACCATAACAAATTGGTATGTATTGCTTAAAAAATTGTAAATCCTCAAATGTATCAGAAAAGTCATTTTTGGGCATAGCGGAAATGTCGTGTCGACACTAGTGCTATCAGCCATGCTAAGGTTATCGCAAATCGCAAAAAGGTTCGAATCGACTGTCAAATCACAAAAGTTCGTGCTACGGTTTTCGTAAATCGTAACATTCTTAATAAGCTTGCGATTTCAAAAATGAATTGCACATCGCTGTATTCGGCTATATATATTTTCTGATGTTTTAAGTTTATTACAGTTGCAAATTTTTTTTCGTATAGCTAAATATATTCAATCAATCTATTTCTAATTACACTTCAAATTTTACTTCACCCAAATAAACCGAAACAATAATAAATTTCGAATTCCCGTTGAATGATAAAATATCGATATGTAATAGTCTTTTCCCACACAGCACATTTCCGGGGAACGGTGGGATTTTTTGACAAATGTGAAACCTCGATTCCCACAGGCCCCATCCATTAAAAACACAGCTGAATAACAAACAAAATATTTGTGCCCGGCATTTTGTCAAAATTAAACAACAAATATGGAAAATTGAATTATTGTTTCGTCTGTAGTTAAATTGTTCTTCAATTCACGAATGTTTCGTTTCCTTTTGTTTTCATATAATGCGACTTTTTGTTATAGATAGTGTTTCATTCCCAAATTGTTTTTCGATAAATGTCTTGAAAAAAAATCGTTTTTGTTAAATATGCCTTCGTGTTGGCAATCGCATTATATGAACCAAAAGAATTAAAGAACAAACGACATCTGTAACCCATGCCAACTATTAATATAATCTGTCAACCAGAACTTGCAATTTGTTGTTCTTTTGGGATATTTGCAGGAGGTACAATTTTTGGTGTCATTATAAAAAAATTGGGTGCGTTCACCAGCACAACTTGATCAGTGATCAGCGCTCAGTTTGGTGAAATATTGCCGGTGATAACCGGTTTTTACTGAATTTCACGCACACATGCATGAATAAGAAAGAGCGTAAAAATAGAACGTTCTTTACGATAGATTGCTTTTAGCTTATATCGATAGCTGGAGTATCGACAGAAGAAGAAAAATAAACAAACGCCAAATTATTAAGAATATATGAATTCCGTTCAATACTTCGGCTTTATGGTAGAAGTATTCCAATATGATGTTTCTACGAATGCAGTGTGCAATTCTGTACTGGCGGCGGAGGACGTAGATGATATGCAAGAGCGGCTTTTCCAAAAAAAGGAAAAGGCTTTTCATTTATTATTACCAAACAGCTGTTCGGGCAAATATCGATAGGTTCAGAGCCGATATTCACAACTACGCTACTGAGCGGTCGCGTTCATCAGAACGTAGCATACAATTTTTGCGCTCTTTTACTGAGCGCTGATCAAGTAGTGCTGGTGAACGCACCCAATGTATTGAATATATTAAAATATACCTACGAAAATAACATTAAAATTATATATATATATATACTTAAAGCATTACCAAATATGTTTATACATTTTTTCCCGGTCATACTAATTTTTATTTATGTGCAATCATTTTGCTCCTTAGCAAACGGTTTTAAGAATCTTACTATTCGCGAAAAGCGGAGCATTCAGTATTGCGATTTGACAGTCAATTCGCAACTTTGCGATTTGCGATAACCAGAGCATGGCAGCTAGAATAGCTTCCTGGTCCCTCATGCAACATCTTGATATTGTATAGTCTTTGGTATTACCAACCAATTTAGTGTGAGACTATCGTCCTTATAATTGTGCCGTTCCTTTGATACCACCAAGCCCCTAAAATGAAAAGGGACAATTTTGCAAGAATTTTAAAGAATCACCAATCACTTTTGTATGTTTTGCGAATTGATCTAAAATCATACAAATATCTCTGAACAGATTATTTCATTATCCTGTTCAGACTAATAGAATAATAATGGAATAATGGAACATTGATATGTACATTGTACAAATCGCGTAGCTTGGTTCCTGTTAATTGCGTGCATGATTTGAAAGTGATAATTTTTGGTAGAAAATTTCAGAGCTAATATATATATTTTAATATATTAAATTTAGAGTATTTAAGAATTTCATTTTAAAGCTTGTTTAAATAATATATATAATATATTTAATATTTTATATAATATATTTATAGCCCGTCAGTAGAAACACTGTACCAATTCCATTGTTTTAAATCTTTCAATGAATCTAGTTGTCATTTGACACAGCACAGAGTCGATTTGGAAATAAAAAATTATCGATTACACTAGACGTGATAAAAAATACACATACATATAGTTTAAGCGGATAACTATTTCTTTGATATGCTCGAAATGAATAAAACTGCAATTGGAATTGCGGCTGGTGTTGCTGGAACTTTGTTCATTGGATATTGCATCTACTTTG
The DNA here is from genome assembly GCA_963969585.1 of Drosophila helvetica. NCBI lineage: Eukaryota > Metazoa > Arthropoda > Insecta > Diptera > Drosophilidae > Drosophila > Drosophila helvetica. The sequence continues at coordinate 57,626,389 of OZ018401.1, forward strand.
ACAAGAAGCGCCGAAATGACCCAGAATATAAGAAGAAAGTCCGTGAGCGTAAGATTACCCTATTTGTATGGTTAACTTGAATGAAACATGCTATTTCAATACATGAATAGGTCGCCGACGCAGCAAAAAAACTGGAACCACTAAGGCAGGAATACCAAACTTAAATGACCATGAAGCTATTGAAAAGTAAGTAAAACTGCTCTAAAACATATTATATAATAAGGACAGCACGTGCAGAAGTATACATTTGTACATATGTAGGTATGTGTGTACGTACAATCAGAACCAACGATTTTTCGTACCCCTGCAAAGAAAAACTTTATTCGGCTAATTGAAGTGTAGTTCACATACGGATCTGCAGTTGTCTAGATTTATACAGTTATTGCCACGCTCTTAATGAGTAAACAGAAAAGGTAATTAGCCTGTAGTAAGCGAAGCGGTGTTTCAAACAGTACTTGTGTTTTCTTAAACAACGACGATTGGCAATCAATTATGTCCTTCTGGCTCGTTTTTTGATTGCTACAAAGCAAGTTTTCCTTCAACAAATGTATTCTACCAAACGGCTACACAATCGGTGTATTATTCTGCACGGTTCAGTCGAGCCATTACAGCCTTGATAAATAGTGCAGTTTAAAAAAAAAAAATCGCATCTAATCAAATAAATTTTGTTTAAACTCTTTCAGATATTTTCTGCAAGAAATTCAGCTGGGTGAAACCCTTATAGCCAGAGGAGATTTCGAAACTGGCGTAGAGCATTTGGCAAATGCTATTGTTGTGTGCGGTCAGCCGGCACGCTTGCTGCAAGTGCTACAATCGTCCCTACCAGCCCAAGTATTTGCAATGTTGATTGTAAAAATGCAGGAATTCGGGAACCGAGCTGCAGAGTCGAACGATGTACAGGTCAACGTTGGCGGACAGCAAGACAGCAAAATGCTAAACAGTTCATCGGGAGCTGGAATTGATGACCTGGAATAAAAATTGGAGATGGCCGTAAATACTATAATAAAATGTTCAACAATAGAAATTAAGGGCCTCATATTTTAGTTATGTTTCCAATACATACAAATAAATGTACGTAAACTAACGATTCACGCATGTACCCATTATTTTTCTTGTGTGCGGCCCTGACGCAAAATTGTTAAATCGCATGCTATACTTAGTAAAGCAGACCGTCAGGCCCACGTAAATAGGAAAAATAATTACGATATCCGTTTACTAGCTTAACTCAACATTAATCAAACCAGAAATGAAGTTTATAATAAATTAATCGCCATACAAAATAAAACGCGTAACGGCCTCAATAAATTGATGTATGTATATTAAGAATAAGAAAGTATAAAAGTTTGTTACCAAGTATCTTTATGCCATACCGAAAGAACGATCTGCGAGATATGGACTAATTGGATGCTTATCGCTGCAGACACCCTCGATGAACGCTAAATCGACTCTTGGCAGAGGTTCTCTCTTCCCTCGAATGACGGACCAGTTGCGCATATAAGAGCGGGTGGAACTGGAGCTTCCTATAGCGAGGATGGACTTTGAGAGGGGAACGCCGAATCAAACCTCTTTAAAAACCTTTGAATGTTTAAAACAAAAAAGTACAAATAAAAATACATAAATTCAAACATTAAATCATATCTACCAGAATAATTATAAACTACAATAAATGAATTCAACAATACAGCAACATCTTCCTGTATTTATAATCATTCTTCCGGCAAGCTGAAAAAATTAACTAAAGAAGAGGGGAATGTTGTGAGCCGCACCAAGGCCGCATCTCTACTTTGCACCCGGTACTCAGTCAGAATATATGTGAGCTTACGACTTATGTTATTTATAAATAATATTTTATAAGTCCAACAAATTTTCATAAAGGTCGGTCGAACCGTTACTTATTTTCTGTACATTTTTTTTATATATGTCCCTTTTTTTCTGTGTGTGTGTGAGAGAGAGAGAGAGAGAGAGAATAAGTAAGCGCGTGGAAGGCGTTGCAGAGCCTTTGCAATTTCATTTGTTTCTTCTAGACAATCTGCCAGATATGCTAGATAATTTCTGCGATTTTCCGTTTCAAGTTTTTTTGTATTTTTAAAATGGTGGATACTACAGATTTTCGTCCTTTGTGGAGGCGGAAAAGGGAGAGGCAAAATTTTGATACACTTGTAAAAGTGTAGAAGTCTGGATACAAAATTCATTTGATCAAGTCTCTGAGATCTAGGGGCTCATCGGGATGGACGGACGGACAGGCAGACAGACATGGCTGTATCGACTCGGCTATTGATGCTGATCATGAATATATGTATATACTTCATGGAGTCGGAAACTCTTTCTTCTGGGTTTTACGAATTTCCACTTTCGCCACAAATCTAATATACCCCTATAGTCTTCGAGTGCCAAGCATAAAAGGAAATTGTAACACACCAGCACTGTTATTTGGTACTTGAAAAGTATGGTAAATTGTCTTATAAATTATGGTAAAAACTTGCAATAAAATTATTATCCTTCCCTTATCGTTGATTATCCTTGAAAAAATACTTTTTTCCATCCTTGGTAGGTTATCCTTGCAATAAAATTATTATCCTCCGTTATGGTAAATTATACTTGCAATAAAATTAGTTTCCTTCCTTAATGGTAAATTATCCTTGCAATAAAATTATTATCCCTCCTTTATGGTAAGTTATCCTTGCAAGACAACTGTTTTCCAGTCATTACGGTGGACTATTCCATAAATTCCCTATCGCTGTTAAAATGTCCCACGTGGGGAAATTTCTCGAGAATATGTCCTTAAAATGTACCATTATATTAACAGATATATACAATTTCTCCTGTCGCTAGATTTCCCCTGCAACCTGACTCGAATCGAACCCTTATTGTGGGCGTACAACTTGTATGATTTCTAAAGAACGAAATTTACGGCTGTTACAACATAAATTGAAATGAAATTGAGAGTCCTGTCCATGCAACCAACACAGCCGACGGGCGCCTAAAAGAAGGCTAAAGAACAGTTAAATTTCAGCTCTCTTCGACTGCGGTTTATAACGGGATATAATACTCGTCCTGTACTGAGAGACTCGCGTCGGTCGCGTGAAGAGCTTTCAATCGAATAAATAAAAAAATGTGTTTCCATCTAAAAGCGACGTTGTCCTCACATACATAAATATGCCATAAAGGATACGACATACATATGTATACTATGTACGTCTTGGATGCACGAGTATGTGTATGTTCAAGTGATGTTTAATTTTTTTTTTTTAATAACAAAAAATCGCACAAGTTCTGAGATATTTACATACGAACATATGTATATAGTGATCTAATATTACAGAAATAGTTTTTAAAATCTATGTGAACGTGATAAGCGGTTACATAATAATGTGAAAGAGTTGAATTAAACTAAATTAAAATATTGAAATTTCCAATCTAAAGATTCCTGCTAAAAAGAGAGTGGCTATATGGATAGCTGTGAAATGCGAGTGTTCAATAGCCGGTTCTTTTCAGGATACAATATATTTATATAGTACCTCTGACGCCCCCAAAAACAAAGAACTTACTTCAATATAATGTTACATGCAAAAAATGTAACTGCAATTTATCGTACTTGAATTAATCCCATTTTTATGTAATTTTAAAAAACTTTGATTTGTTAGCCGCAACCAGCATAACCAGCATACAAGGTTCAGCCAATAAACAAAATTCATGCCAAATACATTTCTAGATAAATGAATGTACAAGGAGGATGGTAGACGCACTTCAAAAATAGCGAAGATAATCTCCTCTTGAGGGGAGATGCCATTCCATTGGCATTCTTAATTTCGGTTGTAATAAGTATCCAAAAGCAGAAATGTTCCGTATCTTAAAAATCCTAGATAACAAAGGGCTTTTTTTACATGTGGGTACGGAAATGCTTTCTTTTGCCCTTGAACTCTTCGAATTGCATGTGATTTAATGATTGACTGTATGATATGATTGTCAAAGGGGGGTTTTGGGATTGGGTCTATTCGAGTATATGAACAGCCGGTGTAGACAATTCGGTTTACTTTTGTGTATATAGAAGAAATCCCGCCAGCAACATTAATCTATCAAAATGTAATCCTGAAAATGGTACTCAAAGTCCGGATATACTTTGAATTAATGAGCATTTCTGACTAAGCAATTGGCACATGGTGGTTTCAGTTCAGTTAATCCCTGTACGCCGAGAGCATTGCAACAAAAAATATTGGATGAATATAGAAAATCAAATACGAGATTGCAAATTAAAAATCCAAAAACAGTGATTTTATTTAATTTCTTTGGGGCACTTTCTAAGGAATCCACACAGACTATGTTAGGTAATTTCCATGCAATGCTAAGATTTTTATTTAAGAAGTTGGAAGTCAGAGGAAGTTAATTAAATCAAAAGTTGCGAACAACAAAAAATTTCTATATTTCCGAACTTTAGTGGGTGGTCATTTAGACTGTATTGACCGACAGTATTGATGCTGATTCGATGTTGACCTGATAGTACTGTAATTTTGATGAATTGTGAAGAAATACACAATTCTAATGGGGTTTTAGTTAAAATATTTTTAGAATGATATTCGGTAAAGGGGCAAAGAAAAACGGCTGGCTAAGTTACAGCCAGAGATCCTTAAAATTCACGAATATTTCGAATAGAAGCATACAGGTGGACGAACGGAAATACGGTTAATATATTAGAGACCACATGCTAATCAAATATGCAAATATAGCCAAATGGGGTCAGGAAACTATATTAAAGGCGGATAGTCGAAACTAAAGTATCTAAAGTCTGCTGCCACATGGATTTTAAGTTGTTCTCAAGTAGCGGAAAATAATTCATTTAGATGCAGATTAGGAAAATCGAAAGTTGCAGCAAAAAACTGGAGAAAGACCAGAGCGAAATAGTATCAATAGAACGAGGGTTACATTAATCACTTTTCACTATACAGAAGACTACGATCAATGTTCTTTACTCCTTAAATAAACGAGCCCCATTACAGCGTGGCGGTTATTTTAAAAATAATATATGTGCACAGACATGTAATTTCCGAGTGTAGTCTGGTCACACTGCACGTTTTATATGAATCAGAAGTAAACAAACAATTAATCATGTACAACTAATGCAGTGACCAACCTAATTTCGTTATTTACGACTGCGACAAAAAGAAAATTAATCGATAAAAATAGTTAAAATCAAATCAAGATATATGTGCATATGTATATATTTTTTTTTTTGCTTTTTGGACGTATTATTGAGTGCTCGAGGCAAGGCTTTTTTTTGTTGAGATTTTTTTTGTACGTGTGTTAAAACAGTGCAGGTGCAGAATAGACGGCGGGATCATTTTCGAATATATGTATATATATGTAACCAAAATGTGTTGCTCAAATACAATACAACTGTCATTTTGTGCAACTATCGATATGTTAAATGAACTGCGTGAGTGGCTTGCACAAGCACGAACAGCTGCGCATCGTAGTTAACTGCATACATACATACATGTATGTGTGTTCATAAAATAAGACCAAGAAGCCTCGATTGGATGTAATTCAGAGTGAAATACCTGTTAGTGTGCCTGGAAATACAACGATCGTTGAATTAAAATTATCCATAAGTGCGTGTGATTGCATTTAACCACGAATTAAGTGAAGTTATTAAAACATTAATACACAAAAACCACTTGCTGAGTTTTTTCCAAAGATTGAGTTCAAGCAATGTAATGTGAGATACATACACTCGCATATACATACATCTGTGTGCATGCATATGTAAATACATGTGTACATCCGACTAAACTAGTCTTTGAGATAGTTTAAACATAAAAATGCATTCCATTTATACAAAAAAATAGTCAAACAAATGCTGTGGGAGTTTTTCAATAGCTTGCTGGTTTTGGAAATTTTTTTTTATTGTGAATTGTGAAAGAAAACCACATGTTAACTGAACAAACTGCATGTGTACATATTATGTAGGTATGTAAATACCATACTCGTACAGTGGCTTTCAGCATAGTATTCCGTGAAGGCGTTCAATACACCAACGCGCAGAGGATCGGCATCGGCCCCATAGTCCATATTTCTCACCAACAACAAGTAATTATGCTTAAGTCGGCATTTCCCCCAAAAGATACTCGCTCTCCGATGCATAAACTGTATACATAACTGTTTGTATACATGAAACAGCGAATCGTTTCGAATGTGCACAATAAATGTGGTGGTGCTGAAAGGTGGGGGGGACTCTGTTCTTCGTTCTCTTCTGTGCCGGAGTATGGAATTAAGTTTGTGCTGCATCCGAAAGGTCTACCCTTGCAGATTATTGTATACAAACACAGATGTTTCAAGAGATTGAGTCATCTCGTATTCCACCAAATAGTAGCACTATATGGGTACAGATTGTTACGGCGATTGAATGATTGAGATTGAGCGAATGAATGTAGAAATGTATGTATGTTGATATCATCGACAGAGTTTAGTGGCAAGTTGTATGGCGGTGACTGAAATCTTTAACTATGCGTCAGAGTGCGATGTACGGGCGACCTAAAGCTTCTTTACAAGCAGAAAAATACCTGTATTGAACTGGTCAACATTATGTTCGGGTCAAAATCCCATTGAAAACCTCGGTGGCATCGTCTTTGCCAAATGGTCAAGAACGGGAGACAGTTTGTGATAGTTATCCATCCCCCATCCCGTTTTAATTAAGGGGAACATTATTGACAGCAAAATGTATTGCTACATTAAAATTAATTATATTCAAATAGGAAAAAGAGCACAAATATTTTTACATTTAATCGAAATTTGTTACTTTTTTGGATCTACCATTTCGCTACTATATGTACATATGCCGATCTGGTCATATCCGTGTATCTATCTACCATCAGGATCTATGAACACTTACTCTTACAGTTTGAGGATTAAAAATTTGGCAGGATTGGTCTCCTTAAATATATATTCTATTTAGCTGAATTAAATGAATAGTGGACCGTAAATTTAATTTAAAACAGATGTTGCTTCCAAAGATTATAAGTATTACATAAAGATTATACTACAGTATCCAAATGAATTACACTTGATGGGTAGTTAAGTCTACCGAGAAGACGAGCTATTCATGAATTTTTAATGCATAACATACAAACGAAAGAAAACTTAGTTTTAAAATGTAAGATTTATTAATAGCATCTGAAACTAATATTTATACCACTAAGAACGCCCTTAGCTGGACAAAACTTTTTTGAATCCTTAAAATCAGTTGTTGTTTTTTGTTTTAAGTAAATTTATTGATTTACGTTTTTCCCCTTGTTTTTTTTTTTTTTCTAGGATATTATGTGAAATAAAAAGAGTCAAAGATTACTATGAAGATTAAAAAAGATGGAACGCCTGTAAAAAGAAAAGCCTCCACTATATTTCATTGGGTTTTACTTTTGTGTGGTCTATGGATAATAATCCCAGCTGTACAAAGTAAAAATGACGACTATAATCCGCAGCTCCAATCGGAGACTAGATATCGGTTTAGCCACAATGTCTACAATGTTACGATACCAGAGAACAGCCTTGGCAAGACGTATGCTAAGGGACAGTTGCATGAGAAGCTGGCTGGCCTCAATGTGGGTCTGAACGCGGATGTTAAATATAGGATAATAAGTGGCGATAAGGAAAAGCTATTCAAGGTTGAAGAGAAACTGGTTGGAAACTTTGCCTTCTTGGCCATTCGAACGCGCACAAATAATGTTGTGCTCAACAGGGAGAAAACTGACGAATACTTGGTCAAAGTCAAAGCCCACATAACATTGAACGACACCAACACATACACATCCAGCTATGAAACGGAAACCAGCATTCACATCAAAGTACTCGATCGGAATGATTTGAGTCCGCTGTTCTATCCCACAGAATACAATGTGGTTGTTCCCGAAGATACCCCAAAGTATCAAAGTATCCTAAAAGTCAGTGCAGATGATGCCGATCTCGGGGTCAATGGGGAAATCTACTACAGTCTATTGATGGATAGTGAATACTTTGCCATACACCCAACTACCGGCGATATCACAGTGCTGCAGCAGCTCCACTATGCGGAAAACTCACACTTTGAGCTCACTGTCCTGGCCCATGATCGGGGATCTTTGATAAGTCATCAGCACCACCAAGCAAGCAAAGCCCGAGTCACCATTTCAGTGAAACAGGTAACTAAATTCAAAATTGTATAACAATAAAATACCAAATACACTTTTTTAGCAATTAAATAGCAGTTTCAGCAATAGAGCGGAAATAGTCGACAAAGTTCTTCTGTCCGTCTTCCTGCTTGTATGAAAACTAGTTTTTTCCATTTATACCCTGCCTACTCTAGAGATTATTAGGAGCTATTGCGCCTCACCATAATACTATATTATTACCAAGGTGTTGCATGCGTCCACGCTGCTTCCTCGGCTGCCTACTCTTTGATGAGGCGCACAAAATTGAAGAAAATTGAAGCTATATTTCTACCATATTCTACCGGCAGTATTGTAGTTAGATTATCTCTTCAAATTTAAAATAAAGCATTTTTAAATTCTTAAGGATAATATTAAGGAAAAAAAAACAGTTTTTAACCCATTGAAATGTTTTTCTCTGCACATTTAAAGGTAAACTTTTATGCGCCGGAAATTTACGCGAAAACCTTCTCTAGTGTGACGCCAACTTCGAATCCATTAATTTACGGAATCGTTAGGGTAAACGATAAGGATATTGGAGTGAATGGCAATATTGGGCGATTGGAGATACTCGACGGCAATCCCGATGGCACGTTTATTCTAAGATCTGCAGAGGCCAAGGACGAATACTACATTGAGTTCAATCAATTTGCACACTTAAAGGAACAAGACTTCATCTACAATCTAACACTGAGGGCCGAGGATTTGGGTACGCCGCGTAGATTTTCATATAAATCAGTCCCTATACTGATAAAACCGGAACGTAAGAATTTGCCGATTTTCACACAAGAAGTCTACGAGGTGTCGATTCCCGAAACGGCTCCTATCAACATGCCAGTGATTAGGCTGAAAGTGAGCGATCCAGAGCTGGGTAAAAATTCGTTGGTTTACTTGGAAATTGTTGGCGGCAATGAAGGCGACGAGTTTCGCATTAATCCCGATTCCGGAATGCTGTACACGGCCAAGCAGCTGGATGCTGAGAAGAAGACCTTTTATACACTGACAGTTTCGGCTATTGATCAGGCGAATATTGGCTCGAGGACACAATCGTCCGCAAAGGTGAAAATAAACGTACAGGACATGAACGACAACGATCCAATCTTTGAGGATATGAATACAATTATCAGCATTAATGAGAACAATCTTGCAGGCTCGCTTGTAGCAAAACTCACAGCCAAGGACAAGGATTCTGGGGAAAATTCATACATTTCGTATAGCATTGCTAACCTCAATACCGTGCCATTTGAGATCGATCACTTTAGCGGTGTGGTGCGGACAACATCTCTGATTGATTTCGAGACGATGAAGAGAAACTACGAACTGATTGTACGTGCCTCGGACTGGGGACTACCCTATAGAAGACAGACTGAAATCAAACTATCTATTGTGGTAAAGGATATCAATGATAATCGACCACAATTCGAGCGGGTCAACTGCTTCGGGAAAGTCTCGAAATCATCCCCGATTGGGACTGAAATCTTTGTTGTTTCGGCCATTGATTTTGATGCTGGCGACATTATATCGTACCGTCTGACTGATGGGAATGAGGATGGATGCTTTAGCTTGGATCCCACCAGCGGTACCCTGTCCATTGTCTGTGATTTAATCAAAATATCCATAAACAATCGTCTGATGAAACTGTCTGCCACAGATGGGACGCATGTTTCAGATGATTTGATTCTCAATATACACATAATACCCGACGAACTGAACGATGATCCCAATGTTTTGAGTGGATATGGTTCGTTTGAGTGCCGCGAGACCGGAGTGGCCCGAAGGCTGGCGGAAACTCTGGCATTGTCGGAGAAGAACAATATCCAAAGTGACTCACCGTCGGTGCTCAGTGATATAGCTTTAACACCCAGTCGATATGGCCAAAATATGCACAAGCCTGAGTTTGTCAACTTCCCATCGGTGTTGTCCATCAACGAGAGTGTTCAACTGGGCGAAACAGTGGCCTGGATAGAGGCTAAAGACCGCGACTTGGGCTATAATGGAAAGCTTATCTTTGCCATTTCCGATGGCGATTACGATTCGGTATTCCGTATTGATCCCGATCGTGGGGAGCTCCAGATAATTGGGTATTTAGACAGAGAGCGTCAGCATGAATACACTCTGAACATAACCGTCTATGATCTGGGTAATCCCACCAAATACGATTCCAAAATGCTGCCAATTACAGTTATTGATGTCAACGACAATCGACCTGTTATCCAGAAGTCATTAGCCACGTTCCGACTTACGGAAAATGCGAGAATTGGCACCGTTGTGCATTGCATACATGCCACCGATGCGGACGCGGGAATAAATGCCGATATTACTTATGAGTTGTCTATTGAATGCAATGATTTTATTGTCAACAAGACCACTGGATGCATTCTTCTCAATATACCATTAGATCGGGAGAAACAGGATAATTATGCCTTACACATAACTGCCAAGGATGGTGGGAATCCAGCCCTATCCTCAGAGGCTCTTGTCTATATCGTAGTGGACGACGTTAACGACAATGCCCCAGTGTTTGGAGTTCAGGAATATATCTTCAAAGTGCGCGAGGATCTGCCCCGCGGCACTGTTGTGGCCGTCATCGAAGCCATTGACAAGGATATTGGACCCAATGCGGATATTCTATTCTCCCTCAAAGAGGATACGATGGATGAGAAATTGTTTAAAATCGACAAACATACTGGTGCCATACGGACGCAAGGGTATTTGGATTATGAGAACCGACAGGTGCACCAACTCACTGTGAGCGCCATCGATGGTGGATTTCCGTCTTTGACATCGGATATGCCCATACTTATTGAAATTATTGATGTCAACGAGAATCGATTTGCTCCCGAATTCGATGACTTCGTGTATGAAGGAAAAATCAAGGAAAACAGCCCAAAAGGCACGTTCGTATTGAATATAACAGCACGGGATGTGGACACAATTGACCTCAACTCCAAAATAACGTATTCCATCACAGGAGGAGATGGACTTGGGATATTTTCCGTCAACGATCAAGGTCCTAATACAAAAGAGATTTAATTTCCCCTTCGAGCCAATGCTAACTATGCAATCAATATTTCAGGTTCAATTAGTTCCTTATCCCAGCTCGATGCAGAAACAAAAAACTTTTACTGGCTGACACTGTGCGCACAGGACAGCGCCATCGTTCCCCTCAGCAATTGTGTTGAGGTGAGTAATGCCATCCACTAAATGCACAATAATTGGCTAATCAAGTGCTTTATTACTATTGTTTAGGTTTACATCGAAGTGGAGAACGAAAACGACAACATACCGCTGACGGACAAGCCAGTGTACCATGTGAATGTCACGGAGGGGAGTGCGGAAAATCATGATATAATTACACTGAATGCCGTGGATCCCGACAGAGACCCAACTCAATTTATAACCTATAATATTGTGTCTGGAAATCTAGTGGGATACTTTAAATTAGATTCAATAACAGGTATAGAGTCGTAAAAGCACGTTCTTCAAAGTCCTATTAAATCCAATTAAAAATTGTGAAATTCATAATATAATATGATTGGCTCATTGTATTTGTAGGTGCTGTTAAAACGACTGAACGCAAACTGGACCGGGAAAACCAAGCAGAACATATTTTGGAGGTAAGCTCTTTTTACTAGCTGTTGCGAAATTTTTTAATTAATAATTACTTTATTTGACATGATTTACGTTAATTTGTAGGTGGCTATATCAGATAATGGATCTCCAATGTTGTCTTCCACTTCGCGCATTGTGATATCAGTCTTAGATATAAACGATAACAGCCCCGAGTTTGACCAGCGTGTCTACAAAGTGCAGGTTCCATCTACGACTGCCATCAACGAATCAATATTCCAGGTACATCTTTATTTTATAAGCTAGCTAAATATTTCTTTTAATACTTATGGTCTTCTTGTTTTGTGCTAGGTTCATGCCATAGACAACGATGAGGGGGAAAATGGACGTGTAACATATACTATCAAATCAGGAAAGGGAAAGAACAAGTTTCGGATTGATGGCCTAAGGGGCCACATATTTATAGCGAAACCCTTAGAGCCTGATATGGAGTTCGAGATTCACATTAAAGCCGAGGACAATGGGATTCCCAAACGAAGTCAAACTGCTCGAGTTAATATAGTCGTTATCCCCGTTAATCCCAATTCGCAAAGTGCTCCGTTAGTGTTAAGAAAATCGACTGATAATGTTGTAGAATTGACCGAAAACGACAAGCCTGGATTTTTGGTCACTCAAATTCTAGCGGTCGATGATGATAACGACCAATTGTGGTTTAACATTTCCAGTAAGTCCCAGTAGATAACTATCTCTGTGAAATCGTATATAAATCCCATTATCTGTTTTTATAGGTGGAAATGAAGCAAACACATTTCATATTGGCCAGGACAATGGCAATATATTGTTGGCGAAATATTTGGACTACGAAACGGAAACGTCTTACAACCTGAATATAAGTGTTACTGATGGCACCTTTGTCACATATACCAGCATTATGATTCAAGTGATTGACACAAATGACAACACGCCACAGTTTGCCAAGGATGTGTATCATGTGAATATATCGGAGAACATCGAAGAAGAATCAGTTATAATGCAGCTGCACGCCACCGATAGGGATGAAGACAAGAAACTGTTTTATCACCTACACGCCACTCAGGATCCGTCATCCCTGGCCTTGTTTCGCATAGACTCCATAAGTGGAAATGTTATTGTTGCCCAGAGACTGGATTTCGAAAAAACTGCTCAACACATACTCATCGTATTCGTTAAAGATCAGGGAGCACCGGGAAAAAGAAACTATGCCAAGATAATTGTCAATGTTCACGATCATAATGATCATCATCCGGAATTCACGGCGAAAATAATTCAAAGCAAAGTGCCCGAGAGTGCAGCGATTGGTTCCAAACTGGCCGAAGTGAGGGCCATAGACCGCGATAGTGGCCACAATGCGGAGATTCAGTATTCGATTATTACAGGGAATGTGGGGAGTGTGTTTGAAATTGATTCAACCTTTGGCATCATAACGTTGGCCGACAGCTTGAATATAAACAAGATTCAAGAGTATATGCTCCAAGTGAAGGCAGTAGATCTGGGCAAGCCACCCTTATCCTCACAGATACCTGTCCATATAATCGTTACAATGTCTGAGAATGATCCGCCAAAGTTCTCGACCAACAATTTGGCAATAGAAATCTTTGAAAATTTGAGCATTGGTTCGTTTATATCTCAGGTCACAGCTCGCTCATCATCATCTATATTCTTTAATATTATCTCTGGCAATATCAACGAAAGCTTTCGCATTAATCCATCAACGGGAGTTATTGTTATCAACAACAATATCGACTATGAAATGAACAAGTAAGACAGCGTACAAATTTTAAGTATATCCATTTCTCATTCTGTATTCTTTTAGGGTTTTCAATCTTACGATTAAGGGAACCAACATGGCAGCCGAGACAGCATGCCAAAATATAATAGTACATATCTTAGACGCTAACGACAATGTTCCTCACTTCCTTCAAACTGAATATGTTGGAGTTCTGTCTGAATCCGCTGAAATTGGATCATACGTATTAAAAAAGCACGATTCTGCCAACCAGTAAGTCTTTGTCTTTGAGTAAAATGAATATACATACATATATATATATATACATACCAAATAACGTTCTTCTCCTTCAGTCATTTAACGTTGCAAGTGGCAGATGCTGATGTTGGTATCAATGGAATGTTTGAATACCATATAAATGACGATTTTGCCAAACAGTTTTTCAAAATTGATTCAACGACCGGCGCTATTGAACTCTTGCGACCATTGGACTACGAAACGGATACGGAATATTTCTTCGATGTCACGGTATATAAATTATAAATAAATATATTTAGGACATATGTTTATTTAGGATGAAATCTTTTTTGTTTTATAGGTCAGTGATATGGGTAAACCAAAACTGCATTCCAATACAAAAGCGCATGTGAAAATACAAGTGATCAATGTGAACGATTGCCCACCCGTATTTAATGAAAGGGAACTTAACGTAACACTATTCCTGCCAACGTTTGAGACCGTTTTCGTTACTCAAATCAAAGCCTACGATGCGGACAACGATAGCCTACGTTTTGACATTGTGGATGGAAACACTGATGAATGCTTTAAAATAGATAAATACACGGGCATTGTTACCACACGGTATGTCTTAATACATATGTAATAATTATTGTCTTTTTATTTCAATGATTTGTTTCAATTTTTCAGAAATTTCGAAATTTTAAATAATGCCAATTATCAGGACTATAATTTACACGTTCGTGCCTCCGATGGCATATACTCGGCAATTTTGATAGTCAAAATTAAGGTGGTATCCACAGTTGACCCAAACTTTTTGTTCAAAAGGGATAGCTATAGGTTTTCAGCTTTTGAAAATAACACAAAGGTGGGCACCATCGGATTGGTAAATGTCGTTGGGAACACATTGAACGAGAATGTTGAGTACCGCATTTTGAATCCAACCAAAATGTTTGATATTGGAATAAGTTCTGGAGCCTTAAAGACAACTGGAGTGATTTTTGATCGTGAAGTCCTTGATATGTACAAACTATTTGTTGAAGCAAAGTCCATATTTTTTGATGGGCTCAATACGAATGTGCGGCGAGCAGTTACTTCAGTTTATATATCCGTTTTGGATGTAAACGATAATTGTCCATTGTTTGTCAATATGCCCTACTATGCCACTGTCTCAATTGACGATCCCAAAGGAACCATTATAATGAAAGTGAAAGCAGTTGACCTCGACAGTGCCGAGAACGGCGAGGTTCGATATGAGCTAAAGAAGGGAAATGGCGAGCTGTTCAAATTGGATCGTAAAAGCGGGGACTTGTCCTTGAAACAACATGTTGAAGGTCATAATCGAAATTACGAGTTGACTGTGGCGGCATATGATGGGGCCATAACTCCATGTTCGTCCGAAGCACCGATTCAAGTGAAGGTAAATCTATTATTATTTACCCCCATCGAAAAAGTAACCATAAAAATCCTCTTTGATTACATACATAAATAGGTGATAGACCGATCGATGCCCATTTTTGAGAAACAGTTCTACACAGTAAGTGTCAAGGAAGACGTTGAAATGTATTCGGTATTGTTTGTGTCAATCGAGGCCGAGAGTCCCTTGGGAAGAAAGCTCATCTACACCATATCGTCGGAGAGTCAATCGTTTGAAATTGATTACAACACAGGTAATAAAAAATAAATATATGTAAAAAGAAATCGGCTTGACTACTGGAAAAATATCTATTCTTGTAGGATCAATTTTTGTGGTCAATGAACTTGATTACGAAAAACAAAACAGCCACGACGTCACAATCAGAGCGACAGATAGTCTTTCTGGAATCTATGCTGAGGTAGTCTTGTCTGTTGCAATTATTGATGTGAATGATTGCTATCCAGAGATTGAAAGTGATATATACAACATCACCATACCAGAGAACACATCATTTGGAACACAAATCATTCAAATAAACGCCACTGATGCGGACTCTGGAGCAAATGCTAAGCTTTCGTATTTCATCGAGTCCATTAATGGTCAAAACAATTCCGAACTATTCTATATTGACATCGCGGATGGGCATTTATATTTGAAAACTCCCTTGGATTATGAGCTAATAAAATACCATCACATTATTGTGAGTGTAAGAGATCACGGCTCGCCACCACTAAGTTCAAGATCAAATATATTTATTACAGGTAATTTTATTGGTACATAAAATATTTAATTTTTATTTACACTAATATATTGTGTACTTGCAGTAAAAGATCTAAATGACAATCCTCCCAGCTTTGTCGAACCATCGTACTTCATCAAACTATCGGTGGCAGCTGTGCGCGGACAGTTTGTTGCACTGCCAAGAGCATACGATAAAGATATCTGCGATACTGATTTCCTGGAATACAAAATCGTCAATGGCAATGAACTGCAAACGTATGATATTGATAAACGATCCGGTGTTATATCCCTGCAAAATATGTTAAATTTCACTGATAAAAGTAATACAGTATTGAACATATCAGTTTCGGATGGCGTGCATACGGTGTACGCGCGTTTGAAGATTTCATTACTTCCCGAAAATATGCACAGTCCACAGTTTGAGCAAAGTATCTATGAGGCGCAGATTCCAGAAAATTTGTTGCATGGTCACAATATTTTAACGGTAAACATATACTAATATTTAGATTCGTTACATTCTAAACATAAGCTCGTACTTCCTTTTTTTTTTAGGTAAAAGCGACCGATAGGGATTTTGGACCGTATTCGAATCTGTATTATGAAATAGATTCGGAGGAAATGAAAAGGTACTTTATTATGGATCGCAACACGGGAACAATAACGTCCAAAGTTACGTTTGATCGTGAAAAGCGAGATGAGTATGTGGTACTTTTAAAAGTGTCCGATGGCGGCGGAAAATTCGGATTTGCATCACTTAAGGTCTTGATTCATGACGCCAACGATAATGCTCCGTACTTTCCATTAAAAGAATACAAAATGGTTATCAGCTCAGCATCGAAACCTAACAAAACAATCCTAACCGTAAGTTTAAATCTATAAACTATTTATATTTGGTTTGCGCTCAAAGGGGTATTCATTTATTTATTTATTCTTCGGAATTATTTAATTTACGTTATATTTTAGGTCAGAGCAAAGGACAACGACATTTCCGAAAATGGTGCCATCAATTATCGAATTGTGCAGAATTCCATCGATAAAAGGCTAAAGGACACCCTGGAAATAAACGAAAAAAATGGCAACATCAGACTCAATCCCAATGCAGGATTCTATGAAACAGGACTCTATCAATTTTTTGTCCGTGCCCACGATGGTGGAGAACCTCAATTACACACGGATGTGCCAGTGTCTGTCGAGATCATTGACACAGATTTGACAATTCCCACATTTGAGAAAGCCTCTGTTCTTCTGAAAATAATTGAATCAACGCCGCCGGGAACGGTGCTTACAAAATTACACATCACGGGAAATTTTACATTTAAATTCACAATTTTAGACGAGCAAGGCCATTTCATGATATCCGATAGCGGAGAACTTATACTCCAGCAAACGCTAGACAGAGAGCAGCAAGAGTCGCATCACTTGATTGTGGTGGCCGAAACAGCCACAGTGCCGGTCCTGTTTGCCTATTCCAGCATTGTGATACACGTAAGGGATGAGAATGATAACTATCCAAAATTTGACAACACGTTCTACAGTGTTAGTGTACCGGAGAATAGTGATAGGGTGATTTCGTTGGTGAAAATTACGGCCACGGACGCGGATACTGGGCCAAACGGGGACATACGATACTATCTGGAGAATGATTTGGATACAATACAAAACATTTTCGACATCGACATCTACACTGGCTGGATAACACTGCTGACATCCCTGGACAGAGAAGTGCAGTCTGAATTTAATTTCAAAGTGATTGCCTCAGACAACGGCCATCCAAAGCATGATGCAAAAGTGCCGGTAACAATCAAAATAGTCGACTATAACGACAATGCACCAACATTTAAATTGCCCATCGATAGAATTTCTGTCTATGAAAATGCCTTGCCTGGAACTGTGTTAATCAACCTGCTTCTGCTGGACCCCGATATTGAGAAGCAAGACATGGACTTTTTTATCATTTCTGGAGATAAACAATCCCAATTCCAGATTGGTAAAACCGGAGAGTTATTTATTGCGAAATCATTGGACCGAGAACAAATTGCATTTTATAATCTAAGCCTGATAGCGACTGATGGAAAATTCACTGCCAAAGCCAATGTTGAGATAGACGTAAAAGATGTAAATGATAATACACCGTACTGCCTGAAGCCTCGATACCAAATCGTCACCAATGAATCGGCTCCCGTTGGCACCACTTTGGCTGAAGTCAAAGCGGTTGACTATGACCTGCAAAGCAATTTCAAATTGCGCTTCTACTTGTCCGGCAAGGGTGCAGATGACTTTACGATTGGCAAGGAGAGTGGCGTACTAAAGGTGGCAGCCCAGTTGGACCGAGAAACGTATCCAAAGTACAAATTGGTCGCACACGTTCAAGATGGCAAAGACTTGACCACAGAGTGTTTTTCTGAAATAATAATCATAGTCAATGATATCAATGACAACACGCCCATATTTTCGATGGCCCAGTACACAGTGAGCATTTCGGAGGATGCCCAGCTGCAGACTCTGATCACGAAGGTGCATGCCATGGACAAGGACTTTGGTATCAACAGACAAATCAAGTATTCCTTGATGGGCGAGAATAGTGATTATTTTAAAATATCAAAATCCACAGGCATAATTAGGTTGGCTAAAAGTCTGGATCGTGAAACTATTTCCTTATTTAATATATCTGTCAAGGCCGAGGATTGCGGAATGCCAAAATTATATTCCGTATCGAGTGTGGTTGTGAATATACTGGACATAAATGACAATCCGCCAGAGTTTAGCCTGCGACAATATTCGTGCAAAGTGTTTGAAAATGCCACCTATGGGCTGGAAGTGTGTCAGGTGCATGCCGCATCCAAGGACATCGGTGTAAATGCGGACATACAATACTATATAATGAGTGGCAACGAACAGATCAAATTTAAAATCGATGCTGCGACGGGCATGCTGTCGCTCAATGCCACATTGGACTATGAGATGTCCAAGTTTTACTTTCTCACCATTCAGGCAATAGATGGTGGCACTCCGCCTCTGAGCAACACAGCCTATGTCAATATATCGATTTTGGACATTAACGACAACAGCCCGAAGTTCCTACAGAACATTTACCGCATCAATGCCTTCGAGGACACGTTAGTGGGCACTCCAATACTAGATGTCAAGGCCACAGACGAAGACTCGAATGTAAATGGGCTTATAAACTATAATATCGAAAAGGGCGACCACATTGGTCAATTCGCTATACATAAACGGAATGGCACCATAAGCGTGTCCCGGCCTCTAGATCGGGAAACTATTGCAAACTATAATTTGGAGATTCAAGCCTGCGATCAAGGAATTCCACAGCGCTGCAGCAGTGTGCAGGTCAATATAATTATACTCGACACAAATGACAATGCACCTCTGTTCGCCAATGCCAACTATAGTGTTATGCTGCAGGAGAACCGACCTTTGGGATACATATTTCTATCTTTCAAAATATCAGACGCCGATGAGCCACCCAATAGTACACCATACACATTCGACATACGTTCGGGCAACGAGGGCGGGCTGTTTCGACTGGAACAAGATGGTTCACTGAGCACTGCCTCACGATTCAATCATAATTTGCAAGATGAATTCCGCATACAAGTTCGTGTATTTGATAATGGCACACCTCCACTTTATTCCGACACTTGGGTGACGGTGAAAATAATCCAGGAAAGCCAATACCCTCCCATCGTCACACCTTTGGAGGTTACCATCAATTCATTTGAAGATGATTTTTCTGGTGCATTTATTGGACGAGTTCATGCCTCCGATCAGGATAAGTACGATGAGCTAAACTATAATATAATAGCTGGTATTGAAGACACCTACAAGAGCTCCAAGCTATTCAATATTTCAAACAAATCGGGGGAAATATATGCTATATCAAACCTAGATATTGGTCTGTATAAGCTGAACGTGTCCGTTTCCGATGGTAAATTCAACGTTTTTGCTGTGGTGAAGGTCTATGTCGAACTAGTGACAAATGACATGATAAAACAATCGGTGGTAATACGTTTCAGTAAAATATCAGCATCGGATTTCTTATTGAGTCACAGGAAAACTTTTATGCGTTCCATTCGAAATATAATGCGCTGCCGTCAGAAAGATGTCATTCTGATAACCCTGCAAACGGAAAAATTTAATACTGCCGCCACACGACATGCTCGATCCACAGATTCCAATTTAAATGTTGTCATTGCGGTACGCAAGGAGCAAATTGTGCCTGATTCTGATGAATTTTTCACCAGTGACGAGATTCGCCAGTCGCTGATTGCCAAAAAGAAAGAAATTGAAAATGAGACTAACCTGGTGGTCGAAGAAGTACTGCCATCCACCTGTCTGAACAAACAAAACACCTGTGTTCATGGTGATTGCAAGCAGATTTTAAATATCTTAAAGAACAACATTACCACCACATATACCGATGTTATAAGCTTTGCAGCTCCCTCGTTTAGTCAGGTGAATAGATGCGTTTGCAGGCCAGGCTACGACGGAAAGAATTGCAATGAAACGGTGAATGCATGTTCCTCAGACCCGTGCTCGCCACAGAGGATTTGCCTACCATCTGGACCCATAGTGGGGTATCAATGTGTTTGCCCCAAGGGATTTTCGGGCACATATTGCGAAAGAAAGTCCTCAAAGTGTGACAATGAAACTTGTGATGTGAGCTCATTCACGGCCGTTTCCTTTGGAGGCAAAAGCTATGCCCACTACAAGATAAATAAAATTAAGGCTAAATTTACTTTGGAAAACGAATTCTCATTCTCATTGCAAATCAGAACACTGCAACAAAGTGGCACCCTTCTGTACGCCAGCGGAAAAGTGGATTACAATATCTTGGAGATTATAAATGGTGCCGTTCAATATCGGTTCGATTTAGGTTCCGGCGAGGGGGTAATTAGCGTAACGAGCATTTACATATCCGATGGAGAGTGGCATGTCATTAGCTTGGAGCGAACACTCAACAGTGCTAAGCTCGTGATAGACAACAAACATGTCTCGCAGGGCAGTGCTCCGGGCGTGAATGGTATACTTAACATTCAGTCCAATGATATTTTTGTCGGCGCAGAGGTTCGACCACATCCATCAATTATCGGCTATGAGGATATTCAACGCGGATTTATTGGTTGTATGGCCAACATTAAAATAGCAATGGAGTCTCTGCCACTGTACATTTCCGGAGGAAGCACAGTTGCAGCGTTAAAAAGATTCACAAACGTAGAGTTCAAATGCGATCCATCGAATGTACTCGTCAATCTGGGCATTTGTGGAGCTCAGCCATGTTTGAATAGTGGAATTTGCAAAGATTTCGGCAGCGAACAATTTGAATGTGCGTGCCAATCGCGATTTACCGGCACGCATTGTGAGATCGATTTGGATCCTTGCTCTTCGGGTCCCTGCCTATTCGGCGGACGCTGTGAATATCATGGACCCAATAACTATACCTGCACATGTCCCATACATCTGTCTGGGAAGAGATGTGAATATGGAAAGTTTTGCACGCCAAACCCTTGCAAAAATGGTGGGATTTGTGAGGAAGGTGATGGAGTGCCGCACTGCATGTGCCGAGGCTATACAGGACCAAGCTGTGAAATCGATGTCGATGAATGCGAGAATCAGCCTTGCGGAAACGGAGCCACTTGTATCAATGAGGCAGGAAGTTTTCGGTGCATATGTCCTTCGTACCTGACAGGAGCCAGCTGTGGGGATCCGCTCTATTCGAATTCAATTTCCACCAAACTGAAAAACTTTTCCCTCGAACACATCAGCGGCATTATATCTGGCGCAACCATTGTATTAGTAGTTATAAGTATTGCCATATGCTGTGTGGTATTGAGGAGGAGTTCGTCTTCGAAGAAAAGACGCAATGCCGAAAAGGCCAAAAATAAACAATCGTATAAGGAAGCGAATTTGAACTCGATGGTAGATAAGGATAATTTTTGCAAAGCAAACATAAAATTAAGTAATTTGGAGGTAAACCAACGCCCAATCAGCTATACATCAGCTGCAAACGATAACCTCTTCCTAAGTAATACAACATTCGTAAATAATCTGGATATATTGCGGAGCTACGGCTCGGCTGGTGATGAACTTGAAAGCATACCATTTGAATATCAAAAAGTAAACCGAAATAAGCAGCACGTGAACATTAACTCTTGTCACGGCGCCGATGTAGATAGTATTGCCTACAAGCAGGAATGGTGCGAACAAATGCATTTAAGAACATTCAGTGAGAATAAGTTAAACAATGGTGAGTAACGGAACGATTTATTGACTTTCTTCTTATTTCTTATGTTGATTAAATGTTTTTCCTTTTTAGAACTAAAAAGAGATTATGGATCACCGGGTAGTCGATTTTCAAGTAGCAAACTAATCCAAGTTGAAATGCCTAACGTGTGCCATTCTTCAAGTGCAAATTTCGTTGACTATTCTGCTCTCGCAAATGGTCAATACCATTGGGACTGTTCCGACTGGGTTCGCAAAAGTCATAATCCCTTGCCAGACATAACTGAAGTTCCAGGCGCAGAAATAGCTGACTCTTCAAGTGTACACAGTAATGACAGTAACGAGTCCAAGTCCAAAAAGACATTTTTCGTCCATAGTAAGTATATAATTAAATAGTACTAATCGCATTGCACAGATTCTAAACTGAAATAGAAATAGTATTAATTTGAAAATAGTTTCAACTTTTCTTTGAAGTTTGAATTGTCGTTATGGTCAAATATGTTATTTCTCAGAATGAACAGCCAAGTCGTTATGGCCATGTCTGTCTGTCCTTCCTTGAGTCTGTCCGTCCGTCTATCTGCATGAGAGCATGTATCGAAATAGCTGTAAGAGATAAGGGAATTAAAAAGTTGTTTCGAAGATTCGAAAGTTTAATGAGTACCGGTTAACCTATTATCTCGACTATTTTTATTTTGTTTGTGATGTTCACATTATTTTGAACTTACTGGTAACAAAATCTGGGAAATGTTTTTTACTTGAACTATTTTTTTCTTCTATTTTTCTATTCAACTAAAATCTTTGTCTTCTTTTGTGAATAGGAGAAGATGGAGATGTTGATCCGAGCAGAGATATTGCTGCCTTAAATGAGGACATCGGATCTGAATATCTAGATTCTGAGGCGGACAGTTGCATTCAATCTTTTATGTTGCCGAGATTAACTAATCTGCCCCTTTCGAGACTGAGTTCTTTTAATAATATCGAGAATGAAGACTACAAATTAAATACAGGTATTTTTGTTTTACTTATTCCCATAGTAAAAATTTTGAAAATGAGGTGACTAAATTATATTCTTCTATCTCATTGACAGGCGAAGCATATTTAAGACATCCCGATTCATATTTACCCCCAATGCATTTTCCAAGCGAAACGGATGGTGAAAGCTCTGTGACCGACGGGCTTATTTCAAGAAAGGAAATTAAAAGAAAGGATACTAAAAGAACGATGAGTGGTACGTTTTAGTACACATTAGACCGTTAAATTTCATCACTTAATTCAAAACTATACAATAAATTACAGAGAACTCTGAGGAAGTATACCTTTTTCCATGCGCTGTCGGTGAAATTGGATCCAATAGCAATATTTCAGTTCGACTCTGTGAAATTGAAGATTCCGAGCTAGAAGAATTTTTACCACAACAACAAACAAAAATATAATTTACATTCTATGAATAAATATAAGAAGAACTACATTTTATAGAAATTATTTAATTCTTTAGATACTACTTTTTCTATAAGAAAACTTTGGTTATATATTTTCAATAAAAAACGCATAAACAGAAGGGGCTTACTAAATATTAGAAATATAGCCCTCTATAACTACGTGATGAGTGGAGCACGTCGCAGCCTACAAAATAGCCCGGTTCCAATATGTTGTTTCACTGGGACTTGTCATTTGAAAGGAAACAAATTTAAAAAAAGACGATATTTTAATGGTTGTATCGATATCCTTATATGAAGAATACTTTCAACACTCGGAAATTGTATAATCCCGTAGTAATATTATTTTAATCTCTTTCCATATTTATAAATTTGTTTTAGCAATATAACTAATATCTGCGATAGTGAAGCGCTTTTTTAAATATTTTAAAGGAGTAGCAAGATTCTGTTGGCTGACTTGATGAAAAAAGAGAGATGGCTATTCGCAAAGCGAATGCGTTACTGCGTTAGTTTGCTTTCCAGTCGATCTGGTGGCAGCGCAGCGGCAGAGAATATCGATTTTTACACTTTACAGCTCCAATTTTGCTGGTCTAGCTAGGTGTTTGTGTTGAAAGAAATTATTTACGCATAAATAGGCCCTCGACTGATAGAAGGGAGACGCAACTAGAGACGGTTTTCAGAGTTTGTCTCATTCTATCTGTCTTTGCAATTAATCAGCAAAGTCTAGTGTCATACGGCCATTAGCAACGTCCAATGTCATGCGCCCACAACTATCGCATCGCTCATCACCACCGGCAATCTTACAGCTATCGTTCATCCCTATAGATTATGTACATATGTACACATACGTGTAATAATAAAATGATAAATCGTTAACAACAAACTAACTATATAATGATTTTCTTAGTGTAAGAGAAAAAGATGTTACTTTTACTTAAATTCCCTAGTAATTAATTTTCTTTATAGCCTTTGGATGCCGCTACTGCTGCTCTCCATATCCATTGCTTCGTTTATTTGCTTGCGACGGTGGCTACAAAACAAGAAAAAGAAATTGCATGCGTCGTCGTCAGATAATAGGGTTTATGTTGGTATTTTCCATCCCTACTGCAACTCGGGCGGTGGTGGCGAGCGTGTCTTATGGTGCGCTGTGAGAGCTTTGCAGGTACTTGTCTTGTTAAAACAGAGCCTGCCTTAAAGTCTGGCTAGAATCTGCACTCAATCACTCGCTATGTACAAACATCGTATGTAGATAAGATGTTCTGTTGGCCTTATCTAATGTGTATGGTATGGCTTGTGATTGCACTATGCGACAAATTTTGGGGCAGAGGAAGGTTTTTTAGTTTATGTTTACAATGTGTAGCGTCCATTCACCTTTGCACAATAATTTGTTAACATTTTTTTAAATATTATTTCGTTTTAGGAAAAGTACCCCAATGCCAAGATGGTTATTTATACGGGAGACATAGATGCGTCTCCAAATTCAATATTGGAGAAAGCTAAGAATGTCTTTAACATTGTAATTGATAGCGACAACGTAGAGTTTGTGTTTTTAAAGCAACGGAACTGGATAGAATCAAAAACCTATCCACACTTTACTTTACTGGGCCAAAGCCTAGGATCGATGTTATTGGGATTGGAAGCGCTTTGCAAGTTCCCTCCGGATATCTTTATTGATACTATGGGATATGCTTTTACTTTTCCTCTATTCCGATATCTGGTTCAGGCAAAAATCGGGGCCTATGTACATTATCCAGTGATCAGTACCGACATGTTAAGGAGAGTTCAGAGTCGCCAATTGGTCCACAACAACAAGAAATACGTGGCGAGAAATCCATTTCTTACTTGGGCAAAATTAACCTATTACCGTCTGTTTTCAAAGGTGAGTTGCTTACAAAAGTAATATTGTAATGATTAAACCTTATCAATAACATTCTTAGATTTATAAATGGATGGGCCGTTGCGCTGACACAATTATGGTAAATTCCACATGGACTGAGAATCACATATTGCAATTGTGGGATGTGCCCTTTAAAACGCATCGTGTGTATCCTCCCTGTGAAGTGAGCCATCTCAAAAATCTTCCGCATTCAGAGAAAAATGATGAAGTCATCATATTATCTGTGGGACAGTTTCGTCCAGAAAAAGACCATCCATTGCAGCTACAAGCTATGTATGAGTTAAGAACTCTGTTGGCACAAGAGGAATCCCTTTGGAATAAAATACGACTTGTCATTGTGGGCTCCTGCCGAAATAAAGATGACTACGAGAGGCTGAAAAACATGGAGGATTTGTCGAAGCACTTGTCTCTGGAAAACTGTGTTCAATTTCATGTGAATGTTTCGTATGATGATCTTCTGAGACTATTTCAAAGTGCTCATATTGGAATACATACCATGTGGAATGAACATTTTGGAATTGGAATTGTTGAATGTATGGCAGCTGGTCTTATAATGGTGGCTCATAGGTCTGGAGGTCCTCTACTCGATATCATTGAAACCTCTGAAGGTAGTCAAAACGGATTTCTCGCAACTGATGCAGTTGAGTATGCGGAAAATATATTAAATATAATTCTCGATTCGTTTGACACAAATAGAATTAGAAATGCGGCAAGGTATGTGCTAACAATTTTTTAACTATAAAACTCCCTATTTATGTACATTGTTGTTTCTTTTCAGATCATCGGTGGAGAGATTTTCTGAACAAGAATTTGAAAAAGGTTTTTTACGAGCTACTTCAACCTTGTTTACAGACGTATAAAAACCATAAAGGAAGACTATTTCCACTCCGCAAGAGAGCCATTCTACTCGAGTAGGGCATAGAACATAAAGAATTAGGGGATTAAGCCCCAACCGTTTAAGACTGTAGTAGTTATTATTCCTGCACCACGCTAGGCTAAACCTCTGCTCTGAGCTTTGAGTGGAACGTTCTTCCCGTGGATTACCACTATTTTCTATCGCTGCTGTCAACCTGGAAGCGATCTTCCCCACGGAGCAGACACTGGCACTTTTTGCGTGAAGGTGCGTGACCAACAAAGTGGTAAAATCACACCTTGACAAGCGCAAACAGCCACCGGTTTGCGAAGAGTAAGAGGGGTTCGAACCCTCAGCTACTTATGCAAGGTTCCTCCAATACCAGCTTGGTAAAGTATTTGTTCGGGAGATAGCAATCCAATGAATGCATTATAATAGTTTTGTAGACAGAGCATTTTACAAAAATAACATCCAAGTTATGGTCACATTTATTTTCATTGCTAGTGATGTTAAAATTAAAACATCGAAGGTTGCGTAGTTTCGATATGTTCTTTTTAAAATTACATTGATTAAATTAAAAACAACAAAAAATTGAATTATCGACATAAAATCATACCAGTAAGATGTTAGATCATACGGAGGTCCTTTAATTTTCGTTAAAAATTCCGAAATTTCCATATGTTTTAAGATTTTAAGAAGTTTCTCATTACATCGATAGCATCGCAAAATATCGATGGTCATCGCGGCAAGGAAACCATCGGTAGTCTTTCATCACTAATTTTTATAATAATTAAACTGTTGAATGAATGTTGAATAATAAAAATAATAATAAAACGCACGTGTAATATGGAATACGTTCATTCTGTTTGGAACTACATTGCTTCGGTGTGCAGTTGCTTGCATTGCGCCGAGGACGTTGGTGCTCAGGTAAGCTGCAATGACGACGTTTTTTGACAATAATAGAAGCATTGTTACTTTGTTTTGCAGAACATTGAACCAAACGAAAGAACACACCTACTCGTAGACCCCGTCAACCATAGTCCAGCCCTTAGGAGAAGCAATTCCGATGGCTTAAGTAACGATTATTCCCACTCACTTCCAAAA
This sequence comes from Drosophila helvetica, assembly GCA_963969585.1. Lineage (NCBI taxonomy): Eukaryota > Metazoa > Arthropoda > Insecta > Diptera > Drosophilidae > Drosophila > Drosophila helvetica. The sequence goes on from OZ018401.1 coordinate 57,653,823, forward strand.
AAAGATGACCAAACGGCGCTATCTAGACTTGTACAGAATACAGCAATGTACGTACTACAAAAGAAGCAATATGCATGCCCATACCCACATATGTATATGCATATGCATTGCTTATACATACATACATATGTGCATATACATATAAATATACTTATCTGTATTTATATTTCTAGAAACATGATCAATGTGGGCGCTATGGATTGCCATAGCCTGGAACATCAGGAGTACACAGACAGAATAAAGATATATTCGCAGCGCTTGCATCAACAGTGGAACAATGTTCAGCACCCAAACATAACAATGAAAGGTGGTGTATATTATTATTATCATTATTATTAATAATGTTCTTTGAATTTATCCAGGCCTGTTGAAAGATGTTCCCAGCCATCAGTTTTATATAACAAAAGCAATTTCTGATAAGGATACACTTCAGGTTAGTCGCTAATAAAGTTGATTTTGTAAGTCTGCGTTGAATTCGCAGAGTTCGATAACTGCTAGGGTATATGTACATATGTTTTAGCTTTAACGCACTGCAGTCATAATTCATGAATTGTTTCTATTTTCAGATGAAATTATTTGTTGAGAAAGCCCTCATCGGCGTTAATCAAATACAGATCGACCACAAAGAGGCGGTTGTTGTTCCTTTCCAAATACCCTGATTATGATGATTATCATGAAAAAAGTAATAGAATTGTGTGTGTATCAATTTATATTGGTACAAAGTAACCCATGTAAAATCATTTAACCGACTTATTATTTTATTTAGTGTATAAATACAAATAAATACAAGATATACACATACATACATACTCCCTCAGAGAATTTTTGTACAATTCAATAAAAAAATGTCTTTTGACCTTAATCATAAGCTATGGGTATCTACCAAAAAAGACATTGGGCAACTAATCAAAAAGCAGAATCGTTTGAAGAAACTTGAACCGCCCGAAGACAAGGCTATCTCGTTTAAAATATTTTCAGAGCTTTATGTGCTATACGTAGAGCTTGTAAACAAGTTGAGTTTCATCTACCATAATACTTTACAAGTACAAAAACGAGGTGTAGTGCGAGTTCTTGTCGAGAGTGCAACACAGCAGCTAATGAGACTCAAGGAGGAGTTGAAAGGCATGGAGCTGAGCGAGTACGTATACATAGATAAAGCATTAATTGCTAGAAGGCTCACGCCCCGGGATTTGGTTATTTGGCGATCACCTCAATTTTTATACCGCCGTCCCTTGGACGTCCAAAATATTGTAGCCGACAACAAATTGTACATGAATGATATCGAAAAGGAGGAGAAGGCAGCAAAGGATTGGGTCAAAGTTACTGAAGCAGTGACGCTTATTCAAGCGCACGAAAGGGCACGCAGAGCTCGTGTGTATAAGTCGAATATAAATTATGATAAAAAGAAATTTCTCAAAGTTCTACAAAGAAAAAAAATCAACTATAAATTTACCTTCAAGCCTGATCAGGCAATGAGTATCCCTGTCAAGAGAACTATATTTTCGGCCGATTTTTTAAAGGACTTTGAATCATGTGAAAACTTAAAAGAAAAAATGGATGTATTGGAGCCGTCTGATGATGGTAAATATAATTATGATACTACAGACGTACATATATGTATGTACATATATCCTTTAATTCGAGCTATATTTTTATTCTAGCTGAAGAATTGGAAAGACGAAATAAACTGCGAAACGATGCAGCTAGTAAGATACAAAATTGGTGGAGGGCGTACAAGAAAAGAAAGATTCTGAAAATAAGGAGTAGATTTAAAGAAGAATTATACGGTATGAAAAAACTTAGAAAGCTTAATCGCCCGAACCGTTTTGCGAATTCAGTTTTGGAAATGTATAAAAAGGAGATGTTGAAAAAGAAGCTCGACGAGGAATATATTCAATTAATTACTGATGAACGAACAAGGCTTCTGCAAATGCGAACTCCTTGGATGATGGAAGACATATCTGATCATATTCGTGCCTGGTTTCAAGAATTGTAAGTTCTTCGACTGTGTAACTTTTAACAGACAGCTCTATCCACAATTTATCTTTAAATTATTAAATTAATTTTTGTAACAGCTACGACAAGACTGAAGACTTCCACCCATACCCCGATCCGATCAAATCTGGAACCGTATTAGTTGTCATCGATGAAACAATGACTCCATTAGAGTTTCAAGACACCCTGGGTAAAAAGCCCTTGACCAAAGCTGACCGCCAGAAGATAGCTGAAAAGAAAAAGGCACAAAGGCAAAAAGAAAAGGATAAGTTACGAAAGAATGCAATAAAGGAAGCGAAACGACGGAAAAAATTAAAAGATGCCGGAATAGTTGATGTTGCCTACGAGATTACTTCAAGCAAAGCCATAGGTAGGGAGAGCATTAACTCTATGGTTTTTGTTTTTGTAGGATACTGCAACAAATATTATATATTATTTACAGCAAATATTGAAAAAACAATGAAGCAATTTTCTCTTGATTGGAGAAACATTGATGAATACCTCAACAAAAATCATGACCCGATCAAGGATTGGGTTACAGAGGAAGAGATGGCAAAAATACATCAGGAGCTGAGAGGATTGGTTGATGAATATATGAGGTAATTATACCACAAGTTTGAATTAAATCCAAGTTCGTTTCAGCGTAAGCTAGAAGGTTTTTGTTTGTATACATATCATTTGATAAATAGCACATCATATTTTCAAGTTTTTTAGATTTATTTAATGTTAATTGAATCATAATATAGGGTAGAATATGAGTTGCTTAGAAAAGCTTTGGCCAAAGATAACAAGACAAAATATAAGGCTCAAAAAGTAAGGAAGGCCAAAGCTAAGAAGGCAAAAAAGAAGAAAAAGGTCAAGGATATGACAGGAGATCGAACGCTTGATTCATTGTACCAAGAACTGAAAGATGGAGGAATTATAGAGGAAGTATCCCATAAAGATTTTGATGAATTTATTGCCGACTTCAACTTTTTAGCGAATGATACAAGAGATGAAGATGGTTTAACGTTAGTACTTTTACACCTTAATATTTGACATACTCTCACATATACGAATTGCGAACACATTTTACAGAACTGTGGGTCCAGCAAAGGGGGATATAAAAATGATTATTCAAGAATCAATGCTGGGAATGGGAGAGTTCGATATTGATAAACCAAAGTCCATTTTATTAATAGGACCACTTAACAGTGGGAAAAGGCTACTTTGTAATATAATTGCATCGGAATTAGGTAAATATTTTATGCATTTATAAATATCAACATATACATATGTATGATAAATCATTTATGGTTATGTTATAATTTATATTTTAGACTCCGTATTTATAAATCTTAGTCCAGAAAAGGTCTATAAATATGCTGACGATATGAAGTATTTCCTACATGTTGTTATGAAAGTAGCAAAGGCCTTTCAGCCAGCTATATTATATATCGAAGAAGCACATCGTTTATTCTTGAAAAAGATTCCGCCCGAGCTAAAGGAAATTAATCCAACGCTGCTCTCTGCTTATTTATCGAAAGGCATTTTGAAAAATATCCAAAAAAAAGAAAAGATTGTTTTATTGGGGACCAGCAACATGCCATGGGCTGCGAAGGGCCCATTCAAAAAAGCATTCCAAAAAGTCCTGCTTATACCAAAGTGCGACTATGGTACTAGCTTCCTGCTTTGGCTAGAACTAATGACAGAAAACGTAGAAGATATGGAGGAGTATGCATACTCTGCACTGGCAAGAGTCTTGCAAGCATATAACTCTGGTGACATCGCACAGAACATAAGTCAGACATTAGATGTTTCACGAAGAATGAGGCTTAAAAATGAAGCGATAGACCCCAACGAATTTTTGGAATATTTCTTGAGCAAAAATGATGAGCCAATATTTCCTCCGGAACAAAAGGTAAAACCTTAAAGTTTGTAAGCCAAAAATGTATAATATGTAAACCTTAATATTTTTAGGTCATGGCCAAATTTGACAAGTGGTTTGGAAGGTCGAACAAATTTTTAAAAATAAGGCGCAAGTTTTTGGCTGATAAGTTGGAAAAGAAGAAAAAGAAATAGGTTGATCTCATACTCATACGCACTTAGTTCTCATTATTATTTAAATTCAAAGTCAAACATAAATAAACTTTTGAAACATTTTGGAACCCATTAGGAATAGAGTTGCATGGATAGGAATAGTTTTGAATTAAGAGTATTCAGAGGTCTCGCTTGGCGTAATTTAGCACAAAATAATAAATTAAACACATCACACCATACAAAATTACACAAAATAATATTCGTATAAATAAAATTCTTGCGTATCCAGCTATAATAAAAATTATAAAGACTCATCTGTATATATTCTCTTCTATATTCTACATTAATCATCGAAACTAATTCTGGTTCTCCTTCAGAAAATTCAAAAGATGGACAGATGTGGACTTATCGGAAAGCTTGGATAGAAATGGAATAGTTCTTGATTTCCTCATCAGAATATAGCCGAAACTACCAAATCACGTGTTAAAAGAGTAATAGTAAAGCAAACCCAAAAAAACCAATACCATTTTCAGGCTTATAAGTATAATGCTAATGCAGAGCGACCTTTCTCGTATCGTATCGCTTTTAAAGCTCCAAAAAGCTTTCGATATAACACTGGCTTCGACTGAGCATGCGCTCCATTAATATAACTTTTAAGAATAAATACAATTATACTTGTCAGTCCTCGATTCTAGTCCATTTTACACATCAAACAAGAGAAAATGATATTAATTTAGCAAGTTATAGTGATTTGGTGTGAGAGTTAATGAGCCTACGATATTCGAATACTCGTGGTTAGCGGAAGTTTAAGAAAAAGAAAGATATACGCACAATAAAAACATATTAAAATGGTAAGGACGAAATTGTGTGCCCCCAACATCAGAAATGTTTATTACAACATAAATTTCGTGTGTTAATTGGCATTTTTTTCCTGTGTACTTTAAATGTTTCACTTATAAAGCTAAATAAAATTATTGTCTGCAATAATGTAAAAGTATATACATGTATATACAGGTACAGTATATATGTGTGGATATATATGACTATACCTGTATATGTACAAATGTATGTATGTGTATTTTGGTTTACATAAGCGTGTATCGTGTGTGTACTCAGATATGTATTCATATATGTATCTTCATCAACTTTATAATTGAAGTGTTTAAAGTTTTCTTTCATTGGGTTTTAAAGGCCTGCATATTGATTAGTTTCTACTAGAGATGCGCATGGATTGGGTTTTTTGCCGTGGCACACCGTGCCTTGAAAATTTTTTCGGTTTTTAGCCGAGTCGGTCCGTGCGTTGCAAGACTGTCCCGCCCCCGCACCCATCCCTAGTTTATACATATATATATATATATCTATACGAGAACGTAATTATGTATTTCGTATTTATGTATTTCTTTGTGCACATACATATGTGCATATATATGTATACATTTAGACATACATATCTATACATAGCTTTAACATTTGTCCACATGCGGATTTTTAAATCAAATATTTTTGTAATGCAGAAAAGGAAGCATTCAATGAATATACATTTGTGAATACATCCATTCCTGCTCAGTGTCAAGCGCCGGTTATTTTGCTTTCTGTGATAAAATTTCCCCTCAACGACGCGTCGTGACGTGCAGCAATGTCAAAATTCCGATGTTAAGCCAATAGTTCGCCGTTTCCCTCAAAAAGTAATTGAAAACAGCTTCGACAGGCACTGGATGAGAGTATATGGTTGATTGTTTATTTTTTCCTGGCTTTCCACTGACTAAAAGCTTCTCTGTTATGTTTATTCTGCATCTTAAGGCAGTTAAATTTGAATATTTTTGAGTCTCCAATATCTTTTAATATCCTCTACTGCAAGGTTCAAGTACACGGCAAGTCTTGATCTAATCACAGATCAGACAATATGTATATCACCCGGTGCTGTGTGTATTTCCTGTTACATATGTATTTATATGGCGAGATAATTTTATTCGCGATGTCTTAAAGCAAACCGAAAGTGTACCGTACCTGATTTCTAGAACCAAATAAATATAACCATAAATATAACATTTTGTCGTGTATTTCAGAGTTACTACTCAAGGAGATCGTATTGGCAATTTGCTCTATATTTCTTTGCGCTTACTATATATTGCATAGGTAAGTACTTTACTTTTATTTTTGATAAAAAATGTACCCTTATACTCGTAGTATACTTATGAATATATCGACTTTTCTAATATTCAATATTTAATATATGTATATATAATCAGAATACTACTTAGAGATGCTGGCTCTGTCTATTTCTTAGAACTACTTCGAGCTGAGATAATTTCAAATAAATGCCCAATATCTTTCCCCTTCCAGATGGATCCTTCATATTGCCAGAGAATGATCCACCTACAACTGCTCCGAAATTTTTATCTAGAGGTCACCTTTATAAAGTGATTGTCGGGGAAACAATAGAGCTGCCATGTAAAGTACAAAATCTTGGATCTTTTGTGCTATTGTGGAGGAAGGGTTCATCTGTGCTTACTGCTGGGCATCTGAAAATATCCAGAGATCAACGTTTTAAAATTGTTGGCGACTACAACTTGCAGATAAACGGAGTTAAGACGCAGGATGCCGGGGATTATATATGCCAGCTTGGGGATCAGGAAAATCGTGACCAAGTCCATACAGTTGAAATCTTGGGTATAATATTATTTATAGTTGCACTTTGGCTGAATTTACTTTACAACTTTAAACCATTTTCAGTCCCACCAACTCTGAGGGCACTTCCGCACAATGGACAAGTGACTGCACGAAAAGGAAGCACTGTCACATTGGAATGCAAAGCCTCTGGTAATCCAGTCCCAACAATATTTTGGTTCAAGAAAGATGTGTTTTCCGGACCAACTCATCTATCGGATAGCTCCACATTGATATTAGAGAACGTGGACAGGCACCATGCCGGCACATATCAGTGCTCAGCAGATAATGGCGTCAAAGAGCGAGTTTCGATGGACATACAGCTAACTATATTATGTAAGAGTAGTTTAAATCTCATTATAAGTTCAAAATAGTCCTGTTATTACATTCTTTTGTAATATTAAAAAATATTACTCTTCCTTTTCCAGCTCCCCCAGAAATTACAGTTGAAAAATCCTGGGTTCATGCTGCAGAAGGATATGATGTTGAACTGGTCTGCATTGTGCACGGTGATGTGAGTTCTGAAGTAAGTAATACAATTTTAAACCCGGTACTCGAACAGTCTAGGGATAAGTGGTGGAAGTGGATGTTTGTTGCACCCAGATGGAAGCCTTTCAGACCCCGTAAAGTATACGTATATATTCTTGATCAGAATAAAAAGCCGAGTCGATATAGCCCTGTCTGACCGTCCGTCCGTCCGTCTCTCCGTTCGTCTGTCCGTCTGTCCGAGACAACCGAAAACGCAGAATCATAGAGAATAACAATATCTCCTAGATTGCCGAATCTGGATCAGACAGAAGGAACAAATGAAAGTGCAGTGGATACGAGCTTAATCATTCTCTCTCGCTCACTCTCACACACTCTTTCCCGTGCAGTGAGCGCCCCCTGGCGGAGGGGTGCGGCTGTTGTTGGTTATAGAAAAGCGTGCGAGACAGATTTAAAAAAAAATGTAAAGAAAAATACGAAGAGATGAAATATTCAAAAATTCTTATAAAATAATTAATTAGATGATGAATGGATTGCTAGGTTTAAGATTATAACGTAACTGGCGGTCGTGGTCCCTTTCTTTTTCTCTATGTTTTTCCCATTACCAACCATCATGCATCGGTTGCAGTGCCAATTCTGGCGAAAAACTAATTTCGGTTTGTTATTTTTATTATTTACAGATGTTATGGTATCAAAATTCATTTCTACTGGATCCCACTGATCGTCGTTCCATGTACCCACGCGATGATAGATACAGCCTTATTATTCGCAACTTTCAACCGACCGATTTCGGCAATTATAGCTGTGTTGCTGATAATGCACTGGGAAGAACTAAGAAATATATTGAAGTTTCTGGCCGACCGGGCCCAGCTGATTTTATATCTCCCGCATTAAGCGGATTTCTAGATCACTACAACCTAACATGGGCAATCGAGTCTGTGCCTCCATTGGATGAGATCAAGCTATTGTACCGGCGTCTTTTGGTAACAGCGGATCCAATGAAATGACCAAACAATTCAACATTATTTTCCTACATTTTAGATGAATGAAACGTACCAACATCCTGGTAAATGGCACGAGTACCACATCAAACCAACGCCAATAAGGACAGATGGATCACACTACCTAATGTCGTATGTAGTCAGAAACCTGGAACACAATGCCGTATACGAAGCGATTGTTCAAGCTAAAAACAAATATGGCTGGAATGAGGTATGTTTCACTGATAAAGTAACCAAATTCAGTACTTTTGATGGGATGGGATTCTAAGACTAACGACGGCATACCACATAATTTACGATAAATCTCTTATTATTATAGATCAGCGATATTCACCAATTTTATACGCGAAATCATGACCTTCTTCTTGACATCGACATGGAATATAAAATGGGAGTTTCAAGCAATAATAGAATACTTCCAACTATTTGTGGAATAATTTTATGTATATTTGTGTTGGTATTCAATTCTATCATCAGTACTTAAAATATTGCGTTTAACATTTATTTGCAAATATAATTTAAAAGGTGCCTTACTAAAACTTTAGCAAATAATTATTCATATTTATACGTATGTATATGTATGTATGTACACTAAGAAGAACGTAACAAGATTGAAATCTGAATATAATAACCTTAATCTTATGTTCTTTATAGGAAGTTAATCTAATAGGCTAAACTCTAAAAATCTTTTTAAAGAAAACTATCATTTGTGGTGGCAGTCGTTCTTGCATTCCGTTTTCTGTAGCTATAACGCCATAACGCTTCTATATAATATAGTTACTTTAATAATCGATGCAAGAATGCGCATCATACGTTCATAAAATAGACACGTGCTCCTGTGGAGAGCAGAATAGAAGACGCGTCTCGATCAAATTGGGTAGCTATAGAAAGTTTAGTCACGTTATCCAAAGATTTCTAAGGACAGTTAGCCATGGTTACATTGACTCGGTGTTGATGCTGATTAGGAATATATGTACATATGCCATTTATGTATATAATTTTAAAAGTATCAAGAACATTGGTTTTTTAGTTTTTTTTGAAGGAACATACATATAGGGTAAGAAATTGGAGGGAGAGCTCAGGACAAAGGAAACATAAAGTTAGATCCATTGTCCTTCCGGGAATCCCGCAAAGCTTTACGTGTATAATTTTATATTTTTAATTGTCTCAGCTACATGATATCCCGATCCCCAAATATCAAATTTTGTAATACAGTCGTTCTTGAAAACGTAGGCGAAAGTATGAAATATTGTAAATATTCAAATCCAAATGTCAAAAAGCCTCTAAATAAAATAACGTGTATAACTATGTGTACAAGCATATGTATTTATGAATGTACCTTTAAAATAACTCATTGGATGTCAATGCCGTAGTACATACATATATCTACATACATATATAAAATATTTAGATACACAACTACATACAAATATTATCATATTTAGATATAATGATTAACACTTTTATACGATGCATATCGCCATACCTCCCAAAGGTATTATATCTTATGGTATGCTTATTTGTAAGTTGTCAAATTTGTTGAAGTCACAAAGGGCAACACAATTAAAACCAACCCCCCCCCCCCCCACGTTAAAAAGCCACTGATTTATATTTATTATTTGAGCCAAAAGCGACTGTAAATTGAATTCGAATTATTTTTTGCATTGGTTGAGTTAGGCATTAGTTCGATCATCAGTTCATCAGGAGTATCCCGTGGCCCCAGAATTTGGTATTCGTACTTTATATTATATTAATATGAATATGATATGTTTTAAGCCTTCAAGGGGCATAACTCTTACTTATGTACTTCGACGGTTTCTAAAATCTTTTTGCATGGTGCAGAACTTGGGGATCCGGTATCCATACTCATTCGGGGTTCGAAATCGTATCCTTTTAAATTGCCAGTACTCATATACACTACACACTGTGAACTCAAAGATTGTTAGAATCGCTCAATGTCTTGTACATACGTAGTAGTATACGTAGTACTCTTGCATTGTCGCTATAATGATAAAGAAAAATTAGACACCTTTTAAATAGTCAACATGCTTATGCCAAATATTGTATTTACATAGATGTATCTATATCTATTTATACATACAGTACAGTTGCATACATATATGTACGTACATATATGTTTATAATATATTTGATATATACTATGCACATGTAAATATAACAATTTGGCAAAACACCGCCTCAAAACTCCATTTTTGTTTGATAATTCCAATTGTTTGCGGATCAATCACTACATATATACAGCTGTATATATGTAAATGCATACATATGTATATGTATGTTAGGACTTACAATTATTTATGTAATTATGTATATTTTTTATGCAGAGTGAAAAGAGTCATGCGAAAAAAGATTTAACCCGAAACATCTCAACGATTAGTTTGTTTATTCATTATTGTTAATAACTCAAGTCTTAATTCAACCAGTACACACATTCGTAAAGTAAAGGCATTTCGCAGATATTTTTTTAATCGATAGCTATAATAAAATATTAAGTATAACTTATATCTAAAGAAATAATTAAATATACATACATATATAATCTAGTAATAATATTATATTAATACGCATATAATACGACAAACTGTATGATAGAAGTCCCCCCTATTAGTGAACACCGAATAGTGAACTACGGATAACCTTAAAAAATACATATTTGTAATCAAAAAAAATCCAAAATGAAGCCATATGCACACATAAATATGTATGTTTGTGTGTAAAAATATGTGCGTATGTGTAAACATCATTAAAAACAGAAAAATAGATCATATTATTGGTAAAATTATGATATTTTAACTATAAGTGTTCGTAGGAATAAGAAATAGAAAATATCTCACTAGTGTCATAATTTAAATTTTAAAACCGAAAATTTACATAGCATTAAGTGTGTAAGATTTACCTACTTATAATGAATGGCATTATACAAGCACAAATAAATTCTTTTACTAGTAGATTAACATACTATAGATTGAAAATGCTCGTTTTCAGTGTAATCATCTTTATATAGAGTACTTGCATACAGGTAAGTGAACATATAAATACTGAGTAAACCAGCCTCGCAACTATCAGATCAAGCCCTTGTTGAGAACGCGCAAAGTACCTCTGCATGGGTATAGCGCATTGTAAATTTATGCCATGACAAGTCAGAACTTCAGGGCATAATAAGCAATAAAAAAAATATAAGATAGAAGACCAGACCACCGCGGCCTAGGGCTAAACGCAAGATTGTGTCCCGTTTCTTCTAAGAAACGATTTAGCGGATCGTAATTCCAGCCGAAGCGCTATCAGGAAACATGAAATAAACAAGTCGTAACTTCCAATGCAAAGTAAAACAACAAAATGAACAATTTATCCAAGTTTATAGTTAGTCTATACCACCATCCGGAGAGGTGGGCGGAATACAAGAATGAGGATTTATTTGATTCATTGTGGTTGGTTTTATTGAGAGTAACTGAATAGCTTCGAGTAGACCATCCTGACTACTTGATGGCAAAGGGCAGTTTCCATCTGAAATGGTATGGTATTAAAGGTTTACGATCCGAGATTAAATGTAAATATGTACCTGAATTGTGGGAAGTGTATCGGTCAGAGCTAGACATTTTATAAGAAGCTGTTTTTAAAGTATTCATTGGCATTATTCTGGTTTGGTTCCATGTCACTGTGTTGGTGTCAGACTTCGTTGCTTCCCATGGCATGGACCATCTCCTCATTTGGCTTTCTGGATCAGTAGAGTTACCATCTATAACTTCACCAGCAGCAGCCTCTGACCAACGGCGCTGACCATTTAAAGGAAACAATGGGAAACTCAAAGATGATTTTACATTCCGGTGAAATGGTGTCTTCATCGAAAGCAAATGTCCTGGGTTTGGCAACGGACCACGAGTGTGTTCAAAAATAGCTTGCATTGGATTGGGATCATGAAACGTTAGTAGCGGCGATGGGCAGCGCTGTTGTTCCACTTGAACAAAAACAATATATATTTAAATATATGAAAGTCCATAGTAATCGTATTATAATACCTGATTCCGTAATTCCAATTGCAATAGGGCGCTGATCGGTTAGCGAATTTCCTTTCGACGAATCCGATTTCACATTCGAGACACACAAGTTTGGCGATGGGGTCTGTGACCGTTGATCGTATTGAGATCTTTAAAAATAACAAAAATATTTTGAGATAAGGTAAGTCCTTACGAGTAGAATGAGCCGATTTCTTACCGTTGCTTGATAACGCTACAGTCTTGTTCATGCGGAAATCCGACTGGGGATTGACAAACGAAACAGCATGTTAGTGATGAAAACGCATCATAGCTAGCTGCACAAAACTGGTGCTGAATGTTGATAACTGATTGTGCATTTTCCAGAACGATAAGCTCATTGTGCTCTCTGAGTCGCTTTTGTTCCAGCTCGGTATTCATAGAAGCAGATTGATCCACGGACGGTATGGTAACAAAGTCCTGTAGTATAGCCAACATGTGAGTTTTAACAGTACCTGTTGCCACTGTTGTTGCCCTATGGGAAGATAAGAATAGTTTTAAGATAATGCCTAATAAAACACCCTTTAAATATTTGATTTCATGGTATAAGCTTATGTATGTGTGCATCTTAATATATCCTAGCTTCATATCAGCCTGTTTGGAGTGCTACTGCAGCTATATATATTTTACCTGGCCAGATCATTCCATGAATTTGTTAAATAGGATGTAGTGTAATTGTTAAAAAGCGGCTTTTCATTTAATGACCACTGTTCCAAGACTGCTATGGAATGTGCCAGCTTTGAGCCAGATGTGCATAGACTATTCAGAGCACTCAAGTAATTGATCCAAGCGGCTGAGCACTCGCTCAAAGCTGTCTTAGCTGATATTGATGAATTGCTACCGGTACTGGAAGTACTCGAATGTCCAAAATTGCTGCACAACTCTTCCATGATTATAGTTACGTCCAGGTAAAATCGAGCAAATTAGTCAAACCCTGCAATAAGAACACAATTTTGTTATTTTTCTGAATTTAATTCACTGGAAGTTTATGTAATATGCTAAAAGTATTTGCATATGTGTGTAAATTCCTAATATAATTAGTATAATTTCCACTGTTTACTTTTTCATGTACACAATATTATACCAACATACATATGTATGTAGTATGTGTGCACACATATATGTATGAAAGTATAGGAACTAAGAAATAACGCCTTTTTTTATACAAATGAAGTACTTATACATGTGACCAACAAATAATTGTTTCATAAAATAATATCGCTATCATATAATTATTTAGCTTCAATTTGTATTCCAAATATTTTTTGCCGGTGCCTATAAAAAGGGTGACCAAACTTTAATTCGATACCTACATTAGTGGTACTCCACAAAAAACTAATGGAAAATTAAAGTCAAAATATTTTTGTATACCCGTACTCGAATAGTTTGGGGCTATATTAGTTTTGTGGTCGAAGTGGATATATGTAACACCCAGAAGGAAGCATTTCCGACCTCATAAAGTATATTTATTCTTGAGCAGCATCGATGGCTGAGTCGATATATCTATATCTCTTTGTTCGTTTGTCTATCTTGCTTGACGGTGCCTAGTTCTCAGAGACTATAAAGGCTAGAGCAACCAGCAATTTTCCTGAAGACCCCAGTAATATCACACAACAAAATTAAATAGTTTTCAGGAGTAGCATTACTATTTGGTATTTTATCTTTTCCCAAATTCGACCGCACTAAAAATGAACATCTGATCCTAGGGCTTCAAGGCCCCGATAAATATCGATACTGCAGCCCTAGTTCGGTTCTTTTGTTTATTTATGTCTTCTTATTTTAACTTAACTTATTTTTAACATTCAACTTAAATGAATGTGTATACTATTATTTTTGTCATAAATGCAATAAGCGGATTGATTTTTTTTCAATGTATTCTTGCATGCACGGCCTCAGATAAAGACACATTTAAAACCACTGTCGTGCCAAATGAGTTCATTGTTCAATTTAATTTTAAGTACTTTTCTACGGTTAGAGAGTCCTATATAAAAACTAAGCTGTTGAGTTCCAATGTATGTATCAATGATCAATTATGTGCGATCCACCTTTAAATCATAAACACTTCAATTCTTTAGATAACAAATTGGAGAATCTTACCTCGAAACAATTTGGCTAGTCAATATCCAAGTGATTTTGATATATTACGGATTTTAGGCGGGGAAAAATCATCAACAGAGCTAATTGTAAAAAAAGTCACATCTCATCCATCAGTTAAGGCAGTCGTCCCGCAGAGAAGTGTGCAACGAACCTTGGCATGGAACTTTAATGGAACCCAATCATATAAAAGCCGTCGTACTCTAGGAATAGTACGCAAAGAGGACAAGCGTTCGCGACGAGTTTCTTCAGTATTGCATGCAAATGTTCTTTGGAATCTGGGTATAACAGGAAAAGGTGTCAAAGTAGCTATTTTTGATACTGGTTTAACCAAGAATCACCCACATTTCCGAAATGTCAAGGAGCGAACTAATTGGACAAATGAAAAGTCCCTGGACGATAAAGTTAGCCATGGCACATTCGTCGCCGGGGTGATAGCGTCATCCAAAGAGTGCCTTGGGCTTGCTCCTGACGCTGAGTTGTACATCTTCAAAGTCTTTACTAACTCTCAGGTGAAGAAATTGTTGATTCATCAATGAAATAATTCAACTAAATCTTGTATATTTTAGGTTTCCTACACTTCGTGGTTCTTGGATGCCTTTAACTATGCGATACATAGAAAAGTGAACATCCTCAACCTTAGCATAGGTGGACCAGATTTTATGGATTCGCCGTTCGTGGAAAAGGTTTTGGAATTGTCGGCTAATAATGTTATAATGGTATCATCAGCTGGAAATGACGGCCCCCTATATGGGACTCTTAACAATCCTGGTGATCAGAGCGATGTGATAGGTGTAGGCGGTATTCAATTTGATGATAAAATTGCAAAGTTCAGCTCCCGAGGAATGACCACATGGGAGCTTCCTCTTGGCTACGGAAGACTAGGCCTAGACATAGTCACCTACGGGAGTCAAGTGGAAGGCAGTGATGTACGCACAGGCTGTAGACGCCTATCGGGAACTTCAGTTTCATCGCCTGTTGTCGCAGGCGTCGCAGCGTTACTTATAAGCGGTGCATTTCATAGAATTGAGTTGATAAACCCAGCATCGTTAAAACAAGTAATCATAGAAGGGGCAGAAAAACTTCCGACCTATAACATGTTTGAGCAGGGCCAGGGAAAGCTTAGCCTCTTGAAAAGTATGCAGAGCTTGTTATCGTATAGGCCGAAAATTAGCCTAATTCCACCATTGCTTGATTTTACCTCGAATTACATGTGGCCATATAGCTCTCAGCCGCTTTACTTTGGGAGTTCCGTGGCAATCGTGAATGTAACAATACTTAATGGAATATCAGTTACCAGTCGTGTTGTGGGTACTCCCAAGTGGATTCCAGATGTTGATCATAATGGGCACTTTCTCAAAATATCAACAAGATTTTCCCCTATTCTCTGGCCGTGGACTGGATGGATGTCCGTTTATATTGGTAAGTGTCATTTACGCGAAGGCCCTTGATAGTGCTACTAAAAAACGTCTTTATTCGTCTCAGCTGTTAATAAAGATGGTGAAGACTATGAAGGCGTTTCGAAAGGAAACATATCTCTAATTGTTGAAAGTTTAAGGGACAAAAAAAACGAAACACTTTTAACTGAAGTGATTTTTCCGCTAACCATAAAAGTCACAAGAAAACCTCCCAGGAATAAAAGAATTTTGTGGGACCAGTACCATAGCTTGAGATACCCTCCAAGGTATATACCACGAGATGATTTAAAGGTTAAATCCGATCCTCTGGATTGGCGAGCGGACCACATACACACAAATTTTAAGGACATGTATACATATTTACGTAACGTTGGGTACTACGTTGATGTCTTACGAGAACCGTACACATGCTTCAACCCCTCAGATTATGGCACTTTATTGATTGTAGATCCTGAGAAAGAATTTGATGACGATGAGGTACATATTTTAAAGGAACATGTACATAAGGACGGCCTAAGCGTAGTCGTATTTGCCGATTGGTACAACACAACAGTCATGAAGAAAATAAAATTCTTCGACGAGAATACTAGACAATGGTGGATACCGGACACTGGTGGCGCTAATATCCCAGCTCTAAATGGTTTGTTGAAACCATTTGGAATTGCGTTTGGTGACTTTGTTGGAGAGGGGCACTTCAAACTTGGCGACCATTCGATGTATTATGCTAGTGGCACAACAATTGTAAAATTTCCATCCAATCCGAATGATATTGTAGTGGGAACCAGTTTAAACGACCAAGGACTATCGGTAAATTTATAGAGAATTTCCTCAAGGATTAATGTACATTTATAGCGTATACTTTTTCAGATTATGACGGGTTCAAAATCTTCAAAAAAAGAACCCAAAAAAGTTGTACCGATTCTGGGGTTATTCCAAACCAATTCCAGCAGTTTAGAAAGCAATGATGGTAACAATATGGGTGACGCCCTTTCGCCCGATCACTCAAAATTTAAGAGTAGATTCCAACGACCCAAAATGAGTAAACGTAACTTGAGCTATTTTCAAAATATGAACGTTCCACACCAAGGACGCATCGCTATATATGGGGACTCGAACTGCCTCGACTCGACACATATCGAGAAGGCTTGCTACTGGCTTTTGATAACCTTCTTGGACTTTGCCATGAATTCACACAAATCAAGTTTGCTGCAGAACCTAAACCGTATATCAGAGTTCAAGAAAATAAAAGAGAGCCCTTTACCTTTAAGAATATCCAGTAATAGTTCTAGAGCTGTTCCGCCTGATATTACTGAAACAAATAGCAGACTGATGCATTGCGAAGAGCTTGACTGGATAACCGCTACATCGAACAAAGATAATCACCGTCTGGAAGAACCAATTGTGGAGTGGGTTACAAGTGAACGTGAAGGTACTGCATATTCAATTAACTGATCCCCAAAATGCATAACCTGTTTTATTTTTTCATTTACAGAGCAGAAAAACAATCTTCTTAAAGAAATTTTGGATGCGGAGATTATCAAGTGCTCACAAAATGTTGAATATCTAATTGGGAGCCAAGCAGACTTTAGTTTAGGAACGTCAATGATGTTTATTTTTAGTTTAAGTTTAATTGTTATTGTATTATTTATCCTATTTGTGAAAAGACGATTTATTTTGTAAATAAATGCTTGACAATGTTATACACAAAAGCCACCTTACTCGTGTGGCAATTGATTGGCAGAACTGTTCCGATTATAGGAAGTTCGGGGCGCTATATATCTGTCAAACACTGGCAGATCGGCAAGCGAAATTCGTAGCGAAGATCAGTATCAAAATCAAAACAAAAAATATTAGGTCAACATCCTGATTTTTTCGAAAATCGTGAAAAATTGATGTCCTTTTTCTGATGCCAATCTGTGCTCAGGAGTTCCCCGATAAAGAAAAGATATGCTAAGCGCAGGTCAGCCGCTGTATATGGCGTGAGGAAAAATCAGTATTTTTATTATTTTTCCAACTAAAAGTTCGGCCTAATCGGCGAGGGATATACTTTCCCGTCACCGTGATGATCCAGACTGTCCATTTGTCCGGCATGAAAATCTCGATTAAAAAAAATTGGCACGACTATTGGCAAAAGGAATTATTATTTCAATCTGCCTTCTCGTGATCGGGATGTTCACGATCGTTTCTAGGTATCAAAAAAAAAAAAATATGAATATTGCCTGTTTAACGTTTAATCGTTATAGTTCGACTACATGCAGATGTATATCAGATTATAGATTTTCTGAAAGCTCCAAGGGACTACAGGGCTCTCTAGTCATCGTCTTTGATGACATGCTCCTGGGCAAGATCTTCATGTAGGCTGGGCAGATGCATTCGCACATAAAGTAATATTGACTCTAAATCGGAATTACAGACATTTTATTGGGAGGAGAGGCAGTCTATGAACACATCACATTCTGGAACATGCAGGGATTGCCAGGCTCCACGGGAACCCAACGACGGGCACGGCAAGATCCGTAAAAGTAAACGAATAAAAAGCATTTAAGCGTGTAAGAAATATAATGATTTTATTTGTTCTCTCCAAGTTGCATAGCCATAAGTTCTCGGGTTAATAGAGCCAGAACGGCGTCGGATGTAGACTGTCGATGGAGCGCTACGGCTCCTCGCAGAATCTGATATCCCGACTGGTCTATGCGTCGTGGATTATGTATATCAAGCAATGTGGACGGGCTAATAATCCCAAGACTTTCAGTGCGAGGTGTTCTTGGGAATGAACAACTTTCCTTTGCTACTCTCTTTTATTTCCGTCTCTGTTAGATATTAAAGATTGATAAGCAATAGTTTTAAAAACACATTTTATTCGTTCGCATCAGTTTAAAATCTTTAAATTGTAAGTTAAGTTACATAGAAAATTAAAAATGAGTACTTTTTAATCATCTCTACTTACAAATGAATTTATTTTTAAAGATCATCTCGTTTTAATAGTTGTAAAGAGTCGATGCATTTTTTTCTAAATAAATTAGATGTATATATTATAGATTTGAATATTTTCCATTAAAATTACAGATTAAGATACAAAAAAAATTGAATAATTTACACCTTAGCTAAATAAATTAATTTACAGGTATGCTATTATTTTATGGTTGCCGTATCTAACGTATTGAAAGTTATCCTTAAAATACTATTTGCTTTTATCTGTGGCAATATACACTAGGCCTATCATTTTTTTTCGTTGTCCATTTTACTTTTGTCCAATGATGACGACACCATGCCACCCCCGTTCGAAGGGTATAGCTTTTCTAAATAGTTTAATGATTCATTCAAAAATGTCTGCAAGAGAAAATGTTCAGGTTTAGCTACCACTAAAGCCACTGTACCACTTCCAGCAGATGCTGGTCCTTACCTGGAAAGCATGCAGAACGGCCATTATTGCAGGAGAGCCAAACCCGTGCGTAATAAGTGAAAAGTGTGTTAAATGACGCTGCATCGACGGCTCCAGCAAGTGCTGTGATCTTGTTCCAAAATGAGTCGTCCGATCTTGGCTTAAGATCTGCATCAGCTCTTTTGTAATCTGTGCAACATTTATAGAGTGTTGAATGAGCCCTGATCTACGAGTAGCTTTCAAAAAGCAAATGTATCTATGTATTTACCTGCTGGGAATGAAGGATGAGCTCTTTTCGTCGATATGAATCATTTGGCTCCGTTTGATGACGCACAATGTACTCCGCCAACTGCCTTGCCGGGAATTCCGTCTCGCAAACAAAGTGAAAGTCCTTGGCCAAGTGTGTTGCCTCTCCCTCCACCAAAGATGTTAGCAACGTGACATTAGCCGCTTTTCGCCTTCCCGCGGGTAGGTTCAAGCCGATCTTCTCAAGCTTCTCCCTTAACAAACGACCGCCGTTCTTACTCTTGGCCCTACGTAAAGAGACTTATTCACGGATGGCACTCATGGAGACTCAGGGGCATAAACAACGTACCTTCGAAGGACTCCGCCCAACAAGGAGGCGTTTAAGCACTCGGGTGGCGACAGCCTTCGTTGCACTTCCGCAATGGTGACCTTATATTTCGACGTGCTCGATAGGAGACTAAGGCGACCAGGAACTGCACAGAATACCTCACTGGGGGAACCAGAACCAATGTTCCCTGCATCTTTACCGCTTTTCATGCCTAGAAAAATACGCAACACAAAAATTCAAACCTCAAAATTAGTTTACACATTCGTACGGGAGGGGGGGAAGGGAGCGGCACGGGAATATGAACTTGGGGTACAGTGCATACATATGTATGTATGTATGTGTGTACATATATTGTTCATTGTAAAGGAAATATATTATTATTACTATTGTTGTGATTGTTCGGCAATGGCAAAGTGTGAGCGCAGGACGTAGGGATCATTTTACCCTAATCCTGCCAATTAGAAGGGCAAGATTCTATTTCATAACATCATTCGTTTTGAGGGTTGGTCATTCATTGTTATTTAGGTGTGTTCAAGGTTCCGCCTTGCTCACAGTATGATGTGCTACGGTACTTACAAGCTCAAAACTGTAAGGTACGGTACTCGTACATAAGTACATAACTCGTTTACATACACATACATATGTACATGCTTTATTGTTTCTATACGCATCAATGATTCTGTATGTACATATGCATTGGAACAATATTTCAACACAATGTTATACTCAAAAACAATTATTGAAATGCACATACTAGCCGATTCATGTTGAAAATCTCTGTCCGCAAAGTCAAACGGATAAAGCCTCAAATCTCCGCTTTCATCCTTTTTCCGATGTACAGAACAGATCTAATATTATTCAACCCCCAAAAGTGTAATCTATGACAATTTGTCAACAGGACCTGGCCTTTGGGTATGTTCTATTGACTTTCAAAATAATTTAAAATTGCAGCAATAAACTAGAAGAAACACACGGACATGGCTAACATATTAATCAGGATGTGATTCCTCTTCTGCGCTATAAACTCCTGGCTACCACCCACTTATGCGAAATCTAAGAACAATTACAATTATATATTTGGTTGATCTTACTTTTTATAAGTGGAAGGTCTGACATGAAGGCTACGTTGTCATCTATGGCAGGTGCTTGCACATCATCGACAGCATTTTGCAGCGCTTGATGCAGGGCCAGGGAGTCATGTTCATGGCCGATTCGGGTTCCGTGCGCTGCTCCTGCCGATATTGCACTGCTGTAGTCGCCCCTTCTATCTGTGTACGGAAATCCATGAGCCAGCTGGGACTGTGAAAATATAATAAATTAAATATATTTCAAGCGCTCATTGAAAAAGAGGAAGCCGTTTAGTAGCAGGGGTATTTAGCGAATACTACGCCAGTCAAGCGGTTTATTTGTAAGAAATTTATTTATTTACATATATGTATAATGTTCGAAAGGATGTTGTCGATACAACTGGTTTATCTCGACTTTCGGGGGCGGAAAACAAACTTCAACTGGCAGGGCATCACATCCTTATGGGGTCAAAAATGTTTCCTCTTAAATTCGAGTACATCCGCGTTGCTTTTGGGATACAAAAATGACTACATTTAACCATACATATGCATCTGCGTACCCGTACGCGGACAAAGTTGCGTCGTCGGTCTCTGCTAAGTAAATTTTGAGAGCCATGACCATAATTGCCAGATTACGATACATCGAGTCTTTAATTTGCCAAGGGGTTGAAGGAGCCTAGCCAATCCGAGGGCCTTGGGAATAATGCGAACCGGCTTGCACACATACTTTCGTAAAATGTTGTATGTATATCCGCGTACATGAGCCGTCTCTGGCGTACAGATGCGCACAAGTGCCTGCGAGGATACGCCTTTTCGTATCAAAAGTGATGCGTTTTGCTGCATGGCAGAGCTTCGCCAACAAAATACTCATAATTTTGAGCATAGTCAGTCACCCTTCTGCGAGATAGGAATTTCCATCGTTGTTTTGCAAGATGGTTTTGTATATTCTCAAGAACATTTTTAGCATATTTAAGCGGATAATTTTTGTAATGCACTCGAATGGAATTTGTTAGAAAATAACTTCAAACTTCTATAGAAGGGGGCAGGGCAAGACAGGGCAGGACAGGGCAGGGTAACTTCTTCCCTTGGAAATTCTCTTGGGTTTGCGAAGCCAAGAATGTAGCAAAGTATGCAAGAATAATGCGAAGGGAAGGAAAAAATTCTTAAATTTACGAAAGGTTGAATGAAGCACGGAAACTGCTTTATTGTCAGTATTAATTTGCTTTACTTACAACATGTCCTTGCAGCTCCGCCTCTCTGTGGGTTCTGTGAATCCCAAGTTGATCTTGCGTCGACCTCAGGCCCGCCAACTGATTGTAGTGATGGAGGGGGGCGTGGTGTAACGAGGACAAAGGCTGACCATACGGATCCGTGCCCAGATACTCGAGGGCACCGTGATTCTGCAAGTACTCAGATATCTAAATAACTTTGGAAATACTTGATTTAGTTCGATAGAGATGATAACTTACCTGTTGCTGAGGAGGGCTTTGCGTGGAATGGTGGAACGGTGGCGGAAAATACGGAGGCTGAAAATCAGACTGAAGTGATTGATGATGCATGGTAGCTGCTGACCCATGAGTACCACTGTGTCCACTATGCCCGGTGGCCGGACCGCTTCTACCTGTGTGCCCGCCGGAATGGGTTGTGTAGGCCGCACTGCTGCTGGACAATCCTAGACTCCCATGTCCACTAAGGCGCTCCTGAATCATGAGAATGAGAATCCGTGAATTAGTACAAGCTCGAAGGGAATCAGCTAATTTCTAGCAAAAACGGTTCAACAGTTTCAATTTTATTCTTAATTAATACGGAATATTCTACCAACTATTTTTTTTTGCGATTTGCCAGACATGATGATGTGCCAGATATATCATGATATATTTGAAGTAAAAATATTTAAATAAATATTGTTTATTTATAGATCAATCCGTTACCGATGGCTAACGTCTGATCACTGTCAACAAAAATGATTTTTCAAGTTTTGAGACACCTATTTTTGATTCGGAAATGGATAGATATGTGTGCTATCGAGAACCATTCATATCGGATGTTCAATTAATTGTTTTTAGGCACTTAAACAGAAGATGGAAGTGCTTTTGGCCACAAAGAGGATATATTTTGGAACAGAATGAAAAGCCTAGTCCATATAGATTCATCCGTATCTCCGCTCGTCCGTCTGTCTGAATGAACAACTAGATCTCGGAGGCTATAAGAAGCGGGATCAACAAGATGCAGATGGTTTCACTTTTACTCAATTATTTGAAGACTTGTTCTAATTATCTTGATCAATTTGTTGTAATCGGAATGAAAGAAGGGTTTTAAAAAAATGGTCGCAGTAAATGAGTCCTTATTCCCCATTCTCACATTGTCAGAGCGTCATTAGATATTTGTACACTACGTTTGGCATTCAGTAACCAATTCAGAACCGTCAGCAGTGGTAAATATTTCATATACAAGGCCACAGAAATAATCACAAAAAGTTCTCGGAGAGACACTCTTTCTTTACTATTACGCATAAGGAACATATACATGTAGATATGGCTTTTCCGACACCAAAAAATATGAAGCATCAACACACGATGGAATCATTCAATGTCCGTTTTCACGGCTGGCCAAACGCATTCAGGCTTTTTATAGTAGGATACACTTGAGATGATGCCAAACCTTTTAGACAGATTCTGAAAAATACCTGAACATGAACCGCTGGCATATCCACATACGCTAAAGTCATGTTATCAACATATCATATTCAACTTTAAAAAAACTTCACTTGTACAAAATATGTAATTTGGCACGCACTCGTTTTTATTGAAGTTATTTAATTGATGCCTTTAATATAGGCATTCGATGTATGCTTTGAAATAGAATTAGTCTAAGCAATTTAGTATCATTATTTTAATTCCTTATTGAACACATTCGCACGTGGGGCAAACAGAAATCACACGCGCTTTTGCCCGATCCGACGGCAAGAACAGAACCCTATTCCATGAAAGACGAACGCGAAATGAAAACTAGTCTCGGCAGTGTGCCAAAAAGGCAGAAATGCTGTTAACGTACCAACGTACCACCGTCGACGTCAGCTTCGCTTCGGTGGCGCTGATTCGTGGAGTCGTCACAAGGCGGCGCGGTGCGGCGCGACGTTACGTTACGATGTGCTATGCTACCGTTAGAGTTCGGTTTAAGGAGTTGCTGTTAAGGAATTGCTGTGAAGGTCTCATTGTGATTATGGGAAAACCTTAAATGCATTGTACAAATATGTGTACGAAGCAGGATAAAGGGCGAAGTCGGAAGCCAGCTTAGTGAATGGGCTTGATATCGCAAGACATTTTACTTTGTCCCCATCCGTTTGGCCTTTGAATATCCCGGATACAGTGTCAATACAAGATTCACATGATAAGACGGCACAACATTATCCATGAATGCGGTTATTGATTCTTAAAATTTGACAAATGTTATGGAACTTAGTACGCGTTGGTGCTCGTACCATTTCTTAATCTTTACTCTTATTTACATTCCTGCAGGCATAAGCCAAATAAATACATTATGGATTTTCAGCTGGGTCGGAGGGTCGGGTTGGGTCGGGGCATAGGCTGGATGCTCCTAGTTGATTACATTCACCAGCTTCTTAATTCCTCATTGTGTCCGAAGATTGCGGAAAAAGAATGACAGTAATTTGACACAAAAGCTTGAGGTTTTCAGAAACTGAACATGTTTATTCAATTGCAAATGTGCATATGTACAGATGTATGGACCGTATTGAAGAGCCAAAGGCATTGTCGTCCAAATAAGGCATTTCTCCTAGTGCACCCAAACAAGGCCGGCCCTGAGTATGGTCCATACTCTCCATTTCCTCAAATTCGCATCGTTTTAATTCACTAAGTCAAATTGATGGCGCATTCAATTACACATATTCACATATTCATATTATTAGAGCTGTAGTTTAGTCAGCGAAATACACATACACTCTCTTGTCATTTAGGTGACAGACTCGTACTTAAGCCCCAATCCGACGCAACTATGCCGCGTTCCCTGAAATTTCCCTGTGTAATTGGACGCGTTTGTGGCACAAATATTCTTCACAAGATATCTTATAACACCCAACACAGAAGCAGATCCTCCTTTTTCGTTACTGGACCAAACGCCGGAACCTGTTGTAGATTCCCAATTTACATGCGGAATTATTGACTTTTTGTTACGCCGGCGGCACTTTGTATTTACTTGAATGTTTAACATTTTTCCAAAGGCATTTAACAGTCTCATGGTCTATAAAAAAAAAGCAATAGTAAGAATTAAGTCTCATGCTCTCCCCATCCTGCACTCTAGACAACAGACCAACGGGGGCCTATTATTGAGAGGGAGCCCTAGCAAAAGGAGAATTTTCCACAGTTCCCGCTTAGTGGGGCCATTTGGTTGAATAAGACTTCTGTACTGCCCCAATAGCTTCGTCACTACATCATTTTGTTTTGTAAGTAAATGAATCTTCATACCATATATTTGTGAACATGTACAAATATGTATGGTATATTTATGTGTAAACGACCCTTCGGTAATCTTGATCGTTGGGTTCGACAGGGGAATGGAATAGACCTTTTTGGCAGCGATCAAGTCAGGCTTTGGATTCAGCTACAGCGTCAGCCTAAGAACGTGGCAATTGCGAATTGGGCTCAAGTTTATTGTGGCTTAATAAATTTAAATAATTTTGATTGATTACTTTGGATTATCTTGTCATTTGCCAACATCAAATAGAATATCCAAGAATACAGATAAACCGGTTGTCTTTTGTTTTGCCTGAATATTCGGCTTTCGACTTTCGGCGTTGGGCTAGGTTTCTTTTCTTCGTCTCTCCAAGAGATTTCTCGCATACTCTCCGAAATAATCGTGCTTGGCTCTAATTATAAGCCAAATCCCAGTCAATACATACGAGTATGAACGTCGCCACTCCATCATAGCCGTATTCTTGAATAATGTTCTCCTATAACTGTTTTTCGATTAAGTATGTGGAACAGTTGTAGTCGATGGTTTCTAACCATACTATTTTACAAAACAATATTCGAATATCTGAGGTCAAAGTTTGCATAGTTTGGGTAGATGTCATGTCTGTTTGTATTCTAAATTGAAATTAATTTTTGGTAGCCGCCGATACGCGCATGCTCATCCATCGGGTCCCGTCCCGCTTATTCTCGCTTATTCTTGACGGTCGCGTTGCCGTCACTCAATACCGTCAAAGTGGCGACTTCAGACTCTACTCTTGTCTTGGCCCCGGTCTCTACGAGTATCGGAGTAACTGGATGCGTGGCTCTTTGGGCAATGCTTTTGACCCTTCGCCGGCGAATGTGAATGAGGAGTGCGCGAGGCGAGCCGGGCGACTGTTTGGTTTGGCTGTGGCTTTATTCCAATCTTTGGCTTTCTGCTGTTATTATTATTTATTTATTTATTTTCTTCTTGTTCTTTATTATTAATTGTTCGATTGGAAACTCTTAGTTTTCAATCACATGAAACTCAGAATTATACTCCATTGTTTGCTATTGCTATTTCTATTGCTATTGCTATTGCCTTTGCCCGACATGAATATGCTGAAATTTACAGACTTACCCTGGTCAATACTCCCATGGCGTAATTCAAGATAAAGATAAATAAATTATAAAGGTTCGAATGGTCTGTTAGCTGGTTGACTATCTGGTTTTGAAGGCACAGGTAGACAGTTGGAAGCTGTTGAGCAGGTCGAAATAGTTTCACCTCAAGTGTGTTCAGAACGGCAATCATACCTCTGGGACCCATACACCATACGCCATACACATATCTGTTCACATACGAGTACGTCGGTACATAGATGTATGTACGAGTATGTATATCCATACATAAATGCGCACTTCACTTGGTATTCTAATGAAATGTTATCCACTTGCGAATGATCAATTGCCATTAAAAGAGTTTTGACTCCGAAATCAGGGTTCACTTTTCAAGCCAACCTATTACAGTTCCTAGTCCAATGTGATTCGTATATACCCTAGCAGAGAGTAATTCAATTTTCGCCAGAATCTTGAAACACGTAGAAGGATAATGGTGCTGCTGCGTTAATTAATTTACTGATTAGGCTACGGCACCTAGACAATGATTGTAGGATAGTAGATAGTCACCAGATATGGTAAAGTCAGATTGTTTCACAGAAGCACCGCAGGAACAAAGATTTTTCCCATTTTTGGTCGACTGTTCGAATGATTCTGTGTTCTTTTATAATCCCAAATTAAAATAAAACTTTTTCGATATAGTTAAGAAAATATGTTGGAGTATTCTTTGGTACCAATTCGATAAACTTTCTTAGCTAAATTTCTATTGCATAGGTTTGCGATCCGGACGTTAGATTTCTACATAGGAAGTAATAATATGAGCCAAATTTGTCATTGTAGCTTTTTAACCGACGGAGTTAGAGGCATTCCAGCTGGATTGTATGTGGTCATGTCTAGATCGACTCAACAGCTCCTCTAGTTTTTGGGGGCGAAAAAGCTTTTATTTATAAATATGCCATTGGCGGAGCGATTGTTAAAATGATAATCCAAATATGACAAAATCAATTGCAGCTCTTAATATAGTTTTCCTGGATTGGATCTTCCTATGATGTGTGAGTGGTTGTTATTGTTATTATTATTAAGGAAAAGCTAGCCCTTCAATAAAGAAATTAAAGGTTCACTTAGGTAAATGACTCTATCTGAACTCTATCATACTCTAACTCTGTATACTGTATAACTCTATCTAGTCACAGACGCTCTTAATCGTCCTTTGAAGGGTCGATGAACCATTTTATGTGTTTCTGTATTCCGTCAGGATTGGGATATTTCTCTTAAAGGACGTAGGTACATAAAAATATTTGTGCAAATTTTTTAATTTTGGGAACATTGAAACTCCACCTCTACCCTACTCCCGCCTACGGTATGTACATACATACATACATTTATGCATAAGCCAGCGGGAACGTTTTGAGCCGCGGTTAGGGCCGCTAAAATAATAGCTATAATTATGATCCGATCTGATCCAGATTCAGCAATCTGCTAGATATGTTTTCGCTTCTTTTTTGTTTTCTCGTATCTTTAAAATTGTGGGTGCCCCAGATTTTCGTCCTTTTGGTGGCAAAATTTGTAAATACACTTGTAGTAGGGTAGTAGGAGGCACTTGATGTGCTCTAGCTTTTATAGTCTCTGCAAACTTGGCGCCAAGCAAGACGGAGAGACAGACATTGGTAAATCGAGTCGGGCATTGATGCTGATCATGAAACGCTTCCTTCTGGCGGTTGCACACATCTCCTTTCCCCCAAATCCAATGTATGTACATACATATGTACATACACACATGTCTTTGCGCATCATGGGTGCTGAGTGCACAACACGTTTGAGAATGCACGCTACCAATCTCCGTGTGTGCAATAAAGATGTGTGTGCATGCACACTATACATGTCCGCGCATACACAAAAGGATTCCTCCGTTGTATCTGTCGAATCACTTCAAAAACATGCGAATTGTATTGCTGGTATTAATCCTCAGTACTCGGATTCGGTTTTTAGTGTTTCGGATTGATTCAAATCTGGCTGTAGGCAGGATTCGTAATGATCGAACGCATTGAAGTGGCATACATAGCTGTGATTGTATGAATACTGTGCATTTATGCAGGGCTCTAGTATGTACACCTGTACTCTTTGCGTATCGGCTATAAAAAGGTGATAGCTTTTTGTGTTTTTTTTTAAAGCAAAATGGAACATTGTATTGGTGCCAACCACTGTTATATGGTAGCCGTGTGCGTGGGCGGTAGCTCAGGAGAGGCGCCCTTTCCCATGCCCATAAAATATGTTCTGGCCGACTCCTGCTCTATCGGAGCCCAACCGTAGAGTTATTATACACATTTTAAACAAATAAGCAATGTATTATTCAGGAACAGGGCAGTTTCACAAAAACCAGTTACTCTGTGCTATTTTGATTTACAAGATGTAGATAAGGCATAAACTCCTTTTTTGGCGCCCTCTAACGGCTATTCTGTAAGATTTGTGGTTCCCACAGGGGGCGTTGCAAAATCACCTCTGTGTAGTTGCCATGTAACAGAATAATTTAAATTATTTTTGTTCTATCGAATTTTTGAACATTTTCGCTTCAACGAATTTTAAAAAAGATGGCAATAAAGCTCAACCTTAGCCAGTCATGAAGAAAATGTCTTAATTCAAAACCATTATTTGTTTTTCAATGTCTATTTCCCAAATGGACTGTGAATCAATCAATCTTAATCAATTATAATCAATCTCTTACTTTAAATATCAGAGTCTTGGCCGCAGACAACACAATAACTGAAAGTTTGTTTTAAAATTGGCAGTTTGAAAATAAGAAAATTGAATTTCAATGGATGGATGTCCACTCTAGTCCACACTAGTCTTTAATTTATCAAGATTTAAGAGTTGTCGAATGCAGGCTTTTGCATTTGTACAATTTTGAATACAAAATAGTCATATCTATTACGAGTTCGGCCAGAACTTCTTATAGCCGTATAAATATCTTCGACAAAACCATCTCTGTCCTTCAATAGAAATGAAAAGTTAGAATTTTAGTACAGATTTTTAAATCCCTCTTTACAAATCCCTCCTCACACATTAATTCATGACACATGTACATGCATATGTACATATATTGAGGGAAGGGGGCTGATGCTTCGGGTTCCTATGGCAGCAAACAACTCTGGATTTAAAAAAATGCGTCCGAGGTCTATGTATATGTTTTCACTATCAAAGCGATATAAAGCGAAATGAATCGTGCTTGACCCTCCACAAATCGCACATTGGAACAATCGGACAGAGCTACAAACACATTTTCACCAGCCAAGGTGTCAAAAAATGTGTGTCGTAATTTGTTTGACACCTTCTGGAGCTCGAAGTTCCTTTTTTTAATTCACGGAAACATTTAATAATGTCACAAAACATTTATACTTTGCTCGTTTGTATTTAATAGTTTCGGAAATGCTGCCTTCTCTGCACGGCAGCACGGCAAGCTTTTAGTCAAAATTATGATGACCCTTGAAAATGTGCAAAAAAGTAATGAATCCCTTCAATTCGATGCGGCTTCAAATAATAATTTAATTAGCACGTGGCTACCATAAGATCGGGAGCAAGCACGTCCGAATTCTTGGCCGATGACGTAATGATTCTGAATACTTATACAGTAGCAGGAGCCAGGAATTGACGTCGATCCCAACTGCTGCTATTACTGAAATTACGGCACCAAATCATTCCTCCTCAGCGAAGATATGATACACGTACGAGCATGAGTATGATACAAAAAATACTACGGTGCGCGGTGCGTTTTTCGCATTCTTTTCGCGCGCTACCTGTGCCAGACCAGGCCCCTGAATACCGCCAATTATAATACGACATATAAAACGAGTATGCCCTAATATTTAGCGAGGCTCCTTGGCTTCGACGCATGGTCACGACTTTTTAATTACGCTGTCAAGTTAAGTGGCGGTGGGATTGTGGGGGGCTTGGCTGGGCCAGGCTTTTGGCCAGGCTTTTGGCTGCCAGGAAAACGTATCTGGAGTCACAGCACAGAAGGATGTGCTGACCAAGTTTCTTGTTAGAACAAGAAATGCTAATATTGTGATAATATTTATATCATTAATCATAACAAGCATCAATTTATGGCCAGTCTGTTTCACCTTTTTGTGGAAGGAACTGTAAACATTTGCACAACACTTGGACCCACTTTGGGCTTAAATCCTCGAAATTGTGCTCTGTTTCAAGGTGCGCTCGACTCTTAAAATATATTCATTTCCATTTATATTACACATGTAGATATGTATATGGATGTGGTTCGATGTCCGGTGCTGCCGGTTATTGGAACTGCAAGTTGGATCTGTCGGAAGGGCCAAGTGCGTTTTTTTTGGCTATAAATTAAACGAATTTAAGAGGAAGCTTCCAAACACTAAATATAATATTCACAACAATGGAAATGTGCAACGAACGATAATCGATTTTTGCTTATTGCGATCCAGGTATTCCATTCCATTCCTCGCTGATCCTTGGCTAAGCACGCGCTCCAATCGCCTGCAACAGACAGAGCAGAGTTACTCGCTCGCCCGCTCCGTATGCCACGAAGCCATGACGAAGCAGGCCACTGGCCTTAATGAAGTAGTAAAACTCATTCATAAATGTATTAAACCTGCTGGGTATTTGCGAAGCTTGGAGGAGCAAACTCGAGCCCAGAACATAACCAGCGACTGGGTCGGTGTTCTAGCGTACAAATGACGAATAGAAGAATGAGCCTCAGAATCACTACTCAGCCAGCCATCGCCATCCAGCCAGCCAGCCATCCAGCCAGCCAGCCAGCAAGCCTTACAGGTAGGCCTTAGCTCCAGCCGTTTGCAATCTTAGTCCCAAAGACCGGCTTGAACGTCAGCAGCAAGCAAGCGCAAGCAGGCCCCACCAACTGCAGTCCATTTGTTGGGTCGCCGTCCAGCCCTGGCTGGACTCTTCCTTTTACTTCATGTCGGTACCTTATGCCTTATACCTTATGCCGGCCAATATTGCGGAGGAACCCAGCCAACCCAACCCAATGCAACGCAACAGCAACAGCAAAAGCAACAGCAATGTTGGCTTGCTTCCTTCCTTTGCCACGAGCCTAACACACGCCGTTCAGTTCACGTTGTCGACGTTCCGACACTTGATTTCGTTGGTGGATCGTGGCCAGGTTATGAACATTTACATATATCTTGCCAATCAATTTAGTTTTGTTGGACTTTTTAATTTCCTCTTTGCAAATGAAATCAATTTTGATGCGTATGAACGGAAATGTTTTAGAGTGGATTTATAAGATTCTACACATCTCCTTTATCACTGAAAAATGAAAGGAGAAAAAAAGCGAATATTCATACATATATGTATGCATATGCATATGCATCTGTATATTGCACACCTCCTCACCAGATCAGGATAAAATGTTTCGGTTAAAATTGTTAGCACATTTCCGGTAAATGAGAACCCCTGCGAATATACCAGTTAATTAAGTGCAGATAAGGGACAGTGCATTGGTATCGCGTTTGGTTTATATCAAATGGCATCAGCATAATCAGACGAGTCGATATTGTCATATTCTTATTACGGACTGTGCCTAGAAAACGACTAGAGCTAGAGCTAGAGTAGGGCCATATAGCAATCACAGACGAATATGTGCATTTGAATAAAGCATTCAACGTCTGCTTCTTTCGTATCCTTTGGCCTTATGCCTTGCGTTCATTTCAGGACGAATCGAAACATGGATTTTCTAAGGAACTAATATGATATTCAGAATATAATCAGATGTGTGTACGAGTACTTGACAGCAAACAAGTCCGTTGTCGTTTAGATAGCATTCATAATAATAGCATTGTTTCTGTCAAGAGTATTACTCAACAATTAAAGTATCTTTTCGCGGATCTTATGGCCATCGAGGCTAAGATTTATCGTTAGTTTATCGAAGTATTGGCCATCGACTTTACTTAAAAAAAGGATTCTCTGATTTTGCGTTTGTTCTCTTTCTTTTTCAAACGAGTCACGCTTGAAAACGAATCCCACACCGAGAAATGTATGAACTCTCGGAATGGGCTCGAACCCGAAACGGACTAACGTCAAAATGTTTCAATCTTGGTAGAAAGATATTCAAGAATCTGAGTAGCGGGTGTGTGAAGCAATACTTTTTATTCATATTTTGTGTGGGCTGCATACTGAAAACCTGAATAATTATTATAAATTATAAAGAAATTATTCAATAAATCAGAGCGAGGCCGATAAATCTTTTACATAAACTACAGATCAAGCACTGTGCTGTGTATAAAAAAAGCTCAAAGCCTACATTTTTTTTATTGATATTTTAAAAACCGTGATGGGAACATTTCTGGAACGCAGATCCGAACTATATGGCATTATTTCTCAGTCGGGAACCGCACGCAAATTGACGATGTGTTGCGGTCCGATCTCATAAATTATTTTGGCAACGCATCACGCGAGTGTCCCAGTCAGATTTTACCTGATTTAGGCAGCATGCAGCATGCGGGGCTAACCAAAGCTAATGCCAACATACTCGGCATACCCATTCCATTTGAGGGCGAGCATGGTGATTTTTGTGGGCGATGACTTTTGCTCAACCTCTTCGTTGTGTTTTTGTTTTGATCTCTGGCCCTTGCCCCGCAAATTGCCCTATTTTTTATCGGGCATCAAAAAAGTTCTTGGAAGACAGATGCACCATATAATTTTGCTAATTAAATGGGGGAGCATGTACCCACGCATTTCCAGCATTTGCCAAAGAGGAGGCTGTTCTGGAGCAGTATTATTTTTTGTTTTATTTCTTAGATTTACACACTCCACTTCTTAGCCGTCGGTGTGGCATACCGGGAGCCAGCTAAGTTCGAGTGGGAAAAAGTGTTTTTATATTCGGAATACTCTGGGAGTGTAGGGGTTGCTTGCTTGTATCTTTTTCGACCGACCCCTAAGGTATACATTTAAATTCTCGCTTCGCATCAACAGTCGACCTATTTCATAGGATGTCCGTCTTTCTGTCCATATGAACGAATGTAGTTTGGGTACTGTGGGAACCACATTTGATTTTTGAAGTATCAGATCGAGTTAACTATACATACAGTGAAGAGAGTATTGTACATAAATATACTATATGGTATTCCGATTGACACAATTATTGATATGCTTATTATCTAACGATCTAGAGAAATGGCAACGAGGGAAAGATTTACAAGCAAAACAAAGAAAACTATGTCTGTTTTATATAAACAAGTTTTGGGTGCTCGCCCGATATTTTATTCATATTTATAAGCGAGTGAGCCCAGGGTTGGCGCACGAGCGAGGCGATGTCGCAGGAGGCTTCCCACCTAGTTGGCTATATTTCTCCTTTTAAGTTGTTGAATAGTTTCTTAAATTACGAAAGGTGTGTGAGCCGGTCCTAAATCTCTATATGCATATAAAGGTCTATATTTATTATACTAAAAGCAGTCGTAATGTCTTGTACAATTCTTATTTATTTGTACTTTTAACTGTCGAACCGAATAGAAAACATATATGTAAATAAAAGACTACCGCGTGGCCGGGCTCCTCCATTTATTCGGATGAAAGTGAGCGGCATTTTCTACTTTGCAAACAACAAGAAATGTAGTTTACAATTTTTCGGCAATCTGGTTGTTGGATTTGATCATTTTGTGCCGAATTTTTAGTGGGAAAGCTAAAGTAAAGCTAAAGTTAAAGTCCTTTAACCTCCGCATGAGATAGGAAAATTTGGCATACGGATCTAAAAGTGAACTCTCTGGTAAATTGGTCATTATCTTTGCTGCTAGAATGGTCAAGTCAAGAATGGTAATCAGCCTGTGAATATGGCAATCAGAGTTCACTCAGTGTAGTATGTGTTCGGGTAATTGGGCAAAGTGCTTGCGTGCCTGAAAGTGCCCAAGGAAATTTGAGTGTCAATCAACAGGCGCAGCCCCATGGCCTGGCTTCGATGGTTCAATATCTGATTTTGAGTAGCCTTTACGTTGCTCAACTCAACTCCACTGAAGCTCAACGTTAATTTGCAGATTTCGGATGACGGATAATTTCCATAGAGCACTTTTGCAGTCCACGGTGAAATTATCTTAAGCGAGACCTTAGCTTATCAAAAGGCCGCAGCAGATTTTCTACCAAATTAAATATGTATGCTTGGTCGTGCCTGGACCCTGTTATTACCACGGTAATGATCAGAATCCTCAAGCTGATCATTATTTGACTGTGATGTTTGCAGTTCTATTTACATAAATTAACAGTAGTACGAATATATGTATGTATGTATGTGTGGCCCTTATTTTACCATCACTTACCATCATACTCGTATTATGTTTGATTGAAAACTTTAATAAACAATAGCTTAATGCTTTTATTTAACCAGAAAACAATGCAAAAAAATTATCCACTCTTTTCTTACCATCATAAACTTCTGATCCTCGAATTGATGGTCGTTAGTGCGATGTAAAATATGCATTTTTATTTAAGTTAACAGTAGTATAGTGTTTTAATTTAAATAAAATGCATATGCGTAGATTTGTCTCCTTAATTTTGTTTTTGTTTTCGTTTTCCTTTTTGTTTTTGTTGATGTTTTTGTTTTTGTTTTGCTGTTACTTTGACAGGTACAATCACTAAGTAATTATTAAAAATTGATTTTTGGCACTGAGTAAGGCAACTGCGAGTCTTTACGAGTTTGGGTTTTTAAAGTTTCTATTTGATAATCGAGCACTCGTATCGTATCTATTCGTATGTACAATCAATACACTTTGTAGATTTGTGAGTGGCGTCGGGTTAAGTCGTTGGCAATCGAAAGGCTTCCATAAAAAAAAGTTACACCGCGATCGGAATCGGTCAAATGTCGAGTACACTGCACACTGCACAATATTTAGTGGAAAAAGAAAAAACCCGCAAACAAAATTCTACCTTTGCACAGCCACAGACGGTAATATTTCGACTGAAGTTGGATTTTCAGGTTGGACCCAAAAACCTTCGGGGGATGTACTACAGCGATGCTGATGCTGCCGCTGCTGCTGCCGTTGCCGTTGCTGCCGTTGCTGCTGGTGCTGCTGGTGCTGCCGTTGCCGTTCCCCATCTCCAACCCCATATACGTATATCTATATACCCGTGCTTGTATGCGACTTATTTACAAACACATAGGAAAAACGCCCAAAGCCTAAGCCCGTTCGCTGGCTTGATGAATCTGTGTCGTGGTATGGGTGGTGGTAGGTAGCTCTTCGAGCCATACACACAAGCAGCGTGGAGCAGGTTCTACGCTCTCGCGTCGACAAAGAGAACCGACCCGAGCCGAACCATCCATGCCACATGCCACCGATTGAGATGCTGAGAGCACCACGTTACAGAAGCAGAAGCAGAAGCACAAATAAAGAGCGCAAGAGAGCGAGCGAAACCTGTAAAGAGAGCATAGTTAGCCGTACTACCAATACCACTTGAGCGAGCCCGTGCCGTGTATCTGGTAGTGCATATAGCATATAGTGAGCCGAGAGCAGCTACAGCCATTTATATTTCGGAAGCCCCGCCCCGTAAGCGGACTACTAGACAATGGGCCGAACCCAGAGGCTGCGACTGCAGCTTCTGCACACACAGATACACAGATACACTGATACACTGATACGGGCGGCGGCATACAGCCTCACGCAGATACAGATACGGACATATACATAGATAACTACGAGAGTGTGTGTGTGTGTGTGGATGCATATAGGGGTTGGAAAATAATGCGGAAAGCTGGGGTTGGCAACGGCAACGGCAGCGAGCACTGTGTGCCCTTAGGGTTGTAACTTTTGCTACTGGGAAAAACCCAGGCATTGGGCATTGATGTTGTGCGCTCGGACGCTGAAATATTGCCAGTGGTACGTGCCCCATTGCCTTCGCTTCGGGTACTTTATACTCTCCAGCATTTTCCCTCTCTCCATGTACTAAGTACATATGTACATATTTACCTATGAGAGTGTGAAGGCCTTAATATATAAGGACATAAGTACACACATATGTACGTTTTACGTATGTACACATGTACATACATTTGTCAGAGATATGGTACATATTTACACTAATAACATTTTCCTTTAATATGAACATTTTTTTTTAAATATGCTCATATTCAAATATTATAAGTACATAGTAAGTACAGTTGCTGACAAGTAATTGGAATCAAAGGGTGTAGCAATGCTCAAGAAAATGACAACAATATACAAAAATCATCTCAATATCCACCGATCGAAATGTATTTTTGAAATATCATATCATAAATGTTGTATACAAAAATATCCAGGAAATTCGAAATTGTAATGTACCCTAAGTGGTCCGCGGTATTCTAACTACAAGCTCATATCTAACGCGATTTAATACAATTACTCCAAATAGTTTCGTATGCCTTGATCTAATTCCAATTTATTTGAATGGATACGGAAAGGAAGATTATTCTTTCCGTGTATTCTATGCACCTCAAAAAAAACTAAAGATCAATCGACAAGGGCGTACCCTTTCAGCACGCTTCTATTTTTATTATACCCGCTACTTAAAGAGTATAAGGGTATATTAGATTTGTGGTGGGTAACGTCCAGAAGGAAGCTTATCCGACCACATAAAGTATTCTCTTCAGCATCAATATCCGAATCGACGTATGTATCTACATATGTATGTCTGTCTATCCGTCCGTCTGTCCTTCTTACTTGACGTCTAGTTCTCAGAGACTATAAAAGCTAGATCCACCGAATTTTGTGTACAGACTCCTGTAATATTACACTAAATCTAGTTTTTTTTCAAAACTTTGCCACCCCCTACCGCCTCGCAAAGATCTAAGATCTTTAGCATCCACAAATTAGAAGATAAAAGAACCATACCTACAAGATTGCAAAACCTGGATCAGATCAGATTATTTTATAGCCAGAAGGAACAAATGATATTTCAGTGGCTACGCAGCTCTCTCTCTCAAAAACTCCTCCTTGTGCAGTGTTCGCCCTCTGGCGGGCAGCAGCAATACTGAGTATCGGGTATACATGTAGATCCGCGGCTCTTGCTGCGGCTCACAACATTTCGGCTTTTTTTTTAAATTTAATTTACTTAGCATATTTTTTTAATTTTTTAGTTACTGATGATGTCATGTGATATTCGAATTAATCCCTTTTTTTTACCAAGGACCTATTCAAATTATGGAAGAGTTTGTTGGCTTTATAGACTTGAATGCTTTGAATGCAGAAACAAAATTTAAATGGATCTTT
Organism: Drosophila helvetica; assembly: GCA_963969585.1. Classification (NCBI taxonomy): domain Eukaryota; kingdom Metazoa; phylum Arthropoda; class Insecta; order Diptera; family Drosophilidae; genus Drosophila; species Drosophila helvetica. The sequence continues at coordinate 57,691,361 of OZ018401.1, forward strand.
ATCCTAACAACTGTGTTGGACTAGGTTTTGATGGAAAGATGCTACTTTGCCAGAAAAAATTGTAGGCGTTTTAAAATGTCCGAAAAGCCTATATTTTTACTTTGCAAGTCATACGCCTAATTTGGTTGTAAATGGCTTGAATTTTGTAATAGAAATTCGAAACAACATATCAATAAATAAGGAATTTAGAAAAATGTCCAAGGACTCAACTATACGAAGGAAATATGTCCCAAATATATTTAAACTCTTTTTGTGAAACGCGGTCGTCTGAAAAATTAGCTAGCATTAGAGATTTAAACAAGCGGGAATGTTGGCAACCAAAACAGACCGCGATCTCAATCAATTACATAGCTTGGCCTCATATATATATATATTTTTTCCATATCTCAAAATACTATGCTGTGCTTTAGTCCGTTACAATCATTTTGCAATTCAAAACGTTTTAAATACATTTAGTTGAGTCGAATTTATGTATGTATGCAGTATCTACAGATGAAATATTCATAGAATCCACTAATCCACTATAATCCCTCTTATATGTACGTTAAGGCTACAATTTGAAGACTAAAATAGTCGACCAATAATCAAATAACTTTTACAGATTTGATTTCCACTTAAAAAGAGAACGAATTCTGTCCAAAAATTTCATCGACCCTAGAAATTCTGCTAGCTACGATGGTCATTCAGAACGTTGAGAATTGTGAAGACTTGAAGCTTAGGACTGCGACTGAATCATTTCTGAATGGTAATAGATTATTCTGCATTGATAACAGTAATATCATTTGGGTTTTTCTTTTATGATTGTGCATGCTGAATGTACGCAGAGGAATCGTTGTATTCCACATTTCAATTGAAGAGATTGAGACCAGCAACGAAAACATTTTGGAAAAAGTATGCAGTGATAGTGACAGGTCTATAATGTTCTAGTATGGTTTTGTTATCGAATTGGTGGAATCGCAGCTGCAGAGCTGCATATCGATAAGTAAAGAAAAGAAATTCGGGCCCCCTTCGGGAAATCCTGGGTACGCCCTTGTCTACCATCATAGGGAAATCCTCAATCATTGAGAAATGTCTGATTTTTTGAATGAATGAATTTTACTGGACGTTGCCCAAAAGTTATAGAACTTTCATACAAAACATGACATGACACGTTAAAGAAAACATGCTAAAATATCCCTAATATTATCCTCACACGATCAAAGGAAAAGGTATTAAAGTCCGGTTTCTGTCAACGAGCATTTTCGAAGAATTTGTGGATAATATTTATAAATAGATAGAAATGATTAATTCCCCAACAGAGGAAATTCGATGGGCTTGGTTGGAAAAGTTTCTTTGTATATAATATGGTCTACATCTATAATTGAAAATCGTATCGTGCAGCCTCCGTTTTGGTCCCAGAGATAGATGTATTCTCTTCTAGCCTGCTGAAATCATTTTGTTCCGCTGACACAATTAGTCCCTAGATTTAACGCGAAAAGGATTAGCAAGAAGAGCGAATTGAATCAGTTATCTTTGTTAAGACAAGACGCTTAAGGTTTGTTGGCTGAAATTGAATTATGACAGTAGCTTTTAAATAACTGAAACGGATTAAACGAATTCATCCGTTAGCTACAATTAGTTGCCATGAAAGGCAAAGGAGGACATATTTCTGTCAAAAAGGAAACTGTATTTCCGCCGGCACAACAATTTTCTTTGGTTGAATTCAGTGAAAATGCAACAAATACAGCATCGAAATCAAAAGGTATGAAAGCTAGATCGTGCAGTCATGTACACACATATGTACATACTCGTATGCATTTACTCGTATTAGGTACTGGCTTACCTTACCAAAAAACCACACCACACGAAGTTAAGAGCTGTAAATCTTGCGAAATGGAAGCTGGCGATCAGGTGTACGAGAGTACCGGTGAGTATTATACAACTGCGACTGTAGAACCACCTCCACTTCGACGATTTCATGGCAGCGGCACGATTTTTGATTGTGGCCACGACAAGAGATCGATCGATCGATGATCAGGTCGCCATTTTCAGTTCCGATTCGACCAGTCGGTACTGATGCAGTGCTCGCATTACCAATTAATTCCCATTCCTCCCCGCAGCATCGCCATAAATCGTGATGCACAGTACAGTGGTCAATGTTTATGGTAAATGCATTCGAGTACACGAGTATTTTCGCAAATACTGCCACCACACCTACACCGACGATACTCGTAATCGCCGGCATACACGCATACTTAGCACTTGTGCGAGTATGTGGAATATTACAGGCCGTAATTTCAAAAATGGCAGCTTTCTTCGGAACAGTGCAGTCGTTGGCTGGATCGGATGGGATCGGATGGCTGCCTGCACCAGTGTGCCTCGCTGTCTTCAACTGGAGAGCTCGAGCCTGAGCCTGGGCCTGAGCCTGAGCACCTCATTTAAGATGCGTCTTAAATGCGATTGCCCCGGGAGAAACTCGTGAATGCCGCAGGACTTGCATGACTACTGCCTGACTGTTGCCTCTCTCATGGTAGTGATTGCCAATCTGTAGCTCTCTACTCCTTTATCTGCTGCTGCTGGGCCCGCTTTTGCGGCAGGAGACAAGTGCATTCTAAATGCAAATAGCTGCATAGCCATAAAGTTTTGACTCCTATTAGACCAAAATAAAACTTTGAAAATATATAGGTAGATACATATATATTTGTTGAGCCATTAATGTCAGATTCCCGCATTCTAATGGCTAAAATAGTTCATTTTGAACCGTATCTTACACCACATTTTTGTGCAATTAAGAAATCTAAGGGCGATATTTTGAATACCCTCAGATTCGTACTTCCTAGTCGTTTTTGGTCTTAGGATCTATTTAGTCATACTGGGCTTTGTTGTTAAGGAAAGTGCCGAGTGGCGTATGCAAATGGAGCCCATGTGATTGAGTGTTTGTATCTGAAACAACTTCGCCATAATTTTCCGCATTCACTCGGCCACATGTACGAGTACATACCCATGCTCTGGAGTGTAGTAACCGCCCCGGGCCCTTTCGTTCATATTCGTTAAGTCTTCAGATGCAGGCAGATTCAAATTTCGGGAGAAGCCGACCGTCCGACCGAACGACCGACCGACCGACCGTTGGCAGCCAAACGCTGTGTCTGTAGATGTGGATGTGGCTGTGGATGTGGCTGTGGCGGTGGCGGCGGCGGCTCCGTCTCCGGCTCCGATACACGAATCATCAGCGACATGGCCTGGCCATGGCTCATAGCCAGGCAGCAGTGGAAAAAGGCTCCTGCAATGTTGCACGACGCCAATAGCCGCGGGGAAGATGAGCGCGCGGTCGTCGTAGCTTTAGTCCCTTGCACGGGCGGTTCTCTGGCAGAGGTTTTTTGTCGTCGGTGTGTGCTGTGCTGGGGCTCGGGTGTGCTCTGCTGTGCTCTGGTGTGCTCTGGTGTGGTGTATGTGTGTATTTTCAGATGCAGTTGCAGCAGGCGGATGTTTGCAGCATATTTCCTACGGCTGTGCTCATGTGCACCTTTAATCCGCTCTGTTTTTTTTTTCGCAATTCAGCGAGCAGCCCAATAGAGAACAGCCACCGAGCCACCGAGGCACAGACGACGAGCGGTCCATTTAAATTCGAGGTCAAAAGGAAATATATTTGCAGCTGTGTTTACCCACAGTAGATTGGGATTGCGATTACGTACATATATGCGAGTGTGTACTGAAATGTATACATACATATTTATGTACATATATGGTCGAACTTATTTATCTTCTATAAGTTTATTAAGAACTTTCGACTCATGTACGCATTTGTCGAATAATTAACCTTTTATACCTTTATTTACTGTGCAAGTTTAAGCTTCAAAATTTCTAAATTTAAATTTTTTGTGATGAGAGTTGTTTTGAGTTGAAAACAGCTGAACTTTTTCATGATTAGTGAAATGTGCACATGAGCATTTCCGCGAAATTGTCCGCCATGCCAAATTAAAACTCAGATTTCCATATACTTTTCACCTGATTTTATTTTCTTATTTATTTAATTTATTTATTAATAGTAAACTAATTTTACCATTTTTGAATTTTGTTTTTATGGTCGTGTTTTGCCCTACTAATATTGCCTATAAGAAAGAGGATTCCTCATAGAAATGTTTTCTTAAAGTGTCTCTAACATTTTTAACTATTTACCTATAACCATAAAAAAAAATCAGGGAAAATCGCACAATCTTGGCTAATTTTTAAATTTTTTTGTAAAAACGCGGGAAGGTTTTTATATTTAATAGCTTGGAAAATGAACACTGAATATTTCATATATATATGCATAATAAATACGATACAGATAGTCCTACCAAATTAACAGAGTATTGCAATTTTCTACCCCCACCCCAAAAACCACTCCTGTTTTCATATATGTATCTGTTTTTGTTGAAATCTCTTAAGCCCTATATAGGATTGCTGTAATTTTCTTGGTAAATATAGGGCTACTTAATTACTTTTCAAAAAGACAAAATTTGCTTTCAAGATTGTACTGTTTCATTATTTTCTTGAATTTGTTGTAGAATGGAAATGCCCATTGCCATGTCTATACAGCCAGAAAAAAAACTAGAGCGCACGGAATTATTCTAAAAAGATATAGTAATCCAAAACTTTAATCGTATTTAGGTTGGTATATGAAGGAACATAATTTGATTTTTATTATAAAAATTTGGAATTGCTATACCTATTTTCCTCATCCTCATACATATCCATGAAGCATACATAATCGCGATGTAGTTCTATTTGTCTTTGATGTGAAACATAAAAGAAAAAAAAGCCACTAAATAAAGAGGACTTGTATGAACAGGTTTTGTGAATCTTACGTTACTGCCATACGTTACTGCAACATAATTATACCATTTGAATGCGTAAATATTTAAGAACAGCTAGCTATTATTAAGCGCTTTAATGATTTTATAGTCCAATTTATATCCCTTAAGAACCCCTTCCACGCACTCATCGAAATGCTTACATCTCGTACGAGTATTTGGATGTTTGCTTTTAATTTTCGGAATCTTGGAATCAGAACCGCAAACCGTCTGCTGTTATTTATTGCAAATTGGACATGTGTCTGCGCCGCTGATGCCAGTCGGCTGTAGTTACGATTCGCTCGATTTAATAGTGGCAATTTCGTTCGACTCCAACGCACTGATAATTTTCTCACATACGTAGGATCCTTTTTTATAAGCTAAAAAGGGCGCCTCACGCAATTCAGTATTCATGTTTTATTACCTAATGAACTGCCGCTGACCGACCATTTCACGACTCTTTGTGCGTGACGACGCGTCAATGGATTTACTGGCACACAGAACACCAGAACTCCAGAAAACCAGAACATCAGAACATCAAAACATCAGAACGACAGAACACCAGAACCGCTTGTTTCGAAAAGCGGCAATGATTAAACTAGTACATATGTGCGGTTTAATAGTGTATTATCAGATCCGAATGGCAAATAATTATAATTGTCGGTTTATATTTGCAATTTGGGACGAAACGAACTGATGAAATGGCCATTCCGATAGCTTTACGGTTGGTTTGAGATCAACCTGAGACTTGCATCCCATACTATATGTACGATGTTAGTGTATGAGCACAACGGATATACATACATACATATGTACATTCGAGTATGTACAATGTACATAATGGACTGTATGTACAAGGTTTATACCACGGATGTGTGTATATTGTAATGCAATCTTAGTTGCAAAGATAAGCAAGGGCCCGCGGATGCGTTTCTGAATCAAGATGGTCTCAAAAAAAAGTGCGTAGAGACTGAAATGGTACTGAACGGTAACCGTTTCTGCGTAGTAGGAGATCGAGTTGGAGTTGGAGCTGGAGTTTGAGTCGCTGGAACAGGCCAAAACTCTTTACGTATGCGCGTGAGAATACCCATGTACGTATGTAGTTGGATATTTGCCCCAAGCCATAATTAGATATTCCCATTTTGCCTTATTTTTTTTGCTCACCTTTAAGTTTTCTTGAGGGGCGCTTACACGCGTCAGCGACGAATGGAACTAAAGACCCAGTGTCACAAACTAACTGGTTAAACAATAACTGGTTGAGCATTTTCCAAATACATCCATAATATGCTTTAACAATTTATCTTATTGTTTGAAGTCATGTATGTACGATATCGGCAAAATCTTGTTTGATATAAAGACTTGTTGATTTGAAATATTTCAGCATGTTCGGGAAACCATACCAAATACAAATAAAAATAATAATTAAGCATGTTCACTAATGGCCGACCCGACCCGACCAGACCCGACTCGACTCGACTCGACTCGACTGTGGTGTCCAGCAACAGTAGCGAAATCCCATACAATTAACATAATTTGGCTAGTGCCTGTGGGTTCGATTTCGATGGATGTCATTGTGCAGAAGAGAACCAGAACCACTGACGAAAGAAAACGTACAACCGACGGTACATTTTACGGTGTTTTTTTCGTTGAATAGTATTTACATATATTCATACATACATATACATAGGTTCATAAATAAAGATTCGGGAAAGCTTTCGTGATTCTAGATGTTCTCAAGTCTCAAAGAAGAATGTTTGGGGAAATACTTTCATTTCAATATAACACCTTCAACCGGTATCAACTCAAATCGAATCGAATCGTATATTGTTGGAGATTCTTGGCATTTAAATAGGTTCAATATTAGCCATTCCTTTAAATACAGCGATCTGAGATTTATTGATAATGGTTAATAAAGTCGTTTCGTTTATATATTCATTACAAAGAACTTGATCTCCTCGATCATGTTATATGTATGTATTTATGGAAAAAGGCTTGGCTTGGCTTTGCTTGGCCTGGCTAGGTGCCAAGCCTGACCAAGCCTGACCGCCGCCTGACCATATGCACATCTGTATCTGTATCTGTAGCTGGAGCCGTAGCTGTATCTGTATGTCTGCACAGTTTTGCAATTGCTTATGCCGACCTGTCGTTGATAACTTTATCCCGAAATGCAGCGCGTGCCGACCCCCACTGACAAATTTGCTTTGCAGTCAAAACCAGCACCGAGCACGCGTGAAACATGATATGCCGCCATTAATATAAATCACGTGATAAGTACAGTGCTGCGAGGACGCCGTCGCTGTCATGCAGGTACATATGTTTATGTATATAAATATGTGCAAAAGTATTGAAAGAAGGCAAACATTACTTTATGAATCATGCACAAATGTCCATACATACATATGTACATACGTAGGTATTTTTATTTAATTAAAATCAATAAATAATCATATTATCGAATGGCCTATACTAACGTATGCGGTCTACCCAAACTATCTGCTATATTTTTAAGCAGATTAACAGATGGATGGATTGAATGTAATTTAAAGAGTTTAAGTTCACAATAGCGGGAATTCAACTTTTAATTAAACTGGAATTTCAACGCACTGGAAATGGTATATCGACACAAAAAATAGCCACGAAATTAAATTTCGCAGCACTGAACGTATAGTATTGCACTGAAAAAACAAAAGCTAATGCCCTTTGCTACTTTGTACATATATCCGTGTATAGCAAATATGTTATCAAATTAGGCTCACAAAAAGACACTCGCGAATCGTGGCGCTGTGTTTTTATAAATTTAATTAAAATGACGGCATTCAGGGCACGTGTCCGACCATCGTAATGTATCCGCCTTCTATGTAGTGCGTTGTTTGGGGTACTCGTATAATATCTGGACCAGCCCTCTGGTACTTCAGTCTCCATGCTGTTGATAATGGGGGCGGTTGTTGATTTTCATTATGGACCACTCAGGTGTGTGTTTCCTACAAAGAAACAAACACCGCCGCACGGCCCCAGAAAAAACATATGCGTGTCGCCGCAACGGCGCTCGTTGCCACTCGCACTACTTGGCTTTTCACTTTTTAGCTGCTTGAAGTATTCAATAGTCTCTTCAGTCCAATTTCCCACTAAGGAAAGTCCTTGTGCGGGCGGCGCGGTGCGGTGCGGTGCGGAGCGGCGGCGGAAAGATTATCCCGGTACGTTTATATTTCCATGAGAGGGTGCGTTCTGGAGAGTGCCAGTACCCTGGATAACGCCGAACGGTCGGAGCAGAGCGGAGCGGACTGATGCCTTGTAGTAATACCTCATGTGTTAAATGGCATAAGTATGGTCACGTGCCATTATTTTGCGCTTTAGGGTCGCTTTTTCGGAGTTTGGCTATGGCTCTGCTCTCCTGCCATTCCGTGCAACCTGAAGCCGATTGTCTACCCACAAAACGGGCTCAGCATTAACATATCGAATTATTAGCCTACCCAGAACATTGGATAACGTGGATAAGGATTCTGTGGCCGTGGCCGTGGACGTGGCCGTGGATGTGGCCGTGGCTGTGTCCGTGGCCGCCAAAGTACGTCATTTCATAATTATCTCGAGAATCCCTTTATGCATATAATTGGCCTTAAAATATAATAGAGCGTCTCGTTGGGCAACGTCTGTGTGCTGGTAATGCCATTACTTCCGCTAGATTATACAAATTCTGATGTTTCACATATTTAGCTCGGGCCAGGAGATTTTGAATATCGCCCTGAATTTTTGATAATAATGTGATAGAGGCGTGAGACAAGCCAGGACACCAAAGAGCGGAACATCAATTTGTTCGGTAATGCGGAGGATGGTAATTTGTAATAACCATGGAATATCCACACAAACGTTGTACAAATAACTCTTCCTAGTATTTTGGCATTCAAATTGACTTATATGTTCCACAATTAGATGTTTATACATATGAATCCTTGTACTTGTTCCCATCTTAAGTTTTGAACGACGGAGCAATTTCCCTCTACTCAAGCTGCTTTTCAATCTGATTTTAATGGACCTTAACTTCGAAGCTACAAGTATTATGTATGGCATTGGATACGATTATAAAAAAATGCTAAAATTTAATAAAAACATGATTAGAGTACAATCATTTGTCTACTGTCTCCTAAGTCCGTTGCATCATACACATTCGAAGTCTTTAGAGTCTTCACGCATACTACTACTCGTACCATTGTAATGTACCCATCATTTGAGTATTTAAAAGTTCATATTGCAGATACATCATTAAGAAATATGAGCCCCCTGCCACCACAGCATATGTACATATATATTTAAATCATTAGTATGCCCTTACGAAATTTCTTTGTTTTGTCACATTCGAGTGTCTGAGTGTGGCCACGGGGTATTTGAGTCCAATTGTCACGTTTTCATGCACGTAGAAGTAAGACCAATTAATCGGTTTAGGCTGGCGAAATCAGCATACGGACAGACAGATGGTAAGCGCTACATAGATCTGCTGTTGTTCTCAAGTAGGAGTATGATGCTTCCTTGCCATAACTTTTGCATACATGTATAGTAGGTGTGTGTACCTATAATAAAGTACAAGAGGAATATCATATTTTTGCATGGCTGGTGGTTATTTCACGGTCCTTGATTAATTTTTGAGTCAACCGACGACGAATATTCAACGACACTACACTCATGCCACCCGTCCATCTTCACTGGGTCCATAGTACTCATAAAGTAATCAGTATCGCCAACTGTCGAGGATTTGTCACCCCCATTAAAGAACGTTTGATGTATTATTCGGTTCATTTGGTCGACAGGTCTGCGCAAACAGAACGCCACCGCCACCGTTTCAACAGCCAACAACCAACCGCCACCGCCGGCAGTAACAACAACAACTGGGAACTGCCGGTGACAGAGGATAAGTCGGAGTGTAAATACGAGACCAAACTGGATCCAGGAATAAACGACCGCCGACCACCGACCACCGACCGCTGTCCGGTTAAACACACTCTCCCCCTCACGTGCACTACTGATGTGACTCTTTCTACCCAATATTCGCAGAAAAATAAGGGGAACGAAGCGATTACGAACCTATGAAACGTATACATTCTTGATCATTCTTGTTTCGCCTCTTCATCTGTCTGGATCTGAAGGAGCATACTCGTATGTAAAATCAAAATCTATAATTTCCAACTTTAATTTCTTCAGTAAAGAAAATCTTACAAGTTTATCCATACTATATTTCGCCACACTTAATCGAAATGCAGTCTTAGGAGCTGTTGGTGAACTATGTACATACTATGTACGTATATGAACTAGTGGTTATCTCAACCTATACTGAAGATGAGAAAAAATATGTTGGATTTACCTGCAAGTCTTGACCCGAACTTGAGGAAACAGCCCTTACGAGTTTGATTGAAAGTCTTCTACGTTAAAATCTTGGTCCAGAACTTGCATGCTTTCCAGAAGAAACAAACCATGAATGATTTGATTTCTCGAAGTCTGCATGTCTGCATGACTGAGTTTTTTTTAGATAATTATATTACTTCAGCTTACCAGTCAGGGAAATGAACAAATTCACCCCATTTGTGGGGAAAAAGAGTTTTAGCCAACTATGCGGCAAAGATTGAATAAACTTTCAAAAGTTTATTATGGGGAATGGTTTTTAATAAACAATTTTGAACTTTAGAGAGAATTCGAGCTGTATACTTTATTCGAGCAGGCTCATCGGGTATGGTATGTCTGGTCTTATCTTTTGATATCTTTAACCAAAGAGACCTGAGCTGTCAGCATTTGTATTGTAGACTTTTTTGGTCTTTATTTGAAACTATTTTTTTTCCTTTCGGCGCACAAAACTGATACGATCTGTAGTAGTAGTTCAAGGATTGAAATGCGGAGTATCCATTCGATTTCGAAATAGCAGATAGAGTAACAAACAAACTAAAACTTTTTATTTTCATTCGTAAAGACAGTATTTCACATACCATTGTAGGAGCATTTGAATTAGGCCAGCTTCTGAATTTGTTTGCCGCCAAAATCTACAGATTTGGATCATCCAGTTTAATTGTCATTACCTTGCATTAACTATTTCGAATAAAAACTTATGGAACATCTGATATTCGTATTCGCATGTGTCACTTCCAAATGCGCAAAGTCTGGACAACCGGATGCCGATTTGATTATGGTAATACAAATTACGAGTATAACAAAAATAAATATCAAGAGTAAAGTTAAGATAAATACCTGCCAGGCACTGGCATCCAAGGTAGCCAGAAAGGACATATCCAACTCCTACGGAAATAAACGAAAAGTTTGTTAAAGCAATTTTTCAATTGGCACTTGGTCGACGGGTCTGTGCACCTTCCGTCGGAAGTTGTTTGTAAAATCCAGAATGATGACAGCTTTGTATTTTGGCCAAAATTGCAAATTTATGTTAATCGTTCGTTGGACGAGGAGCACAGGGCAGGACAGGGGATGAGATGCTGATGCTGATGCTGATACTCGTGTTGTAAATCACGCGTTACCGCCGGAACTTTCAAAACACGTTTATTTTGGTTGAGTCGGCAAGAGGTGAAGTGAAGGAAGGATGGCTGAATTCGGACTCGGAGTCGATGGCGATGGCGATGTCGATGTCGGACTTGACATCCGCCTAGTAAATTTCCGTTCAGATTTCCTACACTTTTACAAAGAGGTTCCAATGCGACTGGAGCGCTGTTGGCGTCGTCTCGTGTCCTCGTAGTCTGAAACAACTTCCGTATCTCCTTTGTGGTTTTCGGCCAAAGGATTTGCCAAGCTTACATTCGGGAGTTGAGCTGGGACGGTACCCAAGACCCAGCCTTTGGCTATGTACTACCCGGGGGTGTATGTGTATGCATGCAGCTTCTGTTGGTCACATACCATGCCGTCCGTGTCCGCTACGTCCAAATATACCCAAGATAGCGCGCAGCTTTTCAAACATGCAGCTCTACTCTATAGAACAGTACAGTATAGTACAGTACAGTACAGTACAGTACAGTACAGTACAGTACAGTACATACATACAGACAGCCGTGTACATGGCACGAGTACGAGTACGAGTACCGTACCTGTGCCTGTACATACATACATCCATTTGTACATAAATACATACTCGTACGCACAGCATGCAATGTCGGTGTCGCTGGGGGGGTGTGAGTGTTGGTGTTGGTGGGGAGTTGGCGACTCCCTGGACGCGTGTACATGCGTACTTTTGAGATTCAGTTTCGGATACGGAGGACACAATCTTCCACGGGAGCCAATATCTCCCGAGGAAATACACAAATTTACTCTCGTTCCCGGCAAAGGCCCCGGCGAAACCCGAGCCTGGAGACAGCCAGCCAAATGTGTCATGTGGCCTGCCCTGGCTCGCCCTGGCCTGGCCGCCTTCCTTCCATGTACAGAAAAGTGCATAATTACACATACCGAATATGTATCCACGTAGCTATGTACCCACACAAAACATAATGTAAAACTCCCGTTTATATTGATAGTAATGTACGAATGTATTATCCCATCCTCGAATTTGTGATGTTCATGGCCTGAGGATGTTTGTACCGACATATACATATATTTAAGATCCTGCATGTGTTAGGACCGAACCTGGGGGGTGATGCGAACAAAGAAAAAGCACAGTTACAGTACTCCCCTGCCCCCCTGAAAATGCTGCTGTGTCAACAGCACAAGCCCCAATAGACCGCCCGAATACATATCGCTTTTGGGGATGCTGGCAGAATTTTCACGAGGCAGGCCCGCCCGGAACGTTAGAGGCGGTATGTACAAATCATCATTGACTCAACCCCTATTCTTGTCCTCTATCTCGCTCTGCTCTCGCCGTCCATCTCTCTCGCTCTATTTCTCTTCGTTCTCTTTGGCTGGGCTCTGGCTCTCTGGGTTTTCTCTTTCTACGGATTTACAATTTCACCCATACATACACATGCACATTCATGGGGAGGGGAGGAGTATACATATACATACATACATATACTTCTCTGTCGGCAACATTTAAAGGTAAGGATAAGCATGAGAACTGACATTACTTTCATTATAACTTGAAGAGCAATGCACCAAAAAAAATAAAAATAAAAAAAGAACCCTTCACCAAATAATTTAAATAATTACAATATATTTTCGTTTAATTAAAGTTTTGGTATTTATTAAGAACCATTTTTGATCAAAACATACATATCAAGTCCTAATGCAAATGAAATATAGTTTAGATTAAAAAATCTTCTTTGTTACTGAAGATATTCCAACAGAGCAAATAAACGTTTCACAGAAATAATCTGTCGGCCTCTATTTATAAATACTCGTTGTAGTCGTAGATTAAAAAATATGTTTTTCTCAAAATGTCCACCATGCCAAACAACATTAAAAGTCAATAAATAATATTGTCGAAATTGATTGAAATTTAACTAATTTAACCAATTGACTTAATTTTACTAGCTTTGATCTTGAAAACTATTAAAATAGGCAAATGTGAGTATTTGCCTATATGTACATATATTACCATTTTTGAGGATGCGCCGATCTATCTCTACTGTCACCTAGTTCTGAAAAAATATAAGAGCTGTAGAACTAAGTGTGTAATAGATGAGATATCCAAAAAATGTAAAAATCGTCGAGCTGCAAGGATAGATTAGCTTCGGCTCTTCGTTTTCAGCTTACATGCTCGTAAATTTATTTAATGAATAAATATGATAATCAAAATAATAATGAGAAATGAAAAAAGGGTTTTTTCCGCAGCAATACTTACTATAGGTCTGTATTCATTATTAATTAATCATTTCCAGCAGGTCGTACTTAAGAGATTGCCCTGCATTGGGGTTTGTCGATGGCCTAAATGCTTACCGCATCATTAGCTGCCCCAAAACAGAAAAGCAATCGAGAATAGATTAGTATTTAATGGCTTTTATATATTTATACAAAAACAAAAAGAAAAGAAAAACGAAAATATGCCTTAAAATTTAAAACGTTTAAATGCAATTGCATTGGAACTGAAAGTTGGAGGCCCTTGCGGCCATCATCGGGAGTCTTGAGGCAAGGGTTATGTTATTTATGTAGGTGACTGCCTAGGAGCACGTGCGTTCCAGTCCCAGTCCAAGTCCAAGTCGCAGCATTTCAGACGCACTCGAGTGCGACCTCACGGGCGCATTTGGGTTCATACGAGGAGACCTGTATATGGGATTTTGAAATCATATATTTATATTTCCACTAATTCATTTTTAATAATTTGTTTGGTTCTGTAGCTCGTTGGTCATCACGCCCCGCGCTTGTGTGTTAATTATCGACTTGGACTCTCGAGTATTCAAGGCGGCCAGAGAGGAATTGTATGCTGGCGGTCGGCAAGATGAACGAGTAAGGCCACGCATTTGACTGCATTCTGCAGGAGACCTGCTCCTCTTGGGCGATTCAGATTCGGGGTTAAGATCCACTGACTTAAATAATTTATCGTGCATGTCGAGTTTCTTCGTGTCTTAAGTCTTATGAAGTATGCGTATACGGCCTCTTAGAACGTAAAGATACATATGTATGTACATACGCACATACATACATACATACATACGTACATGTGTGGTATTGCTTGATGCCCATTTGACGTCATCTCTATGGACTCATTAATGATTATAGCCTGTAAAGATCCATCATTACAACCATAATGCAATTAATATCTTATTAATGTTTCAAACAATTTACTAATGTATTCTTTTTGTTTCTGTAACAGCAGATGTCAATGCCAGAAATCGAATACGAAGATTTTATGGTCTCGCTATCCCTCCGAGATATGCAGACATCCAGACGAAGGTGGAGCTTAAGGTGTAGTACAAGACACGCTAAGCATGCGCAACATTCCCCACAGAAGGACGTACTTGCGGCTGCCACCGCTCCTTCTTCTTCGTGGCTTCTTGGCAGCCTACCAGACTACCAGCCTCTGCCGGAATCGTGCTACACTTGGCGAAATCCGTCCAGATTGCAGAAAGGAGGAGTAGCTCACATAGCGCAAGGGTCCAGAGAGATCCAGCCAATGACCACAAGCAAAAGTGGGAGTTGCTATAATTGTTTAATTATAGGATTTTGCTTGCTTGACTTTGCATTTTGTGCTCATAACTTTTGCGCTGAGTTCATGTTACCTCTGTTCCACTGGGTATGGCACCACAGAGCCACATTTTGTGTACTCTTAACGATGTTCCATTCAATGGACCATGAGTATATTGAGTATTTATATTGAGTACGCTCTGTACTTGTGCAGGCACCCTTTAATATACATTCCCCAATGAGCATACGGATCTGTATAGTTTCTGTTTGCATTTTAGATATTCACAGACCCCCTGATCTAGTATACAACGAGCAAGGGTGTACGAAAATCGCCAAGAACTTGGGGAATATTTCATTCTTACAGTTTTGACACGGGTTGCTCTCCCTGTTTTGTTTTTGCTTTATATTAACCTTCGCGGCGAAATCTGCAATCGCTCCAGTGCTCAAGCTTTAGAACCGGCATCGCCTCCGATCGGCCCCTGCTTCTTCCACGCCTAAGGAAAGGCTGACCTGTGTCGTTATTGTCGATGTTTCTACTCCGAAAACATTCTGCCCCAGCCCAGACATCGTTATGGTAGACTAAAGTACATAGATCTTCTATCTATCATATGACAAAAGTTAATGATTTGAGTTCGACTTTAGTTAGCAGTAATGCAAGGAATCGATGAATCTCAGTTGAACCAATGTCCAGGTTGGAGTACAATGGCCCCCGCCATTGGAAAGAAACCAAAAAATTCCTAACATATTTGCCGATCTCTGCTCGTCAATGACTGCCGTTGCAGCAGCCCTTTTCTGCGGTCGTGTACAGAAAATTATGAACACTAGCCCGTGCCAGACTCGACGCCGGTATTTCTGCCTCATCTCTTAATGGAGCCTGCCTTGGGGCGGTCATGTGCAATCTTGCAAGAGTTTGCAGCCAGCCGCTTATAAATGAGCTTCTACGAACAAGCAGAACCGAACCGAACCGAGCCGAGCCGAGCCTTTGATGGGGAACACTTGAAGCCTGCCCGCGTTGCGCTGCGTTGCGACATATAAAAGTTGCAGCCTATAATTGCTCAAATCTGTGGTCCAGTCCAGGACAATCGACGAGGACAAACCAGTCTGTCATAACACCCACAATAACCCGTCATCGCCCCTGAATATTCGCCAGACCAGACAAAATTTAGTAGCAGGATTCGGCGCAATCTAACATCGTAAAACGCCACTAACAGCGGTCCCTGGGTCCAGCCAAATGCGAGTATGTACGAGTATGTACGAATATGCAGGAGTATGAGGAGGAACGCGCGTTTGTGCCTTGTGGGCGCACTCGATGCGGGCTCGCTCGGGCTTGGCGATGCCAAGACGTGAAATTGATGGGCAGTTTCTACTATACCTTGAATACTTCAGACGTGACGTGAATAATGCGCACGATAAGGATCTCAAATACCTTCTTTTGAGCGCAGTACATGCAAATTTTGAAGATTATTCGCCGATTACCAGCGGTTAAAGTGATTTGGAGTATACTCGTATGTATGTATGTATATCTGTATAGAAAATAATGATGGTACACATTTATGTATTTCTTTAAGGAATTTATTTTTATGAATTATGTTACAATTCTAACCAATATGAATATTTCAAACAGCATATAAATTAAACCCTTCAGAAAATTCGATTACCAGACATCTGTATACTCCCATACATAGGGATGTACAGACAGACATACATATGTACTCAAGGGCTTAATTATTGGTTCCCACCCCAAATAAAGGATGAATTTATGACCCTATAAAGGACATACATACTGCATACATACGAGTATGTTATGTATACTCACAAAATGGATAACAAGACGAGTCGACACCACATGCCCGTCCGTATCTGCAATAGGAACTGAGATATTCTAAGAGTTGGTGATAGATTTATTTTATTCAGATATGTACATGTACATATATTTGCATATCCGATGCCGAGCCGTGCGATTGAGTTTATTTTTGAGGCATACGCACAGAAATCCATTTCCTCAAAAACAAAATACTTTCAACTCCTCCGTTATTACAAATTCAACCAATACATTGAACTCCCAAGCAACCTAATTTGAAATTCAATTCCTTTTTGAAATTTATTCCTCAATCTGAAAACACACAATATTTTCGTAGATAGGAAGAGTTCTGATTGATTGTAAGGACGAAGGATGATGATAGGTCAAAGGCAGAAACCGTTTTCACGGCTTATAAATATCAAAAAAGCCTCCCGGTACAGTCGTATATGTATTAAGTATTCTCTATATGTATGTAAATTGAGTCTTTATTAGTTGCTTGCTTGTGGAAAAAAACCTGCCAGAATGCTCGTAATAATATCTTTCGCAAAACTGTATCCCGGAAAATGGTGCACTTGTGGCAACGTTTCCTAAAGGGATTATCTCGATAATAATAAACCGCGCCGCCCGGCATAAGTCCGCAATTGGCTTTCCCATGACCAAACAGTATTTACTCGAGTGCATAAGCCTCTTGCCTGCCTATTGTGGCACCATGAATGTGTGGGCAGTAAAAGAACAATTGTTTTCGGGCATGAAATTCAAATACAAACAGAGCGAACAATGCCGTTTATGAACCTGTCAATCCTAAATTGAATTGGGATTGTGTAAACTTGGATTCAGCATTGATGGGTACACCAATGGCAATGCCAATGCCAATGCCAATGCCAATCCTCATACTCCTCGTTCTCCTGCTCCTGCTCCTGCTCGTATCGTATCGATACGCTTGTTTAATCACTCTACTCACACACGACGGGCTCTGAATTGGCGCCATCTGCTAACTTGCTACAAATTTAATACCCATGAATACATCCGTATGGGAATATTTGTACAAGTATTATTGTGCTACTGTTTTCAGTATTTTCAGTGTTCAGCCTATATGCTGGCCGCGCCGCAGTTCCAAATGTTTATTTTATTGAAGAATTATTTCCTCACAGGTACAGGTACTTCGAATGATGTAAAACCAAACAAAGAAATTGCATTTTACGCACACGATTTTAATCATTCAAAGATATACAAAGTATAAATGAAACCATCGGCTAATTGGGGGTGTAATACTACGCGCAGGGCAGTGCAGTTCAGTGCCAGTAAACGATGTTCCGATTGAACACACCCCTCAAGTGTGGTCGTGGTCTTTATCGTGCTTAAATATGGGCCAAAGGTAACACATTAGCATGAACAATTTAAGTAATTGTAAGTCCCGCAACCCTGTCGTCTCCGCAGTGGATTCGGCCAATTTGGAATACATTTTCATGCGGACTCAAAGGCTAAAAGTGTATATTTTAATGACCGGCTTGGTCGGTGGGTATGGTATTGGTATGGTTTGGGTATGGTATGGGTATGGCTGGATGGGTTGGTATGTCAACACTTGACAAGTGCACCGGGACGAAATACTTTATTAGGCGTGTACCGTCGCATCGCATCGTTTCGGGTACCGCAGTTGTGTTCAGTTCAACCCATAATTCAACGACATTGTTAATGTCGCCCAAATGAGAAAAGTATGAAGGTTGACAGATTGCGTAGGACGACGACGAGAAATTTGACAGATGGCTCTTTTCCAACTCTGCTTTTTGATCTGGCAATTTTTTGTGTTTAAATTTAAAAGTGTTTTGTTATCCTTCAATGCGCCTTGTTTAGCAAATAGATAATTTAAATTTAACAGAAAAAGGGTGACATTGCGGATTAAGCGGCACGTGAAATGTAACAATTTAAACAGCCCATTGTGAAATGTCTGTCAATATATTGGCAGATTATCTCGATGACGTAGTGCAATTAAGTTCTTAGCATTAGGGTAACAAATCTAGAAAACCACCTTGGAAATACTTTATGGTAATCAATATCATAACTTCCTTGGGCGTAAATTATGGGTTACCACATGCTTGGTTTGGCTGCATTTTGCGGGTAGAAATAAAACGACCACGGACGAGACGAGGCGGGCCGAGTCGTTTTTTACACCACCGAGGGCGTTGCTGGCCGATGAAGAAATTCGGGTATCGACAAATTGTCACGTAGTCCTCCTCACCGCACTGATAGGCAACATCATCAAAATTATTTTTTAGCACTCGTTGAGGGGGACTCGGACTCACACTCACACTCACGCTCGCACTCACACCCACAACCGTGGCCACCTTCTCGGGAAAAGCGCCAGGAAATTGTAATTACAATTTTGTGTTGCAACCACTCGGCACGCAGCGTACTCAAGTCCAATTCGGGGTGGCCCGTGGTTAAGCGACCGTGTAATTTACAATTCTCTCTGGTTGCCCACTCCGTTTACTGTCTACAAACGTTTTAATTATGGTTTATTTTACATTTTCACTTGGATTAATACGTATGTACCTCGCACGCAGTATATCTTTAATTCACATACTGCCACTCTCAGGTGGAATAATAGGTAAACTATGTAAAGAATGATTCTGTTTTTAGTATCTATTACGGGGGCTGCCTAACTGTAAAGGACCAACACAATAACATTGAAAATGATTTTATTGCACTTTTATGTACACTTTTGCATCCGCTGAAACCAATCTTCAATTTGGTTTATGTATGATGATGAAGGATGTATTTCATTAAGATTTTTTCGCACCAGTCGGGAATCCGATGGGGGGATTCCACATATTTAGACTACTGCCAGAAAAAGGACCATGTCCCGACTGGTGCGAAAAAATCATATCCTTTTGACGGCCAAGTGTCCATGTAATATTGAATGCATGCTGGCCCCACTAATGCCAAAAGATGACTCTATCTGACGGTATGTCGCATCACAATCTTGCATAGTAAATCACGCACAGCATCAATTTGTTCTGACAGAACAAACCTTTTTTTAGATCTTAGATCCTCCCATATGGAGATGAGAATCACACATCGCCAAAAGTCGAAAATAGTTGATCGAAGCATTCGTAGCTTGAAAACCAACGCCGAAAACCGTAGAAAGTGATCACAAGGAAATTTGTACGTATCAATTCCATTTTTCACCAAAGATGCATTTTTTTTAACGTTATATACGCGACCATACAAGAAAAAGTTCTAGGCAGGATTTGGCCAAAATATGGAAGCGGGAATTTTGACCTGGTCATAATTAAAATAGCCAAGCCTACGGACTTCAAAGACGAACCAGAAAAGACAAATGTATTCATTGCTATCATTGAGGTTTTTATTTTGAATTTGAACCGTTTGGTTTCCTGACCTATTGGGCACAGGTCACAGGTATAAAATCTCGTATAAAATCATATCATCTCAAATGAGACCCAAATACTAATGCATCCATATATTTCATCCATTAGACATGTTACATACCAAAAAAAGTCGGCAAATAGTTATTCTTTATTAGATATAGATATCCAATTATACCATGTTTTATAATTTAAACGGTTTTAAAAATGTTTTTTTTTATTATATTTAATTAAAAATTAAAATTATTATGTAAAGCTAAATGGACGTGAAGTTCCTTATCGATCCAAAGAATCAACAAATTTTATTTCATTTAACCAAATATGTGAGCACGGCTTTCGTTTAATCAAATCCGCACAAGGAGGCAACTCTGTAAGAAAAATTGCTTTTAGACAGCCAGCCAGTTGATGATCAAATAAAAACTGGTCCCAGAAACTTGTAGATGAAAATGTTACCTTTTAAAAATCGATTATTTCTTCAATAATATTTTGTTGCAGTCATGATCCTCCCTTGCGAGGAAAACTAATTGACGACGGTAATTGTTGCATGTTTAGATAAATCCAATAACAGTTTTTGAATATTCATATAAATATTTCTGTGTACTGCACGATTTACTATTGCTAATTAAAAATACAGCATACGAATATTTGAAAAATCACTTGGAAGCATACCAAAAATTTACATACGTATTACATATCTGTCACCGAAAGTTCAAAACGAGTTTATTGATATTTGCGGCAAAGTTTCAAAGTCATATGTATATGTTTAAGCCCTTCAACATATATCATTTCGGCAGAAGAGACAGACGATTTGTCTGTAAAAGAACAACTCTCGATTGTTATTCGTTTCAAATCAAATTAGAGAAGATGTTATAGAATTTTAGGCTTTGAATGCAGAATATAGCCATGGCCGCAAATGGAGTTCGATCCTCAGAAATTTGATGGACTAGGTTTTGATGGATTGCTGCAATGAAGGAGTTCGAAAAATTCTAAAATAATCATTTTTGAAAAGCATATATTTTCACTGTGCTAGTCATAAGTTTAATTAGGTCGTAAATGACTTAAGTGCGATATCTGAAATTCGAAACAACATTTCCACGATTTTGTAAACATTTTCAAAGTGTCAGTTCTTTGAAGGAAATATGTCCAAAATATACACTCTTTGTGGGAAACACACAAACAAATCGAAGAAGGAAATGCTTCCACAAGACAAGCAGAAATTATTAAGATCTGCCTGCAAATGTGTTTTTTTATATACAAAAATCTATTTGAGATGCATAGGTCTAAGGCTAATGAGGTATTTAATGAAATATATTAAGTATATATGGAATCCACTGAGGTTTGCAGAAGCAAGCAAACAGAGAAAATCCTCCATTAACCTCCTCCAGACCGCAATATATTTGCCATTTATGTATTGTTGAAGCAAAGATTTCCAAAACTAAATAATTCAGAATTTGATTTATCTGCTCTTTATCCAAGTAATATTGAAGATTTAGGTTTAATCGACGCAAGTTTCGAGAATTTGCACGGCATTGATTTTAAAATAGATGTCTGGTAAGTACCAACAAAGCAGAAAACAACGGTAGTTCAATACGCTCAGAAGTGTGAAGCTAAGAACTACGACCGAATCACGCGTGAATGGTAATGCAAATATTTTCAATTAATAACAGAATAAAATTTAAATTTTACTTCATAGGATTGTGATTGTTGAGTGCACACAGACGCCTAGCAAAAGAGAGGAATTCGGAACTCCAAGAGTCTTGGAGGAGCTCGAGAAAAGTCACAGAGGTTTTCCAATTGAGTACAAATATATTTTTTAAAAATTACTGAACAAAATAAATGACTCCCAACACACATATGTAATATTCAATTTATGAGAACAAAAACCCCCCCCTTTGCGAAATCCCGGTTCCGCCCTTGGACATAGTCTGGTTAGTAGTGGTCTGGTTTAAGACAATCTTACTGAGTTTTGGTCATAGAAATAAATAGAATTTGTTTTTATTATTTTATTGTTTCTTCAGAAACAAACAATTATTTCCCATGACATGTTCATTAAGCGCTAAAATCAAATGATTTATGTAACCCATACAGTATATTTTATACGTAAGCGCCGAAAATGGTATCGGAGCTGAAGTTTTATTCTAATGTTAATTTTTGCACTGCTTTTATCATCTTTCCACCTAACGAATTATTAGAATTATTGTATTAGATTTTCCGCTACATCCGTCTCTCTCTCTTTCATTTCTCACACAAACGGCAGCCGTTATATCTAACTCCCCACCGCAAGGGGCGTGCTTGTGAGCGAGAAAGAGAGAACGAATGAGTAAGCGCGTGGGAGGTGTTACGTAGCCACTGAAATATCATTTGTTCCTTCTGGCTATAATAATTATCCGATCTTATCCAGATTTGGCAATCTGCTAGATATGGGCATTCTCTATGGTTCTGTGTTTTCGGTTTTCTCGTGTCTTCAAAATTAACGATCCCACAGATTTTCGCTGTTTGTGGAGCGGGCAAAATTTGGAAACAAAATTGATTCAGTGTGAGATATCACAGAGTTCTGCACATACAATTTGGTTGCTCTAGCTTTTATAGTCTCTGAGAACGGACAGACATATGTAGCTGTATCGACTCGGCTATTGATACTTCCCTATGTGCCTTACAAACATCTGCAAAATTGTGCAATGCGTTCATGATGGTATTGTCCCAAATCCCAAGCAACACACTTAATCCTCCGTTGAAAAGACTAACTCTTGTTTGTGATGTTCTCCTGATCGACACAATCGGTATATCGATGATATAGTTAGTCTTTATCTGTAATATGTAGAAGATAAGACGTTCACAGCAAGGGGCACCTATTTATTATTTGAAAATGTATTACTTATTATTTATATGTTATGTATTAAATAATACAGAATTGTCTATGATTTTTCTTAAAAGAGCTAACAAAATGTGTAAACATTCATTACTTGAGTTATTATTTAGCTCCGTCTTGGTTTGTAGCTCCAGAAATGAAGACCAATAGAACTACAGGAACGATGTACATCCACTAAAAAGCCAAACAAATTATTGGTTGATATTTTCAAATCATAAGATTTAAACTTACATATTTGGCAAAGAATCCTCGGTTATCACGAACTTCTCCGCGATCTCTGGCCTCGCGCTCACGCTCGACCTTTTGAATAAAGCCAGCTGTATCTGGTACGGGAGCTAGCTCGGCATGACGGATCAAAACATCGGTGTTAAAATGCGTTTCCTCCAACTTATTTATCTCATCACTCGTGCAGCCGTCGGTACCTGGCGATGCATCTTGAGAAGCAGTAACAGCGGTAACATATCCAGAAGGGTCTAGCGAGATCCACAGTACGTCGTTCAGATGAGCTTGCAGCAAACTGCAGGCCTTGTTGGATGTAATGAAGCGTGCCTTGCTGCCGTTAGGATATACCACAGTTGCCTTCAAGCGGTAGAACTCATTTTGTTTTGCAAGAACCTAAATCAGATGTGCAATTATTTTAACCATGAATAGACAAAATAAAAGTAAATACATGTTAAGCCCTAACTTAAGCTGACAGGGTAATATGCAACTCTGGTTTGTACATTCATTAATTTCGATTTCATAGATCTTCATCTGAATTTATGGACTCTATGGCTTAACCTATGAACCTTTGTTCGTGCATATGAATGTACATGCATATGTATTATTGCCGGTCTATACAGTTTTACTTACCTTTAAACCATCTAGTTCTCCATGGGTCAAAGGAAGTTGAGCTACATTGGACAAGCCCGAATTTAGACTTGGAATTGTAATATTTCCGCGGAAAGAAAATTCTTCCGAGTTGGATGCTAGCGCATGGTGGAGCTCAACTGTAATCCAGCTGTCATGTTCGAGAAAGCACTTTGAATGCAAAAATTAATTTATTGTAAGTGGCATATTAATAAAAGCATTTTCTTACCCATCCATTACCGACGATGCTCAGCAGAACAAGAATAGCACTTAAATTCATTTTTACGTTTATTAATTGCAATTTGGTGATGGTGTGACCGCGGATTTGTCATTAACATATACGGTCAGACCCTCAGAAATATACGGAAATATACGTCACTTCTTCAAAATATACCGTAAATATACTGACGAATTTTTCGTTCTTATAATCCATCATATGCCTCGATTTTGATATTCGGTTGAATATTACTAGCTAATTAGAGCACTCAGAACTGAATATACAATTTTATTCGATGGATGAACCAATTTCCTACACCCTCTTAGATGAGTCCATAACGCGTCTTTAAAAAAATTGGAAAATACTAGAAAATACTATGAATAGTGCAAGGTGTATGAGCTAGACATCGTGTCTAGACTGGCAAGAAAGCAGTGTGACCGCGGACTTTTCCATAAGATATACGGTCTGACCCTCAAAACTATACCGAAATATACCTCTCATTTTCAAAATATACCGATGAAAACACCAACTTAGCCCATCTAAGCCCACTTTATTTAAACAGGATAACACCTTGAATAAAATGCGTAAAAAAGGTACCCTATTTTCCAGTATATACATATAATATATTAAAATTAATAAATTGATGAAACTTATTAAATATTATATTACATTACGATGTACCGTAATTATACCTTCAGTTCCATTTCGACGTCAAAATATATGGAAAGGTATCATAAGTATCAATAGTGACGACGGTAAAGAATGCGATGCTTTGAATTTTGAAATGTATGGAAATGAAATGAAATGGAAATGAAATGCTTTTAAAATAGAATAAAGATATTGAAGTCTGTTGGTTATAGATCCCTTCTGAATGAAATCAACGATGCACATGAAATGAAAGATAAACTCAGGTACTATATAGTTTGGGTTAACTATTGATGCGAAACGATAAATAGAATAAATGTAACAAAATCAGAAAAAACTATTTCAATATTCTGTCATTTGATTATAACGCTCTCCCTGGCCAGAGGGCGCACACCGCACGAGGAAGATTATGTGGGAGATAGAGAGAGAGAGAGAGAGCTGTATCTCTATAGAGTAAGTGTGTGGTACCCCACAGCAATTTAAATTATTCATTCTGGCTATAATAATGATCCGACCTGATCATTCGGATCTGATCTTGATCTGGTCCACAGATTTTCATTCTTTGTGGGGGCGGAAAGTATTGACATATGTAACAGTGTGATATCAAAGGAGTCTGGATATAAAATTTGGTTGCTCTAGCACTTCTAGTCTTTAATACCTTGGCGCTCATCGAGACGGACGGACAGACAGAAAGACAGATATGGCTATATCGGCTAGTCTATTGATGCTGATCAAGTATATATCTCTGTACATATATTATGGGGTCGGGAACGCTTCCTTCTGGGTGTTACACACAGCCACATCCACCACTGTTACATCCCTATACTCTTTGAGTATCGGGTATAAGTTATCAACGAATCTTATGTCTAGCATCTACTTCGTCATGCACTCGACATGAACATTGTATTTTGGTTCTCGGGCATCCTGTTTTGCACTTTCCGCTTGTGTGTTGGCTACAAGGACGCGCCCTATATATTCAATCACACTTCACTTATTTTTACATTGTTATTTTATTAAGCCAGTGGTTTTTACTCTCATTATGTTGGGACTTAGTAGGCCAGTAGAAGATTTATTAATACGGCTGTATAGCAATAACTGCTGATCTAAAAAATCCCAACTATAATGGGTGCACACAAATATTCCAATTTAGTTTTACACGTCTTACAGTTGACCCTCGCGTTTGTAGCTTAACTGACAAGCTGAACGAAATTTACATCATCTTTTATAGTT
The DNA here is from genome assembly GCA_963969585.1 of Drosophila helvetica. Taxonomy (NCBI): domain Eukaryota; kingdom Metazoa; phylum Arthropoda; class Insecta; order Diptera; family Drosophilidae; genus Drosophila; species Drosophila helvetica. Next base: position 57,717,198 of record OZ018401.1, read on the forward strand.
ACCGTTGAGAAATCGTCAATTACATCATGATATTTATTTTTTTAATTATGTATTATAGTATACGTGTATTTAAAGCATGATCGTATCAAGTATTCATATGCTGAGCTAAAGGGAAATTCAAGTTGTAATAAGATATTGTTGCTTTACTACAATCTTCAAATGAAGCCAATGTAAAGCCCAAGTATGCAAAATGTTGTGCATCATTGCATTTCAGTTTATCAGCCAGACTTTCATAGGCCGCGTAGCGTAGTATAACGTCAAATCAGTTTATTTCAAAACACCAATATGGTTAGTCGGGGGAAGTCTTTGTAGGATCCAAATGTACCTAACAGGTTGATCAGTACATTTATAACATCCATTATTGATTTTTTTTAAGCTGGATGGACAAATCCATATGTACACGACGCAAACACACAATTACCGCGATCTCCGTCATCCGTCTCTGAATTTATAGCAGTTTTGCCAAAAGTGGATGTGTGAAACACCCAGAAGGAAGCGTTTTCGACCCCATAAAGTATATATATTCTTGATCAGCATCAATAGCCGAGTTGATGTAGCTATGTCTGTCTGTCCGTCCATCCGTGCATCCGTCTTCATTAGCGCCCATATCTCAGAGACTATAAAAGCTAGAGCAACCAAATTTTGTATCCAGATTTTTGTCATATCACAGTGTTACAAGTGTATTTCAAGTGTATTTCCACGCCCCCTTCCGCCCCCACAAAGAACGAAAATCTGTGAAATCCACAATATTTAAGATACGAGAAAACTAAAAACGCGGAATCATAGAAAATGGCCATTTCTAACAGAGTGTTGAATCTGGATGAGGTCGGATCATTATTATAGCCAGAAGGAAGAAATTAAATTCCAGTGGCCTTCCAAGCGCTTACTCATTCCCTCTCTCTCTCGCACACAGCCGTGTATGTATATGTAGGAAGTAGATGTATACATGTAGAGAAGACAGATGTAAAAAACGTATGTAAACGAAAATGGAAACATCGAATATATAAAAATCTCCAAAAGGGTTCGACTTAATTTTTGTTTGTTAAAATTCAAGTTGTCTTCTTTGCGAAAATTTCTCATACTAACAGATTTGATACTTCTGATCAATTCATCTTGACTCAGTGGACTTTAAATGTATTTATCTTAATAAAAGACAGATAAAGTACAGATTCTAAACGACTTTAAATGACGTAAGTAAGTAAGTATAAATTTAAGTATTAATTTACAAGCAAGATATCGGCCAATACAGTGTGACCAGAAAACGAGTATTGTTCAGTTGTAATTTTAATTTATTATTATATTATATAATAGTTTTTCATATTATTCGGCTTTCACTTACTTTGGCGTTTTGCGTTTTCAGCCAAATCGTTTCGATCTCGTTTTTAGGTGCTCCAATTTTCCTAAATTTTTTATTTTTTTCAGCTTTGTTGTTTCCCTGACCATCCTGAGTATGATGGATCTACAAGAAGAATCTAAAAAGCATTATAGTATTCAGCGGCTTAACTCAAGTTGCTAACCTGCTTAAATAGAGGGGGGTTAAGTGGGCTAAGATTTTTTTCTTATCGGTATATTTTGAAAATGGGACGGTATATTTCGGTATATTTCTGAGGGTCAGAAAAGTCCGCGGTCACACTTGTCAACACGCTTGCTAAAATAAAAATAAGACTTTGTCAAAGCGAATACCGCAAAATGAATTTACGTAAAATAAGCGTTGTCAGGAAATTTTCTTCATTTCCTTTGCGTTTACAATCTTCAACCGCTTCAACTGCGGAGTTGCCGGCGTCGATCATAAATGAAAATGTGGAAGACAGCCTTGTGCATGCACGGAAACTCAATAAATCTGGCTTACAAGAGCAGCATAAAAACATTGTAATGGGAACTCTACCTTATCAAGACGCTCAGTCCTGGATACACTTGACGGAGAAATATCAGAGAAAAGTCTATGGCCAGTACGGTGCCAAGAGTAACGTAAACCCAAAGATTTGCTTTGATTCAAGTGCAGAGAAAGAAGTTATGCAACTGGACGCTTTCCTTAAAGCAGTGGAAAAGAACCGCCTTGAGAAAGCAGAGAAAATCCAACGAACTAATGCCCGCGATGAAGACATAGCAAAGAAACTGGATAAGCTACAGCAGTGGAAGTCCGATTTGAATGCAAAGGTGGCAAAACGCGAGGCAGAAGCTGCTGCTGCGATAAAGCGAAAGGAGCGATTGGTGGAGGAGGTTCGCAGGCATTTTGGATTCAAGGTGGATGCTCGTGATGAACGATTTAAGGAAATGCTGGAGCAAAAGGAGAAGGAAGACAAGAAAAAGCAAAAGGAAGCTAAGCGAAAGGCAAAGGAGGAAAAAATGATGGCAAAACTCGTGGAGAAAACATCATCCTAACTTAACTACATATATCGAGAAATAAACTAAACCATCATTTATAGTTAAAGAAATGTTGACACTATTTACATAGCTTTTATTTTGAAGAGCATAGTCCTCTCTAGGTCCTCAAGGGTAACTGGAGCTACCGATAAATCTGCAAGAGAATCCAACGTATCGGGGCCCGAAGCCAGAAAACCTTCCGTTCCTTTTTCGAAGTGAAACAGCCTTACATTTGTATCAAGTCAGATTTGCGCATCAAATCTTAATGTGCTAGCTGTGAGAAATCAAATTTGAGGTATATAGTATATATGTATTTTTTTATTTACATATGGGTTTCACAGGTGGACTAAACTTTTTTTATCAGATATCATACTGTGGATGGAAAGAGTTGGACGCCGGCTTCCAATGCTGCCAGTTTGCTTCTTTGTATCTATTTCCCATTCGTTGCAGGTAATACAAACTTCCACAAAATGAGAAATCCGAGGAGAAGCAAGTTTGCGTGTCATTTTCTGAGCCCTTATCAATGCTTCCTTGGTCCGTTCAACCTTGTGGAGGGCTGCATTGGACTTAATAATGAGAAGAGTGCACAGAAAATGCCATATCGAGCTATTACAGTTCTTAGTTTCTGGAAAATAATTAATTTATAGGTCAGACATGGCTATAATTTTAATATAAGTAATGGAGGAAGCCTTACCCATCAGGCCCTTTCTAGCTGCAAAGCAGCATTCATCAAAGCGATTTGATTTCAGATGAGTGTCACCAATGCTATGCAATAGATAGCATTTTTCGATCGAGTATTTGGCAAACAGCATTCGTTTTTCCAATCGAGATATCAACTGTCTGAGAATTTAGTATTTCTACAATAGTGGCGTGAATGTAATGGTATGTAGAAACACTTACCTCGATTTTGACATGGACGGATCTGACACATCAGCCTCCTGATGAGTGGAGCGGTCTCCAAATACGAACTTCTGAGCATCCCACGGTTTGTCGGTGGGAAGGCGAAGTAGCTTGAGAAGAGCATTCTTGTCCTCATACAGATTTATGCCGGAAGGGACTGTACACTGTTCAGCAAATGCTAGCGCCAAGGTGTTGTACACTTCATTCATAAATTCAAATTTCCAAGGCATAATCCGATTTGTTTTCAAGACAACGTAGTCTCCCATAACCTCCTCCACGTACTTCGAAAGTCTCTGAACAATAATGGCATTCCTTAATGACTTAAAAGTCCAAAAGTTAAGAAAAAATAAAAACTCACCGCTACGTTACCGACGGAGCGAAGATATTTAATGCTCCTTAACACCGAACGCATTTTACGACCTGTTTGGTACTGCATGCGGAAAAGATAGTCCTCCCGAAATTTGTTCATCAGTTTCTTGTTCGTGAATTTGTTAAATCGAACGTAGTACATGGGAGCACGAGCATGAAGCATTTTCTGGAATAGAATTATGTACAATTTATTAATATTTCCAGCTGCAATAGTTGAAAACATATCGTACATACCATGAACAACTTTAGTTCCTCATATTTCTTTTTATTTAGAGCTCCCAAAAAATTTTTCGAGTTTTCGCACTGTTCAAGAAGCAAAGTTGGGTTCCTGAAGAAAGTGTGTGTCATCAGATGATAAATTGTTATACCCGGTACTCGAAGAGTAAAGGGGTATATTAGATTTGTGCAAAAAAATTATGTGTGTAACACCCAGAAGGAAGCGTTTCCGACCCCATAAAGTATATATATTCTTGATCAGCATCAATAGCCGAGTCGATATAGCTATGTCTGTCTGTCCGTCCGTCTGTCCGTCCGTCCGTCTGTCCGTCTTCATTAGCGCCTATAGCTCAAAGACCATAAAAGCTAGAGGAACACTATTTTGTATCCAGACTCCTGTCCTAACGCACTGTTACAAGTGTATTTCAAAATTTCGCCCCGCGCCCTTCGGCCCACTCCAAGGACGAAAATCTGTGGCATGCACAATTTTAAAGATACGAGAAAACTAAAAACGCAGAATCGTAGAGAATGTTAATATCTATCAGAGTGTTGAATCTGGATCAGATCGACTCATAAATATAGCCACAATGAAGAAAACCATTTCGAAATGCATCGTTCCCTCTCGCTCTCTTTCACACACAGGTTTGGGCGCTGTGAGCATTCGTCCAGATGAGCGCCTAGATCTCAGAGACTATAAGAGCTAGAGCAACCAAACTCTCTATCCATGCTCCTGTGATATCACGTCAGTACAAGTGTATTTCAAAATTTGGCCACGCCCCCTTCCGCCCCCACAAAAGACGAAAATCTACAATTTTGAAGATACGGGAAAACCCAAAACGGAGAATCATAGAAAATGACCATATCTATCAGAGTATTGAATCTGGATCAGATTGGACCATAAATATAGTCAGAAGGAACAAATTAAATTTCAATGGCCTTCCAAGCGCAGACTCATTCCCTCTCTCTCTCGCACACAGCCGTGTATGTATATGTAGGAAATAGATTTAGACATGTAGAAAAGACAGATGTAAAAAACGTATGTAAACAAAAATGGAAATAATATATATAAATCTCCGAAAAGGTTGACTTAATTTTTTTTTGTTTTTTTTGGCTAAAACTAAATTTATCCCTTTTGCGAACATGTAATAATGTAATTTATTACAAGCTCACATACATATATACTGACTGAGTACCGGGTATAAAGTAGAGCCGCGGCGGTAGACGCGGCTCACAACGTTCCCCCTCGTTTTTTTTTAATATGAAGTTACCTTAGCAATTTTTTCAAAAAAACGACATCAATCCATGACTTGTCTAAGTAAATTTGATTAAACACATTAAATGCCCGATTCCGCCTGGCGATTTCAAGTGGGGACAGTAATTCGTCCTTTTAGGAATTGAGAGAATCGAGAGAAAGTCTTGTTAGGCCAACTAAAATAGTTTAAGAGTTTTGGACATACTTCGATTTCCAGGATACTTAGAACATCGCATTTGTTTTGTTCTTTTAATATTTTCCACAGTGGCTTGTTTTGTATTTGACTTCGTGCCTTTAGGTCCATTTCCTTCACTTGGATTAGCAGCTTTTCATTCCCAGATAGAAACTCGGTTAGCTCATCTCCACAACAGTTTTTGATATTTTCGTCAAGCTAAAACCATTAATGAATCCAAGAATGAAACCATTTTAATTTGAACGCATATTTACATTAAAGATAAATCATACCACAACGAGACGTTTCTCAAATGCTTTAATCTTGTTTCCTTTGAACTGCCGAGTATTATCGTGCAACTCCGCCTTGGCATTCTCAAACTGATTTAGTTCATAGAGAGCATCACAAATTTCCAAATTAATTGGAGCGTTTTTGATATGAAGTTGTTTCAAAATTCCTGTAAATCAGTAAATTAAATTATATTATATTATGCGGATGGGGCAGAACATTGTCAGAGTATGGACATACTCTTTGCCTCTGCACAGTCCTTTAGAGCGCCTTCAGTTTGAGCATTCTTCCGTTTAGTTTGGCTCCGGTGGTAGAGAGTCACATGATCGTCTGGTAGCATGTCGAGTGCCTTGTTGTAATAGTACATGGCCATGTTCTCTCTTCGACGGCGACTGTAGTACGATCCCCAGTCCGTGTAAATGCCATGCTCTATTTCAGGACTCCAATCAATTTTCATCCATATTGGTATATCTTTTGCCACTCCTGTCGCCGGTATATAATTCGGAACTATTGACGTCATTTCTTGTTATTTTTATTTTTTTATTTATTTTTTTTTTTATTTTTTTTTATATTATTAAAAAATTTTTTTTGTATTAGAGTATTGGGTTTTTTTTTGTTATCTGTTGTGTATTTCGTATGAGTGTTTAGAACATAATGATGGAGTTCAAATGTTGAAACATAGAGTTTGAAACCAACTTTAATTTCAAAGGTTCAATGACCTATTCTGGGAAATCTTTCTCGTGTTACAGTGTTTGTGTAACAACTCCTCCTAAACGGTTCTACAGAGTTTTCTGAAATTTTGTTTGTATATATAGTGGGTATGCGAGTGGGCTATTAGGTTTTTGTTCAACTTCCTACCACTAGCCATAATTTTTTAATCGTGGTTGTAGTATATTTCTGTATATATAAATATATATATATATCTCATACAAAATGTAATCATAATCAACTATGCTTTGATCTACTTGGGTGTGTGTTACGTTTTTTGTGACTATGAAAGCTTGGAATGCGAGCCTTGCATTCGAGTACAACCAAGATTTCGCTCATCGGAAAGTGCTGATTAGTACTATGGACAAAGATCATTGTCTTGCCCCCAAATACAAACATGAGTCAGATAGAATGTGTTGCCCCGCCAGAAGCATTCCACGGTTTGGTCAATGGCACGGATACAGATTTAAGCCTGTTCCTGAAGTCCATTCGTTAGTTAAATTTCTGCTTCCAAATGAAATTGTTCGGAGCAACAGAAATAATTCACAATACTGCGGAAAAAGGCAGTGCAATTAAAAATTAAAGGACACATAGTGGGTTCATTGCTGCCCATGCCATTCATTTTTACAAAGATGCACATATGGGCGGTGAGGACATCAATGGTGTGGACCACGAACGCGCACTCGCGTTCAATGACCTATCAATGAATTAATAAAATTCTTCAAATCACACATGCACATTCTATCCGAAATTAAGCGTAATTTTGGGCTAAAACATCGCCACTGTCGTCAGAAGTGGGATTGCAAATTAGTAAAATTCGAAGATTTAAAACTTAAGAAAATAAAGAAAAAAAAGCCTATTTACATATTTTAGCCTAAAGGCGGACTGACAAAAAATATCGTGCACTGATTTGCTCTGAGAAATTAATATGAATCATTTAAATGGCAGAACAAAGTTGGCCGGGTCAACTATTAAATAATAAATAATAGTAATAAATAAGTATAAATAATACTAAATAATAATACTGGTAAATAAATTATTGAGAAGGTTCCTGCAATCAGCCTACATGAACCACAAACCAACGTGGTAGTTCATGTGCTGATTCGCCATCTCTTACGATATTTTATATTTTAACGACGTACCATGATTCTTCCTTTCTAGTTTTTGCTTCAACAAAGAGCGTACATGTAATGAGATAATCATTGCAAGCATTTAAAATAGTATTTATACTACGTACTCGAAGATTTTTGGGATATATGGTTGACGCCTTCTTTTCAGAGACTATAAAAGCTAGAGCAACCAAATTTTGTGTGCAGATTCCTGTGGTATCACACAGAGTCAGGTTTAATTCAAAATTTTGACACACTCCCACCGAAAGGGCTGCTGCATTCGCAATTTTGCAGACACGAGAAAACCGAAAACGCAGAGCCATTGAGAATGACCATATCGATCAGATTGCGAAATCTGGCTTAGATCGGACTATTATTATAGCCAGAAGTAAAAAATGATATTTCAGTGGCTACGTAAGAGGGAGAGAGAGAGAGAGAGAATGAGTAAGCGCTTGGTAGACCACTGGAATTCCATTTGTTCCTTCTGGCTAAAATAATGATCCGACCTGATCCAGATTCAACACTCTGATAGATATGGCCATTCTCTATTATTGTGCGTTTTTTAGTTTTCTCGTATCTTACACATTGGGGACTCCACAGATTTTCGTTCTTTGTGGGGGCGGAATGGGGCGTGGCAAAATTTTTAAATTCACCTTTATTGAAGTGATATCACGGGAGCATGGATACAAAGTTTGGTTTTCTCATCTGGACGAATGGGCACAGCAGACACAGTCGCGTGTAAGAGAGCGAGAGGGAACGATGCTTTTCGAAATGGTTTTCTTCATTGTGGCTATATTAATAATCCCATCTAATCCAGAATCAACACTCTGATAGATATAGTCATTGTCTATGATTCTACGTTTTTAGTTTTCTTGCATCTTTAAAATTGTGCATGCCACAGACTTTCGTCTTTTGTGTGGGCGGAAGGGGGCGGGACGTAATTTTGAAATGCACTTGTAACAGTATGATATGACAGGAGCGTGGATACAGACATTGGTTGCTCAGCTTTTATAGTCTCTGAGATATAGGCGCTAATGAAGACGCATGGGCGGACAGAAGGACAGACGGACGGACAGACAGACATAGCTATATCGACTCTATCGACGGCTATTGATGCTGATCAAGAAAATATATGGCGTCGGAAACGATTGCTTCTGGGTGTTACACACATCCATTTTAACAAAAAATCGAATATACCCCATTACTCTTCGAGTATCGGGTATAATAACGTCGCTTCGAGGCAAGCTTTGAGAAATGGGGGAAGGAATATATTTTGAAGGCTATGAATATTACTACACATATCTTTTTAGAAATAGTCAAGGCTTGCTGCCGCAGTGTCCATGCTGGGCTCAGACGAATAACTTTGATGTCGGCTTCCTACACTACTGCCTTGCTTTAAATTATATTCTTGCTCGTTGCAGGTTATACAAATTTCCACAAACTGAGAAATCCGAGGAGAAGCAAGTTTGCGTGTCATTTTCTGAGCCCTTATCAATGCTTCCTTGGTCTGTTCAACCTTGTGGAGGGCTGCATTGGACTTAATAATGAGAAGAGTGCACAGAAAACGCCATATCGAGCTATTACAGTTCTTAGTTTCTGGAAAATAATTAATTTTTAGGTCAGACATGGCTATAATTTTAATATAAGTAATGGAGGAAGCCTTACCCATCAGGCCCTTTCTAGCTGCAAAGCAGCATTCATCAAAGCGATTTGATTTCAGATGAGTGTCACCAATGCTATGCAATAGATAGCATTTTTCGATCGAGTATTTGGCAAACAGCATTCGTTTTTCCAATCGAGATATCAACTGTCTGAGAATTTAGTATTTCTACAATAGTGGCGTGCATGTAATGGTATGTAGAAACACTTACCTCGATTTTGACATGGACGGATCTGACACATCAGCCTCCTGATGAGTGGAGCGGTCTCCAAATACGAACTTCTGAGCATCCCACGGTTTGTCGGTGGGAAGGCGAAGTAGCTTGAGAAGAGCATTCTTGTCCTCATACAGATTTATGCCGGAAGGAACTGTACACTGTTCAGCAAATGCTAGCGCCAAGGTGTTGTACACTTCATTCATAAATTCAAATTTCCAAGGCATAATCCGATTTGTTTTCAAGACAACGTAGTCTCCCATAACCTCCTCCACGTACTTCGAAAGTCTCTGAACAATAATGGCATTCCTTAATGACTTAAAAGTCCAAAAGTTAAGAAAAAATAAAAACTCACCGCTACGTTACCGACGGAGCGAAGATATTTAATGCTCCTTAACACCGAACGCATATTACGACCTGTTTGGTACTGCATGCGGAAAAGATAGTCCTCCCGAAATTTGTTCATCAGTTTCTTGTTCGTGAATTTGTTAAATCGAACGTAGTACATGGGAGCACGAGCATGAAGCATTTTCTGGAATAGAATTATGTACAATTTATTAATATTTCCAGCTGCAATAGTTGAAAACATATCGTACATACCATGAACAACTTTAGTTCCTCATATTTCTTTTTATTTAGAGCTCCCAAAAAATATTTCGAGTTTTTGCACTGTTCAAGAAGCAAAGTTGGGTTCCTGAAGAAAGTGTGTGTCATCAGATGATAAATTGTTTTTTTTTAATATGAAGTTACCTTAGCAATTTTTTCAAAAAAACGACATCAATCCATGACTTGTCTAGGTAAATTTGATTAAACACATTAAATGCCCGACTCCGCCTGGCGATTTCAAGTGGGGACAGTAATTCGTCCTTTTAGGAATTGAGAGAATCGAGAGAAAGTCTTGTTAGGCCAACTTAAATAGTTTAAGAGTTTTGGACATACTTCGATTTCCAGGATACTTAGAACATCGCATTTGTTTTGTTCTTTTAATATTTTCCACAGTGGCTTGTTTTGTATTTGACTTCGTGCCTTTAGGTCCATTTCCTTCACTTGGATTAGCAGCTTTTCATTCCCAGATAGAAACTCGGTTAGCTCATCTCCACAACAGTTTTTGATATTTTCGTCAAGCTAAAACCATTAATGAATCCAAGAATGAAACCATTGGAATTTGAACGCATATGTACATTAAAGATAAATCATACCACAACGAGACGTTTCTCAAATGCTTTAATCTTGTTTCCTTTGAACTGCCGAGTATTATCGTGCAACTCCGCCTTGGCATTCTCAAACTGATTTAGTTCATAGAGAGCATCACAAATTTCCAAATTAATTGGAGCGTTTTTGATATGAAGTTGTTTCAAAATTCCTGTAAATCAGTAAATTAAATTATATTATATTATGCGGATGGGGCAGAACATTGTCAGAGTATGGACATACTCTTTGCCTCTGCACAGTCCTTTAGAGCGCCTTCAGTTTGAGCATTCTTCCGTTTAGTTTGGCTCCGGTGGTAGAGAGTCACATGATCGTCTGGTATCATGTCGAGTGCCTTGTTGTAATAGTACATGGCCATGTTCTCTCTTCGCCGGCGACTGTAGTACGATCCCCAGTCCGTGTAAATGCCATGCTCTGTTTCAGGACTCCAATCAATTTTCATCCATATTGGTATATCTTTTGCCACTCCTGACGCCGGTATATAATTCGGAACTATTGACGTCATTTTTTGTTTTTATAATTTTTGAAATTTTTTTTTGGTGTTTTGTGTATTATTATTTTTTTTGTAATTTTGTTTTCTGTTGTGTGTGCTGTGTATGAGTAACTAGAACATAATGAGTTATACGAATTTTCAGTGTTCAAAAAATGACTTTAGTTCAAATGTTAAGTTTTTTGTTTATTCTGAGCGGCCGAAACCGACCCCGACACCATAGGGTAACAGCAACGTGACATACATATGTATCTGTCCGAATTATGTCAAGTTATGAACTCCAGCTCTAATTGGCATTACAATTTCTCGTTCATTAGGAACTTTACAGTCTCTTTGAATCATGGGAACGATATCGTTCACATATGTGAAGCGACACACATATATGTATGTACATATACAAAGTTGTTGCCAATTCTTTTCTGAGATATTCCTAATTCTCTCTTTTTCCGACAACGCACGCTTGTATCCACAGAGTTGGAGTATTAGGAAGGATTTCATTGTTCGAGAGCTGCAATTATTTCTGAAATTAGTTCTCGAATGCAACAAACTAAAATCTACTAGCTCGCAGCAGAATGAGTCGGATTTTGACGCCTGCGCACTTATTTACCTCTAAGATTCGTATCGTTTCAGTGGTTTTGTTGGTCAGGTACTTTTAGATATGCCAACAGTTATGTTGCACCTCTTGTTGGCAATGCATCATGTGAGCACACTGTTCGAAGAAATAGTAATACTTACTCATATATTTGATGGAATAATTACGAGATTGTGACAGTAGAAAGCCTCAATATTGTGGTTTTCTAAATATGATTTGAAATATTTAACGGACCAAAAACGGGCCAAAGTATGCGAATGTGTGTGTATAAAATGAAGAATATAAATAATTCGAAGCAGCAATAAAGACTAGGTAAGACTTGTTTAGCATCTTATGTATTTTTTCTTCCAATTTGTTTGATGGTACATAATTCAGTATATACTCCTGTTATCCGATTCAGTTCATTTCGACAATCCTTTTGGATGATATTATTGGCTACACATACAAGGATATAGGCAACAAATATTTTTCGGGAAGTCAAATAACCAAACCAAAGAGTCTTAAGACCTGACAAAAATTGCACTCGGAAAAAGAAGCGGTAAGGACACACGTGTGTCATATAGGAACAGATCCATATACTCATACGAGTATGTGCTAGTGTCAGCTAAACCACACAGAAGGAGTGAAGCGTGAAAATATTTATGGGTTCATTAGGGTACATTAGCCATGTGTTCATAATTACTTAGCTTGTACGCCGTTACCTAAGTAATGATTGCCGGTGTGTGGTTTTTCTCCGTATATTCATGAGAAGATGCATGTGCAAATGTATGGCCATCTAGGAACTCTGTTGATAATGTTCTTCCGGCAATTCCAACTTCAATCCGTATGGAAGAAAGTATAATAAGCAAAAGAAAACCATACTCCGCCCTGAAAAGCATCTAACATCAGATGGTCGAAAAGCATGTCTCTGAGAGAAAATATAATATGAACGAATCGAACGAAGGAAGTTGTGCTTTTGTAAGTTTTTCTATCTTTTGAAAGATTGAATATAGTTGAATTCTAACAATCATTTCATCTTTTTAAATCCATTATATTTACGTAAAATGCCCATTGTCTTTTAAATTATTTGCTTAAATTTTATTGTTTTTGACGTAAATATAAAATATTACTCATTCTGCGGCATGAACGCGGCTTCATATCTTTTTAATTTAGAATAAACACATCTACATTTATAATATCTATATAGTACATACTACAGGCACACACGTACAAACGTACATACGTACAGGCGCATATGCATATGTACAATGTATCTACAGATTAGCCAAAACCATGCCTTCTTATCTTTCTATCGCTTGACGGCGCACAGTAATCTGAAGGCACCTAAAAGATACAGTGGCAGTTTCATTACGATAACGAATAGGTGGATCGGATCTCTCTCTAAAAAATTCGCCATATGTGCTTTTACCCAATTAAACTCATTTCAACAGCCTCCGCTCTTGAACACGGTTAGGACAGAGTGACAGAGTGAAAGTCAAGAACGCGTTTAAATTGCCAGCAAAATGGATTCGGCAACGGAATTTCCGTTCACATTTCCGGAAGTCAATAATAGTATGGTGTTCAATAAGAGTATTGACAATATAAATCAGATACTCGCGACCAGCTTCAACATGGCTCCGGAACATGCCTTGGAAGCAGAGGAGTATGGCTGCTTCACCGCAAACTGTTCACCCTCTGAGTACGTGGAATTTGTTCTGGGTCCACAAACACTACCCCTCTATAAGGCGATTTTGGTAAGTCCCTCCATTCGACTCATGCCATGGCATTTTACTGAAAAACGAACTCAAATATGTTACTATCACTTTAATACACAAATTTCAGATTACCATTATATTCGGTGCTGTTTTTATAACTGGTGTTTTAGGAAATCTTCTTGTGTGCATTGTGATTATACGACATTCCACAATGCACACGGCGACCAACTACTACCTCTTCAGTCTCGCAGTTTCTGATCTGCTCTACTTACTTTTCGGTTAGTTTGCTATTGCCCTAATATATTGTATGGAACTTCTTCATTCATGATTTACCATTTCGACTAATATAAATACATTCAGGACTACCCGCAGAAGTATTTCTGTACTGGCACCAGTATCCATTTCTCTTTGGATTGACCTTTTGCAAGATACGAGCATTCATATCTGAGGCGTTAGTAAATAATAATGTTTAAGTCATTGAATTGTGCAACAAAAAAAAAAAACACTTTTTTGAAAATTTTGGTCTGAACAGAATAATTGTTGCACAGTTCTACTGAGAACAGTCCACACAACCACAAGCCCATACCTATTTCAGATGCACTTATGTGTCGGTTTTTACGATCGTTGCCTTCTCCATGGAGCGATTTTTGGCCATCTGCTATCCGTTGTATCTGTATGCAATGGTTGGCTTCAGGCGTGCCATGCGAATCATAACTGCACTGTGGATTATAAGTTTTCTAAGCGCCATACCGTTTGGCTTGCTCACCGACATTCAATATCTCATTTATCCACTGGGTATGTACATATGTATGGGAACCTTTCTGAATCCACATATCAACACATAATTTATCCCAATTTACAGATAATGCCCCCATAGCGGACTCTGCTTTCTGTTCAATGTCTCCTGAGATTCCGAATATCATACCCATATTTGAGATATCGTTTTGTGTGTTCTTTGTGATTCCCATGATCATTATCATTCTGCTATACGGACGCATGGGAGCTAAGATTCGATCAAGAACCACACTTAAATTGGGTAAGTACCATACGAAACACATATGGACACTTAGATGTGATACGAAAATTTGGTTCTAGGTGTTCGTCATGGAACCATTAACCAAGAGGCAAGGAACTCTCAAAAGAAAAAAAAGACAGTCATACGAATGTTGGGTGAGATGTTATTATAAAAAAAAAAAACATGGAGCCAAATGCCAATATGCGATATCACTATTTCAATTCAAATAGCCGCTGTTGTCATCACATTTTTTGTGTGCTGGTTTCCGTTTCACATTCAAAGACTTTGGTACTTGTACGCCAAGAATGTCGAAAATTTTCAAGATATAAACGAATGGCTCTTTTCAATCGCTGGATTCGCATACTACGTATCATGGTAAATGGGTCACAGATAATACTGTTCATCAACTAGTTGCTATAATCAATATACTTGTTCTTAGCACCATTAATCCAATCGTATACAGTGTGATGTCACGTCGCTATCGGGTCGCATTTAAGGAATTACTTTGCGGCAAACCTGTGGGAGCCTACTACAACAGTGGATTCGCACGGGATTGCTCGAGCTTTCGAGAGCCCACAACAGCAGCAAGCAACAAAAGGGGCTACGACCGCGTCCAATCTGTAAGTGTTTATACGAGACTACATTTATAGTATGCATTTATTTCTGAGCCATACTGAAGAATAAATTCCATATCCCCTTCTATGGAGAGGTAGCTGTTCCTTAACTACAACCCTAGGTAGAGTCTATTGAGATTGTATTTAGAGTCTACAAATTTCGGGCACTCTTAAATTGGCCAACTCTAGGCCTTCCGGTCCCACCTCTTTTTGGGCCATTCGTTCCTTGAAAGCAACATCTCGCAGAGTTCTGATCGTTGCGATAACAATCCCAAATATTGACTAGAACAGACTAGAGACTAATCATAATGATTATACTAATTCCTATTACATATACTATCTATACAATTGACTCATTTTTTTAGGTTCACGTTCGATCTAGCCATTATGATAATGTTAACGAAACAGCTTCCATGTCTTCGAATAGAGTGCTAATCAAGAAAACATATAGCCTTCCTATACATAAGGTAAATATACAAACAAAAGATCTTAAGTTTGATAACGTGCCTAATACGTTATCTTTTTTTTCTTCTTTGATTATACGAGTAGTCTTTCTTTTTTATCTGTTTGCTCTTTTTATCTTTTTTTTTTGTGTATCGCCATACGATTTATAGTAATTTATAACTATAACAATAAATAAGAAAACATCTTTAGCCCAAAATAAAACTACTTTATCACATGTATCATCCATTCTCTGCCAAAGGATCGATCGAATATAGACTTTCTTTCTTGCTTGTTGTTGGAATTTCTTCCAAGAGTCTTGTATTTTGTTGGCTCCTATTTTACTATTTTACAATCATGCGAACTGCTTATTCATTGATATTACAACTTATATTTTTAGAATGCAGACTCAACCGTCATAAGCAGAACAGATATTGTGATCGTACTAGAAAATAGTGCAAGTGCCCGAACCGATGGCAAAGAATCAAAGGAAACTTGCATTTAAGCTCGTAAGACTTGAAAAAACTTTAAGAAAACAATAGTAAATTCTGAATGACCTTTTAGTTTTAATCTTTTAGATCCAAGCGAAGAGGAAAATACCCTCCACATGATTTCTAAATGGACTATGCTCCAAATACTGAAATTCCCATCAGTTATCGTTTGCTCTTTTTTTCTATTAATAAGCAATTATGTTTATTGGGACAAAAATAATTTGTTAGAGTGCATAATTTATTTAATTCTAGGATAATTGATTTGTCGATAATACTCTGATTGTACTACATACATAAACCCAATGAACCAATGAACCAATGAACCCATTCATTAAAATATAGGATTAGGAATTTTTATAACACATACATATGTAGATATTTCAAAAAAAATAAACAATTTTAATGTATAAACACAATAATTATTATTAACGAACTTGTTAGTTCCTAAACTCTCATGAGTGACATGGAGAACGACGAGATAAACCTTTCGATCACGTATGTAAGACATATGTATGCATGTTGTTTTTAAGATGCAGATAGTTATAATATTTCAAAGACCGAAACTAACAGGCCTTTTATCAATGAACACATTAACGATTTACAGTTTCTAAGGTATTTTGCATAACAATGATAGAAACCAGCATTTTTTTATACGTATTTATGTGTATATGTATGTATCTTGTTCTCCTAAAAGAAACCAATGCCAAATTGCCAAACAAAAAAAAAATTGCCAAAACGAAAGTTGTACCATTATAATCTATAATTAAAGTTGATTTTCATTTTCATTATCTTACGCTTAAAGAATGCATAAATTATCGAAATTATAATAAAGGAAATGAACAACTTTTAAACTCCAAAGTGAGTACAAATATTCACTGATTGGCTAAAACCTGTACTCGTTCGCTTTAATTTATGAATACAAATGAATAACCTTTGATCTACTCGTATGCACGTATGAATGTCTGTACAAATTTATGTATGTTTTGTTACTTTCTCCAAGAAGACGAACAATTACCAAACAATGAATTATATTTACTGCATATTCATATATGTATGTCTGTACATATTGCTGATGAACGATCTCATAGCACATAAGCATTACGTTCAACAAATATACAATAAAATACATACATATGTATACGTACATATCTAATGGCAGAGCTTGAACAAGAACATTTGAGTAGACATTACTACTATAAAAGCGAAGCTAGAGTTTTATCTATTTTAGTACTCCATAACTTAGGACTTAGGAATTTATTAAGTCTGTGCAGACAAAGGGTATTAGAAGCTTCGGCTCCAGAGGCAGCATTTCTTAATTGATTTTGCAACGGCTTACTGTGCCACACTTTCAAATGGGTAGCAGCATTTTGGTCTCAGTGTGCAGGCTGGCGACGAACAAGCCGCATTGCCCCAGTGGTAACGACTCCAAAACGGGTTTAGAGCCACACATGGACTGGTTAAGAAATGTTCCACTTGTAAACTTAGTTGCCTCCGAGTCAGAGCCAAAGTCAGCGACGACCACGACAGACACCATCAAGTCTGAAGAAGAAAGTGAGATGATTGGATTGCAAGATTGGATTTATTGACGTTTTTTTTTTGTATTGTTTTTTATTTGTTTATTTTGTGATATTGTGATCGACTAGCGGTTCTTTAAATAACGAACGGTTAACCAAGTATTGAGACCTTAGTTCAAGCAAAAGCTGCATCGCATCGCGGTGCTAAGATAACAAAGAAAGTGAGATCAACTAGTTTGGATAGACCAAAAGATGCTTGTCCGAAAGTTTCCTTAGTGTGTGCGTGTGTGTGTGTTTGTGTGTTTGTGAGTGTGTGTGTTTGTGGGTACGAGTAAAATTTGAAAGAAATTCCACTTTTTACTTTCGGAAAAGATCTCGAAGCAGCTGCGGAACTGACAAATGTCAAATATCAATAGACCGTCGTGGAATCAAGTCGCGTAGCAACGAGCCAGCTCTGTTTTTTGCTCATTTTTTTTTGGTGATTAATTTCCCGTAAGGCCCCAAAAATGTCGCAAGGCGTAGGCGTAATACATACATTGAACAATCTTCTAACGATACTTATTGTGCTTGCCTGCGTGTACTCGCGAGTGCAGTGTAACAATGGCGGCAAAGAGTTTACGAGTGACACTGATCTACTACGCAATGGACGGCTGTTTGAATTTTTGGCCGAGCCTAGTCCCAAGCACTTCACCCACACTCGTAGTAGGCCTCCAGGACCCAATGTATTTCAACTGCATCGCGTAAATGCCCGCTCCGACGGTCCTGCTCCTCCACCGAACAAATATCCAGCCAAATATGCTCTGAGATCTCCACAGCCAGCGGGAGGTCCGCATTTGATGGGTTTAGAGCAGAATGGGAATTTTCCGTTCATCGAGAACAACCCACAGCACAGGGGATATCATTATGATAACAGTAAGCCAGTGCGATTTGCACACTTCAAGGACGCTGTGCTCGATGTAGGCAAGAACCAATTCGTTCGACCAGAAGGCATTCTGCAATATCCCTCCGAGCAGTACATACAGAACTTCAAGGCTTCCCACCGGTTCAATGGAAATGTAAATGTATTACAAAAGAATCCAAGCCCATTATACACGCCGTTCCAGCAGCATGAGATTCCCGTACAGTCCACCCAGTACTTGCACTATCCGAAACCCTACGCCCCACCAGAAAACTTCGGTCCGGTCCAATCGAAGCAAGCTGTCATGAAAAAATCGCAATTCCAGCAGGAGCACAGCAGCTATTCGGTGCACGAAGATTCGGAAAATATTCCGAAGCAAGGCATTCTTCAAAACCAAGGCAGCTTCCGGCAGCCAGTTGCACCAAAAATAGATTCCAAGGAGGCTCAGGATTACCTGCACTTCATGGGCACCAATGAGTATTTCCTGCCCAAGCGAGACCCTGACTATAAGAAATTGGACGCTGAGCAAGATGGCATTCCCATTCAGCATCCCCATCAATATCCACAACCACAGCAGCAGCAGCAACTGCAGCAGCAGCAGCAACTGCAGCAACAGCAGCAACAGCAGCAGCAGCCACAGCAGCAGCAGCCACAGCAGCAGCAGCATTATTCCATAATTGGAGGTGGCCAACATCAGCATCATCATCAACATGCCACAGACAATAGTCTCTCATCCAGCTATAACGAACCCATCCAAGTGGCGGATTTGTTTTATAACCAAGATCCCGCTCCTCCAAATGTGGCTGTTGTTCGGGGCAGCTATCAAGCTGGTCAGGATGTGTTTGTGGTAAAGTCTGATGGAAACAAGGCTGTCAAGCATGTGGTTCTAACTCCAACGACCCCAACGACACCAGCACCACCCTCAACGCCAAGGAACCAAAATCTTCAAAAGAGTCACAAAGGCTTTACCCAAGAGCCTCTTCGGTTTGAGTTCACCGAGCAAGATGCCATTAGGGGACACATAAGTTACACCCAATCTCCGCAAGGACACAAATACACCTACGAAACAGTCTATTCAACACCCCACCAAACCAGCCTGGTTCAGGCTCCCGCCCCGATCGCCGAGGTCGCCAAGCCAATCAAGGAATACAGTGATGACATAGAAGACAGCGCCGACACCGAAAATTCTAAACAGGTACTACAGGATTATTTGTTCGATCTGTTTGCTTCGAATTTACCATTTCGGATTCTTTTACTTTTCAGCAACAGCAACAGAATGAAAATTCACAAATACAAACTGCAGGTGTTGCGAATTCCCAGGATGATTCAAAGGCTACAGAAAGCTACTGTGAAAATATCTGCGCAAATGTTTATGATGAAAACGACGAGATAGTTTGTGGATCCGACGGATACATGTATACGGGAGAGACTCAATTAGAATGTTATTCGTCCTGCCTTAATATAAGTAAGTAAACTAAGCGTGAAGGTCATGAATTTATCGTTATTAAAACTATTTTATTTCGTTTCAGGCATAACTATCAAAAGTAAAGGATCTTGCACATGAACCCCTCGTGCGTGGGCATTAATGATACTTAGAATAGCGGATAAACCTTTTTTTTATTATAATAATTTATTTATATTATTTATTGTTAGTCTAATTGTAGTCACAGCCTCATCTAATTTATTTATCGCTAATATCTAAGGTTTTTAAAAAGGTTGAACCATTAAAACTGATTTTATTGTAGAACTTTGACTTTTGCTACAAACAAATAAATATTTAATAATGATGTAATTGTCAATCTATACTCCAAATTATCATCTATTCTCACATATGTATAACGATTTTTTACCATGGAACGATATATGTACCTATTGTGGAAGGTGCTATGACGAACTATGAATTTCTAGGAATATCAGTGTACACTGATCCAGGATGAGGCCTGTGCTTGGTGCTTGATTCCCAATCGGTTTAAGCTTCTTGTAATTGAAGGTAGGGATTTTAAATACATGTATACATTTTTGATAATATGTGTGTATTTTTGTAGGCGATATTGTTTTTGGGGTAAATTGTATTATGGCTATTTTTGAAGATTTTTTTGAATTTAGTTCAAATTTGACATTTTTTATTTTTCACGATCTGATCTTTAAATTTGCCGGCCAGCTTTTGTACAGAGCAGACCCCGAGGGTAGTTTCATAGCAGGCAGCTTTGCTAGTTTTATAGCAGCCATGCCTACTGTTATTGTAACTTTTACCAGCCACATGAAACAGCATATGACGTCATGGAATGTTACCTATGCAGCCGGTTACAGAGGACAGTTAATTTAGCAGCGAGTTAACAGAGATATGACAAACTCTCCTGTGTTGTTACAGCGGCATGTTAATTTTGCAGCGAGATTATAGCGAACGAAAAAGAGACCTTGACCTCCATTCTTATTCTGTGATCACCCACACATGGACACTACTAGGTCATAAACTTTCGCTCTCGTTCTTTTTGAGAAAGGAAGACATACTTTGACGGTGCTCTTCTGCACGCACCCCACTCATCACCCTCTTTTTTTAAAAATCATCATATTGATGAAAATTCTGGCTCTGATACTATTGTACATATATGTACATATGTACATATAGGGCACCTGGTGCAAGTTTTATACTGCCTATCCAACCACAATCAACCACAAATGGTATCCGTTGGATACTGGAACTAACATCGAATCGATTCCCAAATGTGGCTCTCTCGTAAGATGTTTTTGAAGCGACTTTAATGCGATTTAAACTTGAGTTTTTCTAATTTGAATGCTCAGTAATTTCAGTCTCACCTCTGTCCTTAACATACCATGATTGTATGAAAATTATGTCCTCCGCGCAGGTGGCAGCACTGTTTTCGCCACCTGGCGCTCAGTAGGGGAAGCTGCACTGTTGCCAATATAGGGGGCGGTAGTGTGTGCGGGTGTGGGATGTATTCACTTCTGTCCATTTCATATTATAAAAATATTGTTTAAGATCATTAGATGCGAGCGCTTTGGTCGAATTTAAGTTTTCAAAGGGAGGAAATATTATCTGCCTTTGAATTAAATTAGTATGATGTGCATAATTGTAAGGCTGCAGCTACAGGGGCAAGAAAACGATCTGTAATTTGCCAGCAGGTGTACGTGTGCCAGTCTAGTGAGCACTATGTGTAGGCGGGTGTATGTACGTTGATAACTTGGATTTGGGAGTACTACTATGTATTGCAAGATCTGCAATATTGCTGCGTAAGCTTCCATCTGTAGAGAACCACTTTCTATCCATATAGGGCTGGCTGTGTACGCCAGAAACATTGTTTGTAATTTTGAATTCAAGAAGGAGCTGTGGAGTAGTTTGCTCCTATAATAGGTTGGAATGCACTGGATTTTTTTTTTTTTAGACGCGACGGATTTTCGATTTCAAACGTTTCGATTTCAGATTGCTGAAATAGCGTTTTTAAA
Source organism: Drosophila helvetica (assembly GCA_963969585.1). Taxonomy (NCBI): domain Eukaryota; kingdom Metazoa; phylum Arthropoda; class Insecta; order Diptera; family Drosophilidae; genus Drosophila; species Drosophila helvetica. The sequence continues at coordinate 57,738,873 of OZ018401.1, forward strand.
TGATTATATTAGATTATATTTTTTTTGTAATTTAAATGATTTTAAATGTAAATGTATTTGCAGTATTTTGTTAGATTAAACTGAACATCGCCCACAATTAACCAGGAATGGTACCCGCAGGATACACGACTGATCGTAGCCGCTGGATACTAAAGACATGGTATTCGCTGCCATCCTTAAATAATGCACTGTTTTATGAATATTATTAAACTACATATTTTAATTCGATTTAATCAAAAGATTCTCAAATGAGGAATTGCATGATTTTAAACGTTTTAATCAAAAGATTCTCAAATGAGGTGCTGCATCTTTTTAAACTATTTCAATTCGATTTAATGACATTTTTCTCAAATGGGACATTTAAATATTGTAATGCGATTTTTATTCATATATTTTTTTATAATTTTAGTGTTTTAATGGTATAATCTTTAGAAGTAGTTGCATGTGTAGTATTTTTGCACGTTTTAAACTGTCAATCGACCCACAATCAACTACAAATGGTATCCGCTGGATACAAGACTAATCTTGTCCGCAGGATGCAGGACTAGCCGTATCCCCTGGATACTGGAAAGATGGTATTCGCTGGATACTGGAACTAAAATCGAACCGATTCGCAAATGTGGCTATCTTGTAAAGATGTTTTTAAAACGATTTTAATGCGATTTAAAATTTAGTTTTTTTTTTTAATTTGAATGCTTTGTAGTTTAAGTTACACCTTTTTCCTTAACATACCATGATTGTATGAAAATTATGTCCTCCCCGTGGGTGGCAGCATTTTCGCCACCTGGCGCTCAGTAGGGGAAGCTGCGATGCTGCCATCATAGTGGGCGGTAGTGTGTGCGGGTGTAAGATGTATTTATTTATTTCCAAGATTAATTTGCCAAGATTTTTTTTATAAAGAACAAAATATTTTTCAGTGGCATTCGATGCGAGTGCTTTGGTCGCCTTAAAGTTTTCAAAGGGAGGGAATAATATCTGCCCTAGAAACGATCGATGCCGTAACGAGTCTTTAGGTATATCCATATAATTCTCGACGAAATGTAATCAAAATCCTTTGACTGTTTAACATTGTTGCTATTGATATTGAATAATGAATCATTAGCCACCATTTAATAATGAATGTAGGTGTAGAAAAATAACTGAACATTAAAAATATTGAGGTTGTAGGATGTAGAATATATGTATGTGCCTACATATAGTTAAAATATTTATTTGCACATTTTTATGTACAATTTCCGATGGCCAATCAAATGGGGCTTGTTGCTTTTATTTGCTCTGCCGGATAGTGCCAAGAGAGGTTTCCGACGGCCAATCGAAAGGTTGTACTGTTTTGGTCCTGAAGCGGAAGTTGCCAAGAGACGGACGGACGGACTACTGTTGCAAGGTTAAAACGGATGACGCTGTGCATTTCAAATAAAAGTTGAATTGTGCAACAGCTTGTGAAGTTTCAAATGCGTTCGGTTAGGCCTGCAAACAGAATGAATGGAAAAGACATTTCCACATGCCCAATTTTGCAGCATTCAAATAACTATTTGAATTGGATGCACGAATCTATATAATGTATACATAGAGTTGCCTATCGGCATATACATACCTATGTACATTGGCAGCAGTCCGAACCCCTTGATTAGTGGCTTTTTGGGTTGACTTCCACTTCCGAAGGAAGACTTCCTGAAGTGAGAACTAAGACTAAAGGCTACTGAGGCATACATTATAAGTATGTACGTATGAAGGCGATATGGATATGTTCTGTTTACCAGTTGAGTTGATATATTCAGTTGCCATTATTCATTTTGTGAACTCGTTGTAGTTTGCATTTATAATTTTTTTTCATATCAATTTGAAAGATGTAAAAATTTGCTCAAGGCTTAGCAAGACGTCGAACTTTAAAGGGAGTGCCAAGACACGCTTCAACGTCGCATCCGGGTGACTGAGTGTTTCGCCAGTTTCAAACAGTTCCAAAGTGCCGCACACATACTCCTATGTACATGTTTTATTCATATGCTTCACTTGCTGGCATTGTAGCGGAAAGGTTCTCTACCAAATCAGCAGAAATCATCCCCTCTACCTCCACCTCCCCCAGTCCTTGCGCACTTTAGCCTGCAAATTTGCTCCAATTGATTCCAGAATCAAACGGAGCGGAGATGTGGTGGGATATGCTTTAAAACTAGAGTTTTTTTTGCTGCTGACTTAATTGAATGAGCGGTGGTACGAGTACTCGATGATCGGGCTTATAATTTTATTACTGCTCAAATAAAGTTGGCTAGGTCGTAGACATACGCTGAGAACTGCAGTGCGCATAGGAAATGGGAAATGCAATAAACACTTCATGCATGTCATTCAGAAAAATACTCAGATGAGTACACGAGGAGTGGAGCGGATAGGGGGCCTGGCATCCCACCCCCACTGGCCACAGAGCAAACCGAATAACCCGGGACTGCTTCCAGTACGGACAACCGCAGTGACTGGTGCTTCGAGTGGCCCTGCGGTGATTGTAACGCCAAACACAGTTGGCCATATAATTGCAATTGCCAGTTTGCTGGATCCAGACCCAGGCGAAGCTCATGCTCATGCTCCTGCTCATGCTTAGCTTGTCATTTGCAGTTAAAAGCGGTGGGATATATACGAGTGGAAAGGGAGGTCCTCTACTTTTGAGAAGAGAGAGAAAAATATTCACTGAGGTTACAATTTAAGGATAGATGTAGGTGTGATATAATAGCATCAACTTTTGTAGCGGGTTCAACAAATTCAGGAGGCCAGGCCACACAGCGTTCCCGCATTTATTTTGTGGCCATTAGGCCACAAAACAACTGTCGAAAAGGCTTAGGAGTCGCCGAAGGAAACGAGAAACCTTCCTTCAGCCAACATAAATAAATAATTGTAAGCTACTTAGCGGAGAGTCTGGGGCCTTATCTGCAGGCAAATGCCACGAGCCAGTAGTTGCTCAAAAGCCGCTTAAGCGTTAAGGAGAACGAATCAAGCCCAGAAACAGTTTTGGCCATTATGGTTTATGGTAACGGGTTGTTATGTCGTTCATCTATCGAATTTACGACTCTAAGACGAAGTCGACTGTTGTTCTCCGTCTCTTTGTTCTCGTTTTGCGGTAACGCTGATTAAAAAGTTAGTTCATTTTTTAAATTAAACAACACAAAAAAAAGACGGAAAATGATAAATTTGAAAGAGATTTCGAATGCAAAGTGGGAGGGAATCGGTGTCCGACCACAACAGAAATCGCAGCGGTAGATGGCAGATTTTCCCTCAAATGATGAAAAGATTGTAAATGCAGATTACGGGTTTCGCAGTGAATGAATTATTTTAAATAAGAATATATCTGTTTTTAATTGTTTTTTTTCCGGTTGTGGAGGAAAAAAGAGGTAGCATGAAGGCGGCATTAAGCGTGGACTGAAATTAAATAAAATGGCACGAAATTTAATAGTATGCCTTGGCAGGATGTACACTGTACAGAATGTATTGCTCGTTTACCCTATGTGACCGATGTAATGGATTTAAGTGTAATATTCTTGCAAGTTCACACGTTTATTTTAATCCCAGGCTCCCATTGAACTGCATTATACAAAAGTCCATTTACATTCTATTTCCTCCAAGTACTCGCACTATACTGTGCGGAGATGGGGTAAATTAAGCCGTAAATCAAGTGCAACACTTTCCGCGCTTCCTTCCGCATGGAAGAAGCGACCGAAAAGCTTTGAGGGAAACAAAAGCGGCAACAGTGTGATTTATTTGCTTATTAATTTCCGTTTTACTGGCACTCCATAACCACAGCCGCAGCTCATTCACAAGAAATTAAATACTGCCGGAGTCGTTGTCTATTCATTTACATAATCTTTACATGCAGCTAAATACTTAAGACTGGATATTACAATTTTGGCAAGCATTAAAACCCTGCTTTTAATACCTTTTAACAGTCATAAGGAAAACTATCAGATTTGCTTTTATTCCCAGAGCTATCTATTTCCAAACAAAGTAGCCTCCAATCGATTGGGTGTTGGCCAGCTCTCTATGGATAATGGGATTTGATTTAGCAAACTTTAATCGAATAACGATACAAATTGAATTACACCTATCTGCTTGCTGTGTACATTAATATTATGCTATAATTGAAGCGGCTAAATTCCATCAAAGCCAACTCGCTCTTAATCGGCATCTCTCTGGCAATCGATAACCACAAATGATGGGGTCAACACCTCAGTGCTAGCAATACCAATACCGATCGAATCCAATCCATGTTCAATACTCGGAAAATCCCCTTTTTTTGTGCCTCTAGGCAGGCCCTGTGTCTGTGTCTAGCCTTTAGTGTTCCGTCTGCCGTGACCATCAATTAAATTCATTGCCAAACAAATATTGTACAAAGGAATTATAAAAGCAGGCGAGGAGCGTCTGTCGGGAGACACATGTTCCACAGTGCCACAGCCCGCCCGTGTGTTACCGACAGATGGACGAGAACAAGTGCTCTACCACTCGCACCGAGCCCAGAGAACCATCGAGAGGTCCTTTTTTTGGTTTGGGGTTTGGGGTTTGGTTTGGTCCGACTGCCAAAACCAACATACAAGCCAAAAGAGATGCCAGCATTGTGTTGATTGAATGTGCAACTGTCTGCCCGCTCCCCCGCTCCGCCGCTTCCCCGCTCCCAGCATATCCCAAGCGTATCCCTTTGCTGTTTTTGCCACGTAACAGGCGTCGTAGAAAAAACGATACAATTTGCGCCGACATTCAGTAAACAAAGGCTGCCCAAATATCTGCTGGAGACCGAAAGGGGACTCCAATTAAAGTTTTTTACTGTTTCCGGTCTGCACTAATGCTCGAACAAGCATGTCCCCGAGCTGCAGTCCCCATCCCCCACATCCCCCCACGCAGTAATTTCGTTAATTTTTTCGAATGTCTCTCTCTCTCTCTCTCTCTATCTTTCAATATTCTCCCAGGGTGTTACTGAGGAGAGTGGGAGAGTGGAGTGTAAGCCGGTCGATAGTAATTGTAATTGAAAGTTGTTGCTTTTGTCAAACAAGCCCATAGGCAGAGTCTTAATTTCCTTCGGAAAACATTGAACAATATTGCAGCTTTGTCTTGAGACATGTTTTTGCATATTGTTTGGAAAATAAATCGTGCAAAAATAGCAAAATAAACACGGACAGCAACAGCAGAGTGGGAGGAGTGGAGAGGCTGCAGGGGCTGCAGGGACTGCATGGGGAAATGCACTCATAAGATATACTAAATAAATGAAATGCATGAAAGTAGACAGCAAACGCTTTCCACTCCATTTCCCAGAGTCAACATAATAGAGGAAATTCGCCGCTGAAAGCTTTCAAACGAGAAAAGCATCAACCCGTTGAACGAATAATTTCCTGTTTGATTCTCGGCAAAATGAAATGCAGCAAATAATTTATAAGGCAGCATCCAGAAAAGTCGCTTGAATATAAATTTTTGCATAGAGGGGCCACCATATGTATGTTTTTTTTTGCTTAATAATTAAAAGTGTGCACTTGGAGGGCGAATGATGAGGGACTTTACCTGCTTGTTCTCTCTTAATTGCGCGAAAAATTAGAAATTTCTTTTCTACGTTCAACACCAACACTCGGCACAAAGCTCTTGTTGGCCAAACCTATTTCTTTCTATGTGAAGTGGAATTTTCATCATAGAACTCAAGCTGCAACTGCTGCAATTCGCATCATCCATATTTGAGTGGATAATAAATAAAATATCAACGGAAACTCGTATCTATCTATCTACCCTGCTGCTATTATCTACTGGCCATATGTAGATGTCACCATCTCTACCGTAACCTCCATCGCCATTTCAATTAAATGCTTTTTTTTCGTTGAAATGTTAAAGGGAGCCACAGTGCCCCAAACAAATCCCCATCCGCATACAAATTATACTTTATTAAAGTGCATTATAATAGAGATTCGGTGCAGAAATGTCTGTAAATTGTTATCGTGTAATTGGCGGAAAGAATGTTGTATATGTAGAGCAAAGTTTCTGAAACGAAACACATAATACTCGTAAATTCTTTGGGGAATGCCTAAGAACTTGACAGGCAGCGTCAGCAGGGGGGCAGGCGAGCAGGGGAGAAAATACAGATAAAAGATCTTAGTGGCTATTTTATGGTTTAAATACTTTGTGGCTTGAAACTTGAAATAATGCAACGACATAAAACAAGAAAAGACGCCAAAAATCTGCAGCCGACTCAAGGGGATTTTATGCTGCCATCAAGCCATCCCTCAGTAAACCTTTTATCAGCAGGCAGTAGGGAAACTTTTTGTGTTATTTTCGTGTTTTCCTCCCTTTTGGAAATCCTTCATAGATAAAGCGGCATTTTGCACTTGCACAGCAAGAGCAGGACCAAGAGCAGGAGCCAGAGGGAGAGCTGCAAAAGCACGCAGAAAAGTTTATAAAATTTTTATTACATTGCTTCTTATTTTGTCGAAATCTGGGAAATCAAGAAAGCCAAGCCCATATGCAAAGCAAAGCTCTCGCTGACAAGTTAAGTGGTCTCCGAAGCAAAGAATGGAATGGAGCTTCGGAAAAGGCCCCAGGACGCAATCGTCATATGCGTGGTACGTGAAAGGCCGCCCGCTCTCGGGGCCTGACATTATTTTATTGTCAATAAATTTGACTTAGATTTAGTCTGTCTGCGGTTGAGCTCTTCGTTGGCATACCATACCCATACCCATCCCTTTTCAATATTTTAATCTTTGTAAAACAATGAACTTCCCTCACTATTGTGCGAGTATTATTTCTATTTAATGCCCAAGCGCATCTTTGACTTTTATGAATAATTCAATACGAGTAGGCATATTGTGGGCCGTACCTACTTGCGTATAATTTATTTACTAGGGATGCTACGCGTGGTGACATGAAGGACACGGAGGACGTGCCCCAGATCACAAACAATTAATCAATTATGCAGCGTCGGCCAAGCCACGAAAACAAATCAAAGCTAACGTAATACATTGTTTTTGGAAGGACTTTTTTGAACTTTTCCCATCTGACAGCTGACAAGATGACAAATTCGGGACCGTGAACAGCAATCACCACCGTTTTCTCTCGATTCTCTGGCATATATACATATACATATCTACCAATCGTTTTTTCCTATTCTCTGGCATTTAAATTATGTCCTGGATATTTGGTTCTTTTTTGATTGCCTCCGTTCTGGCCAGCAAAAAAAACCTAATTGACTGGCTTTAAAATTAATTCTTTGACTGTGAACCTTGAACTGAACCTCCGAAAACGGAAACGTATATCCTGTATATGCGGTGGCCTTTTGGCCTCTTTTTTTGGGGAGGAATGTTTGTACGTGATTGGAATGGCGAATGTTATGAAGAATAAGGGAAAATTGCTTACGAATGCCGCTGACAGCTTGTATAATGTAACAGAAAAGCCTGAAATGAAACGGAAAAGTAATATTGCTCAAGTGTTGAGCAAGATATTGTTGCGGTTAGCCGAGTAAACGTTTGCAACCGGTAAAGCAAGAGGTCTTTCCACTTTGGGAAATTCTTGCAAAATATTGAGAATGAAATAAGGCTCAAGGCCATGGCTATAAGTATATGACAATGTTAATTGGTGCTCTATTAAATCGGTAAAACTATTGTCTTTTCTCTGGTTTCAGGACAACAAACATAACTGACATTCTTGCGTTTTTAATTAACAAACATTGGCTCGTCAATGCACATTTAAAGCCACTCTACTGGAAAAAATCTTAATTAAACACTTGACTTTTGGATAGGATGGGATGGGATGGGATGGCTGCTCCTTGCTTTGTTGTTTCAGATGGAAAGCGTCGGCAACTATGGCAACTATTTGCGGAGAGGAGGTTTTCAATTCAGAAAAGTTGTCGCATGACTTGAGCAAAACTTTTCCTCCAGAATCTTTGAGTGTGTGCGCGGTGTGTGTGGGGAAAAACTGCAAAACAGTTTCCCATATGACGAGGATGGGGGTGGAAGTGGGTTTGGTTGTGGTGTGGTGTGGGTGGGTGAATGGCAGTCCGAGATGATGGCACTTAACGGCAACACATGGGGCTGTCGTTGCTTGAATTAAATTTTATATTCCTTTTAACTTTGCGTTATACTTAGTCAAAGGCGAAAGCCAAAAGCCCGCAGAACCAACTTTCGCCAACTTATTAAAGCAACGTTATTATATACACACACGAGTATTCGGTGTGTGTGCGTATGTATCTTGGAATTGACGAAAAGTTCCGTCATTAACATAAACTTTCGTCAAAGCACACAATTTTCCAGTGGCACACAGAAAAAGAGCGCGCGAACAGGAGTAGCATATTCCTTGTCTCTGATCTAAAGGGGATGATGCATTCCTAGATATTGTCCTGGGCCGTAAACCAAGATCAAATGGAGAATACTATTCTGAAAACCCTTGACATACATTCTAGTATGTATTTCCAACAACAAATTACTTACCCATCTATCATTCAATTCATTGGCAATAATCTATGGGCATTGCTGTCAAAATTGAATGCCGATACGAACGCGAGCATAGGGTAAGCAAAGGTAGAAGGTAGAACATGTTCACAGTGCTCACTCGCATGTGGCAGCAACGGAAATGAGGTCGCTGCAACCAAGGTGCAATACTGCAGGAAGCAGCCCCAATCCAGTTACTCGGCGCGGAAATGAAACACGCTTGTGGACCGAAGGGACCAGAGCAGAGTGTGCTGCTGCTGCTGTTCCATTTGGCAGTTGGTACAAATTTTAGTTGAATTTTAATCTACAGCCGATTTGTGTCCCTCAATAGAGTGCATCTGCCTGGCCTTCCATCGTTTTTCTGGCTCATTAAAAAAACACTATTTTTATACGTTTTACAATTTGTTTATTTACTTTAGTTTTTCTCATAATTTAATTAATGTTTATGGTTTTTATATATATGTATACTCGAGTCTAAGTTGTTTATTTCAATTTAATTACACTTTTTTTTTGGTTGCTCTTCTTTTTATGCGCAAATCCTTCTTTGCTTTGCTTGTGTTTGCATCTCAAAGTAAATGCTGCATTTACTTGCACAATAGAAATATGTTTTGTTTGTTTATGTTCATAGAATGAATAATAAATTATATATATTTAATTAATTACAATAAATTGCATAACAAAAATGAGCCCCTTCCCTTCAGTAATTTCGCTCATTGTTCGGTTCGAAAACATAATCGAATATTGTATTTTTGTATTTGTATTCGATATCTTCACAAAACAATACATTTTCAATATATGTATATTATTTGAATGTTGAATATTTTTGCTGTTCGATTTTATATATATATATGTATGAGCTTTAATTTGGTATGATTTGTATTTTCAAAATGGGTCGTCGATCGCTGCCGTATCCATATGCAACAAAAATATTGAAATTTCTGTTAAAAAATTACAATTTTATTGCAACGTCAACGTCTTCCAGAATACATTTGCATATCTGATTCTTTATGTGTTTTTTAATATGGTAGTACATATATTTATTACTATTGTTTTTTATTCTGCTAAGTACATTACATTATCTGATGGTACTCGTAAATCTGACTGTGAAAATGTTTTCTAATTTTCCTGCTAGACCAATGCGATAGTAGCTCCTATCATATTCTATAGCAATTTATTCGCTTTACTAGTTTAAGAAATTCGTTATTCGTTTTTGTTTTATTTTATTTCAACCATTTACTTAGTACCTTTTTCCCCATTTGAAAAGCTCATTTTATCAGAAAAGATTATGAAGAAAAGAAAAAAAAACAACTGAATTATAAAGTTAAAACGAAACCCGCTACAAAGTATAGAAAAAATGCACTGCTAAGCAGAAGAGGGTCGCGCGGGTCTCTCCGGCTTCTACTTGAGCTCCTCCAGAGCTCCCGTCTTCTTGTTCTTCTTGACCTGGGCATACAGGGAGGCCGCCTTGTAGTTGATGGGCCCATAGTGTTGACTCTCGAGATCAGCATAGATGAATTCATCATCGAACCTGGCGGCATTCAGTGGCTGTTTTTTGTTTTTTTTATTGATAAGCAGACACATTAGATTTTTAGACATTTTCTCGTAATACTCGTATCATTTATAGCTGGGCTCTGGGTCATGCGCGGCTCAGGCTCAGGCTCATTGTTAGCTGCAGCTTCTCTCATGCATTTGAATAATCTAGAACGCCTGCCGTTTTTTTTTTATTTTATTGCTGGGATTAATCGTTAAGCTTTCAGTAAACAAATGGTAGCTGCAGGGGGACAGAGAATTAGAGAGGTTATGTGTCAGTATAGATACACAATTCTAGGGGGATCGGTATTGGTATCGGTATCGGATCGGATCAGATTTTTAAAAATTTCAAAAGCAGAAAACCATATACGAAGACAGCGGGTGCGACAGTTGAAATAAATTATTTTTGTTTTGTTTTGATTTATGATAATTATTATAACAAAGATTATTTTACGAAACAAAGAATTTACCTTTTTCTATTGTGACATAAAACATTTAGCTCAGTTTTTTTTTTGATTATTTTTGGATTTTGTTTTTGTTTTTGATTTGAAATTTAAACAAATAATAATTTAGTATATATAGGTATTGCTGCTTTTGTAAGGATCCTCAAAGTCAGACACATGCTATAAAAAATTACAATTTGTATAATTTAGGAGACATTGTGATAGCTTTTTTTTGTATATTGTAAAGAAGGTGGAGAATAACTTTCCAAAAATCGATATAGTGTGCCGCCCAAGAGACTTTTCAAGTTTGCTTTGGTTTCAAATTATTGCCATAATAGTAAAAAGAAATTTATTAACTAAAACTAAATGGTACCTTAATGTGGGGGGATTATCTTTTGGTTTTGTGTCAATGGTTTTTTCGATTCTTAGGTAAACTAAATAGCAAAACGTATACCCTTTTTTTTTGTTTTTGTATGCGAATTCCCTACTGTCGGTCGCATTTATTATTAAAAAAAAAATCTTATACACATGACTATCAAACTTAACACACACAGTCTGATTTTCCTAGAGTACTAGAGTACTTAATTAACTTATCTAATCCATGTTTTGCTTATGCTAGACAAAAAAAAAACAAAACGATTGATATACATGTAGTATGTCGATAGTTAGCGCCAACTAAATGAATGCATATTTGGTTGGTTGTGTGATTCGATTCGATTCGGTTATTTTGTTAGATGCGGGGCTAAGTGCATTTTTTTGTAATTTGTAATTTGTATTTGCATTTGCATTTGCGTTTGCATTGGTTTTGTTTTTGCTATTGAGAATAATAAATCTTAATTTTAATGATATTTATGTCGAATGTCAATATCTATATGTATATACAATTAGTGCGAGTTCAAAGATTCAACCCTTCCTTTAAATCCTATTTATTTTCTATTCTGTTTAAGTATGTCATGTCATATTTATATGATCCACGGATGATTCATATCGGCAATATGGGATAGGTTTTTAAACCTAAATCAAAAAAAATTCGGATATATTCCCTCTACTGATATATACCACTTACATATTCCTTACCACATATATTTCACGTTTTTTTTCGGTTTTCGGTTTTCGGTTTCCGGCTGGCTAAGCTTATTAATGTTGCAGTAATTATGTTGACCTTACATCTAAGTGAATTACACTTCCGCCTTTCATATAATAGTTAATACCTTGTATGCGTCGCGTAGGCCTGTTTTCTTTGGTGAATTTCAATGAATTTTCCTTCTAGATGTGAACTTCACGATAGCTTTGGGTCATAAAATACTTTAGTGCACCTGCAGTTGCATTGGCTATCGCCGATTCCTGGTTTGAGCTACGGACTGGCGTATTAGTCGGAGCTGTAGTTGTTTGCAGGCTGCTGGCATCGTCGTTATCGTTATCGTTATCGTTGTCCACCATGTACTCCTCTTCGCAGAAGCTGTAGCCCAGATCCTCGTCTTCCTCCACCTCAACTTCCACCGTCCCTTGTTCAGATAATTCTATTCCCGCCTCCGTGGTGGGCTCGTTCTGTGGGTAGCTTGACCGCGGGAACATAAAGTCTGGATGCGTTTTAGTTAGAAGCTCTAATGCCTCTAATGAGGCGGCGGGATTTAGTTGTCCAGTTGTACCAGCAGTGGGCTGCTTTGGCTGCTGTGGCTGCTCCTGTGCCTGTGCCTGTGATTCTTCTGCCTGCTCTGGTTCAGCCGGTGCCATGGCAGGAGTTGGTGAAATTGGCTTGAAGGCATGCCGTTCATTCAGAGCCAATGGACGATACACCAGAGAGCCCACATCCTGCTCCAATTGTTCCCTCTCCCGCTGCTGGTGCTGCAGTTGCTCGCGCAGCTGTTGCAGCCGGCCATTGGCCGTCTGGTTGCTCTGAAAATGGAAGGTGTGGTGCTTACGCAGGGGCAGGCGTATTGGACGTCGCACTACCAGACAGTCATAGGCCCCGCCATCCGCCAGGGGCCGTCGCAGTGGACCGTTGACCGGAGTCAGCGGCGGTACATATCTCAAATTGTCGACGGTGGCGAAAGAACCTAATCGGGATGCCTGCAGCAGCAATTCATTTGGCATTAGCAGTTGTTCTTGATGTTCTCCACTGACAGTGGCACTGGCATTGGCACTGGCACTGGCGCCATTCCCGATCTTGATGTGGCTAATGCCCGTGTTGCTGTTGCCAATTTGCTGCTGGCGTGCTGCTGACGTTGCTGCTGCTGCTGCTGATTCAACTGTCGCAGATTTGGTGGGGCAGCTATCACCGTGGGCATTAGAGGCTTCTGAATTGTGGCTGCGGCTGCGGGTAATATTGGTGTCGACATCATAGTCGGCTGCTGCGTTTGCATAACCATCGTACTGCCGCCGTTTGATATGTGCGTAGGGGTCGCTGATGGTTTGCCGTCGTAGTTTCTTGTTCCCGAGGCAGCCGCTGCCGCTGCCGCCGCCGCCGCTGTTGTTCCGTTTATTGGCTAGAAATGGATTAGTAGCCAGCGATTTGATGGTCTATTGTTAGTCGGGCAGTCGAGGTTCAAGTTGAATCATGCAACATTAGTGGCGTAGTGGTGTGGCGTGTTGTGTGTGCGGTGCGGCAGTGTGATTTATGTATCATTGTTGGTTCGGTGTATATCCAACAGATACAAAAGCAAACAAAAAGCAAACATGAAAGTAAATTTAAAAAAAAATAATACAAATCAGGTATTTAATTGAGATCACAAACGTTTGTAATTTCGGAAGAGGTTTGAGGTGGACTGAAATATCATAGGATTTGCCTAGTTTTAGGTGATATTTATGTTGATTGATATTCATTGATCCATTCTGTAATGGATTATTAAATGGGATTATGGGATTACATTTTTCCAATAAATAAAAAAAGAATTAAAAATATTCTAACATATATGTATGCAGAAAGGTTAACAACAAAATCTGAAGTTAACAGACGGACAGATAGACTCCTCTGAGAACAGTTATCAAAAGAAGAAAAGAGTACCCAGAAGTGAAATGATGTTGCTTGGATAATTAAACTGCAGATCTCCCTTTGGGGTTCTGCAAAGCGATGGATAAATACGCACCTCGTGAGGACTGTACTGGGGTGGTGGACCTGTTTTACATTTTCCCCTTCCGGATGCGTTGAGGCTACTGGCCACCGAGAGCGTGGAGGCCGAGTGGGTCGGATGGTGGCCCAGTTGGTACTGCTCAAAGTCTTCGGGAGTCGTGATTTCATTCGCCATGGCTTGATTGTGCTGGTGCTGGTGCTGGTGACGGGTGAAGCGGAGGGAGGCTGCTGTGCCGCTGGTGCCGCTGCTGTACAGCGATGTGCAGGATGAGAGCGATGTTGGGTCCACAGCGTGGGCTGAGCCGCCCCCGCCCCCGCCCCCGACATGACTGGTGGACGAGGCGGACTCGTAGGACGAGTGCACATGTGTCGGCGAGTCTGCATGAATCAAGCCAGCACACTGTCCCTCCATATTTATGTAGACCGTTTTCCGACATAGCGCACCATTTGCCATTGCTCCTGCACCTGATTTGTGGGCCTTCGATGGGCGGTGCTGCTGCTGCGACAGGCCAGATGGCAGCTGGGACTCGTAGGAGCTGTTCGATATTCCCGAATCGCTGCGGTAAATGCTCAGGCGTTCGGGCTCCATCAGCTGAAATTCCGCGCCACTTCCTCCACCTCCTGGATCATTTTTTTGCTGGTGATGGCGATGGTGATGTTTTTTCTTCTGCTGAACGACAGCAGATCCCCCTCCGCCACCGCCTGAGTGCGTGTGCGTGTGCGTGTGCAGCTGCACAGTGGCCAGATTTGGATTGGTGTGAAGGTTGCTGCTGCCGCCGCCCATGTCCATGGCCGCATCGAGGCTGCATTTCTCCACTACATTCTCGTAGACGGGCGGATCATAGAGGCGCATGGGCTTGCCACCGGAGTCAATATCGCTATGGCTATTGCCAGCAAAGGAATGATGTCTCTTGCACTTCGACGCTGAGGATGTGTCGGTGGCGGAGGTGGGGGACGTGGTCGAACCCAGCGGAGTACTGATGTTCCCATTGTACGCTGCGGGCTTCTTGACCTTGGGCCCGCCGCCGACGCCCGGGAACTTCAGTGAGTAAAACTTCTTGTCCATTTCCACGACTGCTTTGGTCTTCTTTCCCCGCTGCATGCTGCCGCTGCTGGTGCCGGGGCCGCCGGTGCCGCCGGTGCCGTGCAGCTCCTCTCCCGCTGCATCGTACTTCCGGAAGTTACTGGCCGCCAGGAAGGGGTTCGTGTTGAGCAGCGCCGCGCTGGGAACGGGTGGCGGCGGCGGAGCCGGAACGCGCTCCACCACGGCATAGGTGGGCTGGTAGTCGTGCTCGATGGCATTCAGGAGCTGCACATTCGACGAGGAGTTGGTGTTGAACTTCTGCTGGTGCTGGTGCTGGAGCTGGTGCTGCTGCTGCTGCTGTGTCGTGGCCATGGCCGGTGGTAATTGTTGTTTCTGGATCTGTTGGTGCTGCTGATGCTGCTGATGCTGCTGGTAGTACTCGGTGTAGCTCTTGGGGAAGCAGTTGCTCAAATTATATTGCACTTGATGCGTGCCGGTGTCCTGACTATGTGGGGCTGGCAGGTGGTGCATGGTATTGTATTGTGGTCCAGGTTTCTGGTGGTTGTAGTGCTGCTGCTGCTGCTGCTGTTGCTGCTGCTGCTGCGGCAGGTCGCAGTAATGTTGCTGCTGGTGTGGATGAGGATGTTGCAAAGTCTGGTGATGGTGCTGCTGCTGCTGCTGCTGGCTGTTCGACGGCTGACTGATACTTCCATTGAGTCTCTTGGGTCGTGGAGCGACGCGCACCACATTTGTGTTGTTATTAAAATTTGTGGGGGTAGTAGAGAACTGTGGCATGCGGCATTTTGTTAGGCAGAGCATGTAGCGTGTGGCATGTGGAGCGGTTGAAAAAAGACATTGGATTAGTTTTACGGTTAGTTTGTATGGTTTTTTTGTTATACATATATATATATATTAGTCGTATGGAAAAGCTAGGAAAGCTAAGCAATTTTTCGGTCGTGTTTTAGCGAATATTTTGGGAGGGGTTTTTTGTTTCTTGTTTTTTGTTGGTGTATTACTAGCGAACAACATTGATGGTTCAGGGGGGGAGGGGGGATGGGGGTGTGTTCTAAATTAGAAGAAAGAAATATGTAACTATTATACGCAGTCTTAATTATACACTAATGGCACCCAACAAAGTACAAAGAAAGTAATACTTATAAACGTAACTTATATAGGTACATAGAATAGTAGTATACCAAATTAAGTATTCAGCAAATAATTGAAAAACCAAAGGCGACTCTTAAAAAATGTATGGGAATTTATTGTCTTGTCGAATGTCTTTAAAGTTTTCGGCTTAAAGCATGGCAAGGAATGGTAACAGATGACCTGTGAAACAAATGAAAAATGAAGCCGAACAACGTCCGAGGGTCATTATAAATGTGTAGGTGTTCTACGGGTATAGTATGCTATAGAAAGCTCTATATATACGTAGGCCAGAAACAATATAGATTTTTGGATAGTTTTCTAGTAAAGAATTACACATTTCCCGACTTTCAAAATGAAATCAATGCAATGCAAAGACACTTAAAACGGGAACGAAAAAATCAAATCATAAGAGAGAGAGATATTTACATCGATCGACAAAAGGCAATATAAAGGTATGTATGTATATAGAGAAAGCTTGGGCATAGATTGGGTATAGTATTGTATATCATGTATATGGTATATGGCAAATGGTATATGGTATTATGGTTTACAAAAGGGTTTCTTTTAGCGAGATTAAAAGTGTTTGAGTGCGCTTCTCGAGTGATACGGTGTGAATAGTGAGTGGTGTATAGTGTGGTGTGTGTGAGTGGTTTCCAGTGAGAGCAGTAACAATTCTAGGGGATAGTTAGGTAGCTGAAATATTCGTTATATCCGTACCTTGTTAGGTGCCGTTTGCAGACCATGAAACGGTAGATTCTCATACTCGCCAGGTTCCGTCAATGGTTCCCCCAGTGAAGACGACTTGTCGTGTACTATATATCGGGGCACACACGGGTACGGTACGGTACGGTACGGTATGGTACGGATCGGATCGGTTGATTTTGCGATTAGTGTTTTTCGGGTTTTCATAACGATCAGGGTTTTTTGTTCCGATTTTGGTTTTGGTTTTTTTTTCGATGGGAAGCAAATGAGATAAAAAATAAATCAAATTATTAGAAAGAAATGGAAGGAGAAATAAATTGGTTTAAATTGAAATAATTAAACTATAAACTATAGGCTAAAACCGTTTCACTAAAATTAATTTTATGGTTTTATTTGTATTTTCTTTTGTAATTTTTAATTTGTAATTTGTAATTTAAACTAATCTAAAGACCTAAAGTGTCCCTATTGAAATTATATCAGTTTGTCTTGATTAATTTGTGGTTAGGCCTTGAATAGAAATTGAATGCTGAAACATGCTTAAATTGTTGGACAATAACGAAGCATGCAACATCGAGTGCATAGCAAAATGAAAACGAAAATGGAACAAAGGAACATTTAATAATAGAACAATCAGCTTTTGATGGCGCTAGTGCTGTCCTTTCATCGGACTCTTACTTGTCGTCGTGTGGTGTTATATGAGCATCTCGGCGTTTGATTCATTATAGTAAATTACTTACGCAAAAGATTCGAAATAAATTAGAATATACGAATATACATATAGAGATTGCAATGAGTTGTGGCACAATGAGTTACGTTAAACACCATGGTGATGGCACATAATGTGAAATAAAACGGATATTAAATAAAGGCATAAAAGGTAGCTTCCTTTTCAATGAAGATTTCAATCTCATGGTCCAATTTGAAAGTCTATTCACAGATGCGTTCCATTTGGAGCAAGTCACCGTGTATCAATAAGCTTACGCAAAACAACGTCATGTCGGAATATCTGTTAGCAATATTGCAGAAACATGAAGTCAAAGTGAAGGAGCTACTCGGAATTAAATTAAAAATGGAAAGAAACGAAAACAAAAAGGAAAATGCACGAGGAGCGTGTAATAAAATGTAAATGATGGTTCATGGACAGCGGCGTCCAGCAGAGCCATGAGTGATGGAGGAGAGGATGAGATATACTGAATATGAATGGTAAAAGTGACTTGCGACATGTACTCGCATGTTTGTGTGTTCTTACTTTGGACGTGCTCGACCTTGCTGGGGGAGCACGCGGCGACCAGTATGCTTCGCTTGGCCATTGGTGGCAGGGAGCTGGAGCTGGAACTGACTCTGATTGGAATGCCGCTGAACGGACTGCTGCTGCCTTTCGACAGTGCCTTCTGTGGGAGGCCAAGGCCTCCTTGTGGCCTCAATGGCAATGTGGGTGGCGGCGGTCGTGGTGGCGGCGTCCGGCCACTGCGACCGTGCGTTGGCTGCTGCTGCTGCTGCTGCTGATGGGGCGATGAGGTCGCCGGCACGCCACCGACGGTTTGTGATGAAGAATGGGCTCCCTGCGAGGGAATTCCGCGTGCTTTCCCGATTGCTTCTGCTGCTGTTGCTATTGTTTTCCCCGGATCGGTTTCCCTGTCTAATGAAGGCGCTTGAAATGTCACAGAGGCACGTGATGGGACACTGCTGGGACTTTTCCTGGGTGCTGGCATGGTCTCTGCTTTTGTGGTCGTTTCATTAGTGGCTGATTTTGCGGGCGTCTTCTTATAGGTGACTATAGGTGTGTGTGATTATGTGCGTGTTTATGGACGTTAAGCATTGGGGCAAGGCAAGGCAACGTAATATGAAATGTAAAATTAGCAATACTCGTAAATCAAAATAAATCATAATGGAAAATAAAAGAAAATACTCTACCACTGCCACTGCAACGAATCCCCTTCAGCCTATGCTGGGCTCCGAATGGAGAGGCGGACGAGGTGCTATCGTTATGGCCACCCCGTCCCCGCCAGAATGTCTGCAGTAGCCCCACATGGCTCCGCTGGCTATCCCGGGTGCCATCATCCGATGGCTTCTTAGTCCTCTTAAAGACAAACGCCAGAATGCGCTCCACCTTGCTGGCGTTTGCACAGGACGAGGACGATGCTTCTGCTGCCAGGGCTGGTGCGTCTGTTAGGTTCTCCAGGCAGGCGGCTCCTTCCGGAGCAGTTTCGGCCTCATCTGTTGGTGGTAAATGTTCTTCAGCCTTCAATCTCGTCCCCAAAGCGTTGCTCCCCGCTCCCGATCCCGCTCCCGATCCCGTTCCGGCTTCCGTAACCACCGTCACCTCAGTTAGCATTGTGCTGTTGGAGTTAGTCTGGCTCTCGTTCAGCACGGCACTCAATTGGGCCGACAACTGACTGGCGTTGGCCACATTCACATTCACATTTACATTTCCACTTGCATTCGCACTCGCACTCGCACTCGGATTCGGATTCGAATGGGGTTTCAGTGTCATCCGATTCACGGCCAGATTTTCCTTGGTGTCGCTGCTCACGTGGAGCATTACACCCGGACGGAGTGGCCAGCGGGGTGGTGATTTGGGTGCATTGCCATTGAAGCGCGTGACAGGTGGAGGCGTGGATAAGATCTCATTGTTATTCTCGGCTTCAGTTTCGGTCACTGCCAGTATTTGCTGCTGGCCCTGCTGCTGCTGCTGCTGTTGCCGATTCGCTGCCGATAAGGTGGCTGGCAGCAAGCTAGCCGACGTATCCTGAATGGGCAGTGCCGCGCCCACTTTCGCTCCCACTGGCTGATACGACAGCACACTGATGATCATTCGTTGCGTTGCGATGAGGACGATGAGGACGTATGCAGAAGCAGGTGGATGCAGTGGGTGTAAGTGTATTCGGATAAGAATAAAGCAAGCGAATGGATGGCAATGTGTCCAGGTGAAGTGTGTCGTTTTGTGTGAGATATCGGTGGCAATACAATTATATATATGGTTCACAGTGCACAAAATGTACGATTACGAGTACGAGTACCAGAAGCAAGCGTATTATTTTTGGAACGAAACATAAAAAGAAATATATAATTTGTAAAGATATGACAATGGCAAAATACAGTAATCGAAGATTGTTTGCAAGGCATGCAGACACCTAATAGAATTATCAGAAAAATAAAACTGAATTTATAGAAAGCTATAGTCGATAATCCGACCAAGTTTTAGAAGCTACTCGGACCTATTCGAATTTGAAAAATATATGAAAAATGGAGATGGTAACACATCCCTCATTATGGATGGAATATTTATCCGCTGGCAATAAAATATGTTTGGATGAATTCATAAAAAGAAAGAGTCTCATATATCAAGACTACTCTTTAACCTTTTGGAGGTATTATAACATTTGTCACACATTAAAGTATGCACAGGACGCGATATTCATATTTAAAAACAGAAAGACAAGACATTGGATATTATTGAAACTGTGATTAATTTTTAAATTATAATTTGACCATGGTCTGTGGAAACTTGAATCTTTTGCCAAATAAAATGCTCAAAAGAATGTTCTCGAAATCCTACAATTACTTAGCTACTTTCAAAAGAATCTCAAACTACATATGTATTATTTACTCTCAAAGAACACTACACAAATCGTTTGAATAGCTTTGAAGATTATTCACTTACCTTTGGCTGGCGCTTATGGATACTTCCGTGTGATCTTTATATGTACATGTTGTAGATGTGTATGTAGATGTGTGTACATATGTGGGATGTTCGAGTGTGTGTGTGTACGCATTTCATGCATTTTGTTAGCGATTAAAACAGCGTGTAACAGTCGGCACAGACGAAGCAAAGCAGTATCGGGAGTCATCGAGCGATAATATTATTGTACATATATATTATATGTATGTGGTGGCAGTGGCAGGCAGTGGCAGCAGTTTTTTGTTTTTGTTTGTTTGTTCATATGGTTGTTAATTAGTTGTAGATGGATTGTATTGGTTGTTGTTGTTGTTGTTGTTGTTTAGTTCAAATAATGTTGATTTTTAGCATGTTTTGTGTACGAGTATTTGCGGTTCGTGTTTGCAGTTGTTGAAGAATTCAAAAAAGGTACAACCGAGCGAACCGAACGAGACAATTTTTATGATTGCAAATAAAAGAGAGAAAAAAATGGTCATCGTAATTAAATATTCTCCTTAAACAAACTGTTATTGTTTACTATTTTCTGACGAGTTCTAACGAAATTAGCGCTTAAAGTCGCCTAAAAATGTATGTTTGATTTTGACTGAAATTTTCCGCGTAAATTGCCGAAAGGATTCCGTTGTTCTCATGCAATCTGTGGCCGAATAGGTCGTCTCTCAAGTGTTTGTCTGCTATGGAAACTGGGATATATCGTACATAGGTATTTTGGATGACTGATTTGTAAGAAAGCACATGCAAGAGGCAATACAAAAAGCTCGGCTCATGCTTTGGCTTGGCCACAATGGAATATTGGATAAAACGTTAACAAAACAAAACATAAGACTAGAAAGCAGATTAACATAAGAATTCACAATAAAACCTTAAATGATTGTAGATATCTTTCGGGATAGGTTCAATGTTTTTCGAGTTGGTACATAATATATTCTGCAAGTTGTTTTCTGTTGTTCTTATGTTGTTCGTTTCGATATAGGTATATATATATTTTTTTTTTTGGCTAAAACTATGCGATCTTCGAAGAGGGTTCCATTAAAGCATAACTCTTTCTTAGCGAATGTATTATACATATGTATGTATGTATGTACATATATTTTGTTGTTGTTCTTCGGTTAGCCAAAGAGTAATCGTACTCACATTTATCCTGGCGCCGGCGACGACGGCAGACGCATATGATTATGCAGCAAATGATAATGACGGCCAGCAGCAGTCCCAGAATGGCTGCAACCAGTATGATGAGTGTCGTCTTCTCCCAGCGCTGCCACCAGGCCAATTGTTCTGTTTGTTGAGGAATTGTGGAGAAGAGCATATTATATATTTACGATTGCAATCAGTGGAAGTAGTGGAAAGGAAAGCTCTAAAGGACAACTTAGAGTGAATGGTTTTGGGATGGGACTGGGACTGGGCCTGGGTGGGGTGGTTTGGGGGCAAAAGTAATTTATAAACACATGCAAATTTCTCAAGAGTGACATTCTGGAATCCAAGTCTGACTGCTTGAATGCAGCCCCCAGCCCCCAGCCGCCAGAGCCAGTCCTGGCATCCTCTTCCTGCCCAGACAGGACAAGTCCGTCTGCTTTCCGCCTCTTACATTTATCATCTTGTCACACGGCTTTTCCTTTGAGAACCCCCCGCCCTGCTCTTCACATGTGCCATAACAACATGTGCTTCAGTTGTCTCTCATTGTTTTCTATATCGCCATAACTCAGATGATTATCATCCGAACAAATGAATAAGTCCCTTGCCGTACGCCGTACGCCGTATCGCTATGACTTCTCGCTCTCATATTCTAGCCCTAACAAATGGTGGGCGATGCGACAGATTGCTAGCAGAATTAATGCCACTCTTGCTCTTACAAACGAAAATTATCAAAATTAAATGGTTTTCAATACGGATTTACTTACTCTTTGGACGCACTATTTCGATAGAAAGCATTCGGTTAGCGTTTAGCATGAGAGGGGATTACAATTTGGGAGGTGGAAAAATGTGCCAAAAGAAAAACAGCATAAGCAAAGAGAGTTCTTTTTAGTAACAGTTGAACATATATTGGGAATGGAAATAGTTAAAGCATTTTAATCAACACACAACAACAAAAGGATCTATGCTTCGGCATTTACCTTGCCACCAAATAAAAAGCGCTGAACCAGCTGTCGAGATAATAAAAAACAAAAAATATGCAACTTTTTCTATAGAAATTTTGAAGATATTTGGGCCGAAAGAGATTTTTGGAATGTTTTTGGAATGGAATGAATTTGTGTTTTTCTCCCAAGGAGAGGCATAAGACTATTTGCTTGCCATTAATTACGAGCCAATTAAAAGTAAAGGCGCAAAAAGGACACAAATATTGATGTTGGCCTTAAATGGCCAAACTCTCTTTTCAGAGTAAAAATCACACCTTTTTCATGGTAAATAAAGTGTTAGGATATGGAAATACTCGTTTGATTGGTTGGTGTTTTTCGAGCACAGCGACATGGCAGTAAGAGACAGCAATGAATTCGTCAATTACACTGAAAATTACTTACCAGCAACTTCGATTTCACAGAATGCTCCCGATCCGACCGTATTATTGGCCACGCATCTGTAGGTCCTGGCAATGGCATAGTCCTCCTGCAGCACATAAAAGCTCTTGTCCGCAGACGATTTCTCGTCGCCGCTGCCCAAATATTCAACAGTTTCATTTTCCGCCTTAATTGACCATGAAAAATCAGCCTGCAAATGTACGAAAATGGCAAGAAAATTGAAGAAAATATGTACATACATATATTCATTGTACAACCTATCCACCATTTTAGTTTAATCAAATCTGTTTAAACATGAACTTTGCTCGCTTTCCCCATTTAATCGATGGCTCGTTGGGTTATTGAATTTTCATCTTGTCGTTCGTTGAATAATTTCCAATAAAATAATTTCGACCGACTGACTCCCCCACCTCCGCCCTTTACATACATCCACGTACTCTTGGCGGGGCCCCACCTCGAGCTCGCTTCGCGTCTCTCCGTGGTTCCTGGCTGTATGCGTGGCTATAAATTTCCCTGGGTTCCCTTCTCCCTTCTCCCTTCTCCTTTCTGCTTTCTGCTTTTTCTTCGTCTTTTATTTTCCTTGGCTTATTCGCGCACTTCTTAAATTGCCACCGAGGCGGCACACGGCGCGGAGCAAATGCAATTTCAGAGTTGCAGAGAAAAAGCCAATCGAAAATAATTCCGAGCAGAAATGCGGCGGCTCTGATTTATGCGGCTCACGGTTAAATGCGAATTTTAAAATGTTTGCAAGGCGCTGCAGAGCCTCGGAACTTGGAGGTGGAGGTAAACTTTTGACAGTTGCCAGAACCGCAAATAGCACCACTCGTAGATGGATATAGTATTATGAGAAAAGTTCATCAACCTACCTCCACAGGGTTTCCGAATGCTGTGCAAATCAGAGTATCCTGATCGTCGATCTCCAGTCTCTCGATTTCGCAGCGCGGCTTGACTAAAGAAAGCAAAACAGCAAAGCAACAGCCAATATTACGATTAAAGATCTGGCCAAATGTGAATGTAGTTAACACCTACACTGCACTTCGATGACCGTTTCAGCCGTGCTCTTGCCGTGTTTGTTGAAGGCCACACAGGTGTAGGTGCCATTGTCGTTGCGTTGCATGGGAGTATTGATGATCAGGGCACTGCCTCTCGTTATCGTCTTGTCCTTGAACCGCCACTCGTAGGAAGGCTCTAAAAATCGCCCATTTGTGAAAATATATCCCCAAACATTTGTTCACTGCCAAAACACTAACCTGGATTACCGAATGATTTGCAGATGACGCGTCCTGGTATGGTATCCTCCTGTACGTAGACAGTGGCATTCGCGACGGTTGTGTTGATGGGTGCATCTGTCATTTAATGGGGAAACGAACCGTGTAATATTATGTAAGCCCACCCATCGGTCGTGCCTGCTGCTACTCACATTCAATGCCCAAATAGGTGCCACTCTTGATGCCAGGTCCCACAGAATTGGCCGTGGAGACACATGTATAGTTGGCATTATCTGCCAGGATATCGAATTTCGAATTTGCCCAATTTGACATGTTAAAGTGCTGCAATCGATTAGAGGAACAAAACCACACACAATGTCAGATTCGCTATCAGAGGTATCAATTTTCACAAGATACAAATCGAAATGAAATGGCGATTGATTCCATTCATCATGTTGCCTTCCATTTATGGATCATTAATTTGTATCTTCGTTTCGCCATAAGTGCCGAAAGTGCGATACGTATTTGGAATGAACAATGTTCAATCGTTTCCAATCAGAAACCCGTATTTAGACACTTGAACTCACCAGAACTGATAGCATGCTCTCAAAGTCGCCCGTTGCCGGCGAGGCATCCATGTACTTCTCCTTGACAAAGTAGCGGGTATCGTTCTTCTCAATGGGTGCGCCATCCTTCTGCCAGGATATCTCGCAGCGCGGAACGCACTCGATGCGACAGGTTAGATTGGCATTGCGGGTGGAGTGCAGCACGCCCGTATACTGTGGCAGGTTCTTGATGAAAAATGGCGGTGCGTGTACCTCCAAATTGACTGTGGCCATTACGCCCTTGCCGCCCTCGTTGTACGCATAGCAGGAATAGTTGGTGCGACTGTCGAGGCCAACAGGTTCCACCGTCCAGTCCTTGGTGACAATATCCTGCAGCGGACCGCGACCGCCGCGCAGCCAACGATATCTGTTGGGTTGCAGAACCATTTGAGCGACAAACGTAAATTTGCCCATTTTGCGGTAGAGTGCATAGGACGAGGTCGAGGATGATGAGACGGACGAGGCGGAGTCAGAGGCGGAGGCGGATACGGAGGCGGAGGCGGAGGCAGAGGATGTCGGATGTTGTTCCCCCGTGTATAGGGTCAAGATTTGCGATTGTGGCGTGTAGGTGGTGAGCGTGAGTAGTGTACAAAGGGAATGATTCAGATGCAAATCAATTAGAGCGTGAGTTTCTTTAATTTCATGGACTGCGGGTCGGGATGCGGATGCGGATGCGGATGCCGATGCGAGGCTGCTTGTTAATGTTCTTGATGATGATGGTGGATGCAGCTGCAGCTGCAACTGCAACTGCTGCTCTTGCTGCCTTTGCAGCAGCAGCGCCTCAAAGGCCATGTCGGCCTCGTGCGGCTGCAGTGCTTGGACGGTGTGGTAGGCGATTAGTGGTGTTGGATTATGTGGTGTTGATTTGGTCGTGATTTTGTTGTGATTCTTGTTGGCTTGTTGTGGTTGTTGTGGTTGTGGTTGTGTTTGTGGTGCTACAAACCTATTCGATTCCGGATATCCCGGATCGTCCACAGAGCACGAGAAGATGACGCTCTTCTTTTTCACAGCAATGGGGGGAAAGTGCGTAAGGGTAGCAGGTCCTGGCTCGTAATGTACCTGTACGGGAGAAAGAGAGCGGGAGAGAGAGAGTTGGCTATGAAATACAGAGCAAAGCAAAAGAGAAAAGAGTGTCCGAACGCACCATCAGCTCTTTCTCTTCGCTGCGTGGACCCCAGCCAGCAGCATTGAAGCCCTCGCAGGAGTAATTGTAGAAAAATCCCCGTCCAATGCTTTCCAACAGCAGCTTACTGGGATCAATATGGCAGAGATCCTCCTTTAAAGTGAATGGATAATAAAGACAAATGGATAATGGATAATGGATAACAGATAATGGATGGTGCTCTAATACTCACTCTTGTCTCTTCGCAGTCGGGCAGCTCTTTGAGCAGCGTGGCATTGGCGTACCATCGCACCTTCGTGAGAACTGAAGGATTTGCCTCTAAGATATTGCAAAAGAGGGTGACATTCGACTCGTCGCTTTCCTTCACAGGTCCTTCGGGTATCATTAGCACCTCCACAATGGGAACATCTGTTCAAATAAACGTTTGGTCAGGCAACATATTCGCTTTCTGTAGACTCAGGCTTCTCTTACACTGGACATCAAGATCTATTTGCTGCTCCGATATGCCTTTGCCAATCGAATTCGATAGCTGGCACGAATAGTTGCCAACATCGTCCTTGTCGGTGGACTTGATAACCAGAGCCACATTCTCCGAGTTACCGCCCTGATAGTGGTCCGTATCATTGACATTGACAATGTCGCCATTGCGATACCTGGAAACGGAAGGAAAAGTACGCAATTCTAGTGTGAAAAGCCTTTGCAAATCGTTTGCGTAGTGCAGGGGCAGGGGCAGGTGCAGGTGCAGGGAAATCCTGTTAAATCCTATGATGGAAACGAATTCCAGATGAAAAATCACTATTTAAATTAAGTTTTCCGCCTCTTCCTTTCCGGAGGGGGAGGAAATTCTTTTCACTTTCCGCTCACATGAAAAACAAACATGAAAATCCCTCAAATGCACACACAAACGCCAGGCAGCCAGCGCGTAAATGAAATATATGCCTTCTGCCCACATCTCGTGGGTGCGGGTGTGGGTGCGGGTGCGGGTGTGGGTGCGGGTGCGTCAGTCACTCTATTCATTTACTGTGTAATTTCTCAGTTGCAAAATTACATGTGGTACATGGGGCGGCGTGGAGAAGGGAGCCACTTGCCCCTTGCCACAGACGACGACAACGATGACGACGACGACGACGAGTGTGTTTAAGTCTGGTGGCAGCAGCAGCAGCAGCAGCAGTACCATCCTCATTCATCATAAACGCGAGCGAGGCTCACCCACTATCCCATCCCGCTTCTCGCTCACTAATTAGAAGCGTGTGTGTTTTTCTGACAGTTTTGTGCTCTAGATATTTCGCGCAAAGTGGAGAGCAGACCCCCACGACCCACTGGCACCCACTGGCACCCACTGGCACCCACGGCGGCGCAGAGGCTGCAGAGGAGCGCATATATCTTTTGAGTTTCAGATTTGACAAATTCAATATGCAGAACGCATATAATCATCGTGCACTTGTCGTTATTCAAACGGGGGCGTATCCAGGACTCCAATCTACAGACGAAAAGCCCCAATCTCGCATCTCGAATGTCACCGAAAATTTCAATTTGCGTGCCAAAATGAAGCGATGCGCTGCATTCGGCGAAAATATGTCTGGTATTTCGACGATGAAATTCGCGGTACGCTTGTTAGCCGCATCCGCGTCCGCGTCCGCGCTCGCGTGTCCTGGTCACTTATCCAGGCTTACTTATCCCGCGAGGAGTTGCGAGTAGATTCGGGAATGGCTGGTACGATGCGGCGCGAGCGAGGATTTCGATGATTACGGGATTTATTATGTGACTGTTCCAGTCTGTGCCAGGAGTATCCTCGAATCTAGTTATCAATCCGACGTCTTCCTTCATTTAAAGCGTATTCAAAAAATACCTGTACACTTTTGCACGTCCTATTCGAAACCACGGAAAGTAGGACATCATCAGCATCGGCAGATTCGATCTAAATTCACATTACGCATTTTCCATTTTGATTTTCAGCTGCATCCTCTCGGATGGAATGGACAGTGCCGAGAGATGGAGAGAGAGAGAGAGAGAGAGACAGCGATGGGGTCCTGCGAGGAGATATTCGCACGCTGTGCCGTGCGCGCACTTGTCCAAACAGAATGCGGTTTCGCACCGCACGCACCTTAACCCTGGCGGTGTCCGTGTCCGCGTCCGTCCGTCCTACTGTCCGTCCGGCATGGCCCCGACCCCCTTAATCATTCCTGCGCCACGGTGTGCTGTCAATTTGCTTTTGTATTTGTTTTTAATTAGATTTTTGTTTACTGTGGAAATTGTAGTTAAATTGAGTCCTGGATACAGGCGTTCGCTCGCCTCCCATCCTGTCAGAGTCAGAGATTGCTAAGCAACCCTTTGAATGTCCCCTGAATGCCTTACACCTAGGTTAGACACATGTATGGCGCGTCAGGTCCTGCCTTGGGGGCTCAGGACACAGGACACACACGGCTTTAACGTTTAAACAGTCGAGACAGCGACAGAGACTGAGGCAGAGACAGCGTCGGCGACTGCGACAGAGGAGACGTCTCGTCTGTTTGTTAGCTTAATTTCATCTGCCTCTGGAGTAAGTATTTGCTGAGGGACTTGAAAGTAATTTCGAACTCCTTTGCATTAGCCAGAGACGCACTCACAATTTCGAAAGCTGCTCTTTGAGGGGGTGGGGTGGTGATAAAAGATATTTGCTTGCCACTTACCATACAACTTGGGTTAAAGAGGCAGGATTGGCGAAGTATTCACAATTCAGGAGGACTATTTCACTGGTATTGGTGACCATTTCCGGTGGACTGACCTTCACGACGGGCGGATCTGTGGGAAAAAGGTTAAGCGAACACACAAAAGTTGTGTGAATATTTTCGATCGAACAACTGTTGATCTCTAATCTCGACTACTTACACAACACTTCCAATGTCAGAGACGATGCTATCGGCTTCTCTCGGTTGATTTGTAGGACAATATTTTCGGCCTCACATCGAAACACTCGATCGTTCTCAAAGCGAGAGGCATTAAACACGAGCTCCGATTGTGTGTGGTAGGTGCCATCCTCCTTCTCGAACTGTAACCATCGGGCAGATACATTTGATCATCGATTGACCAAAGATTGATCCACAGCTTACTCACCGCCTTAGTCCGGATCTCAGTTAAGTCATTCTCCTCGGCACTTATAGTCGATGTTGTATTGTACCAGGTGAGGTTAACAGCCGGGCGAGCACCGTGAATCTATTAAAGAATTGAAAACCGTTCACAACTTGTCGACATTTGCCCATTTACCCGGCCCCTCTACTCCTGTGTATGTTATTATATATCCATTAAACAACAAGTGCATGCATATACCCATGCCTCCATTTAACTGCACATTTCTGTGCCTTGATGGGATGGGGCTGGGGATGGGGATAGAGGGAAAGAGGGATAGAGGCAAAAGCGATTGCACAAAATTCCATTAAAACATAATACGCAATCAATAAACAATTTTGTATAATTTTGCAGCGCCGACAAGCCTTCTCTAGTTCCTGCCCACTGCTCCTGTCGCTACAAAATTGCTCGACTCCTGTCGCTTGAGCGCCCTTTCGATAAAATGCAACGAAAAATACTTGTACTCCGACGTAGGACGAAATCATGTTAAATGGCGGAAGTCCTTACGAGGCCTGTGACAATGCATGTGGAAGGTAAAAGGGACACACCAGGACGGAGTATCGGAAAAGTATAGCAGTGCCTTTCCGGAGGTGGAGGTGGAGATGGAGGAGGTGTTCCAGTTAAGGCCATACAAAACGTAGAGCGTATGGGACCATATGAAAAATCGCAGAATAATTGGCAGTTAATTGTTATCAATTACTTGAATGCCTAAGCGATGCTAACACGCTGAACGAGGAAAGCATTCCGAAATGACATGTGGCACTCTCTCGACTTTTTTCTACACTACGAAATTGTTGTTTCTCATTTATTTTTTAAATTATAGTAGATAGTATTTTTGTGGATAGCCTCTTAATAAAATTCCCTTTTATTTGCTGCATTTGTTTCTCGAATACTTACGTCACATTGTAGCACCACTTTGCTGCCCTGCACCGTATGATGTTCCACTCCCTTGATGAGTATGCTCGTTGGCCGCACTGTGGATGGAGTGGAGGGTGGAGGAGTAGGAGAAGAAGAGTAATATTCAAAGTCACTTTAGTAAATTGCTTAAAATGTCTGCCATTGTAATTGGCTTTTGTCCGTACTTCCGGTGCGAGTATTCAACATTTTCCGACTTGGAATAATAATGGCAATTTGCATTTTTCTAGGTATGGCTTTTTGGAAGCAAAAGTCCTTTCTATCAGCAAATTGGACTAGTTTTTAATGAATTCCTGAAGGAGGCTCGGCAACGTTTAGGTCAGGCTTTAGTGTTGCCAATTAAACTAAAGAGTTTCGATTTTATATTACCTTGCAAGTCCACGCTAAATTTGGTAACAATCGTCGACTTTATGGCCGCCGATTCCACGCGACATTCTATGTCCTGGGCCAGATCCTCACGCGATAATTGCCAGTCCAACTCCAGGGTCGAAGTGTAGAGGCCATCGTTCAAATCATGAGTGGGAGAGTCTGTGGATGGGGGCAAAAGGAGCATTAAGAGAGCATTCTTCATCCAGAAGGACAATGAAAATATTGCTATGGATATCCCTACATGTCCTGAGAACATTTCGCTAAAGGTTGTCCGTTTTGGGATAATAATGATAAATACTCCTAAAATTCGAGAAGATTTTCGTTCAGGTATTAGGGGAAGCTTAGTCCTGTGCTTAAAAATATATACAAATATAAATATAAATAACCCTACTCTAACCTGGTTTAATTTTGTAGGGGGCTGGTCCGGTAGATTTATTTAAATCTCTCGTTCTACCGACGTACTTAAAAATTTAACAAAAGTGGCTCTAACTTTACGTTTATGCTCCGCAATAAAAGGACGAAGCATTTTTATGAGCTGAGCGCGGTTGGCTATAGCTATTCCTATTCCATATGCAAACTGATACGAATCAGGGCGGAGAGGAGCAGCAACAGCACTCAAATCCCGGCCAGGGCCGCTCTTTATGGCCACTCGTCAGTCCTCGTCGTCGATGTCAGTCACTGCATAAACTTTGTGGCGCATCGTAAACCCACCCACGAATCCAGAATCCACGGACCCGAGACTTTAGTTGGTTCGAAGGCTTATGCATCAAATTGGCTACTTAGCCCTGGTCCCCGTCCTGGAAATCAATAAACGCGCTTCGGTTGCTTTTACGACTATGATCTGGAAGCCAAAAACTGTTCTCCCCGCTACCTATTTCAAGGAGTTGTGTCATTCTCGTACTTGGGGCTTGGGCTGGGGTTTGGCTCCAATGGGGGGAGTGTGGGAAGTGGGGATTTCGTTGTACTTACACGTTGCCAGGCGCTTGGTGCCACGGAACCAGCCGACATCCGGTTGGGGCCGGGTGTTCTTCACGGTGCATGTAGCCTTCAGGGCCTGCCGCTCCTGCATGGGGCCCACCACGCTGCCGTTCTCGATGCGATCGCCCTTTGCATCCAAAATCACAACCTCAGTGGGTGGCACTGCAGGGCCCATCAGCGACATCGGTCATCGACATATAGAGGTGTTTTCGGTTGGATTTCGGTTGGTTTTCGGTTTCGGTTGTGTGTGTATTTTTTGTGCGTAGGTGTTTCGGTTTTGGGTGTGAGTGTTGTTCAATTATTTGAAAGGTAAAAATGTTGAATTCGTGTTTTAATAAATCATATTATTTTGGTCTTTGGTTTGCATCCAACAAAAAAAAAAAAACCACCAGTATCCCCCAAGAACTGAATAAGTTTTGTAATATTAATATTAAATGAAAAATGAATAATTATTCAAAATGAATTAAATGAAATATGAAAGAATAAAATAAACCAAGGCAAAGCCTAGAACAAGACTCTAGAAAAGTGACGTTATTGAAACAAAAATAAAATACACCAGGCGGCCTATGGCCCATAAATATTGATCCACAATATTCCAGAAACCATATGTATGTAAATAAAACCAGGAAAACAGAAAAACAGAACTCTCAAGCTAATAAAACTAGGTTATTTTCTCTTCAATATGCTCATTGAGATTCTTGTTCTTTTTGCTTAAGGTTATAACTAAAGAGAAACCATCGATAAAGGTATTAATGATAATTGATGAGTTTAATTTACCAATGTTTTCTACGTTGTTAGCACGTAGATATATTTTGCAATCATAGCCAAACGTTTTGTAGGTTGGTTGTTGTTTGTTTTGTATTTTTTAAATGTTTATAGCAATGCGTTGGATGTTTTAAATATCGAGTTTAGTTTGCAAATATATTGTATTTCGGATAACGTTTAAATTTAAATTGTTTTTAAGTTGAGTTCCACATAACGGGTTTTAGTTTTAGTTTTCGGTATTCGGTTTTCGGTTTTCGGTTTTCGGTTTTCAGTTTTCAGTTTTGCAGGTAAACATTGCACACAATATTGAAGAGGAAAAAACAATTTTGCGTTTTTCGGGTAGGTGAGAGGGTATGTAGTTTTTTTGAAATTTTTGTTTTTTGTGGCGGTTTCGGTGCCGATGGGGCGTGATGTGAACCAGGAGGCGTGTCATGGTTTTTATTTGGTTGAATTTCAAAAATTTTTTATAGTCATGGAATTTTTGCGAATTTTTTGTTGTTTGAGTATTAGATAACGATGCATGTATGTGTATATGTATGTGTAGGTGTATGTGCGTGTGTGTGTGTTAAAGGATGGTATGTATGTACGTATTATAGGGGAATTTCCATGTCGATGTTGACGAGCGTTTTTCATTTATTTTTTGTGGGACATTTTTTTTCGAAAAGAACAATCAGTTAAGAGAAAATATTTTCATGAGTTTTGACACGTTCAAATGTTTGTGGAAAAAAGTAAAGAAAGAGAGAGAAGAGAGCGGTTAAGGGTAAAGTCGTTGGGGTTGCAATTCGAAATGAGTTATCATCAAATTTCGCACGATAGAACAATACAGTACACACAGTCTATGGAATGTAATATTCGTATCAACAGCAGGAGAAATGCGTGTAAAATCAGGCACAAAATTACATGGGTACATACATATGTACATATGCATGTATGTACATATGTATCTCGCAATGAGGGGGACAAGCACAGTAAGCATTAAAACTATTCCAAATCGATCGCATCGCACCGCACACATGCACTCTGTACAACATTTCTCTTTTATTTTCTTTTCCTTTCTTGGTTTAGTTGTCAATACAAAATTCCCATGCATTCGTTTCATAATTTGTACAGTTTCGAAGATTTATGTTTGGTAGATTCAAAATGAAAGCAAGAAAGACCAACGCAAAACAAAGCAATTCAAATGATGTACGTTCAACAGATACAGATACAGATACGGATACGGATACATATGAAAGACAGATATGAAAATACAAGCGTTGGTAACATGCAAAGCAGCGATGATCATCTCTTGGAGATCATTGAACGGATGAACGGGCGAACGGGTGAATGGGTGAGTGGGTGGGGACTTACCTAAGACTCGCAATTCCACTCGATATCCGTTGAAGTTATCACACGTTTCTTCTGGTATAAAAAATGTTGTATCACATAGATAAATATCCTCATCACCTATTTGCAAGTCCTTAATAACTAGTCTGTATGGATTTTGTTCAACAGTCACTCTGCAAGGAATCCCAGGGTTATTTATCATGATGTATGTACATAATTTGTCGGTCCGATTGTCCGATTTTCTTACCTATCCTCAAATTCTTTATTCACACTCGTCACATTGCTATCGCCGAGCAGCATGGCAGCAATGCGATCGTCGCCTTTGAACCAGTTCAATGAATGCAGCTTGCCGCACTTCTCCTCATTCACGGGACAGGGAAGGACCACAGACTTGCTCTCCTGTTCGCTGATGGTCCGATCTGGAAAGAGGGAATATGGTTTTAACAGAGTTCATTCCTGGGATTGTTTTAATGGCCAAAACCATTAAATCAGCCTCATTCCAACATTAAACCTTCTCGAAATTCCTTGCATACTAAGTATCTCCCTATAAATCCCTCATAAATTTCAAGAATATTTGAATAGTTCTTCTTCCTCCGCCTCCGCCTCCACCTCCATCTCCACCTTCGCATATCTACTTTGCTACTTTTTTTTTGGCCTTTCGCCCGACCCTAAAAGCATAAAAATACAATTTTCTTATCAGCTTAAAAGCCTATAACATAATTTGAAATTTACGCTCCATTTAAGTCGCTTCTCATGTGTGTGTGTGTGCTGGTGTCTGTGAGTGTGCTGCACGAGTACGTGTGTGTTTGTGTGTGTCCTGATTACAAAATATCATTTATTCCACACGTTCCATCCATCCTTCGTCCTATGAAATCAAAATAGCCATCCTGTCCATCTTGTCCATCTTGTGGGTTGCTTTTGGCGCGAGCCTTTTCTAAACTTACCCGACAATCACACACATTCACGTGTGTCTGTCTGTCTTCCTATTTTTATATCCCTCTCTCTTCTATATCCCTCGTGCTTTTGCCCTGTGCCCCCCTCCCCCCACTCTCGATAAATTGCACTCTGATATATTATATTATATTATGCGGCCAGCCGCTTCTGTTGGTTAAACAATTTTATACAATTTAATAGCGCTACATGTACACGTATGTTTGTACTGTTGAGGTAACAATCTTTATCCTTAATCCTTTATCAAGATACAAAAGAGTTCTAATCGTACATCAACTTAGGGCCACATTCTTCGAATAGACGCTTTCAAAAGCCACACGCTCGATGAGAATGCGACACAGGACACAGGACACACGACACACACAAGAAGTTGTTAGCAATCAACTCAAGCATCAAACTTTGATTTGTATGACCATAAATCGCACTTTATTTTTGAATCAGCCCCCCCGTACACCTCCCCCTGTCGAACATCTGTCTCCTCAGTTTCCTGCTCAGCAGCAGTCCCATATTCGTGGCTGACTGTTCATAAATTTCACCCTTGGCAAGAGAAAGTTGGCCAAAAGTTCCATGCCATTCCACACCCCTCCACTCCTTTTTCTATTGCAGAATAGCACCCACCCAACCCGCTTTAAGCCATTGGCAATCAGTTTTCTTATCTGCTTGTCTTATGTGTCCATCCCCACTTGTTACATGGCCATAACTTTTTGTAGTCTGGAAACGCCTTTAGCTTGGCTTTTATAATTCTATTTCCGTTTCCGTACAAAAAACTTTGTGCTTTTTCCCTATACGCTGCTACGAGTATATTCAATTCTACTATGTACATACATATACATACATATGTACATATGTATGTACATATGTACGAGTATGTGTGTGTGTATACTTATACACATCTTTTTCACATGTTTTGGGTATTCCATTTTCTTTGTCTGCTTTTGGCAGTATGGGATTATTATCGTCTCTTCTCTGCTCTCCTTGCATCTCCTCTCCTATCCACTGTGCAGTCTGGAGTCCTGCCATATTCCGTACTCAGACTCACACTCACACTCACACACGTTGGATGTTGTATCGTATCGTACGTGCTATACTTTTGTGAGCATTGACACTGACTTTGTGTGTCGCTTAGTGGTTTGTCCATCTTTTCCTGCCTTTGACTGCCGCCTTTGCTAGATGATATTGTGGCTTGGCTCTGCTGTGCCCAAAAAACATGGTTTAATCCCTTAACTCGGGGAATTATCACCGAGTTTCTTGCATGTTTTTTTCGCCATTCCAAGCGATAATGTAGCCATGTAGGCCTTTTACGTGGTATTCCGCCTGAATACCAACATTCCCCCCACACATACGAGCAGGTATCTGCTATTCATAGCATAGCACAGCCATGTTCATCAATCAATTAATCGATATATAAAATACTCTCCCTAGTCAATGGCAGAAGCATAAAACTGGCAGAGTTTCAAGTATAAATAATTGGAAAATAAACAAGAGAAAAAAGCGAGTTTGAGCTTTCATTTTGATGCATGTACCTACAATATATATTTAATAAATTCTGTATATTCTGTGTATCTTAATTAGTGCAGACACGGTCGGGGCTGTCGGTGAGACAAAGCAAATTATGAAAAAAATCAAGTTGAACAAAAATTAACCTCGAATTTTCGTCAAATAAGTCAACGCATACAAAATTATATAAACAGAATCAATTCAAATGAAGCGCACACTTTGGGAGTGTGGGGCAGGGAACAGGGGGCAGTACTTTCCCCCAGCAGGTGGCAAGCCATTCCGACTGTACAAATGGTTGGCAGGAGGGGGCGGAGATGCCTGGACTCTCGGCATAATTTCAATATGGCGTCAACTGCTACAGCGCGTGGCCAGCAGCCGAAACTGCCACTTAGAGGCGGCGGCAGCGGTGGCGGCCGTGAGGTCTCCTTCCGGAACTGCCTCATGCCCACGCGTACACCTCATCGCTATCCGGGGCAATCCGACGGGACAGAACGGGACCAGACGGCATGGGATGGCATGGGATGCGATGGGGGGTGGGTGTGGGGAGGATTTCATTGTGCGACGAGCACGGAGATGAGAAAATAACAAAATAAAAATTTGCGTTTATGTTTCACTTGTTTTTATTTTTCGCTGGATTCGTTGCTCACTCTCTGCCCCTGCCCTCTTCCGTTGACACTCATTTCTGACAGCTTAAGGACATTTGAGGGTCATGTTTCCCCCTGTTCCTGCCGCTAAGAGTTTCTTGGGACTTTATCCAGATTTAAAATGACATTTTCATAATTCAAGTCTGTGATTCAGCGCCTGTTTTGTAATAAACTTGCCACTTTGCCGTTCAGTCGAGTGCCCACTGTGGCGACATAGCCGTCACCGGTCCCTCTGTTGACCCCTAATTGTGTGGGTTTCCCCTTTTTGCTATTTACTATGTCTCGAGTGGAAAACCCGCCCCCCCCCCCTTCTTCTTTATTGAACCCATGCTTAGCAACAGCTGCCCGTAATGAAATTAAATTATGGTTTCTCTAAAGGCTCACACACACACACACATACACACACTGGAGGGCTGCAGGAGGTTCGTCCACCATGGTGTGTGGTAAGGGGCATGGAAAAGATTCTCATATTTTCCGGGGTTTGTCACATTAAAATTTAGTGCTTCTTTTAAGTGCCGGTAATAAGATATTTGTATGCTTTTAGGCGGTTGGCGTTAGGCAGACAGCCAGGCCAACCCAGGCCCAGGCCCAGCCCAGACCCAGCAGTGGAATCAGCCAAGTGCCAGTGCCATGTGCCATGTGTTGTGTGGGTCTCGTCTCGTTCTCGGTCCTCCTCTCCACGAAACTCGTGTGCATGTGGCTTTGCTGTTGCTGTTGCTGTTGCTTTTGCATAATTTAAACGTACCAGAAAGCGACAATATATTAAGGATTAGACCAGAATGCTGTGAAGAGTGGCAGAGATTAAAGAGGGGACAGGAGAATGTCTGTAATCTTTAAGACTGAGCGGAAAGAGAGAGTCTCCATTTCATTAGGGAAACTATTTTTTGATTAATTTGAGTGCCATGTCGCTTCATTTTTCATCCGCTGATGCTATTTGATTGCTCTGTTCCTTGGGGAATAATTAATCGAAAGGAAAAACATCTTAGAGACCATTATTATTAATTTTATGTAAAGTCCCAGGGGATAGGAATAGGGGAATGCGAACAAGGAACATTCCACAGTTAAGCAATATCTTTTGCTTCGAATACACCTTCCTTCCGGATACATATGTATGTATCTTCCCTCCGTAGCCCCTCCTAACTCTGATCATAATATTTCTGTAATATTTATGTAGCAACTGCAACAGACTGTACTTTTTGTGTTTTATTTTTTGTTTAATTCCGCAAGCAAACTGCAGGGGAATAGGGTCCCGCCGCCTGTTGTTGTGCCAGGTCTGGGGTGCCTCTGGGACCCTTGGAGCGTAACGCTGACAAAAAAGAGCGACATTTGTTTCATTGCCCCGACCCCGAGTCTTGACCCCTGTTATCGGGGCAGTCTGCCATTTGGTGCCGCTTGAGCGCCCCTCTTAAGAGGCCTTTCGGAGGGCTGCTACGCGTAGCTGTTGCTGCACTCCGCTCGCTAGATGGGAATTCCTTATTGAAATGATAATCCCATTTGAAATCCACCAGAAATGTGGAAAAAAGTGTGCGACTTGCAGCAATTAAAACCGAATTTTCAACCGTAAGAAAAAGCCGATTAATAAAAGCGCAGCTGAAAACTTAATCAATCAATTTGACGTCGAAAAGCAGCTCCGAGTACGCCTTCTGTCCAAGACACGGATCACCACCTACAGCCAAAAAAAAAAAAAACAAACAGCATGTAACGACACTCTTAAGTCCGCAAAATGCTCAAAGTCAAAGTCAAAGTGTAATTACGTCCGAAAAACATTGACATGAAAAAAAGGAACGAAAGGCGAAGCGAAAGCAACAATGAACGGAGGAAAACGGAAAACTTCAAGGTGCAAAAAGAGGGAAAAGGCGGAGGCAAGGTTCTCCAGCTAGTGGCAAAAAGTTGGAATAGTTAGAAGAGGGTGGAAATCATTAGAAAGGATAAATATGTACATAGGAGTACTGGTACTCCTACCTCCTACTCCTATCTGGTCATCGTTTTATTTGAAAAACAAAGGTGCAACTTTCATGCGGAGTGGAACGAGTTTTCATTCTCCAATTTTCGCTTAATACGAACGGTAATTGGGCATAAATAAATTTGTATAAAGAATGTACCCTGAACAGATTTCGCAATCATAAAAACCTATCTCGGCTTTCGCTCACTTGAACTCAATTTTCCAAGCGGCCTGAGTGTCTGTCTGTCTACAGATTAATTTTTATCTTTTCAATGGAGCTTAAGGCTCTGGAAGCACGCAGAAACGCAAAAACCATATTAAAGGCAGTTCAGTTCAGGGAAGGGCAGGGAAGGGCAGGGCAGGGCAGGGCAGGGGTAAATGAAAACTTTGGTCCACCAACACAACGAAACGACCAACGATAAAAGCGTACTGCACTCCTCTTCCTATTGACTGGTTACCACTTCCGACTCGAGCTCGAGCTCGGGCTCGAACTCCATCCACCAGCCAAGAGCCACCACAGGCAGAGCAGCCGAGCAGCCGAGCAGTCAAAAGGTAGACCCCAAGAGTTATGCCCCCTGGTCTGGCTCTGGCTCAGGCTCTGGCCCATGGACTGCCCCGATCCGGTTTTACTCGCACTCGCACTCGTCCTCCAAGTCGACTTCCTCGTGGTCCGGGGGTCTTGTTTTGACTGCGAGAGCAACATATGCAAATTTAATATTTTTATTAAAAAACTTTTTTTGTTGTGGACCGCACAAAAGAAGAGGTATTGTTCAAGTAGGTAAAGAGAGAGAGCACACAGAGCAGAGAACAGAGAACAGAGAAGGCGATGGCGATGGAGATGTAAGGAGTGTTCTTCAGACACACACACGAGAGGAGGGGCTTTTTGGGGGGTAGTCGCTGTCTCTGTTTTGATAAGGAAGCGAATTAAGTGATGCGGTGCTTTCGTGTTTTTTTTTTGTAAAGCCGCTACCACACTTTCCCCCTCCCCCCATTCCTTTTCATTCCCCACATTCAACAAAAGTTTTTTTTTTATTCAGAAGGACTTTGGCAGAGAAAGGATATCGCATTTCGTATGTGAGCGAGTCCGTATAGAGAGGGTATTATGTTTTCTTTTTCCGATCAGAGGAATGCAATGCAGAGGAAATACATATTTCCACATTTCCAATAGAAAGAGTTTCATATGTGTGACCATTGTCATAACTGTCATTAAGAGTATCTTGAGCAGGCTTTTTCCGAAACTAAAAATGTATTACGTCAACTGAAATCGATGAAGGGTCCCCGTCCACCTGGACTACATTTTACGGATATTTGTGCCTTTTCCCCAGCTTCCCATCAACTGTCGTACGTCAAATTGTTTGTGAAAGGACAACGAGGAGGTATTGCTTTTCCTGGTCTGAGAACGTCAGTCGATAGCCAAAAGCCGCTTATATAAACAATACTGGGAGAACGAAATTCTTTTTCGTTCGACAGGGCCTTAAATGTTAGCAGGAGGGGCATCCTGCATCCGTCAGTACTCCCTCACTGATGTGCTTGTGGTCATGGCAACGAGACTTTGAATATGGAACAAAAAGCGGATTGCATCTCTGCTGTAACTGATTGAAGAAATGGCTTAAATCCATTTGCCTCTTCCAGAGAATTCAACTCCATTCAGAGAGTAATAATCCCTTACGCACTGTCGGAGCTTTGACACCTGAAAGAAGATATCCTGATAACTTCCCGAGGCACTACGCTTTTCTGAAGGAGGAAAAACAGAAAAAAAACAGCAAAAAACAGCACAAAAATATGTTACTGAAGTACAAGAAAAAGTTCGAATAATAAAGCAGTTCACGTTATAATGATGGGAGCATGTTATTCCTACAACAACAACAACGACAACAACTAAAACACAACACACAACTAACAAGCAACAAAAAGCAGCAACAAAATTGCTGTCAGGCAAAAACTTTTGCCAGAGAGAGAGAGGGAGAGAGCGAAAACTTTCCATCATCATCAAAATGCGCTCAGGCCTAATTTAAATATGTTTGAACTTTTTGCTGTTTTATTTTGCCGCCTCGTTTCCTATTATTTACATACGACACAGAGAGACGGAGAAACAGAGAGACAGAGAGAGAC
This sequence comes from Drosophila helvetica, assembly GCA_963969585.1. Lineage (NCBI taxonomy): Eukaryota > Metazoa > Arthropoda > Insecta > Diptera > Drosophilidae > Drosophila > Drosophila helvetica. Next base: position 57,778,949 of record OZ018401.1, read on the forward strand.
AGAGAGAGAAAGTTCTGGGAGATTTGCCGACTTTTCTCAAAGGCAAGAGCCTCTCTTTCCGAATGCTTGGACAGCTTTAAGTTTGACACAACGAAAAGTTTTGTTTGCTAAGAGGGAAAACACTGGCCTGGCCTGGCCTGGCCCGGCATTCTTTTCCTTTCTGCTCCTTTTTCCCTTTTGCCTTTCCGAGTGTGTCGCATTAATGCAAATATAATATGCCGCGCCCCCTGTTGACATGCGACAAATTACAAAATGAAAGCTTCTCAATCTTTGTCCTCGCTTCCTTCTTGTCCGATTTGTCAGAATTATCCCTCGGCCAGCGACGGCCACCTGCTCCTGCCCCCAATGGATGCCCCCAATGGATGCCCCAAACGGATGCCACAGTGGATGCTGGCCGACACCTCTGGAGAAACTTTAATGCAGCCGCAAGTCAACATCCAACAAAGATCTTGGTGCCACACAAAACTAAACCAAAGTTAGGGTTTCAAGAGTTTTTAAGTTCTTAAGCACACACCCTACACCATAGCCATAGCCTTGGAGGGGGGAAAGGCAAGTGGAGCGGGAGCGGAAGTCCTGGGAGTGCAAGAGAGTCGTCCAGCAAGGTGTTGTTTTGTTTGAATTCAGGATTTAGGGATTTTCTTGTACTTTCTGGAGTATCCTATAATTCCCACAAGGTTGAAATTACTTATTTACTACCGGATCCGGTTGGGATGATGCATAAATGATTCATGGACGAAAAAATGTGTAATAATTATCTCCATATTTCCGGAAATCGGATATATGTATATAGAAGTAATTTAAGTAAATCGTGGCTCAGGCTCTGGCCAGGAAGCAGTTCTCAAACTATATATAAAAATGAAAAGAAAAAAAAAGCATGAAGTAAATGGGAAATCAGAAAAAGGACGAAGCCATACGAGTGCTCTCGCATATATGTACATATGTGCTGCAGAAGAAGTTGTCCGCTCAGCAGTTGTTGCAAGCCAATGTTGCATGCAGCAAACAGAAGGCAGAAGGCAGAAGGCAGAAGTGCGAGCTTGCGAGTTTGCGAGTGCAGGTCCCCCGAGGTATTGAGTTTCACTTTCAAAATTTGCCAACTGTTCAACTTGTGCTGACAGTTGGTTGAGTGGTCGCCAGTGTCGACAGTCGCCAGTCGACAGTCGCCAGTCGGTAGTTGTTTGCAAATATTTTATGCTCATTGATTTTGCGGCATGTCGCAAGCGGCTAGGAGCGGCTGGAAGCGGCTAGAAGCGGCTAGGAGTCTACTATTGGGAGCAGAGTACGAAGAACGGAACGGAACGGAACGAACAGAATGTACAAATCCCCAAGAAGAGCAAACACAGTGGGCACCCCTGAAGCCTTGACATGGTAAGGTGGAATTCGCTCTGCCGCTAGACTGGAATGGTCTGCTCGATATCGGGTTACTAGGGGGACGAGGATCAACCAGAAACTGATTTATGAAAAGCTGCATGGCCATGCATGGTAAGCCTTAATCCGCCACCCAAGCCCGAGTCTCCTCATTGCCATGTTTCCATGGTAAGAGCCTGAAACAAGAAGCAAGCGGAATCCCCATTTTCCTTTTCGAGTTTTCTTCATCTAGCCGGAGCCGGAGAGCCGGAGAGCCGGAGAGCCGGAGAGAAGGGCAACAAATCTAGGGGATGTCAACTTTAAACTTGGTAAACGCCTTCAGCGGCAGTGCCTTTAATCAATGTCAGTGGAACAAAGGGGTGGCGGGGGAGGGGGAGGCGGAGGAGTTGGATTATGCACGAGCGCTACACCAAAGCGGAACATTAGCCAATATTTGCACTTCACTTTGGTTGAAAAATGCACTCGTATAACTTACAGGGAGAAGGAGTCACGAACAGGTGCATGAGTCACGGGAAAATGCCATTTCCCCACAGAGTGCAAAATCACAAGAGAAGGATCACAATGAGCTACTTTTAGCGTGGATGGAAGAATGGAAGGACCATTTAATTTTGCGCTGACACTTTCAGGGCCATCTATAAAGAGCCAAGAGCATTCTGCAGTTGCATCTGCTCTTGGCCCCTCTCACTGAAAACATTCTGTACATTCTGTACATTCTGTATCTTCTTCAGACACAATTTCCCCGCCCCAATCTCTACACACGGACAAATGTCCTTGTTCCTTGGCAAATTAATGGTTAACTGTCAAATTGTACAAACTAAACGACATTTTATGCAATCAGTGTGGAAGCTCAAAAAAGTCCATGTCTAGTCCATAAAACGATGATTGAAATGGATATGTTTTGGTTTATTCGGATTTCAGCATATTTATGTGAGATTTATGTAAATTTCGGCTTGCAATTTGTGGCACAGATGGCTGCTACATATAATATACTCTCCGTAATAAGTAATGACTGAGAAGGACCTACAGTTGGTACTCTGGGGTGCCTCACAAGTGGACAATGGATCCTTAATTGGTGAACCACAATTAGAGACCCCTTTTGTCCACATTTCAACTAATCAAAGACCAAAACTGTGCTAAAGGGAAATGCTTTCATTTAAAATGTTAACAAAAACTGCCAGCCAAAGACACACATGGAAAGTCCTTCAGAAAAACGAGAGCAGAGATGGAGAGCAAGTGCAATATTTATAAAAATTTTATGAATTTTTCTGCCTCTGTGGTCGCAAACGGCGGAGGAGACACACTCGATGGGTGATGGGTGATGGCTGAGGGGTGTGTGTGCTGATTGGAAGCGGATGGAGGATGAGGAGCTACTACCAATTTGCATATTCAATTGCTAGAGTGGCAGTAGGAGACAGTCGGTTCGGTTCGGTTCGGGTGGGAGAGAGAGTGAGAGTGGGAGTGGGAGAGGGACAGGGACTGTGTGGAGGAGTGGTATTTTATTGCTAGACAGCCTCCCGAATGACAACTGACTTGATTAGAGTGAAAGACTGGCGACTTCCTAATGGATACGGAGTGCTGTTCATAACAAATATCCTGAAATAGTAGCTACTAGTAGCTAGTACCTTGTCTATAGTAGAGCACTTATTCTGTTATGGCATGGTTCCAGAATAATTTTGTTTTTGGCGTTAGCTGTCATCGCCTGATGGCCTGCCACATGCAACATGCAATATTCAACAACAAACAGCCGTGCCCAAAAGGCCAACTAACAGGAATGACATTTGACAACAATTCAATTATCGCATTAATTGATTTGCCTTTCGGTATTTGCCCACCGCGAGACCACAGAGATTTGATGAGAATTTCGGTGAATACAAATCAATAATGGTATTCCTGGTTTTGGCTTTCGATTTAGAGCAATTATCGGGCAATGTTACCAGCAAAAGATGCCACCTGGGCCAGGCAAACCCTACTGTAGGCTCTAGAGATAATGTTGAATCTATTTTATAGAGTATTTACATATAAGAAACTCCAGTTAATAATCTAGTATATCATACTATATATGTGTGTTAAATATAAATAAATAGAACATTCAGAATAGCCTTAAAATTGTCATCGTAAAACATCTTATCCTTCATTGTAGAGCCATACAAATTAACATCATTGACAGGCAGAGGCAGAGGCAGAGCCAGTCGAATGTCGAATGTTGAATGGTTGAATGGGGGCTAAAGCTACGGCAACATTGACTAATTCAAGACACCTGCTTCCCATTCAATTCCGTGAAATACATAAAATCCGTATCAGAGGCAGGAAGGACACGCGATGCGAACAATCGAAACCGTATCGAAAATTTGTTTACCGAGGGAGATGCGAGATGCGACACACGGAATAGGATGCGACACATACAACATAGCAAAGCGTAGGAGTAAAGTCTCTCTCTCTCTCTCTCTCTCTCTCTGTGGAATGGGATGGAGACGGGGATGAGGATGGGGTTGTGTGTGTGTGTGTGTGTGGGTCTTCCATGTGTTGCTGATAATGCTTGTGCTGTCAGTTGTTGTTGCTGCTGTTGCTGTTGCTGTTGCACATGACATTCAATTGCCACAAATCAAGATACGGCGATGGGGAGAAAGAAAAGCGAGCACAACGAGCCAAAGCCACAGCCACAGCCACAGCACTGTGGGTCTGTCTAAGGGATACGATTTTCGGGAGGGGCAGTCAGGAAGAAGGATACTCTACTCGTACGCGTACGCGTACGTTTCGAGTGAGTATATGTGGGTGGGTGTATTATAGTACTCCCTCTACCATCTCCCATCTCCCATCTCCCTGCTCATTCTCTTGGAGGCACGTGCCAACCGTTGCGCTGTGGAGACGTCTCCCGATTTTGGCTTCTGCTCTGTTCGCTTTTACAAATGACAAGCCCAGTTTGTGCCACACATTTGAATGCTTTGTGCCTGTCGCTGTGTTGTGGTGTGTGGCATGCTGCATTGTATTTTAATGTTCCTGCCGTTGTGTTATCATAAAATAAAATTTGCCGCTGCGTACGATTACTTGTGCCCGTCCTCGTAATGCAGGAGTGGGTGTGTGAGGGTGGGGGGGGGGAGGCAGATGAATGGACGGGAAAAGCCCAACACGAGCAACATGCAGTTGTGCTTTTGACTTTTAAAATGGGTTTAAATTTAAATGGATTACTGCCATGCCATGCCGTGCCATGCGATGCCATGCGAGGTTCTCCCACACAGATGGCAGGGGTTACGTTACACGTTACACAGATACAGATACAGAATACGGAATACAGATAGAATCTGAGTATCAATCCACCATCTATCCAATTATATGCCCTGCCCTTCCATTTAATCTCGTACAGAAGGAGGCGGAACAGGCAATGAAATTCTAAAACGAAATGCGTTTCAAAGTAATAAAAATAGAAAAATGATATAACAACACTCGGACTCTGGCTCTGCAAATACGGCAAAATGTTTTCGCCCTGGCATCCTGTAAATGTTGCACATGCAACATCCGTCTCGTTCGGCGATTGGGTAGGGGGGGGGGGGGAAGCTCTGATGCTGCTGCAGTGTCTGATGAAGCGCAAATGTTTTCTCTTCCTATTATTTATAGACTAATTCATTTTGTGCGGCAATTGAACAGAGTTTTTCGGCCCCCTTTTCCATTTTCATTTTCCTTTTCATTTGAGGTATTGGCCAATGCCGATTGTATGGAAAATAAACATTTCGAATAACACAACACAACACAACAGACAACCACACGTGGGCACGTACACTGTACAACATGTGTCTGACCCAAGCCCCACATGTTGTCGTATTCAAGTCGTATTCGTATTCGCATTCGCTTTCGAGATATATCTAAAAGTTAAATAGCCCGTGCGGACCATAAACTAGGCGAAATGAAAAACTCTAATGAAAGTCATAAAAGTATAAAAGATATACGAGTAAATATATATGCAGATATATATATCCACAAAGTGGGCGAAGCGACAGAAAATTTCATTAAAAAAAAAAAAACAGAAACGAAACGAAAATGGCGCCAAGTTTGCACATAAAGTTTGTTTTTACGCTAAACGTGTGAAGAATTCGCACCCCTCGAGTCTCGAGTCTCGAACCTCGAACCATGGGACAAGAGCTTAGAATATTTAATGCTTTTCCCTACGGGCCGCTCTTCTTCGGGAGAGTCTTTGCACTATAAAAGATGTACTATAATGAAAACTGGAGATCATAAAACATATGCAAATGGCGTGGGAGCAGAGCCATCCGCAATTGCAGCACCAGCAGCAGCAGCAGCAGCAGCTCCGCTAACATTTCTCTTTCCCATGCACCGAACCATGGTACCCCGAGTCGAGTCGAGTCGCGTCGAGTCGAGTCTCAGGTCAGCCTCGAAACAAAGCTGGGAAAAATGTTGTCTCTCTCGCGTGCTTTCGTGCTGCGGAAAGCATTCCGTAAATGCATTTCCC